>CM057156.1:19883687-20110694 GCA_029962745.1 Echinometra lucunter
TCATGTTAACCAGATGTGTTTACATTTCGTCGGACGCCAAAAAGAAAAAGAAAGAAAAAAATGAATTCATGACATTTGTTTTAGTAAGCCTAAAGCAATCTACGCAATGGATTGTTAGCTTAATATTTGACGAAACTAATGCACATCGTTTGCACAAAAACCCATATTTAGTGAGTACACATTTAACACGTGTTTCTTGTTGATCATCCGAATTTAAAAAGACCTATATTTTAGAATGATTCGTAGGCCTTGTTATCGAAGAAAATGAGTTCGCTTCCTTTATCCCAGTCGCACCTGACCTACCATAAAACGACAAATGTTGTTTCTTTTTTAAAACCACTAATCACATGCACACATTTGTATTTATATATAATAATAGCACAATAGTTTATTCTAATGTACGATAAAAGAACAATGTAGATAAAATGTCTTCCTCGAGGACTTAGGTGCCGTTAGGGGCACCGAACCAACGATCTTCGCGTTTCATTCAAGTAAACACACAAAAAAAGTAACTCCCCCTAATTCAATATAGCATAACTTTCTAACGAACAAGTTTTTAGCAAAATAATTTGGCAGGAGTGTTCCTACACTTATTGACTAACTTCTGTGCCAAAATGAGATTTATCCGTCGAGTCATGCGTGAGTGAGCAGACATTACAGGCAAAAATGTCACTTTTCAAAAGTCACATGAGTCATTTTGTGGGGTCTGTGAATAAAACTTTGGCGAATTTGGTTTCTTCCATTGTTTGACCCCGTCATGCCTATCCTTGACACTTTTCATGTTTATCACAGTTGGGTGAACACAATTTTTTTGAAGAAAGGGATGTTCAGCCCTCCTAAATCTACAAAATCCATCCAGTTTATGGAAAGAATTGGCATCAACCAACATGAGTCGGCACATTCTATGAAAATACCGGTATTCGTTTTTCCGGCATTAAAGAGTAAATTTTTAGCATTTTTTGCTTCGTTAAAAATTTACTTACTCAACCATGACGCAACCTCGATAAACATCAACAGCACTTGAACAAACACCAGAAAAAGCTTGTTTCACAGAACCCCCAAAATGACTCTTGTGACTTTTGAAAAGTGACATTTTTGCCTTTAATGTCTGCTCACTCATGCATGACTCGACATTTTCAAACACAAGTTAGTCAATAAGTGTAGGAAAACTCCTGCCAAATTATTTTGCTCAAAACTTCTTCATTAAAAAGTTATGCTGTTTTGAATTAGGGGGGAGTTACTTTTTTGTTGTGTTTATTTAAAAACAATCCACTACGACACCTCTATTTTGAGGTAATGTCATTTGAGGCGATGTGATATTTTGTTGGGTGTATTGTCGGTGTGGTATCGGTATCTGCAATGTGACTGGGGTGTTTAACAAACGTGTTTCCTAAATCAAATATTAACTCGATTTTTTCTCTAGTGGTGTATCCTGGACTATGTCCTCAGGAGGTGCAGCTAGACATCTCAGCTGTTATGATGGTTCATGTTCAGCTACTTTGCGGGCCTTTTTGCGTAACGGAAAGGGGGCTGCATAATTATTTCATCGTCAAAAATATGTCAATCTCAGGAGGGGAAAATTGCCTTCTTGTTCCTTCTCTATAGCACGTCAATGCATCTCATGTCGGAGGGGGGGGGGGGAGGATGTCGTGTGAGGATATGTTTTTTCTGTTCTGTTTGTTTGTTTGTTTGTTTGTTTACTTTTTACGTTTTTGCGAGGTTATCATGGGTACTGTCTGATGCACTTTCACAGCAATGAATTCAGATGTCCAGTCCCGTTTTCACCCATAACCATGATAACGGATGAGATTAAACTCTCTCACGCGCCACGATTTTAAAAATGATTATTACGGCAATCTAATCGCTAACAGGGGCCCCCGTGCACCATCTTTTCCCCCTCTTGTACCTCTGGCAAGGCGGTTTATTCATTCAAATATTTCAGCAGAAATCAAACAGACTCGTTACCATGGTTACAAATGTCATCTGACAAGAATATCGATCATAACAAATAACTCATCAAAATAATGACTAGTATTTTTGCCAGTAGTCTAGATTTTCTTCTTTTAAAATCACAACCACATTTTGTTACAAGCTATCACTACATTTTTAAAACTAAATTTGTTTGCAAACTTTCTGAATGATCAAAGAGAGCGAGAAAATAGTAGACATTTTATAACATTTCGCCATCGAAATACTCTAGACAAGTGTAAGAAATATGCAATTAAGATATTGTATACGCTGAAAAGTGAGTTTCGCAATTTCACGGTCCATGTAAAGTAACGAAAATGATATTTTTTTCTGATTTCGTAGTAAAAAGGGCACACATAAATGCGGGGCTTGCCTTTTTTTTTATTTTTAGAAGAAAAAAGAACATCGCGATGGCGATGCCTGTTAGAAAATGGCCAGCTCGGTTCCCAGGACATCAAAAGGACGAAGTTCTGAAAAGAATGAGATTTATAGATTGAATAGCACTCCAACCTAGGCTCTTTAAGAATAGTGAAACTTGCTTTTCTATGCATAACTGTTAGCAACAATACCGTCGGCATTTATATATTGGTACTATTGAAAGCCTGAAGCCATGTCCACTCTACCGATTCCAAAAGGTCAGTGTCAAAGAGTCAGGGTATAATGGAACTGTTGGAGCTAACTTGGGGCAGACTTGGAATGAAATTTGGTTGGGGAATTTTAAATCTGACCGCCCCCCTGACCTACCAAACCGGCTTTTATCGTCCTCTCCTCATGCCAAAATATCCAGCCGTACGTTGGAAAAACTCTCCGGAGTCCTCACACTCCCAACTGCCAGTCCGCCCTTGGTCAGCACCATGATACCCGGCAAAGTAGCAGCAAATGAAGTATAAAACTAATAAAAAAAAAACAACAAATTCGGGGGAAAGACACCTAATCAAATTATAAATTTATGGAGCATTATGAATCTTCATAAAAACTTATAGACAAAAATTGAGTTAGGCTGTCCAAATATAAGTGTTTTGGAAAGTAGGAGCTAGGCATGTAAAAAAGATGAGAGTGCCAGTTGTACATGAACTGGGCTATGAGCAAATGAACGGATAGAAAATACATGAAGGTTTGTTTGATTCGAAAGAATTAGGTTAATCTTACTTAATGTCTATCATTGAAACCAATACACAAAATGTAATATCTGGTTCAAGTATTGTTATTTTCAGACCAGCAGATAACATTGTATTGCATCATGTTGAAAAACTAAAGGCCGTATCTCACCAACGGAGACGTCGCCGCAACGTCTCCATTTTTTTTTTGTCGCAAATATGTCTCCAAGACGTCTCCGCAACAAAAAATGGTTTGCGCTCTCACCAAGGCGCAACTTCTAGGAGACTAATCGGAGACGTCTCCAAGCCAGGTGTCAATCACTTTGCTTGGAATTCTTGGAAACATCTCCAAGACGTCTCTAAGACGTCTCCTCAGTCGCGGCGACCGCTCTGAGACGTCTCCTCAGTCACGGCGACCTCTCTGAGACGTCTCCTTATTCGCAGCGAAGTCTCTGAGACGTCTCTATAGGAGCAGCAAAGTTTCGGCGACCTCCCAGAAATAAATAATCTCCGCAACTGATGGAGACGTCTCCGAGACGTTTCCGAGATCTCGCGGAGACTGGAAAAAGTCTCCAAAAAATCGTACATGTTCGAATTTCTTGCGACTCCTCGGAGACTCCATAATTTTCAGGAGACGTCTTTGCAACTAGCAAAATTTGGAGTCGCAAACTAGTCGCGAACTAGTTTCAAGCCCAGTGAGATACCCCCTTTTAGATACCCCCTTAATATACAAAGTTCCTTAAGGGTAGCGTAGAATTCTAGCTGAGGGAACAATGAAATCGCACAGTATGAGGTTCAAAGTCAGACTCAGATTCTTTGTTGATCCCTTTTAAAAACAGAAAATTGGCTTCTACTGGCAGTATATCAACAACAAAAGCAGATATTGTTTTGCGTTGATGCCACTGTCCTTGAACTGAATTGCGAAAGATTTCCCTAATCTTTAACGTCTTGGCAGAATTTATAGAGAGTGTTTTCTCTGTTCCTTTCATTATGGAACCAGAAAACGTATGATTTCTTATAAAGGTTTCATACCGTGGTTTGTTTGAGTTTCTCATCGTGATATTAGTGGAATCGGAATAAAACCACGAATCCCTGCTGATACTCCCGACATGTTCTAAAGGCAAATCAAGAAGTAGAAAAAAAACACATTTCTATGAAATGATGAATGTTGTTGGTTTGTAGGCATCACGAATTATTACTAGTGAATCCATAATGACTGATCTTGGACTTGGGCCAAACTTTACAAGAAACAACACAATTTGGACTCATGAAATGGAAAGGCCCGTAAATATGGAAGAATAAAAGCAGGAAGCGTAAAGCATGCTTTTCTGATTAATATTTCGCTCTTTTAGTATATATGCCTGGCATAATTCATTCAGAAAGTGCAACCTTCCTCACCTCCGGGCCAATCTCCTTATCCTAAGTTTAGAGAAGGCGTGGTCAAGTAATGGTTGAGTGAATGGATGTAGTTTTCAAGCACAAACCCTATAGTCAGTCGAAACACGTTATGGAGGTCTGAGGAGGAGACTCAAGGAGGTCAACTGGGATAGCTGCTCCAGACAGTCTTGCTAGGCTTATCTCAAGATGCAATGCATTTAAACAGAGTGCCTGCAGACTAGAATGACTTTGGTCTCTGGTTTCGAAACGTATCGTGTTAAAAACCTGCACCTCATGCTGGAAATAGTAACAGTAATGAGGAAAATATATTTTGAAATGTGATCTTGTTGAACATAATACCAGTAAAGGCATATTCAGTTACTCGTTTAACTTGATATTAATGGTCTGTAATAACCGGCTTCAATTACCCGCGGCAGGCACATCAGTTATCATCACTGCACTTCCTGCGGGCCAGCAATTATCTAACGACAAAAATAATTGTCTAAACTTGTTTAAGCGAATTCCAAGGAAAAGTTGGCTTATAAGATCTGATAATAATTCAACTCTAGGGGGGAAAAGGGTATACAAATATCGTTGTTGTCTTACTATCTAATTTTTGAAATGTTACAGCTCTTTAAGGCTTTATATACATTCAGATGTGTGATGAACTGAAGATCGATGAAATGAAAAAATTTCAGTAACAGTTTTCTCGTTTTGTTTTCATTCCCATTTTTCTTCCATTCCTCCTTTCTTTTATTTATTCATTCTTTTTTTTCTAGATAGAGAAGCTGAAGATTTTGATGGGAGTTCATTCCATAAAAGTGATGGTGTCCACTTCAAAGATGGCGATCGCAATTGCACCGAGGGGAGCATCCACAGTTTCCCGTTCCATCTCTTCACGCTGGAGGAACGTCAACACGGCGCCGTCATCATTCACGTCCTCGTCATGGCTTACATGTTCGCCGCCCTGGGGATCGTCTGCGAGGAATATTTCATGCCTGCCTTAGAAGTCATTTGTGATGGTAACATGTTGTTCTTGTTCTTAATTTGATAATTATCTTGATAATTATCAGGATCTGAATGAACTCTTGGTGGGTGTAAGGCTTGGTTCACACGAGGGGCCCTTTTAAATGCGTCATTACCTGCGCTAGTTGATTCTGTGAAGGTTAATCAAGGGGGGGGGGTGCCAAATAACTTTTGACGCAGAGCCCTAAAAACATATCAAATACATCAGCGAAAATAGAAACATTTTTCCAAGGATAGGCACTAAAATGCTTACATTGGCGGTGGAAAATTCAAATCACTTTTTTTCAATACAAATTGGCAACTTTTTAAATTTTCTCAACATACATTCTGTCAATTTTTATTCATTTCAAATGTATATATTGTTTTTGAGAAAAATTAGGCAATAAACGAAAAATACGATTGTTGCCAAATCGAAGAAGAAATTATGACTGAATAAGGCTTCAAAATGATTCCTGTCATGAATGCGTTCACCCCAACGCCTTGTACATGTTATACTAGTATATAAAAACATTGTTTACACTATTCATTTGGAATCATCTTTTAAGTGATGTCACTCTGTGGTGACGCACAAAAAAACATACCAGTCACTGACATTAGCAAATGACGCCCCGTTTCAGTCGGGGTTAATCCGAGGCGTCAGTTGCCTGACGTTGGATGTGAGAGTGACAGGCGTACAAAAACTTGCAGAAAATAAGAATGTACACATGAAATTTTATTTGAAACACTGGCGTATGCCCTATTTCCTTCACAGTCTCGACTGGCGCAGTTACCATGGTTATTATTCAGTCAGAATGATGCATTTATGTTTGAACTATAAAGATTACATTTTTACTACATTTACAATGTCGCTCTTAAGCGATGGGTCAAAAACTGCCAAAGTCCCTGACGCATTGACGTCTCATGACGCAATCACGAATAATATTTGAAATATTTAGTGCATCCATACATTTCCTTTCCACTCCTTGATCATAAAGAATACTCTCTCTTCGTGATAGGGTAATTGCTTCGGGAAGGGTATTTCGACATACCATAGCTCGTGAACTTCCCCTTTAAATTTGTAGCCAAAGTTCTTTTTTTTTCAACCCATGTAACGAAAATTTGTGCTTGTTTTTGTTTTTGTTTATAGGCAGATTCTTTTGATATACCCTTTTCTTTACTCGTTTAAAGAATCCTGCCAAATTCGTCAGAGAGATAGCAAGTTGGTCTCTCTCCTCAGTATTGTTATCATCGATCTTCTTCTTTACGACAATCGGGATCTTTCCAAAAGATTTTAAAAGAAGATTAAAGCAAATGCAATGCTAGTTTTTATCTTAATTTTCGAAAGACTGGCGGCCGTAAACCCATTAAATGAAGATGTACAATAATTTCCATCATTTAAAAAGAAAGATAAAGAGCTTTCTTTAAAGCACAAGAACGTTCTAATACATATAATGCTTTCACACTGTAGCCCATCTTTTTAGACCCTTTTCACTCTCGATGCATACACTTAAAGGAATTTTAATTTATGCCAAACTGGGCAAATATTTTGTTCAATCGTTTTGATTTGATTTATTTTTCCGTTTCACAGTAAGCATGTACAAAACTAATATATAAATTCAGTAACTTCGAAATTACATAACTCATATAATGAAACAAGATTGTAAAAGAAAGAACAGAATTACTGAGGAACTGAACGTCATAAAGTTGACTGAAAAATAGTAAAACGGAAGGACAGGCTAAAAAAGCAAAGCTTGTAAGGTGCAAGCCCCTGCAACTTAGTTGTATGCATACGGTCAAGAGTATGTATGAAATTATATATTCGTTTACCGAATATTTAACCATTAATTTATGTCTTAGTTGGGAAATAGAGTAATGACCATGATGACACCGAGTTTGAAAAATATTTTTAATGTTGGAAATTGAAGTTTATAGCATATTTGCTTACAAAGTGCTATATTATAAAGAGTTCATGTGGATGAACATGCATATACTCTTTTATTTCTAGTACCTCTAGCGGATATGAAGATAAAACTCACTCAATATCCAATTTCATCGAAAAGCTGGTACGTCTCATTTGATAAACTTGCATTAAAGGGAGCAGTAAGAGTTAAGATGCAGGTGCTCTATACCCTGTCTTATTACTGCCGCCTCCTCTGTCGCCCTTGCCGGGGTCAACGATATCCACTTGATGTCTATTCGGAGCATCAAATCGTTGTTGAATATGGTTTGAAGGAGGGATGTCGTGTCAGATTACACCTCTCTAATCTGTTGTTCATGGCCGCACATGATGTTGTAGGCTGTTGTTATAAGCTCACACGCAGTTTGCATAGAACATTAATATGATGTTCAAAATATATTTGATTCGCTAGTCATGCCAGTGGAAGGAACAAAAGCTTGAATATGACCACAGGAACTATTGAACGTTCTAGAAACTTTACGATTTAGTTATTTAATTGACCTACTTTGCACATGAGGCAGAGTTGCTGGTTGTTTTTTTTTAATCATGTTTATGCTTACAAAATAGACGATGGAAATGGAAATTAATTAATGTTATAATAAAAACACTTTCGCAGCCCCAGAGATGAATTTACATTATGATTCAAAATTCAGGTATATGAATGTAAAAGAAGTCAATGGCAAATTACAGAATACATCAACAATTCACTGAATTTGCAAACGAGATAATGATAAAGAAATAAGAAAAAAATGAGCTGACGATAAATAAATACTAAAATTCAGAGGAGACAGGATAGGGGATCAAATAGCAGGTGGTACCTTCACAACGACAGTAATGAAGATAATAAAATCCCAAACCAACACCTGACCAAGGACCAAAAATAGTATGTATTTTATTTCATTTAATATCGTCGTTACATAAGTTCATTATTTCATTATCTATATCATCTAAACTGAAAAGGCTATACCAAATAGGGGAGAGTGTTGAAGAGGGACATGTCACTTTCTTTTCCTTTTCCTTTCAGTCTCTTCATTTCTTTCCCTCTTATTTGTCTATATCTTTTCTTTTTTTGCGCCTTGCAAACATAGCAAAGGGGAGGGAGAAGCATTGAGCTTTAGATAATTATGCTACTGATTTCTTCATGCCCCTTTTAGATAAGAATGTTTTTCGTTTTTATCTCTAACTGTTAACATCCTAAATAAACTTTCTAAACTCAATACTGTAAACTCTTTTACTGGGATTTAAAATAGAATTGCGTCTCATGGATACGCCTAAACTATGTGAAATATTTACTCCTGTACAGAAACGATCATATTTCTGAATTCTTTAGAACATGGCTTTATTTTTTGCACATGATCAAATTTGTGTGATGTATTTTGATATCCCTTCTACTTTCGCTGAAATTGTATACAATGATTAGTTTGTTGCATTTGTCTGTGCAGTGCTGAGCTTATCTGAAGACGTAGCTGGAGCTTCGTTCATGGCGATAGGAGGATCGGCACCCGAGTTATTTTCAAGCCTTATTGGTAAGAAAACAGTTGCGGGTAGCATCTCGAGGTTGTTAGTTTGTTTTAGATGATGATATCAGTGATGATGGTAATGAAGTTTATCAATGCCAGGAATTGTGTTTCTCGAGGGCCTTGCAATTATTCATAAGCCCAACAATGCCATTGAGATATTGAATAACCTGCAGGAGTATGTCTAAAAAAAAAAGACCCCACATACATAATAAAATCTTGTCCAATCCTGCTAATGGTGTAAGCACTGAACAAAGATCGAACCCAGGACCTCTCATAATGAGAGTCAAGAAATTTCACCGATATGCCACAGTTCCCCTTCCCAAACCTTTCCAAAATTTCAATCGATATTTTCAATAGCAATAAAAACTGAGAGTGAATAGATGCGATCTTTCTTGATTTAAAATGATATTTGATAAATTAAGGCATTTTTTGACAAATTGTGTGGCAATAATTCGTGTATCCGTTTACCCGACAGGAGAGAGATGCCCTCTCCACTCGGCTATTACCGAGAAAGGTAACTGTACGTGACATTCCTGCCCCAGAAGCGATACCCCAATCGTGTATATCACGATCGTGATCATGCATGCAAATTGATTACAAAATGAGGAGGTGCGATGGCTCAGTGGTATAGAGCGGTGATCTGAACTGGGGATATCCAGGTTCGAATCCAACTGGATGGACTAGTATATCATTCTTAGAAAAAATGGTGCTGATTGGAACCTGTTCTTGTCCCATATTAGGAACCTTTAAAGGTTCTTCAAAGAACCATTAATAGCCTATAAAAAAAAAAGCTCTAAAAGGTTCTAAAGGGGTCTTTAGAGCCACTTTGGTTTGGGGTTCTTAAAAATAAAAAATATACTTTAACCCATTCGTGACAGAGGTCCACATTTTGTGGTTTGGCCTGATATCTTTTAATGTAAAACCCTAGAAATTACACCAAATACATGAGCAGAAAGAGAAAAAAATTCTACACAAACTATGCCCATTTTGGTTGCGTCAGTATTCGTTGTTTGATGCTGAAAATTTTTTAAAGGAAAATAAGCATTAAAATCCTTAAATTGGCAATGTGATAGAAAGTTTAAAATCACTGTTTTCCCCTGCAAATTGGCAACTTTTTGACTTCTCATCATAATTTCTGTCAATTTATATTCATTTCAGATACATGATGTTTTTAAGAAAAATGTAGCAATAAAAGAAAAATGTTGGTGTTGCCAATTTGAAGAATAAAAGCTGATCAAATTAGGCTTTAAATAATTCCTGTCACGAATGGGTTAACAACTCTTTTTCTGGAGGTTCTAAATACAGGACCAAAAAGGGTTCTAACTGTTACATTTTCTAAGAGTGTACCATTTGATGAGGCTATAATCCTCATTACCAAGTCCCTCAGAGAGGACGTAAAGCCGTCGATTCCCTGGTTGCTCACTTACAAGCATACACATGTTTTCTTTGCATTCAGGTAAACATTATCACCACAAAACAAAACGAAACAAAAAAAAAGCAAAAACAAAAGAGCACAAAATTGTGATCAGCTAGTTGAACATATTGCTAATAATATCCACTGTGATCATTATGGTGCATAGGCTAAAGGGCTAAAAATCTGGAGCCGATGATCACGCACGACGCGTTTTCTCGTATCCCCCGAAACATTATGATCATTATTTACTGTAATTTTTTTTCTCTCTGTCTCTCCTCTTCCTGGTTCTTTTGTCTCCCTTAACAGCTGTGTTCATTACCCATGATGACATTGGAGTTGGAACGATAGTGGGATCAGCAGTTTTCAATATCCTATGTGTTATTGGACTTTGCGGATTATTAGCTGGTCAGGTATATATATGGATATGTGTTACAGTAATTGCTTAACTTGGTAGAAGGTGATCCAGAGATTCCTTGTGCCATTGCATCTGGTGATCGCCGCTTGGTGGCGCCATTTCACTCTGACTTTTATCAGTATACGGAAGCTTAAAAGTGCCATCGAGCTGACGAAATAATTTAGGCCGAGGAAACGAGAAGACGAGTTCTTGGAACTCGGCAAAATCGACTTGTTTAGGACAAGAAGACGAGATGACGAGTTATTGGAACTAGGCTAGTCGACTTGTTTGGGACGAACAGACAAGATGACGAGTTCTTGGAACTCAGCAAGTCACCTTGTTTGGGAGCAAGACGAGATGAAAAGTTAAAAGACGAGATGACGAGTTATTGGAACTTGCTGAGTTCGAGAATCTCGTCATCTCGACGTCTTGTCCTAAACAAGTCGACTAGCCAAGAACTCGTCATTTCGTCTTAACTTGCCGATTTTGAATAACTCGTCATCTCGTCTTCTCGTTCCAAACTAGTCGACTTGCCAAGTTCCAATAACTCGTCATAGCGTCATCTTGTCATAAAAAAGTCGACTTGCCAAGTTCAACAACTCGTCCTCTCGTCTTTTTGTCCTAAACAAGTCAACTTGCTGAGTTCCAAGAACCCATCATCTCGTCTTCTCGTCCAAAACAGGTCAATTTTCCGAGTTCCAAGAACTCGTCATCTTGTCTTTTAACTCGTCTTCTTAGCCTAAATTATCTCGTCATCTCGGTGGCACTTTTAAGCTTCCGTATATTACGGATCAAGTGGAGGTGTCGTAGTCAGGTGGTTTAAGGCACTTGACTGTAGACGCGAGAATAGGGGGTTCGATCCCCGGCACGGCACTTATAGCCTTGATCAAGGCATTTTACTGACATTGATCTTTTATCGCACATTGAATGAATAATTGAATTAAATGAATTAAATAAATTATCGTGCTGTAGGCATAGTGATACCAACGTGTGCATGTCTTCTAACAAGGAAAATAAAAATAAAACAAATAAAAAAGTAAACCCACTGTGCTTCTAATGAATTTTCCATCATCTGGATACTCAGCTAGTATATAACCATAAAAATCCGCTATCGACCGTACTATACGCATACATATCTGTATTGTGATTGATGTTATCATTGTAATTCGTGCTTGTTTTCTCACTCCTATCATAGGTTATATATTTAACTTGCTGGCCTCTTATTCGGGATTGTTCATGTTACATAGTATCTATCATTGCTCTCGTTCTTGTAGTGAAAGACGGCAAGGTTACATGGTGAGTTTCAAATTCATTCTTTAAAAGATCAAGTGCAATTTTGTCTAACCATCTCATCAACCAACTCATCTTAAACATCCATTATGCGTTCAAAACGAGTCGATCAAACTGTAATAATGATTTGCAATGTCTGAGGTCAGAAATGGTTTTAAAATGACTTGTATCACTTCGTAGACAGGATAGATTTATTGCCTTTTGAGGTCTCTGTATACGAACTGATTTATTCAGTTGCACATCTTTAATCTATTTTTGGGAAATCTCCGAATTCTCACAAATATACTCACTGAACTGAACTAGACTATAAAACGACGGCTCAAAACCGAAAGCATTATGATCTACTTGTTATAGGGATATATTCTGTCCGTAGAGTTGAATCAGGAGAACACTCTATGATTTTGTCAGATGCAAATTTAAAGGAGCTATCACTGGCTGAATATACAATTTGTAAGGTCCCTCTATTGTGTATCAGTTTTCTGATACTTCCTTTATTTCCCTTTCTCTTTTTTTTCCAGGAAAGATTCAGTGACTCTCCTAGCTTTATACTTCGCCTACTGCCTTCTCATGTACTTCAATCCGCGACTCGAGCCCTTGGTGAAGAAAATCACCCCAGACTGCTGCACTGCAAAACAAAGAGACACTCATGACGATGATCGTAACGCCGTGCAACCCAAGAGCAATGGAAACGCTAAAGGCGTCGACCGGATGGAGCTAACCAGACTCCTTGACGAGTCGGACGTTGATAGAGGAGATCATTCACCGGCTCGACATCAGATGAACGGCCACGTGACAGACAGCCTTGATGACCCTTTAGGTGAAGACGATTAGAAAATAAAACAACAATAACGATAATTATAACTAGATTTTCATTTAAGGTAAATCCTCGACTTGCCCTACTATTAACCTTCATAAGAGTACTCACGCATACACATCATATAGTAGGATGTAAGCCTTTGAAAATCTCATTATCGTTATCACAGAGGACACTGTTCATGAAAGTTGTCAGCACTGACAAGTGGTCATTCTCTGACAATTCAGTAAAATCCTTGGTTTTGATTGGCTGAGAAGCACTGGTCACTGACTGTTACTATGGTCAGAGAATGACCACTTGTCAGTGCTGACAACTTTCATGAAACGGTCCCCTGGTCATGCAACTACATTGTGGTATAGACAATACTGCCTATAGAGAAGCACTTGTGAAAGGAATATAATGCATAGGATATAAGAATTGATGTCTAAAGCGAGAATTTTGTATTTTGAAAGTGAATAAGGTATTCATATATCTTTCTGAAATTCACATGCATTAAGAATTGCAATTGTTTATGGAATACACAGAGACGTCATATGAAAAATTAGCTCCAAATTTCTCGTCCGTTTCTCATTATATTTTACTATTGGGGCACTTGACATGCTCGAAGAGCAATCCCTTTAAGTGGTATTTTTCCAAACTGACACAAAAAGAATGATGGGACTGTTTATGTGTGATTGACGAAAATCATATAACACTGATAATCAAATAATTTATGTATTTTAATAAAAATTTAATACAATTTAATTCAATTCTATTTCTTTTCTTTTTTTTCTTTTTTTTTTTTTGCTATCAGATTGAGTCATCATTGAAATGATTAGACTTGTATGAGTTATATTTCTGATTTGTCGTATCTATGAACTAGTTGACGAGGGAAACAACAATAGGCCTACCAGTGTTGCTGATAAAGCTGTGCAAGTGGTCCTTTGTTGCACCGAAAAACGGAGAGACGGGACAGAAGAGGAGGACGACGACAACAACCCCAACGACAACGACAGTGAGCCAGGTTCACCCTTCGAACTACCGGAGAAGGGTTGTGGACGTTACGCCCATGTGCTCGCTCTCCCTATCATCCTTGTCTTCTTTATAACTATCCCAGATTGTCGGAGAAAACGATTTAAGCGGTGCTACATCCTAACTTTTATTTCTGCCCTGATATGGATTGGGTTCTTAACGTATGTACTCGTCTGGATGGTTACAGTGATAGGTACAGTTTCACATTTCTTGCAATAACTTGCCTTTTTTTCTTTTGCTCTTCCAAATTTTATTTTAATTTTCCCTTGCAGTCTTCATGCCAGTAGTTTCCTCCTTGTCTAAGTTATCATAATTTGCACTTTATTATTTGTCTTATTTTTTCTTCATCTTTCATTTTTCACCCTCTTATTACAAAAACGTAATCTAGAGGCTGAAACTCTTCGCATTTTGTCGCCATCTTGCCCTTGCTCTTTACATTGTCTTTTCATTATTCTTACGATTTTCCTCTCTATTTCGACTCTTCTTTCCTGATTTCTGTCTTTGTTTTGTTTTGTTTTTGTTTTGTTTTGTTTTTAATTTCTTTTGCATTTCTCATCTTTGAATCGTTTGATAATTTGTCTATCGAGGATGGAGTAATTTATGATTGAGCGACATGTCAACGATTGAAAATAATAACAACCAGCAGGTGTTTTTTTTTAATACTAACCACACTAAATAAGTTAGAGGACTCATGGTGCTTTGTTAAAAACTGATCACCGCGTAATACAAAGGGTCACTAGCAATAAATAGAGCGATTTAACGCAGTTCTAATACTCACACGTCTAACATTACAATGTTCGACAATTAGGTTTGTGTTTTATCATACGTCTTTGAACCTCTTTCAGGTTTGAGCTTCATATGAGTAAATTTCTGAATTAAAGATAAACTAAACAGTCATGTTTTGAATAATATAAGCAAATAGAAATATCTTCTTCTTTTTTTTCTTTTCCAGGGGACACGCTTCGTATACCTGAAACGATTATGGGCCTAACTCTATTAGCAGCTGGAGCCAGTACACCCGACACCATGCTTAGCATCATTGCCGCACGCGGAGGTAAACATTGACCCTAAAAACATAGAATCTTGGATGGAAATCCACTCATTTGGGGGGAGGGGGGTAGTAAATGAATCACTCCGTTTGGAGTTGAATCTTCACTCAGAATGCGCTCTCATAGGAGTGATTGGACTTCTTCTTTGGATTGGATTCCGGGGGGGGGGGATTTTAAACGTCCTGGGTGTATTTCTCATCCGCGTACATGAAAACAAGTAAAAAGGTTTTTTTAGCATCAGGCGCGTAAGGCATGCACGTTCCGCGATTAAAAACAGCAAAAAATAAAAAAATAGAAATAAGGTATCAATTTCAGAGGTGATGAGGTAATTATTCCGTCGGGTGTAAAATATTATGCAATATATTAAATCCCTGAGAAAGTATAGGAGATGTTAGACGGGTTTCCCTGTTTAGGGTATCAAAACCACTCCTATACTTCAATCCTCGTTTTATAGGGTGCTTTTCAGGTAGTGCTGTTCGCGGATGATGTACAGGCCTGAATGAGACATACACCCCCCCCCCCCGGGGGATGGATTACGGTAATTTTAGATTGGATATAACTCCAAAAGGATATGATATCTAACAGGACTCCCCAAAAAGTGAAGTAGTAGTAGTAGTAGTAGTAGTAGTAGTAGTAGTAGTAGTAGTAGTAGTAGTAGTAGTAGTAGTAGTAGCAGTAGTTTTATTCACACATTTGCAAACATGCATTTTATACGTGCACCGTTATATGTAGTTTTGTTTTCTTAGGGGATGAACAGGGGGCACGGCTCTCTTGTGCCCCCCCCCCCCCCACCCGTCTATGCCAGGGATGAATCATTTCCAATTTCACCTATGTTGAGAGACTGTGACCCTCGGTCTCTCCTTCCGGTTCATCTGATTAGGATGTTCAGTAGTGTAGGTGTACCACGACACCGGAGTTTGGCCCTTCTCTTCTTCGAGTAGTGCAGTGGGTTATTAACGTCGAAAGGTGACGATTCTCCTCCACGCGGGGCCTCCATTTAACGTCCAATCCGAGGAATAGATTGGTTTCTCCTGTAACAAAGCCTGCGTGCATAAAACAAGAGAGGGGAATGTTAACACTCAACGAAAACTTCATCGAGGGCTTCACTGAAGTCCATGGTCTTTGGTTCGACAGGCAGACGCTTTACCGACTGAGCGAAATTACCTTTTTTACCGCTCCACTGTGTTGAAACAGTGCGCGGTGAAGGGAGATTATCAGTGATTTGATAAAGTACTATGGTACCCATGGCAATTTGATGGTGATTTGATGGCCTACCAGCGCATTAATTACCGTGATATGATATACCATCAAATTACCGTAATATATACCATCAAATTACCATGGCATTCCGTCAAATTACCATAGAATACCATCACTTATAACATGTATAAGGAAATGTCATTTAACACATTCATTCAGTAGGGTTCTGAAATATGTCAACCTGCAGAAAATACTGGACTCAAATATTTTTTCCCCGTTTTTGGTAGATTGTTATTGAGGTTATGATAATAATTTATGTCGATATCCGTCCTTAAATGAATAACTGAATGTACTCAATGTGAAGACAGTATTTTTTTTTTTTTTTTTTTTTGCTGCAGCACATATTCATTTTCAGAGATTTGTTTGACTATTCCAATACTCTTCAGAATGCTAAATCTATGGATATATCTAAACGCATGTATAAGGAAAGATATCTCAAACCTTATTCTTGTACTGTACTTGGCATGGTCCACCCATCTCACATTTCCCTTCAGTGTTAGTCTGCTCTTTATCTCTCTTTCTCTCTCTCTTTCTCTTTCTTTATTTTTCCTCTCATTTCTACATCTTCCCTTATAAATTCCTCTGCTTCATTCTATTTATGATGATACAGATTATTTGTACTTTTTAAGTGATTTTTTCTATTTCCGCTTTTTAACTTGAATTATTTAACTGTCTTACTTTTTTTTTTTTTTTTACTGTTTTCTTACAATAATTAGTTTTACTAACCATTTATATTTGATTATATTATTTCGTTTATTAGCATGATTGATTCTCATCATTTTTATTTTCATGTATTACTGCTTTAGCTGTTCAGGACCAAGATGTAAAGCAGATTTTGTACCTACTACTTGTGATCGGATTAGTACAAATGAATTCCATTTACCTCTTACAAGAAATCTTTCTTTTATAGAGTTTAGTTTCTGGCAATTACGTTATGTTTTATTTCTGTTCAATTAATTAATATTGTCTTCTACCTTTTAGTCTAATTCAAATGTCAAAAATGCACTCTCTAGCAATTTTCAGCTGACATTTTTTTCGATGCTAAATCTAAATGCTTTTTTTTGGGGTTGTTGTTTTTGTTTGCATGGTTTCTTTAACATGTTTAATACAAGATCTTTTTGATATTCTTTGAATTGTCTCTTAGGGTATGGGGACATGGCGATCTCGCATTCCATCGGCAGCAATCTCTTCGATATCCTCGTTGGGCTGGGATTTCCCTGGTTCATCCAAACCGTGATCATCGACCACCGATCCACCGTCACCGTCTACAGTGGCGCAATCTCATATATATCCATGCTCCTTTTGCTAACTGTCGTCATAGCTGTGATGCTTATCAATATTTGTAGATATAGGCTAGGCAAGATGCTAGGGGTACTGTTCATTATTTTCTTCGTGATTTTTATCGTTGTTTCCATTATGTTTGAACTGAACCTCATCATTCCTGGATTAACATTACCGCCGTGTGACTGATGGTTTGCGAGAAGAATAGAATGTACGATAGAATAGGAAGTGATAAAATTTTACCATGTCCTTTTGATTAGTGCTAATTATTTAGTTACAACCATGTTACTAATTTGGTGCGGATGCTCATACATCACTTGAAGTTTGCTTACTCTAGTAACTGATACTTTTGGAAATCAGGGGCCGCGGGATGCTTTTAATAAAGTGGGGGATAGGAGGAGGGGGCAGGAGCCCACAGCCACCTCCCCTTTCTTACATTCCGAGGCCTTTGTACGTGTCGGAAAATGGAACATCAGCTTCACCAAATATTATACAAATAATGAATGTTTATGAGTGCAATGGACAGAATATTTCATGAGGTGAAAGATGAAATGATCCATTCAACGAGGCGAAGCCGAGTTGAATGGATCAATAATTTCATCTTTCACCGAATGAAATATTCTGTCCATTGCACGAATGAAAAAAACATTCATTATTTGTTTTATATGACACCTAAAACTAGATGAAATCGCAGTAAATCAATAGCGCTATACGCTAGCGCGCTATTCGTGGTGCACACTGCAAACGCAAGCGTTTTACGTACGTAGTGTGCCGGGCTCTCGGCAAGCGTGCAATGGAGCAAATCGTATGGATCAAAAATTGCACGGTAAATGGAGCCACTTTTGCACGATTGATGACGTCATAGTGCAATGGGACAAATGATGAATATCAAACAACCAATCGAATGACAGGGATCTATCTAGGTGTCATATAATTACGTATTATACGTCCAGTGTGCTGGCACGGTAGACTCTGACGGAGAGTTGAGAATATGCACGATCGATTTACAAAGCTTTCTTAGAGTTAGGTGAGGTAGGAATCTTGTTGAGAAACATGGTTGTCGAAGCGATCCGTCAGATTATCAGTGATTCCTATTTTATTTCTAATAATATTTACTTAAATAAACAAAAACAATATTTTGCCATTTGTAAAACATAAACTTTCCGTAAGCTACCATTTTCATGCTAAAGTCGAGAGATGTCGCCCTTTATGACTCAAACATTATACATGCGACACTTCATGAATTTTGATGGAGGGCTGGCTGGGGGGGGGGGGGCTGCAATTAAATCTAATCTTTGAATTAAAACCAATTTTTAATTGATTTGCTTCACCACAGCTGAAAATTCCTGTAAACATTAAAAGAAGCACACATTAAATTTGAACATGTTATTGCACAGGCCCTCATATATGAGCGAAATACTAGTCAAGTTCTATTTTTCAACAGTAATGTAAATTATTTCACAATTTCTGTTCTCCGAAAACATGAAAATGGTTAGAAAGTATGGGGGCATTTAATGAGTTTAAAAATATTCTTATGGTCCTTTTAAAATACAAGGTATTTTCATGCAAGTGCAATAGCACCTTTTGTTTGAAAGAATCGCCGTGCAATATGATTCCATTATCAGTTATCATGGTTATGAGAATATTCTGTACTTGATCGATCTGCCTCTTATAGTGTGGTCATTAACATGTGCCAGTCCCGTTTTATCTGCCGCTCTTAACGCAGTGGGTTTAACATATTCCAGTTTAAGAAGTACATTCTTCTTTAAAGGCGTAAAATTATTTCTTTTGTAACAAAAAACAAAGAAAAAAGCTTCGAATGTAAAACGACAAATGATAGTTACGTCGGCTTGAACGGCCAGTAACCATGATGACTCAATGTGCAAATGATTTGGGATTCCGTATATGGGCCCTGTCTTCGACACGTTCAATGCAATGGCACAGGTTATTCAGTATGCTGTATCATGTTAACCTTCATCGTGATTTCTTAAGCAGCAAATGTTATACACAGTTGTTTAAAAATCATTAGGCTGTTTAAAATAAGAACTTACCAACTGTTGTTGTTGTTTTTTTTTTAAATGCTTGTAAAACATGTGCGGATTTTTTTTTTTACCAACAACTGTTGGTAGGTACACATTTTAAAAACGCAATGATATTTAAATAACTGTTTTATCAGTGTAGACGAGCTGATGGATTAGAGTTAAGAATGATTCCAATGAATGGCACTGGTGTAGCTGGGATTATTCAAAATAGGGGGGGGGGGGGGCGTGAATGATCGACTAAGCTAACGTGGTTAAGGAGCATAAAGACCGAGGTAGACCTGTCAAAGGGTCGAGGGATGTCATGTGGTTATAATTATGTAGTTTTGTGCCCCCACCCATCTACGCCAGTGATGAATAGTTTCCCATTTCACTCATTCTTATTTGCTACATAGGATTTTTGATGGTTGGTAAATAATCCTGTTTTCTATAATTATGCCGCTGCCAATCTTTTAAATCTGGGGACCATTTTCAGAGGTGTACATAAATTTGGGGAGGTAGGCAGTAATGTCACCTATTATTTTTAATACATGTATATAGAAATGGTTAGAATGTTATCGATTCTAGTACTGGGAATATCCTTTTGATAGAAAATAAGGCCTAGTTTGACCGATTGCGTTAGCAATAACGACATTTTTCTATTAAAGGTACACCTTAGAGCTGCATTATTATTAACAGACACAAGCACATGCACCCGTACACACTATAATAGAATGTACCTTAAATGGAAAATCTCGATTATCGTTATCGTGAAATGTGACCAAAGCCTAATAAAGAACGATGTGCAATGATGTGAACGATTCTTTTGCTAGATGGCTGGGCCTGTTAATAATAAGAGCACCTGTTCGTAGTTTTTTGTGCTATCGCATTAATACGTAGTAGGATATGTTTACTACAGTTTGTTATACATTGTATAGATGGTTATGGTTATTAATTTTATAGGAAGCTGGGATCTGACCGTTTGTCTTCCTTTCTTCTTCCTACATCTATTCTTGATATATATCGTTTGGATGTACTGCTCAATTCGATTACTTGTCCAGTGTGTTACTGTTAGCGCTGCTGTTGGACTGTGCACGGTCACATCAAAATACTGATCCGTTTTATTCGATTTTAGTCTTAAATATATTGGAATATATTATTGTGAATCGAAACAAATAATTTTCGTTGTTAAGAGAGACAAATTACTACGTTTTGTGATACTTGACTGTATACTTTTGGTGTGTGGAGGTAATGTAAAATCATCTTTTTGTTAAACTTTGTGTGTGGAGCTATATTTTTTTGGAAAAAAGTCAGATTCTAAGCATTAAAGTGCTATGATTTAAAATGCACTTTCAACTTTGTTGATGCTGTATTTCTTGCTTTACCCCATCTGCCTTCTGCAGGGTACAGTCGTTACATTAAATTAGACTGTTCCTTTATTTCCAAAGACTCAGAATAATGTAAAATATGAAAAGTCATTGCCATTGTTTTAAAGAGTTTTTGAACATTAGTTGGCCTTCTGGCCGCAACCATCATTTTCCAACGAAATTCAACGGACCAGTTCACTCGTATAGGATGTTTCTATAAAAAAAAAAATATCCTTGATGACTAGCATACATGACTTGTTGCTGCATCAGGCACGCCTCAGAAAATTATTCAGTATTGTAAATAATTTGTTGCTAAAGGTTAGGAATGAAATATTTATTCATTAGCGTACTGGACTATTGTCCGACCAGCGGACAATGACCACGACGATCGCGGAGGCATTGCGTGAAGCGCCGTCTATATACCATGTATACCAAGTCCGAGCAACTTTCGGGCCTACAGGGTGTGGCAAAATATCAATGGGAGCATGTTAATCATTAGCGATCAACAATAGACTTTTTCTTTATTCATAAATTTGTGAACAAATTAACAACTAAAGAACAAATGAAATAGACAAAACCTTACATTCTCGTTTTAGATAAAAGGAATTTGAAAACTATACATAATGTTTTAAAAAATCAAAAATCAATTTGCCATAATTCTTAAAATGAATGTGCAGCTTACATTTTCCCTTCAGCAATCTGTTTAATTCTACATTACGTTTAATTCTGACCAAATGTAAAAAAAAAAAAAATGCATCATAGTCAAGGATCACCAATGGACTTGACCACTGACATGACTGAATTTACTTAACTCACAGCCTCAGAGACCAGAATAAAAGGATGACAATGAAATTCGACCACCCAGATGAGATAGCCTAGTTTATAATCCGAAAATTATAATATTTCTTATCTTTTTCTTCTAAAATTGTTTGTCTTTCATGAACATGAATACACGCTTTACCTCATGAACCAAATAAACAAAATTGATAGACATTTACGATCAACCGAACAACCGTTCCCTGGCAACCGTAATGCAGAACGATTCAGGTTAGTTGTGCAGTTCAGTCCCTCTTGCAGAGTTATTCTGGCTGAAAGAATGATCTTTTGGGGAATTTATCCTCGATACTTCCTTCTGCGACATTCTTGAAAAAATATTCACTCTAAAGAATGAAATTATTTCCCAAATGAAAATGGAAAAAGAGTGTATGTGTGTAAGTGTGCATAATAAGTGCGCGCGTCCGTGCGCTGCTTGTGTGGAATAGGGGTATGTGTTTATTAAGTATACATCAACAGATAGAGAAAAGAATTGCTTGTAACAATAATCATGGTCGTGATGATGATGAGATGATGATGATGACGATGATGATGATGTTGATGATGATGATGATGATGATGATGATGATGACGCCGATGATGATGATGATGATGATGATAACAAAGGGATGATGATGTTGTTGATGATGCATGATGGTGATGATGATGATGATAATGATGATGATGATGATGATGATGATGATGACGCCGATGATGATAAAGATAATATTAATTATGATGACTAAGATCTTGATAAAGAACAGTGTTCTATTGGCAGTAACTTGCTTGTGGTGAACATCATGGAGATGACGATGTCGCTGATGATGTCAGTGCTGCTGCTGCTGCTGATGATGATAATGAAGGTGATTATTATGAGATAATGAATGCTTTTCGTTCTATATCGGTATCTACTGATGCTAATGGTGGCGTTATCAATCTATTTAAAAAGGGATATCTAACAGGCTGTTACAGCCTACTGCACGGTTAGCTTTCAGAATGATATGCTACTCTCGACGAGGTCATTGATAGCGTGAGCGATTCTTACGCGACCAGGGCCATCTATGCTCATTCAACAGAGGCGTCGATCCATTTTTCGGATGGGGGGGGGGCAAGACGACCAAGCGGAGACGAACCCACAGCTACTGATTTTTTTCCATAATGTTTTATTCTGATTTCATGAACAAATTTAAAATATATAACATTTCAATTTAACATTTCAAATCACTTAATATAATATTTCACATTTCATATTTTGACTGTTTTTTCAATAACTTAATATAAGCATAGTCATATGTAACTTGAAAAAAAAAAAGAAATCAGTTATAATAAAAATGTTAAGTCACCACTCCCCCCCCCCCCCTGCCCCAACAAAAAAGTCTTCCCTATCAAACTTGTACTTTTTGTGGAGGGCGATACACACATGTTGTGTCTTATATATATATATATATATATATATATATATATATATATATATATATATATATATATAAAACACATAGGCCTATATCAACGTGAAGCATTTTCAATTCGGGGAAATTTACGCATCTTGCTAGATTGTGGACCGTCCTGGGGTTTTTTTTTATAATGGAGCGAGCGAGCAAAAAGTAACAAATTTCTTGTTATGAGATAAGTGTTTTGTTATCAAAATACACTATATGTATATATGACACCTAATATGTATATATGGTTACCTCGCTGCCAAATATGAACTCTATTTTGTCACATCGCTTGTACATTGTTGCTGCCTCCAAAACCACTCTGTTTTTTTTTTAATATTACGAGCGAGCGAAGCGAGCGAGGAAGCACACACTGTTTTTGATGTTAGAAGTAGTAACCTCTTCGGCAAATTACACTGTGAGCCCATGAAATATCTACATTATCCATTCGGTCTCATTTCACTTACCGAATTCGTTTGCTTTTCAAAACCATTAATATCAAACGAGCGAGCGTAGCGAGTGAGGAAAAATATACCCTTTTCCATATGATAGAAGTGTTATTTCGTCATCTTGATATATAATAATGGGTTCTAGACAACTCCCCGGGAGGACAGCTCCCCCGATACGATTCCCACCTGACACCTCCCCCTGGAGCACAGCTCCCGTGGAGGACAGCTCTCCCGAGGGCAACACTCCCCGGAGGACACTTTTCCAGGGTGACAACTCCCCCAGGACAATTCCCCTAGTCCCCGGGGGAGTTGTCCTGATACGATAATAGTTGATAATAATGTGATAGGCGCTATACAAGAACGGAATGTTATTATCATTATCATCAGAATACTTTATAAACCTGATATGCCTGTATGATATCGAAATAATACATCAGATCACCTGTGTGCCGAATATGACACTGTTTTAGCTACCTCATTTGCAGTCCGAATCCATTCTGTTTCTACCATAGCGAGCAAAGTTAACGACCGATCCCAGCAAAATTATATGGATTCGTCCCAAAAAAATTTTCAACCACCTTGCTGCCCAAATATAATATTTTGGAAGCTCGCTGCTATAATAAGCTACTTGCTGCCCGAAATCATCTTGTATCTAGCTTTTACCAGCTAGAGTAGCGAGCGAGCTAACGAAAAATATGTTTTTTTGTTTGGTTATATTACTTCCTATGAGTAGAAGATTAGTATAACAGATAGAAACACAAGATGCAAACCGATTTCCTTTCATAAGAATAGTAATTATCATCGGCATTTGTTAAGATACTTAAATGCGAGCGAGCAAAGCGAGCGAGCGCTTCCCAGCGTCTCATTTTCTTTCTTTTTCCTTGTTTTCCACTTTCATTTCACTTCCTTCATTCTTTTTCCTTTCTTTTCTCTTTCTTTTTTCCTTTTTTTTTGTTCGGAAATTATTGGGGGGGGGGGGGCAAAATGATATCTTTGCCTCCCCGAAATTTTCTTTGGGGCAACTGCCCCCCTGCCCCCCCCCCCCCCCCCCAGGATCGACGCCTCTGTCATTCAAAACCACCAGTGGGAACAACTCTTTCGAAATCGACTTTGGCAGTGAGATTGGTGAAATATTGATTTGCGCCCTCTCATAGTTATTTTCTCTTCTGTGAAATATAACCAAAACTGACAGAATAATTGACTTTACATTTTTATGATTTTTTTCCACATCATATATAATACCTTGCTTCTTTATCGTTATTTTTGTTTGTCTTATATGTTTCTTTTTTGTAATTTGTTTTTGATATTCATTGTTTTTAATCTCAGGACCATGATGTAAAACAGTTTTTAACTGATTTTTTTAATCTTGATTAAATATTTCTGAATAAATGAAGAAATAAAGAAATAAAGAAATGAATAAAAAAATGAATAAAGTTATATGAAAAACTTTACATTCCAGTTCCTCACTCCCCCAAATGATGTCTGCAACAAATCTAAACCTGACGAGGCTATTGAATACATAATCATCTTTACGAATAATATCTCGGAAAGTCTGAGGTTAATTCTGTATTATTTTACTTAAGTGAAAATAACCTGCAGCTGTGACGATAAAGAGAGTATTCAAACGTCATTTTAAATATTTACAATTCTTGTCATTTCTGTTCATTTTCCATTCGTATCACTTCCTTCTTCATCACCGTTGTTTCAATGGTTGTTCCACGGTCTCCTCCCGACCCCGCCCCCGCCCCCGTCCCCGCCCCCCTCTCTCTCTCTCTCTCTCCTCTCTCTTTCTCTCTCTCCATCCTTTCTGTTCTTTGTTTTTCTTCCCCTCTCTTTTCTCTTCTCTCTCTTTCCCTTTCTCTCTTTCTCATTTTCTCTCTTACTCACTGCCTCTCTTTTCTTTCTCTTTCCTCTTTATTCGCTTCTCCCTCTCTCTCTCTCTCTGTCCCTCTCAGTCTCTCTCTCGCTCTCTCTCTCTCTCTCTCTCTCTCTCTCTCTCTCCTCTTCGTTTCTTTCTTTCGAGGTATGATAGTGAGGGAGGATGTACGTGTCTTTTTGAGCACCCATTAGTAATTTTGTAATGTGTATGTGTTATGTCTTCTGTAATATTTGTCCCCCGGACTGTGGTCAGCTTTCATTATGTCTGGGTATCAACATCTCCTTCACACGATACGAACAGGGGGGTGTTTCATAAAGCTGTTCGTAAAGTTACGAATGACTGTACGAACGACTTGAATATGGCAATTCTCAGTCGTCATACGGTCGCATCACCTGAAAGTGAAATATACAGGAGTAGATTAACATTAATTTTGTTTACAGACATTTTTATTGCGAAGTATATTTTCGCTCACAATTTAATTGGGATTGTGGAAAATGCAGTCACACTTTGTTAAAACGTCAGGAAAAAGTTTGGGCATCCCATTTGGCACTTGTTATTGAAGTCGTTCGTGAAGTCATTCGTAACAGCTTTATGAAACACCCCCTGGACATTGATATCTTCTCAAAAGACGCAGGGGCAGCGCTACAGGGGGGGGGGGGAGCAGGGGTAGAATCTCCCCTATGAATTTTCAAGTGATAAAAAAGAGGAGAAAAGAAGAAAAAGAGGAGGAAGAAGAAAGAAGAGGGTGGGAAAAGAGAGGTCTGGGAATTGCAACTATATAATACCCCTATTTGTTCATTTAAAACGTCAACAAAAAAGCATTCACCTATGTGCTATGTGTCATCTTGCCCCCCCCCCCCCCCGCATAACAAAATGCCCTGGCGTCGCCCCTGAAAAGACGACATCAACCTTCCGGTTTCCAGGTAATGCATGTAGTCTAAATTATCCCTGAAATTCTAATTCATATCATCTTCCTCGTTTGTGTGTGTGTATTTTTTTTTCCATTTCTTCAGAAAGCTGACGGTAGATAACTTGATGGAGAATCCATGTAGGGTTGCGTTTATGGGTTAACGTTGTAATGTAAGAATTAAAAACCCATAGCAAAGTTCATTTCGTGCGTCCAACAAAGCGTGGCACAAAAAATGACAAACGGTGGGGTGCAAACCTTCGATTTTATCTCACTTTGTCTGGAGATGTCTCCCAAAATAAAAAGGCACATCATGTCATACACATAGGATATATTTTTAGTGATTATCTAAATGAATGAAAAAGTTCGTGGAAAGCCTTAGAAAACAAAGTATAATGATAAGTGTTTTTATGAAGCATGCTTTCAGTATAACTGATCACAAAACCTTAAGCTTAAGGACGTTATAATACCCCGATCATTTGGTTCGATTATACTCATAAGTACACGCCAGCTGCAATCTATATTGAGCGCATTAACTCATCAAATAGCGAAAGTGTCTTTCGCAGTACTCAAGAATCCAATGACAGCAGCGATGCGTCGAATCAGAGTAATTGCATGTAAATTGCTTATAGAAACATAGTATTAAGAGCTGTACAAATGTAACTTTTATCATCATTATTACTTTTATCATGATTAAAATAAATATTGTTATTCTTACTATTACTAGTAGTAGTAGTAGTAGTAGTAGTAGTAGTAGTAGTAGTAGTAGTAGTAGTAGTAGTAGTAGTAGTAGTAATAGTAGTAGTATCATTATTATTATCATCATCATCATTATCATCATCACCATCATCATCATCATCATCATCATCATCGTCGTCGTCATTATTATAAAAAAGTGATTTTGGGGGGAGGGGAGGGTAAAGAATGAAAATTCGTATAGCTTAGCAACTTTAGCAAACCAAAGAGAAGGAGTTCAGTCAATGTGCCTTGCCTCTGATGGACATACCCAGCACGGTCAGTCCCATATATACAATCTGCTCAACAAATTACTACTATCACTATATCATGTGAGACTTTCATATTTTGTTAAATTTCCTTTCATCTTGTGCTTAGGAAGATGTCCATAAATAAGAATGTATCACCTATAACTGAAACAAATGTTTTACTCAGCAAGATCACTCCTGTGGTGACAAGATCATCCAGGACAGTTCACTCTGATGGGTACCAGCTCACCAGCTCCCCAGGTCCAGAACTGAGCAACACAGACAGTCATTCTTCCTGAGGACCTTCCATACCTTGCATACAAGGAACTCCCTCCCCAATGGGTGTAAAGGCTCCGTCGGTAGAAGCATTTCGTCAAAAATACTGACGAAATGCAGTGGCTAAACTCAAACTCAAACCAGACTAGAATATATTTTTACTTGCACCATATGTAAATAGGACACTCAGCACTTCATGTCTTTTGTGACACACACACCCTCCTCATCTGCAAGAGTCTTCAGGGGTGAAGGAGGCAGAGTAAACAGAAGAAGAAGAAGAAGAAGAAGAAGAAGAAGAAGAAGAAGAAGAAGAAGAAGAAGAAGAAGATCGTCTCTATCTACTATTACTCGCCGTCTGAAACTCTTGGTGCTTTCAAAATTTCAAGACAAATCGAAAGGACAAAATCACAACAAAATGTCCGTAACTTTTATAAACAACACGCATGCCTGTTTCATGATTGATATTTTAGACAACTTAGAATTTATAGGTTTTTTAATCTGTCCTTTTCTATGCTTGCACGGTTCCTTTATCAGGTGTGTATAAGGGTAGTTAAAGATCACTTCTTGTAATTTGCTTACTTAAACTGTATATCTTTAAGCTGTGAAATAAAAAAAAAGATATTGTTGATTGCGGCACTTTTCAATGATTTGTGGTTCACGAACTAATTCATCAACTTTGAAAGTAATAATAAAAGTAGGTAAAGTTTTGCTAAATATGTCTTAAAAGCCGTCTAAAAACATACAGGTATGCGACTGTTCAGAGTGTTAGAAATAAATATACCTAGCCTACTTTCTTTGTCTATCGAGTGAACGAAATATTCCACTCAATGTTACTGTATTGATTAGCATATTTAGGGTCTTGCATGTGGAGAGGGTAGGCCTAATATATGAGATTCGTGCTTACACCGTTATAGGGTTAGTCCTTAAAAGGACTCTTATTCCAAAAAATAACTTGGGGAAAAAAAGCATTTAAAAATTGATATTCTTTTGGCAAAGTTCTCGAAAGAACTCTTTGAAATTGTCCAAAAGAAAATTAGATAGCTTAAGGAAATTTGTGGTAGTTCTTAGATGCACTCACCGGTAATTCACATAGACAGGTGTTATCTTTGAACGGCCCCAAAATATTACATAGTACCTGCGACAGAAAAAATGGTCCTTTTTCTTGAATTTCTTCATTCTCTGCAAAAGAGTGACCCACTTTTGTCAACTGCCTTTGTTCCCTTTTCGGTAGGACGACTCTAGACAAACCATGACCTTTCGAAATGAAAAGCTGATAACAATGAGTATAGATATGTGCACGCACCTAGTGTTTAACCCATTTCTTATACCACCGGGTACTCCTTGTATTGAGCATATGGGATCAAGAGAAATCGGAAGTCAAGGGGTTAATAATTACTTCCGAAGGGCTTTCAATTCAATTCACTTCAATTCAATTCAATTCAATTCTTTATTGTCATGTTTTAAAAACATAAAAATTGTTTTCGGACTCTTTACATATATGACATAAAATACAATAACAACAGAAACATCTTGACATGTACAGTATACACAAATAGGGTGCTACAAATACAAAATGAATACCTGGATTTGACTTGCAATCCAACAGAATAATATTGAATTAACTGCATCGACTGGGTGAGAGAGAGAGAGAGAGAGAGAGAGAGAGAGAGAGAGAGAGCATGAGAGAGGGACCATTTTATTATTGCTTGTCCTTGTAATTTATTTTCATCCGCATAAAATCAATATCGCGAAGTATAACCTTCCTCTTTTGCACAATTCATGAGACGGCAAATTTCCTGATAATGATTTCAAGGATATTACACGCTTGCTCAATTAACTGATTAATTTTTGAGCGATGGATCTGGTGGAATTATATCTGCCTAAAGTGCTTTCAAATAAAAAGAGATAAAGTTTAAACCCATCTCTTGGTCTAATGTCGAGTTTTCACACTTACGAATTTTTTTCCTTCTGTAAACGAACTATAGACCGAGTGTCTGGTTTAACTGAATTAGTAAACTACTAACCAAAGATTCTAGCAGAATTGGGAATTGAAGATTCAGAGAATTACTACAAATTTATAGTTTTATGGATTATGGTTTTATAGTATACCGTATGCAAAACAAGAAAGACTTAAACAAAATATACAATATGAATTTATCAAAGTAACATTTGGCTGTCATGAAGACAGGGGCGGCGCCAGGGTATTTTGATAGGGGCCTTAGGGGGCAAGATGACTGATAGCTGCATGGCCCAGCTCTCTCTCTTTCCCCATACACTTCTTTCTTCTTCCTCCCCTTTTCGCTTTCCCCTCTCCTTTTTTTATCGCTTGAAAAAAATCATAGGGAGGCGGTCGCCGCTCCTGCCCCCCTGTAGCGCCGCCCCTGCATGCATATAGATTGCACAGACTTTCGAAGAATCGCCTTTAGTGTATAACCCTGTCCATCACCTATCGAAATATGGGAACATTACCATACAAAGGCATATCACGGATAATTCGAACATGATTGTTGTGGGGATTTCTATGGCATATATATATATATATATATATATATATAATAATAATAATAATAATAATAATAATAATAATAATAATAATAATATGCAACATTTATAAAGCGCTTAATACAAATGTTTCTAAGCGCTGCATATCATTACCCCGGCTATACAGTGCGTCCCAAAAAAAACTTTACACTTTTGAAATGGCCGCCAAATGAAAAATACAAGATTCTGGAAGAAAAAGGTTTATGTGTATGGATAGCTCATGGACTCAACTTTCACATGAGACCAAAAAGGCCGAAAATAATTCATGCTTGGGTGAGCACTGCTCACTTTTGTAAAGGGTATGAAAATTAGGTTGCGCAGGAATTGCACCTTTCAATTTGTGAGAGATGAGTCCTTTGGAGGTTACAGAATTGAGGGTGATATGATGAATTCATGATCAGTTGCAATCAGTTAAGGTTTGCTGAGTGAGTTTTATGGTTTATTAAATCAAAATTTTATGCATGAGTGAATGGGAATTGCATTCATTAATGTAGCATTGTACCTTTCCCTGGTAGACTCAGTGGTGTGTTCATGGGAGTCAGGACTGGGTGATGGTACATGTTGCAGGCCGGAGGTGAGATAGGGTAAGACTTTGTTAGGTAGATGGGATAAGGGTCAAGAGGACAGTATGCCCCCCCCCCCCCTCTCTCTCTCTCTCTCTCTCTCTTGCTTCCTCTGCGCTAGTGCATATCTTGACATTCTTTGGTCTCCACTCCAAAATATCCAAACCACCTTCCCTTATCCCTTATGAAGAGAGCAAGATTTTGCATTGAAGGAGGAGGTGGACATGTGGACCACTGAACTAGCAAACTTTGATTTTTAGTTTCCATTATCATTTATTTCCCCCTTTTCTCTCATACAAGATGGATGAAACAGTTGTAAAATTGAAATGAATGAAAATCAACTGAAAACAAAGAATGACATGTTCATTTTACCAATTTGTGTTACACTGTACCGTTTTTCTTGCCCGAAACTCAACTGCTAAAATGACTGGTTGGTTGGATAAATTTTGAATGAGTGACTGACTGAGTTATTGATTAATTATGATTGATTTATTGAATAATTCATTGATTGAATCAGCTGAATGGGGATTGAATGCTTGATTGATTAATTGATTGACTGATACATTGATTAGTTGAATGATACCTAAATATTGATTGTCTAACTTATGGTATTGATTGACTGACCGATAGAATGCGATTGACTTCAGGTGTTAATGGGTGACACCAGTCCCAGTCCAATTTTGGAAATGCAGGTAGAATTCGGGATAGGGGAATGTGGTCGGGATGTTTGGAGAGGAGACCAACGGATGTGAATTGTCAAGATATGCACAAGCACACCCAGGAAGAGAGAGAGAGAGAGAGAGAGAGAGAGAGAGAGAGGGAGGGGAGAGAGAGAGAGAGGGGGGGAGAGCATGCATGTCCTTTTAACCCTTATCCCATCTACCCAACAAAGTCCTACCTGACTCCCATGAACACACCACTGAGTCTACCAGGGAAAGGTACAATGCTACAATAATGAATGCAATTCCTGTTCACTCATGCATAAAATTTTGATTTGATAAACCATAAGATTCACTCAGCAAACATAAACTGACTGCAACTGATCATAAATTTATCATATCATCCTCAATTTTGTAACCTCCAAAGGACTTACCTCTCACAAATTGGAAGGCGCAATTCCTGCGCAACCTAATTTTCATACCCTTTACAAAAGTGAGCAGTGCTCACCCAAGCATGAATTATTTTCGGCCTTTTTGGTCTCATATGAAAGTTGAGTCCATGAGCTATCCATACATATAAACCTTTTTCTTCCAGGATCATTTTTTTTTCTTTTGGCGGCCATTTCAAAAGTGTAAAGTTTTTTTTGGGACGCACTGTATATATATATATATATATATATATATATATATATATATATATATATATATATATATATATATATATATATATATACACACTGAAAGAAATTAAAATGGGAGAATAATAATTGCGTAGCTCCCTCAATGTTCCCCAGAGCTGTCATCCATTTTGAATCAAGGGTTGAAAAAATGCCTCCGCCCGGAATCGAACCCGGGTCACTGGGTGAGAACGCCAATGCCTTACCACTAGACCACAGAGGCGGGCCAGCAGTAGGCGTGACCGAATCCAATTGGCCGACAGAAAGATTTCCAACCCTTTTTGATCCTTTATTTTGGTGCAGATGAGTTAATGAACAATGAGAAGCCGCATGCCGCAGTTGGATCTCAGCTAGAAGCCTGGATACATGCATAAGTCAGAATAAGGGGACAATACATTTCTTTCAATATATATATCACACAAAACTTTCCAGAGATCCTTTGTGATCTAGTTCATTTATTGTCTACCAAATAAATTGCCGCGAAGACGGGAAAAGATCGATGACAGATGTCGTGATTGCATTTTTTTTAATTGTTGAATGTGAACAGAATTTTTATCTTTTATTAAAAAGGTCTCCTTGATTGCAAATATGCAAATAGAAACCCTTCACCTTAATGAGCTTTCCCCCTCTCCTTCCTCTGAAATGTCTTCGATATTGCCTTGTGTTACTTGTGTTATTTGTCCATGGTTTTGATGAAATGTGGTAAAGATTAATCAGAAGTAAGCAGGTGATAAGTATGAAATGTCGTCTTATGCTCTTTGTGTTGTTGTTATTGTTGTTCTTCATTATGATGAAGATGATGATGGCGATTCCTAATAATGGGGGCAAAACGGTTAATGAATTAAGTTTCTTCTCAAGTATTTAAAACTGATTGCAAGTAGCACATCTGTCTTCTCTCCCAAATAGTGTAAAACTCGAAAGAAACATTTTGTAAATGATGTCCTTTCAAAACCAATACACTTTTTTTTCCTCGTTTGCGCCTTAATTCGAATTTCCAGCATTTTAAAAAGGTAATTACAATGATCGAATGATTTTAAAGAGGAAAAAATAGTAAAGATTCATCGAGGAAACACAACGACGCATAGACTATCAGTGCTGACAGTACATCGCGACTTTTGTAACGTCAGACTGTTTTGTCACCTAGCTCTTTCATCTACGCTGAATTATTCAGTTGATCATTTTGCCTTCCGTTGGCTGTAAAATATTCATTCGAATTTATTTGATATCGTATGACAAGCTGTTTATCGACGTGGTTGCTAGGTGTTTATCACGTTTATCGCGTTTACCATGCAAGTGTCGATGTAACCTGTACTATGCACATCATGGAGAACAGTTGCTGGAAAAATAGAGTATGATACGATTTTGAATCTACGCCATGCAACAAAAAAACTTATTATTTCTTATTGATTTTGGTTTCAGTAGTTCGATGTTTTTGGCTTCAATACCTGTATTCCTCGTAATAGTAATGAAACATCACTCAAACATGCCAGGGCTAAAAAGGGGGTTCTTGTATGATATGAGAGAGAGATATAAGAGAGATGAGATATTGGAAGAGATGAGGTATTGGAAGAGAGTGGGAGAGAGGGAGAGAGATGAGAGAGAAAGAGAGAGAGAGAGTTGGGGGGAGGGAGGGAGAAAGGATGAAAGAGAGAGAGACAGACAGACAGACAGACAGAAACAGACAGGCAGGAAGAAAGAGAGTCACTGAGAGTAGAGGGAAACTAATATTCTAAGATAGTTACATCTGCAGATCACTATACAATTAATGCAATATACAGAAACTAGCTAGCAAAATATCTGGGGTCCTTCTGCGTTTATCGTGGACTGAACAGGGGTCCGTTTGTCCCACATGAATTAAAAAAAAAATAACATCGGACCCAGATGGGGCCCACGGTTCAAATGGAAAGCGGACCCCATATTATATGCCAATGTATTCCCCAGATGGTACATGCCCTCCCAGTTGTGACCGGATTTAACCCACATGGGCCCAAATATATTGCGATCTGGGAAGAGAGTAAAAAATAAAGTTCACAAGCATCTCTTCTATCATCCAGTGCATCTTCTTCGTTTTTAGCCATATGCAATAGCAATTTTAAATGAGTACTGTCGGCTGCGACAGGTGTTGTTTGAAATATTGCTGTTACCCGCAATAACGAATAGATGAGCAGTACCTTTTCCCATAAAAGCCAGCCCCCCCCCCCTTTTCCCGGTAGTATACATGTGCTAAGTTTTACTTAAATAAATCTGCGGATGATCTTTCTTGATGAAATCTTAAAAGGGGGTACCCAATGCTGAAACAATGTTAGTTCATTTAAAAGAGCATGAGTTTATTAGCAGAAAATCATCTGCCTAAAGTTTTTTTTTTGAAGTCGTGTTGTCAAGGAAACCCCCGAATTTGGTAAGATTTCACGATATTTTTGTCCCCTCAGCTGTGACCCAGTTTCAACTGGGTACCCACTTTGACGTCAAAATGACGTCAAAGTGGATACCTTGTCGCGCACTTCTAGCAAAATGCGCGCAAGGTATTATGGTACAGTCTAGCTCTAGCTCCCAGCGCAGCAAAACTGCAATGCGCAAAGCTGGGTACCCACTTTTACGTCATACCTCATACTCAAAATTTTTGGTCAACTCTTGCCTTTTTATGAGAAAAATTAGCCAAAATGCATTGATTTCGATTGAAATCATCAAATTATTAATGTTATTCTTCTAAGAATTCTATTTTCGATCATATATCAAAAAAGTATTTACCATTGTGTAATCACTCTAAGTGTGTAGGTCAGCTGTTGTACTTATTTATTGTTGACTAAATACTGATCATTAAAAAAATATGTTCAAAAAAGGCTATATGCCTGGTAATTTTCTGAAATAATGTGCTGTATACCCCCCCCCCCCCGATAATTGGTTCATTATAGTTATTCAGCTGTAGTAATGTGTCAGTGATAGTACATGGGGAGCATATCAGGAACACATCATTTAACCAAATCTTTATTCCATCAGGTCTGTGAATGGTGTATCTACGGGGGGGGGGGGGTGGGTTAGATGACGAAAGGAGCTGGGTGGGGGGGGGGGGGAGAATGAAAGCAATCGCCCTGGTGCCTGTTATGCAATCAAGTTTTAGAACCAAAAACCTGAAACGCTAACATACCCTCTGTGTGTGTGTTTGTGTTTGTTGCTTGATGTGACGAATTAATGAAATGAACCATTTATAATCAATGGGTGTTTTTTTTAAAGAAAACTACACTTGGGGCATACTCTGGTATGTAAATCAACTAGACCTCACACTGACAATAAAAATTATTTTGTATTCCAACTTGAAACAACTCTAGTCTGTACCACAAAATCAGAGTCATCTCACGGATGGCACCAATGTAAACCTGATGACATCACAATGCTTATAATTATACCTGCGTGGGCTTTAGAATGACTACGGCGCTCTGTAGCATTTCAAGGAATTTCTTCCTACCGGATAACCATTCACTGCACCTGGGTGGAGACTGGCAGTTGTACATTAATGTCTTGCTAAAAGACATATTAAGTGCCACGGCGGGATTAAAACCGAACCATGTGATCTACAGTCCGGCGACCTAACCACCAGACCACCACACATCTACAGTGACTGTCAAAACTACTTATTCTTTTTTTTTTTCATCGGATCCGGTTGTTTCTCATGTTAAAAGCTAGGACATGCAAATAATATACTGAATAGCATGCTACATTCTTTTTGTTAACGTATACTCCGTGAACGTCAGATATGTTTGCTGTTGTCATGGTAACGTTCGTTCAGCTGCACGCAGTTCTCACCCTCAACGTCGGTTACTCCACGTTGGTCCCATATACACAATTACAAAATAAAGGGCTTGCATATTTTATCCTTTGCCGTTGGTGCATTCCTACCTAAATAACCGCATGTTAATTCGAAGTGAAAGCAAAATGCACTGGTCAATCATTATCCAGCTAATATTCGTAATTGCTATTGGAAAAAAAATGAAGCACGAAGGGAACTGCTCGCTTTTCAAATAAAATGTTTTTATCTGATTATTAGCAGCTTATTATTTTTTGTGTTGTTATTTTATAAATGGAAACTCAACTTTTGCCTGCTGTTGAATTTGGATTGCAAGAGTTGCTATAGATTTTCAGATTTTCAGCTGGTCAGTGCTATATTGTTCTGAATGACATGAAACATCACACTTGAATATCTTGAAAACGGATTTCTCAAGTTAAGATTTCAAGAGTTTTATTGTAGTTTTAGCTTTCAGTTGATCAGTGCTGTAAACTAATCAAATGGAATATCAAATTAGATTAATGTTGAAAATAGAGTGTAATATTCATTTCTAGTGACCCTCTCCCCCCCCCCCCCAAAAAAAAAACAAAAACAAAAACAAAACAAAACAAAACAAAACAAAAATTCAAGTCTTTAGTCCGCATTTGTTCACGAAATTTTTTTGGATGTAAAACAGAAATAATAAAGTGTTCGGAGTACAGCTTACGTATTGAAATGAATTGAATATATCAACAGCCGTGTGAGACTTTTCAATATTTCTCCGTTTGTATATACATATACAGTATGTTCCTATGCAACAAGGAATTAATTCATTACCTTCATCAATTATTAATTGTATTCAATATAAGCGACTATCCTATGCCTCAAGGAAATTCAACAGTGTAATTCGAAACAACAGAAAAGCTATTTTACGAGTCTATTTCGTCTCATCTGGGCCCCGTTTCATAAAACTTTTTATCAATAATAAGTTGCAATAATTGTTATAAGCTACTGAAATCCTTGCACCTGATAGGCTGAGAGCAAATTTGTCATAGTTATGTGGCAGTCGTTACTGATAACAAGTTTTATGAAACGGGGCCCTGGTATTATGTATTTGAGTCAAAATGAATAATTTCTATAACGTATAACCCATTTTAGCAGTACATATTCATAGTATTAAAAAATCAATTATTCGGCGCCAGCAATATCTGTGAGACAGTAAAAAAAAAAAAACTTAAGGGGAGTAATGAATCAAGTAAATGTATCTTTTCCATGCTGTTAACGTCAAGTGATCTACTGTATCAAATGTAAAATCTTCCCTAAACAACTGTTAAAGAGACATTTCAGTGCTTAATGATGAAAGAGCATACCACAGGAAAAATACACATGAAGATAAAAATGTATGTAAAGTAGTACAGCATGATGCAGAACTAAGTACTTTCTCCATGGCTTTAAGCTTTTCATGAGAATGTATTTGTATTTTGCATTTCTTTTGCAACTTTGTTAACAATGTTCATCATCAGATTTTGTTAACATTATAGTATACAGTATAATAATTACAAACAATATATACACATGACAATTTAACTTAAACTGAACCTGAACAGTGAAATTGATATCGAGTACTTAAACTATCAATTCAACTTAATCAGTAAACCGAAAGTCGGCAGAGTTCAAAGCCACGTATTTATAATAGATTTGAAATATTGTAGAATGTGATTGGTAGCAATTCTACCGTCCAAGTTAGTGATTGTTGATAATTTGTTTTCCGTTAACAAGCTCTCCAAAACCTTCTAATCATGCTAATAGCTCGATCATTAATGTAAAAACTTAATCTTAATTCTGACAGTCTGATGTGTAATGCATCGCAAAATTTTCCCATACTGCATTCTTTACCAAATCTCATTGATCAGTTTTGAATACTATTCCGTCTTGGGGGCGAAGGGAATTTAATTTCATATTTCGTTTCAATGAATCATTATTCCAACAATGTTATTTTTAGGCCTGACGTATAGCGAGCAATATCTCAAGCAAGATCAGAAAGAGAAAGGATTTGCAAGCAAAATGAAATAACTGATATATTTCTATACGTCATTAAACCGGTCATGCCTATCGTTCACGATTTTGGTAGGACTAATATCGATCAATAGATACTGTTAAATGACTGGGTTGGGATTGTTTAATGAATAGGCATTTGAGGTAGGCAAAGGCTAGAGAGTTTCGCTTTCATATTGTATACAACCTGTGCGATGAGATGTATTGAAAGGGGCCATAATGGCATGACGATGGATTCATAATCTCGTTCGCTAGACAAGAGAAGTGAGAATAGACCAATAGGATTGTCCTGCCTCGTGGATCGAGACAGAGAGAGGTGGTCGCACCTGTCGGAACCTGCCATTTTTACCACGGCGTTCTTTCGATTCGGATTCGCTGGTTCTCTTGTCACTGAGAATTGGAATTATCGTGATTAATAAAGGCAAGTACATTGCAGCTGTATTTCTGACGCTTGTATCATATTTTCATTTTTCGTGCCACGCCATGCCTTGACTCTATTCTTCTACCGAATAAACTGAATCGCTTTGGATTTTATATATGCTGTTCCCTTTAAACTTTAATTCTCCCATGTTTCTTAGCTCTTCTGACTCCATCAAAATGCAACGTCCAGTGGTCTATGTACATCAAAATTTAGATGGTGCATATGTCTATGTTATATCTTGAGTTACAGTTGTCTCCTCAGTTTTATATCCTTTCTATAATAATTAACAGGGCACGAATTTTGAAGCAAATATCCAACCAATGGATCCACTGTCCTCTGCCAGGCAATGAAAAAGGGTCCTCATATTTTCTGGAAGCCTGAATTCTCTTTTAGTACAAAATGAGAACTCTTAACATGCAAGCAAGAAAAATTATCAGTTTGAGGGGGAGTGGGGTACACGGGCAGCCCCCTCACATAATGTACTAAAATGTAAGGAGGGCTGTGTTAAAAACTGAAACAAATTCCATGATATTTTGTCATCGACAATTAGCAAAATTCATAAATTATTGTCACTGATATTGTACAATAGTCTGTGATGTTTAATTGAACATTTGGCACTGTGTGCACTGTGAGCATTTTTGTGAGGAAAGAGAAATCGTTCACACTTCACATTTTAATGTAGACGTATTTCAGTCAAAATTAATCTCATGATGTATATGTAATCCTACCACAGGTTACGAACGTTTCCTGTCACGGAAGCGCCCACGATGAAGGCGTGTATCGCAGGAATCGTCTTGTCCCTCATCGTGGCTATAGCTGAGGGACAGACCTCAAGATTTAAATGGTACGCGCGTTGGGACGACAGTCCGCCGGATGAGTTGCAGCTGTTCCCTTCACCTGGAGAGATCATCCCAGAGTTTGCCGTTAGTGACGCCATCAGCATCATGGGTGAAGTATGGAATGCGGATGATCTTCTGGAATCCATAGGATACTTGTGTCGAGATGTTGGCCCTGTCGTGAACTCGCTCACAGGTGGGATTGTTCGTGAAGTGTGCGAGCCGGTGCTTCAGGCTTTGCGGAATGATTCCTTCAGAGATACTCATAGGCTTTGTCATGAAACTTGGAACCTAATCGTGGGATATTTTGGAAGTCAGAATAGTGGCTTTAACCCTTACCCCGGTGGCAGCTATCCGAACACGTCCTATTTTCAATACCCACCAGATTTCTACGATTTCTATCCGAACACGTCCTATTTTCAATACCCACCAGATTTCTACGAGTTACAGTCATTCGCGAGCAATTTAATTGGGTTAACTGAATATTGGTTGGATGCATGGTCGTCTTGCAGTGCACTGGAGATGTTGTACTATCAGGATGATCCTAGTTATGACAGCGTCTTTGACAAGCTACTGACCATCGGCATTTACAGTTTACATTCGGAAGCTGAGACAAGATGCTACACCGGACAATATTATGACCCACTCCACAACGCTGTCATCGGCTCTACGCTACGGATACTCGCGGGCTATGGAAATGTATCGGAACTATGCGAAAATAAGTTTGGTTCGAATTTCAGTCCCGTGTCTAGAATGAAAGAAAACGTCTACGCTGCGCTGACTAATCATGGTGAGTGCAGACGGTTCTTGGAAAAATTCCAGTCCGATACCGGATTGCCACCAAGTAACTATTCCATCTTTGAGAGCGACAGTGACCTCTGCGATGCGGTAATCTCTTCATTTACCACTGGATCTGAATCGGCTTCTGGGCCTGACCAAGCCATCGATGGCAATACTACACATGCCAAGGGATGGCTCAGTGGAGTCATTCAGTATTTCGGCGAGATATACCGAGCTCACAACGACACCAAGACAGCTGTTGAGATTCTCTGCCATCTAGCGGAATCACCCAACAAGGATTTTTGTTCTACTATTAAATCAAGCAGCCATCCTGATTTCGGCTATTACTGTCAGAACGACTACGAAGAGAACCGACCCTATTATCCACATGAATATTATACTATTAGACCATTGGTATATGATTTGCTTGATTCTAGAGATTATTTTGATGAATACGATGTATGCAATGCTTTGGCATACTTTTATTATCGAGAATCCAACTATTATTATTATTATCATCGATATCGATATCTGAATGACCGTTATGTGTTCGATGAATTGCTTTCCGTTGTGGTCTTTGATATGATTTCAACTGCTGAACAATTGTGTTTTCACACCTATCTTACCTATAGTGGCAATAATGAAACGCACTACTACTACTACTCGTCTTACGACATGTACGATGTCAATTCGTTACAAAACCAGATTATGATATCTGCATTTACATTCCTTGGAGATTACTCAGACATAAGTGAATTTTGCAATGGCATTGACTATTCGGACAACAACACCTACAATTACTACTACTACTACGCCTCCTACCCAAACCACGACGACCGGCTCAGCATATCAAACGCCGTGAAAGACAACGTCTACAGCCTGGTCACCGATAGGGACACTTGTGGGTCTTTCATGGAGAGCCTTGAAAGTGACACCGGGATAAGTGCAAGTAATTTTTCATCATTTGCAGATAACAGCGCATTCTGCACAACAGTCGAAAATACTTTTACCAGCGTCGATACTTTCACTGTCACTGATGAAGAAGATTTTGGTGGTAGACTACTCAATTTGACCGGTGAAATCTATCGACAATACAACGCTACCAGATCTGCTGTGAAACTCCTCTGCTTTGCGGCTGATGGCACTGACAAACAATTTTGCCAGAACTTGAGCATGACGGGCTATCCAGACTTTGGTTATGAGTGTACTGCACGTGAAGAGTTTGACTATGAGGAACCAAGCCAATATTCCCTCGGTGCCTTTCTTCGTAATGTCGTTTATGGACGGTACCACTATGACGAGGCTTCATGCCATGTTCTTGGAGAACTTTACCATTCTGGCCATACCCATGTCACGGATGCCTTCGATCATTTGTTGACTGCTTTCATCAATAACACGGCCTTCTGGTTTCTACGCAGCTGTTATCCAGATGTCCATGATTACTACTACTATCAAAGGCTCGAAAGAATGATTGACACCAGCTTGGTGTTTTTCTCTAATAGTACTTTCAGCTTGACAAGTGTGGAAGATATTTGTGACATCACTAAACGAGTTTATAAGTCTCCCAACCGCTCTGATTTCATTCAGTTCCTAAATTCCATCAAAGAAAACCTGTACAGTTTCATGTCTACTGACAGCTCTTGTGAGGATGCCCTTGGGTCTTTACTAACACTTTTAAACATTTCTCTCGTGGATTCTACATCCTTCGATAGCATCTCGGATATTTGCTCAGGCTTGGTGCCTATCTTCACTTCTGAAATTACAGGTCCGCTGCCAATGGCATCAAACGTTTCCTTTCCATCGCTCAGTGCATACGACTACGAATGGCTCAGAGATCTCCTAAACATCACAACAGCGGTAAAGCAAATAAACACTGCAGATTTCACCGTGAAAGCCCTCTGTTATATGGCACCTGGAACGAACAAAAGGTTCTGCCAATCCATAGGTTATCAAAACTTCAGCCAAGACTTCGACTATGAGTGTCGTTACTATTACGAACCCTCAGAACCAGATGCCAGATATATCTACCGTGGAGTTGGTGGTTTTATTCTACGCAAATTAGATTTTAATGAGCATGATTACTACCTTGGTGATTGTTCCGCACTCGAGCATATTCTGAATATCAAGCAAGATGTACACATGGTTCCTGATTTCCTTGTTACTTCTGTTATCCGATACCTGATGGAAATATTTGTACATAGTTGCTACTACGATAGCTATGTGAATGACCTACCATTTGTTGCAGTACTGGCAAACCTTGCCGGTTTTGATAATGTGAATGACTTCTGCAATGCATCATACACGGCAAGGGATTACTCATATAATCAGGAGTCATTCAACAGCATTATACAGCAGATTAAACAGAGCTTTTACAAGGCAACTTTCAATCAGAGCACATGTTTGGACACTTTGGCTGTCTTACAAGCTAATGCAAACTTTGGATCCTACAATATTTCATCCAGTCTAGATAACAACGAGATTTGCACTGCCTTGGTTCAAGCGTTTAACCCTGATCATAATGGGGACAGATCGACTGAGAATCAACACATGCACCTCAATGAGAGCGAAAGATTCCTGTCACAAGTTCGATTCATCGGTAATTTGTTAAGACTCCGGAGTCCCTTCAATGTCACCAGGTATCTATGCTATGCGTCAGACGAGATCTACAACAAGGGTTTATGCGATAACTTGGAAAGATTCATAAGCAATTTCCATTACGAGTGTTCGTATGGGTGCCCAAGCTGCGACCCCCATTATGTGACGTCATCCCCGGGTTACCACTATTATTCAAACGACACATATGCGGACTCCCTAGGTTACCAATATCATTCAGACTACTCTTACCCGGGATTTCCAGACAGTGGCCAATACGTTTCATATCCCTTGTATTCACAGGATTATTCTGCATTCAGTCCAATTGTATCAAGCCTGATATACCAGACCTGGCTCAGTCATCATGAGACATGCAACGCACTTAACAAGATTCTCTACAACTATGACTTCTACAACTACAATGAAGAGGATTTCTTTGAACGTCTCCTCTCAGTATTCATGTACGATTCTATAAGGTACGCCAACTGGAGTTGTTCTGATGGACTCTCTGAAGACATCCCTCTGGTGCGAATCCATCCTGCCATCGTTCGGATACTCGGAAAATTCGAAACTTACGACGATATGTGTAACTATACGCAGTACGCTTTTGAATCCGATTACAACGGAGCTCCTTTGGTTTCCTTGGCAGATTGGATGAAAGTCAGCCTGTTGGAAGTTGCAACGAATGCCACTGCCTGTGAAGACTTCATGGGGTCATTTACAAGTCTGACTTCCGGCGACGTGTTTTCCTTCACTGCATTCGACACCATTCCGCAACTCTGCAGTAACTTGACTGGCATACTTGGACCATCCTTTGACGCTGCTGATGCCCTCAAGACGCTACTGGAGTACCCGAACAAGATCGACACCTTGACCACGAAAGAGTGGTTCCACAGCAGGGTTCTCATGGTAGCAACTCTTTTCAGCTTTGGAAACGACTCTGCGTCGGTAGTGGAGATGTTGTGCTACCTGTCGCCTAGCCTCGACAACAAGGTTTGTCGCAACATTAGCCTATATTGGTATAGTGTGTATCAGAACTATCGCAGCTATTATAGCTATTACAGCTATGATTTCTACTATTATTGTATGTACGGTTACCCAAGTCAAATATCTCCAGCAGCAACAGACCTACACATCTGCTACAGAGGTGATTTCATAAACTTCAGTGCGCTTGGAAATTTTAATTACACTGGTTTCCTTCTGGATCTAGCGTCAGACCTATACGGACTGTCGTCGTTCGATCAAGATGGGGTTTGCACCTCTGTCTCATCGGTCATCGATTCTGGTATTGACTTACCTGGTTTGATTGCTGAATATGGGGGTGAATGGCTGGAATTATTCCTCCCAGTTGGAGCGGACATCTGCGAATGCTGGGAAACATTCCTTGTCACCATATTCTCTCCCTTCCAAGGTTTCAACGGCTTCGGAGCTGAGGAGCTAAGGCATATCGTCGACTTTGTATCCAGGTCCTTCAAGTTCTCCAGCTTCCAGGATTTCTGTACGGACCTCACCTCAGCACTCGATGGTGATCAGCCGATCGATCAGTACGTTGAAACCCTCATCAACAAGAGCTTCGGACTCATGGAAGACACAGATCAATGCATTTGCCTGGCCAATGAAGGGATCAGACTTACTCTCTCCTTCATCAGCATCCCCTATGATGTATTCCTAAGGCAGTATATGTACCCGTACACTGGGTTTAGGACCGTCGATGAATTGTGCTACCAGCTGACAGGCGCATTCTCTGGACGTGCAGGTAAGCGGAATTTTACATCTGTGTCAATCTTTGAACTGAGTTAAGAAATAGGATTTGTAAAAGATTTGCGCGATTTTTTTTGCATATGTGGATAAATTTGGTGTTTCTACTTCGGTAATTAAATGCAAACTACTATATCTTGAATGTCTTCTCAGAATGTCGCGGTCTGTGATGAATTGTTGAAACAATTAACCATCATTGTTCTCTGAGAGGATTGTGGAAAATCAGCAGTTCTTAATTAACGGGAAGTTCAGCATATAAATTGTTGAACTGCTTCATTTTCAAATTGCAACGAGATTATAGTGTCCTTGCACTGTGACAGTGGTTGTAATTGCATATGAAGTTTCCAGAAATATTCTGATAACAAAGTTGTAAAGGAGATGTAACCATTCAAAGAAGAGGCGTGTTTTAACCCTTTGACTACTAAAATAATACGTTTAACACAGGGACCACCCGGTTCCCGTAGTCAGGTGTTAACATCTTGAGAGAATCTATTTAGGGAGGTATTAAACACTGGACGAGTAAGGGGAGATGTGTAAATATTTCTCTTTTTCTCACAAATGATTTATGCAATAGAACAATTTGTAAGGGTATAATATTCTCATAAATTTGCTATTTCTACTTCGGTAATTAAATGCAAACTACTATGTCTTGAATGTCTTCGGTAATTGAATGTAAACTACTATGTCTTGAATGTCTTCTCAGAATTTCTCAGTCTGTGATGAATTGTTGAAACAACTATCATTGTTCTTTGCAAGGATTGTGAAAATTAATTAACGGGAGGAGGCGTGTTTTAACCCTTTGACTACTAAAACTACTACTTCTGAAAAGTTTTTACCTCTATTGATACCTTATACTTCAGGTAAAGGTAATAAAAACGAATCAAATCACAAACAAACACCACATTCACTGAGAACTGTCTATAAAAAAAAAAAATAGAGAACGCCTTCACTCTGTTAGGGGGAAATTTCAGAAGAGAGTATATTTAGAGTGAATTAAGAGTAAGAATTTTGATATTCACTCTTTATTCACTCTTTGAGGGTGACCTCAGGGATTCCCTGAGGTCACCCCTAAAAGAGTAAATAAAGAGTGAATAAAGAGTGAATATTGAGGGGTGACCTCAGGGATCACTCACAATCCCTGAGGTCACCTTTCAAAGAGTGAATAAAGAGTGAATATCACAATTTTTACTCTTAATTCACTCTTTATTCACTCCAAATGCAGTCTCTTCTGAAATTCACCCCTAACAGAGTGAACGCGTTCACTCTTTTTCTTATTTTAGAGAGAGTATTGATTTATGATCGATTGGTATATGTGAAATGTTATTATTCATCTTTAAAAGGATTCGGATTTATTATTGGGAAGTAAATATGTCATCAATATCGTAATATATTCTCTGATAGTATCTGGTACTCTCTTTAAAAAAAAAAAAAGAGTGAACGGATTCACTCTGTTAGAGGTGAATTTAAGGAAAGAATGAATCAAGAGTGAATTAAGAGAAAAATTGTGATATTCACTCTTTATTCACCCCTTAAACAGTGAATAAAGAGTGATTTTCACTCCTTATTCCGGACCTCAGTGATCACTAAAAATCATTGAGTGATCACTAAGGTCCCTCCCCCCAAAAAAAGTAAATATCACAATTTTTACTCTTAATTCACTCTTGATTCACTCTACATGCATTTTTCTTTAATTCAACCCTAACACGGTGCATTCACTCTTTTTTTTTTTCTTTCTTATTTTTTTTTTTAAGAGAGTGTTATAGGCCTACATGCCGCTAGTAATAATCAAGCCGTTCTACATAATAATTATTAATACATCTCTTTCTTTCGATCCTTCTTTACATGAATAGTGACGGAGGAAGAAAAAATTCAGAGGTAAGTTATCAATTCTTCATCACATATTACAGTCACTTGTAATTGTCCACTAAGACCTAATATGTAGCCCCGGGGAGCGTTTCATGAAAGGACTTGTCGGATGTTTTATCAGACAAAGTCTGTTTTATCTGACAGTTGCCACAGTAACGATGCTTCTCAGCCAATCAAAATCAAGGAAAGATGTCAGATCTGACAACTTGTCAGACAACAAAATGTTGATGAAACGCTCCCCTGAAGTACTCTCGACAACAGGTCATGTGCGACGTGAACTTCGCATCCCAGGTCATGAATTTCGCGCCACGGGTCGTGAATTTCACGACTGGGATGCAAAGTTCGCGCCACGGGTCATGAATTTCGTGACCTGGGGTACGAAGTTCAGGATCCGGGATGCGAAATTCAGGACTTGGGATGCAAAATTCGCGTCGCACATGACCTGTTGTCGAGCGTACTTCAGGGCCACCATACCTAATGTTTTGCTGACGAGAAAAACAGACATAGATTTATGAACGTTCGAGGAAAATTCACCAAGAGTGTCAGAATTTTTCTAAAGTGAAGATCACTAGTGACTTAAGTATTTCACATCAAGGAGGTAAAAGGAAATTCTTCATAATTTCTGAGCACACAGAATTACCTTGAAAATATTCCCATTCCCAGTAAAGTGTATTGGAAAAAAGTCGGCTGCCCCCATGACTATCACGGAAGGGAACTCTTTTTGGGGATACGCAACGGTGGAGTTTCCTTTCTCTGCATGCATTAGTCGAATTAGTCGAATTGTCAATTTAAAATTTCCCCAGGCTATCACTATTCTTAATTTTCAAAAGATGCGTAAGCTTGATTTCATACTTATTATAGTCTGGGTTTTTTTCTCAAGCATTTTCAAGTATATTTCTTATTTTCACGATTCTCCCCTTTCTCGAGTCATGAATGTTAATGTGGGATTTATTGAGCTGAACTAGATGATAAAAAGTCTCATGATGTGGGATATGCTCTTCACGATATTGGTACTGAATCAATATCGAATGCATTTAGCAGGTTTTATAATGGAACATACTAATTAATTCTTTTGATAAATATATGATCTGTTGCTATGGTGCTCGGCCGCGCCATTAAGGATTGTGATGTATGTACCCTTCATTTATGGGACAATCAAATCGGCTCGAAATATCGACTCAACCGCCTGGCTATTAATTATCTCTGTATCAATCACGGGAAGGTACATGTATATGCACTATAATCATCAATGCAGGTGCTCTGACATTTTCCTTCTGATTACATTTCATTGAGAGTTGTCTGTTTATACATCATTAGCGTTTGACGATTAGGGTTTGGTTAGGGATAGGTATAGTGCTTTGTCATGAAGTTGCGAGCCTATAAAAGTCGACTTGTGTAGAAATGGACCATCGAAAGTGGCCACCGAAGCAATAGAAGTCTTTTACTAGATAATTGGAATTATTAGGCCATGAAAATTTACGTGTATTTACTTTAAAATACACTGATCCTAACAATTATATGAATTCCATATTCCGTGTTATAAATTAAATCCATTACCTGATTACATTACATGATTACCTCTGTAGATGAAATTTTCAAGGTTTCATCAGGTATATTCTCTAAAAGGAATGGAACTTTGATCTCTATACCTTATTTGTTTAACCTTGTTTTGTAACATTCATCTTCAAGAAATGCATGAATATGTATGCAATTTCAAAACGGTATGAATCAAACTTCAGTTTGCCAAACGTCTTCTTAAACGGCGATGATTTCGTCCATATGCGCATTCGACAGATATGTGACTCGTCACAACAAAATCAGACAGAAGTCGCAAGATCTATTATCCCCATTCCAACCCCAACCTTACTATAGAAGTCGAGAAAATTTGCAAAATAATAAAAAACTTCTAAATTTTTCAAATTTTGTTTTCTTTATTTTCTGGATCTTCCATGTTTCAAGTATGGTCTGTAAAAAAAAACTAGGGAAAACAATAAAGGGAAAGGGTCGAAAAAGCAGTTTTCTGTGAGTGTTTTCTTCGTTCAATCAGATCTTTTTTGGACACACGAGCGAGATCCAAAGATCAAATTTGGCTCCGCGCTAAGCTCCGCCCCCTAGCGACGCACGCCTTCGCTAATTGGCCATTCATAGTCACGTGATCTCAGCAAAGAATGACGCAATGTTGTGTGGTTTTTTGAAAAGCGAAAAAGCGAACAGGAAGATAGGAAAGAAAAAAAAAGGAAAACCTGAGCGGGTTGATATTACTATTATTTTAACGGAGATAACAAAGATGTGTCTCTTCGTGTGTTATTACTTTTTAAAACAGGAAACTTTATAGAATTAAAGAAAAATAAAGGTAATTATTTTCTGAAATGGGGTAAATGATTAAACGGAAAGAAATACAACTCGCATACATGCCCTCCTTCTAAACTCGTGTTTATGAGAGTTGAGAAAATGGACAAACCTTGATTATTACATGTGATCCGTTTTATTTAAATTTGATTCATTGAAATGAAAGAACAAGAGAGAGAGAAAGAGGGAGATAGAAAGAGAAAGAAAGAGAGAGGGGGAAAAAGAAAGAGAAAATTACCAAAGGAGGGGTGAGGGGTGGTCTATGTAAAATAATGTCCATGATAATTGTTGCATGATTTTAGACCGAATTCAAACTAATAAGACAAAGTCTTAGTTGTGGTTTGGTGGAGGGGAAGTTAACGGAATAGACTGAAGAAAAAAAAGCTTGTCGAAATTACTTCCGTATTTTGGTTTTGGCATGGTTGGTAAGGGCTCTCTTGAACATTTGCAAAACCCCCGGAAAGTGTAAAATAAAATGGATGACAGTATTGAACAAGGAATCCATGGGCATGATGGGCAAGGGTGTGTGTGGGTTGGGATGGGGCCTGGCCGGGACGCGTGGATAAAAGAATGAAATACTCAAAAGGAAGGAAAGAGGCTTTCAAAAGGCTTGAGTGTTTTATGATGTATAAAAACTATTAATACGAGGACAAAAAAGACAACCAAAAGGACCTACCCCTCCTCTATCTCTTCCGGGCTTTAGAAAGACAGAACAAAGTTATAGTTTTCAGCGATTCTGATTAAAGCCGTACCTTACGTCCACAAACGGGCAGCGAATTTTATAGTAAGGTTGGGGTTGGAATGGGGATAATAGATCTTGTGTGACCGCTAAAAGACAGTAAGGAAAAACGTTTTCAAAAGGCGGTTGACTTTATGGATTAAATTATATTGAAAATTGAAATGAAGATGGGTATAGTAAAAAATAACCATTATTCTGTTCATGATCATGCCCTTTTCACTTCGCATCAGTGTCCAAAAACCCAGAAAAGAAAGAAAAAATATCGATTTAAAATGCTAAAAAAGTGGGTTGTCAGTGAACACGAGTATTCGCAAACCGGCTGCGACTTTTATCGCTGTTTTTGAAAGGTAACTTAAAGAAAGAAAGGGAACTGGGACAGCAAGAAGATGATTATTAGGAAAGAGAACATAGACTTGTATAGCCATGCCATTTTTTTTTTTTTTTTTTGGTCATGGTTAATATTAAGGCCATTTCAAAAGTGGAGAAAAGAAGTGATCTTTTGTTGCCAAATTCGGGTAAATAAACGTTGTGAAGATAAATTTCCGTCTAATAATACTCAGACTCGTTTTCGTCATTACCACTTGTAACAGATAGCTTGAAGGAACGATGAAGTTTAAGAGAGAGAGGGAGAGAGAGAGAGAAAGGAAGAGAAAAGAAAAAGGAGAATTTGATGGAAAGAAAAGTATTTTTCTTGAAAGAGGTTAATAACTCATGTTAATAAGAGTGTAGAAAAAGGACGACCCTTGATTAAGACATGTAAATCCAGTATGCAAATGTAGAATTTAACATGATACCAAATTATAATAAAAGAATGAGAGAGAGGGGGGAGATTATAGAAGGAGTGAAAGAGAAAGAGAAAGGGAAAGAAAAGGGGAAAAGGATAGAAAGAAGAAAAAGAGAGACAGGGATCTATTTGAATTCATGTTCATGATAATTGGTGCATTATTAATTAGACCAAAGTCAAAATAGTAAGTCTTGGTTGTGATTTGATGGAGTGGGAATATACCAAAAGGAAAGAAGAAGCTTGTTGGAACGACATCGGTGTCTGGCATGATTGGTAGTAAAGGGATATTATCTCTCTAGAACATTTGCAAAACCATTGGAAGGTGTAAAATAAATAAATGACAGTATTGAACAAGGAATCCAAGGGCAAGGGTGTGAGTGTGGGTCGAGATGGGGCCGGACTTGGAGGAAGATGGTGTGACTGCGACACAAGAAAGGAAGGAAAGAAGTTTTCAAAAGGCTTGAGCAGTGTTGAGTGATTTTATGACTTTCAAAAGCTAAAAAAAGAGGACAAAGAAAGGACCTATACCCCTTCCCTCCCCCTTCCGGGTTTTTGAAAGACAGAACAAAGGTTTAGCTTTCAGTATTCTGATCAAAGCGTTGCCTTTAACGGGCGGGGGTGGCGATCGATAGGGCCAGGCCGGGAATGATGAGGAATAATAGATCTAGAGTGACGCTAAAAGAAAGTAAGGAAAAGAAGTTTTCAAAAGGTAGTGGACAATTCAATTCAATTCAATTCAATTCAATTGCGTTTTAGTTAATAAGCAGACCAAATGAAAAGTCCGAATACTAAAAATATTTGGTTCACATTAAAGAACTTCTACATGTCACAGACATTTACAGCTTAATATGTTAAAAATATTAAACAGAACTTGCCAAATAATAAAGGGAGACAGAGACAGCTAAGAAGTACAGAAGAAAAAAGAACACAAGGAGGGAGGAGGGAAAAAAGAAAAGAAACAAGAATGGGCCAGGGAAACAGAAGAAAAGACAAAAGAAGAAAGAAGAAGGAGAACCGCAAATATGATGGCAAGCAGGTGATAAATATTACATTAATATATACATACAAGAAACAAAGTGAAATTCCTATCAACCGGAATGACTTATCAAAATTGCACAGACCCTATACATGCATTTAAAGTTTCAATACATAAAATACCAATCTGTAAAATGTTCATAACACATTAAGAATACAACAATATGAATTAAGAATTGCGATTGAATGAGTATGAATAAAAATTGAAATTGAAATATTGTAATTGATACCATCAATAAAAAAAAATCATTGAATAACTTACTGCAAAATGGAAGCAATTAATACTGATTAATTTTCGATTGCCATTAAATTGAGAGAGAAGAGAAGAAAAATGAGAAAGAAGTATGAGAGAACGGAGAGAAAGTACAATGAAAAGAAAAGACAAGAAAAAAAAAAGAGAAGAGAGTTCAATTTATGACAATACGAATTAAAATTGAATTAAACTTGAATGATAGATAGAAGTGATAAAGTTCATTAAAGAGCTGATATTGCGAATTGAAGCTGATGGATCATGTATGATTTAATCATTGCCACAAAATTGAAAGAAAAGAAAAGAAAAGAAAAGAAAAAGAAGAAACGGGGAGAAAGGAAAGTGAGAAAGGAGATAAGACAGGCAAGAGAAAGAGAGAGAGAGAGAGTTCAATTCATGACAATAAACTACACTGCAAAGTTTAACATGGTTTTCAGTTGATTGAGTTCAGGAGACGAATTAGAGAAGGAACAGTAGATTGTTTGTAGCGTTGAGTTCTGCAACGTGTAACTGACAAGTGGTTGGAATTCCTCAAGCTGCGGGTAGTAACGACATGGCGAGGTTGTGGCAAGAGATGGTGATGCCTTGGGAAACTCAGAAGTGACTTCGCAAAGCGTGTGAGGATGTCAACACGACGGTCCGCAAGGGATGGAATTTCAAGTTGATGAAGAAGATCGTCATAGTGAGCAACAACCGGGTAAGAAATCAAGCGGAGTGCCCTCTTCTGTACTCTTTCAATTTCAGCAGATTGGCATAGGGTTATGCTCGACCCCCAAACAGGCACTGCATACTCCAGAATGGGCCGTATGTACACGGAGTATATGAACAAGAGATCCTTCAATTTGACACCAAACTTTTTAAGCTTACAAAGAATGAAAAGGCGTCGAGATGCATTTCCAACCATACGCCTCACGTGCTCGTTCCACTTTAGATCATCCTGAATGATAACTCCAAGAAGTTTAAAAGATGAGCAGGATTGCAAAGGCACATCACGGATGGTCATGTGAACAGGGGGTAGAGTATGACGAAGGAAAGAGACTTGCAGCAGCTGACACTTTTCCAGCTTAGGAGTCATATCGTTATCATCGCACGAGCGACTTAAAGAATCGAGATGTGATTGCATTTCCGATGTCTGTGAATGATGCACAACTTCAACATAGACAAATCGTCGACATACGTGTGCTCACATGCTTCAGCAGCATCATTGATCATGACAAGGAAAATGATAGGACCAAGTTTCGTTCCTTGTGGCACACCGCAAGAGAGCTGACAGGACTCAGACGATACACCCTTGAAACGCACAGACTGCTTTCTATGCATAAGAAGGCTACAGATGGTTGGCAGAATGGACCTATCAACACCGAGATCGATCATTTTCTTGATGGCAATGGTATGGTTGATCTTGTCAATGCTTTACAAAAGTAAATAGCACAGATATTGGCGAGAAAACCAGACTGGTCAAGGCCTTTGTGAATATAATCAAGCATTTCAACAAGATAGTGTTCAACCGAAGAACCTTTCATATTACCAAATTGGCGTGAATCCACGAAGGGCTTTATGCCCTCCATTACCCAGTCAGTAAGAGATCCCTTGAAGAGGCGAGCCAGAATGGGTGTGATGGATATTGGTCGTAACAGGTCATATCCGGTAACAGGACTGCCCTTTGGAATAGGACATACTGATGAATCTTTCCAGGCATCAGGAAATCATCCAGTTCTCAAACATAAATTGAAGAGAACGGTAAGAGGTTCTGAAAGCTCGTATGCGAACTCCCTTATCAGCCGAGGTGGTAAATCCCCAGGATGACATGCCTTCGACACATTCAATCGACGAAGGCGTTCGTATACCTGACGACGGTAGATGATGGGAGGGCAAGATGAAGCTGGAAGATAAGCAGGAAGGTCACATGGGTCCATTGGAGGAAGTGAAGAGCAGATCTGAGCGAAATGCTGATTCAACTCGTTGGCAATTTCTACGGTAGACTTCTCATCCTCTGGAAGACGCAGTGATTGCTTACGAAGTTCAGCCATATGCCTAATTTGCCGATGCCATTTGCCTGGCTCAGCGTTCCTTAGATTGGCAGTTTTCTGTTCGTAGAAGGATTTCTTTGCGACTTTGATTTCTCTCATAACGGCATTACGTAAGTTGTACGAGACGCAGTTCTTTTTGAAAGCTTTGTCACGTTGCACGATTCATCTGCGAAGTTTATTCGTAATCCAAGTCTTGTCACTTGGTTGACGCTTTATCGTTCAAGTTCAAAGAAATGTTCGTGTTGGCCTTTCAATAGACGTTGAAATTGCTCAGTCATCGAATTAGGATCAGCACAATTGATGCTGGACCAATCAGTCCGTGTTATCCACTGACCAAATGCGCGTACAGCAGAATCTCGAAGTGGTCGGAAGGAGACCCGCGACGACGATCGCGGGGATATGGCACATCTAGAACTGAAAGCAACCATCGCATGATCACTCGTGGAAATTGGAGCTGATATGGCTGGTTCCTCGTAATGATCCGCGAGATCAGTTATGATCTTATCAAGAATTGAGGAACCACGAGTAGCTTTGGTAACCACTTGAGACATCAAAGTGTGCTGCGTGATTGTTGAGGTATCAACATCATTGAAGTCATCCACGATGATAAACGATGATCGATCAGACACCGACCTATGTCCACCATGGTAATGATGTGATCGGATAATTGCTCCTGGTATTGAGATCGAGGAGGTGAATAAAGCACACATACATAGATATCATTCACAAGGTGAACGGACCGTGGATTCATTTTATTGAAATCAAAGTTAAGAAGGGTATAGTGAAAATAACCATTATTCTGTCCATGATCATTCTCTTTTTACTTCGCATCAGTGTCTAAAAAGGAAGAAGACCCAGATAGCACGTTCAAAAGAAAGATCGATTTAAAAACACTACAAAATGGGTTGTCAGTGACCACGAGTATTTGCTTTAGTAGAGAGGGGAAAAAAGAGAAGGTAAAATCAATCACTTAGAAAAGCTTGTAAGTTCACGAACCGGCTGCGAGTTTTATCACTTTTTTTTTAAAGGTGAGAGAAAGAAAAGGAACTGGGACAAGAAGAAGAAGATTAGGAAGGAGAACACAAACTTGTATAGCCATGCCATTTTTTTGTTTAAATGGTTAATGATTATTATCCACTTTTAAAAGTGGAGCAAAAAATGTAATGATAATTTTGTTGAATTAAGGGGGCACTCTTGCCAAACTGGGGTAAATAAACGTCGAATAATACTCGAACTCGTTCTCGTCATTTCACTTGTTGGCTTGAAGGAACGATATAGTTTAATAGAGAGCAAGAGAGTGGGGGTCGAAAAGAAAGTAGAAAAGAAGGAGAAGAAGAAGAAGGAAAAGAAGAAGAAAAAGCAGAAGAAGAAAAGAAGAAGATGAAGCGTGTTCAAGCGACATAGGTGTTTGGGTGTATGGGCGTAGTGGAGGAGATTGGTGGGGGTAGTACGTTAATGGCGCTGGCGGTTGAAAAATGGCACCGTCAATTTTAATCTTCAATTCGCTTTCAAAATGATAACAGGCAGACTGAAATTACGGTGGCAAGATAAACAAATCTCTGTCAAAAAAACCCAAACAAACAAACAAAACAAAAAACCCGATGTGCTATAGAACCAGGGCAAAAAACAAGAACCCAGTAATCACCTGGTCGGGGTTTGCCAGTGCTAATTCTAATTCTTTAAACATCAAATACTCAGTGTAGCTTATTCTAAATCGGGCAGAGAAGAGGACTAAAGATTAAAGAAGGCGGAGAGGAAGAATAGGGAGAAAGGAGAATACTGTGTTGAGAAGTCTTTGGTTGTGTTTTGATGAAAAAAATTGTACCTTAACCGAAGGAAAATTATAGCCATACTCTTGCAAAAAGTCGGGTAAATGTATAGAATTATCAGTTCATCTTGAAGGTGCAAAGTGATGAAAGAAAAAATGATAGACTATTATAATAATTATCGAATTGATGTGTAATGTCAAACCGTGAAGGTAAAGAGAAAAAAAGGAAGAACTGTCAGGTCATGATGACTGATCACGGCAAATTAAGAAAAAAAGAGGACTGAGGAAACAAGTATTTGATTTAAAAAATAAAAAAAAAATCACGCAATACAACTTTTATGTATATCATGTCTTCCAGTATTGATTCTTTTCAATTCATCGCGGTGCTTTATCTTTTTTATCCAGACTGCACTCTATGTTGAGAAAACAAAAAGCGCGGATTCTGGAAGAAAGAATGCCCCACGCAATGACTGCCCTGGCCCTGAAAGGCCCGCAACGCACAATAGCAGAGTAATACGGCTGCGAGTCTCAGCGGGAAGCTTTTCGGAGCCGTAAACAACTTGTCTTTTAATACAACTTTTATGTATATCATGTCTTTCAGTATTGATTCTTTTCAATTCATCGCGGTGTTTTATCCTTTAAAAAAAAAAAAAATCCAGATTGCACTCTATGTTGAGAAAACAAAGCGCGGATTCTGGAAGAGAGAATGCCCCACGCAATGACTGCCCTGAAAGGCCCGCCACGCACAATAGCAGAGTAATACGGCTGCGAGTCTCGGCCCCGGGGGGTCACTCTCCACATGGCCTGCTACCCACCCGTGTCCGACAACCTCAGAAATGCACCCTAAATGGCGTAACTACATTAACTAAATTTGCAACCCTAAATGGCGTAACCCATGAGAAAAGCTACCCTAAGTGGCATGAACAGGGAAATCCCCTAATTTGATACCCTAAGTGGCGTAAACATTGAAATCGATTAATTTTATAACATATTGATGACTGGTGTTAAATTGATGTTAAATACAACAGGTATAAATTCCCTTTTTTTTTTTTTTTTGAAGTTATTGAAAGTAAGGCCAACATGATTACTTTCAAGGACACCTCTCTTAGCCATTTTGAATAGCCATCTTTTAGCCTTAATTAATGAATGCAAGTGGAAAATGTTGCTTTCCTTGACTGACTAATGCATCACTTACCATTCGTAAAATGGAATCCATATCAGTTACTGTGTTGAAAAATACATACATTAATTAAACTTGTATCTTCTTGGTCAGGCTTCCTACACTCAAATAGGCTGAACGATGAAGAGGGGTATACAGTTAAAACTGAGAATTCACAGCTCAGCTTAGCACGTATAGGAAATCTGCCTTCTTATGACGACATAAACCCGTCTACCATCATCTGGCGCAGTAACACAAAGCTTAGCGATTGATCGTATGATAAATTTTAGCGAGTGATTCCACATAGTGGTCAATGCAATCAATCGCAAAGATCAATCGCACGATCAATTGCTTAGCTTTGTGTTACGGGGCCCTGGTGCGCTCTGTAATTCCTAACTTTGTAACTCCCTATAAATGCTGGAACCTGTTAATGGCGTGATGGCGTAGGTCCGTCAAATTTACCCAAATTTGCAACCCTAAGCGTAGATCTACTTAAATTTGCACCCCTAAATGGCGTAATCTGCATAACCAAATTAGCAACCCTAAATGGCGTAAAAAGTGAGAAAAGGCTACCCTAAGAGGCGATTTACCAGCGAATGGTGCTGAAAAGCAACCCTTTTTGCCAAAGACGTCGACGACGCCTGTGTGCCTGAAACGGGACCCTTTTCGACGCTTTTTCTGGACGCGGGTGCGTAGCAGGCCATGTGGAGAGTGACCCCCCCCCCCCCCGGGGGGGTCTCGGCGGGAAGCTTTTCGGAGCCGTAAAACAACTTGTCTTTTAATACAACTTTTATGTATATCATGTCTTTCAGTATTGATTCTTTTCAATTCATCGCGGTGTTTTATCCTTTTTAAAAAATCCAAATTGCACTCTATGTTGAGAAAACAAAGCGCGGATTCTGGAAGAGAGAATGTCCCACGCAATGACTGCCCTGAAAGGCCCGCAACGCACAATAGCAGAGTAATGCGACTGCGAGTCTCGGCGGGAATGCATTGATTTCGATTAAAACTCATCATATTTTTAATGTCATTCTTCTTAGAATTCTATTCTTGATCATGTATCAAAATTTTGTTTACCATTGTGTAATCACTTTAAAACTAGTTTGTGATGATTTATGGTGTATCTAGGCCTCCAAGGGGTCCTCTTCTTGAAAGGTTTCCATTGACGACTCACAAACATTGCTCGAGGCTTAACAAATGAAATAATGACTATATTGAATAGACTCACAGATATAAATCTGATAGCAGTTACGGCCGAGTGAACATTCTATTTCGCTATTGATAATATTCATACGATGCAGATGTAGAGAGAATTCGTATATAATAGTGCTTATATATTTTACGGTTCATACTGCCATTGTGACCATAAATTGTATTTATCGGGGTAAAAAAAAATCTTAACATAATTATCCAGGCTAAGCCTACAAAAGAGGACTTCCAGTAAATTTCTTGGATATTATTATTGTTCAGTTTTTAGTTAGTACAAAGGAGTGTAGCTCCAAAAAGAATTGACGAATATGATGCCAATGTTACGTATTTTGACACAGACACGCAATTATCATGAAAATTGCTGAAACATAGTGAAAAAATTTCAGCGGTCATTAATTCATAATAATAATCATCGCAGCCATATTTCTCTCACTAGTACTGCTATTATTGCTACAACTGATCCTACTATACTTCTATTACCACTATTACTACTGTTACTACTACTACTACTACTACTACTACTACTACTACTACTACTACTACTGCTACTACTACTACTACTACTACTACTACTACTACTACTACTACATGTACTACTACTACTACAATGTACAATTACTAATAATAATAGTAATGATAATAATAATGATAATAATAATAATAATAATAATAATAATAATAACAATAGTAACAGTAATGACAATAATGATAATAATAAATAATAATAATGAGAACTATTATCAAGATGATTATGATTATGATTATTTTATTATAATGTAATAAAAGTAATAACAATAACGGTAATAATTATCAATAAGGATTAAAATCCTTAAAATTATCCCACATCATCATCATCATCATCATCATCATCATCGTCATCATCACCATAATAATGGTAATACTAATAGTTACTTTTGCCTAGCGCTTGTTTCTCTAGGCGCTTTTCATTACTGTTCCACTAATAAAGAGATAAATCTTTACTCCCTGGTAAGCCAAGCGCCAGTTTACCAGCGCATAGACATGTTGAGGTTCACATCCTCCTGCATGGGTACCCATTCCATACAAGGGTGGAGAGTGGCATATAGTGCCGGGCAGGGGTTCGAACACTCAACCCTTTGATTGAGTGTCAAGTGAATGAACCACTCCACCATGATATCCCCCTTTTGGAAATAAAACAAATCTAATGCATGAGCATTTTTGTCAAAGCATCTAATTGCTATTATTATGAGGATCATATTTTCATGAATGTTGTATAGCTTCCTTTTAAAACAAATCTTTTACGTGCATTTGCAGTCTGCTGAACCAAGCTTGTGGTGTTTGTGGTGGTGTCACGACTGGTTGTTTTACCATCAATCCTACTGCCATACCGGCTGAAACAGAATATGATGTAAGTTTATCCTCACTCCCCTTCTCCCTCATCTCAGACGGCATTTTATACCCTCTCTCTAATCATCTTTTATTTGGATATAATACTTGATATTGAGTGTTTTTGTACTTCGTATAAAAACGATAGAAATAATCTATGAAATCTGCAACCCCTGTTCTCAAACTACAGCCCCACGAGATGATTTTATGCGGTCCCCCACCCCATCCCGCCAAAAAAATGAAAATTAGAAATAAATGAAAATCCATTTTAATGCTATAAATGCATAAATCATACAACTGAACAAAATATCTCACAATATTTGTTTGCTCGGTTTGGTCGCTAGCAAATAACATATATTGGATATCTTTTTTAATGTCCAACCACGTATGAAAAAAAGAAATCAACACGAGGCAACTGGATAAGGATGATAATCATGATAATCATCCATGATAACGTATTCAATGGGAAGAAATTTGTGAAATTGATCCACCTTCACCATTCGTATACGTATTGACAGGGGGAGGGGAGAACTTAACTGATTATCCTATGATTGTTCAATGACTACACTCGCCACTTTATGTACAGTATATATATATATATATATATATATATATATATATATATATATATATATATATATATATATATATATTTCTTACCGCAGTAAGGTGTCTAATCGTGATTATTTTCATATTTTGTCATGGTAATATACAATTGATGACGATTTGTCATTATTGGTCCACGAGACGACTCACTTAAGAACCCCTGGTCCTTAATGAGTAAGCGGAGTGGGCAAACATTTTTTTTTTTTTTTTGGTTGTTGTTATCATACTATTTTTTTCCCTGTTATTCAGGCGGAGTTAGGGATAATGCAACACGTATAATCACCCTTACTGTATTCCAAAGCGGACGCAAAGAACTGAGTTTCGTTTTATTTTTGTTAGAAACTTTCTTTTTTATGAAACTTATGTAGCTGAGTACCTTATTGTGTCTCTTTGTTTCTTCCGTTTTTAGCTCGTTATCAAGGGCAAGGATTTCCAGCCGCAGCAAGGATCCCAGTGCATCGTCACGGATGACAGCGTGTCTATTGAGGCTGACGTCATCATAGACCAATCGCAAACGCATTACTGCACAGTCACCTTACAGGCGGGTTAGTGTTAATTTATAACTCACATGATAGTTATCGCGCTATATGGCAAGCCGTTCTAATGTTTATTCTTATTTTGTGATATCAAGAATTGAATTTTCGATATCAAGAATTCATTTCTTAATATCGGCAAAAGATTTCCTGTTGTCACCATATGGGAATTCTTGATATCGAGAATTGAATTCTTGATATCAAGTAATAAAAATAAATGTTAAAGGGCTTGCCATATACGCCCAATATTTGTTAAGCATACTAGACTTCATCAGACATATACTTTATCATGCCTATTGGTTAGGGAAATTCTCTTGTATTGGTTGACTCTGACTAGGACATAAATCTGTTACAAAATCCAAAATTTGATAAGAAATCTTAATCTAATAGATTAAGAATCAATCTGATTGATTATAATTTCATAACTGAATTTTGGGGTTTTCGCGAGTTACAATCGACTAGATTAATTTCTAACCCGAGAAATTTAGAGTGTATCATTTATGAATTATTCTCAGTCTTAACATCTTGATTTGCTTCTGAACTGCTTTATCAGTTTCAGTTTATTTTTTCATATTTCACATTTACAAAAATGTTTTCATTATATAGATAGTACAAACAATATAAAAGTTCCAAACAACAATACAAAAGTTACAAAAAGTTAAAAGGGTACCCAATTTTTTTTACCCCTATTGAATCATTCTTTCACTTGTTATGCATAAACTGGATTTCCCCGTTTTGCATTCCTTTGAGGAATCGAAACCTATCATCAGGGGATCATATTTTGTAAAAAAAAAAAAAAAAACGTTCATGTTTCATTTACGTCCATTCATAGACTAGACATGCAAGGATAATAAAGATGCTGGGTTCATAGCAGAGAACAAATGATTAAGAAAGAGAATGCTTTGAAACGGTGCAACGAACAAAAAAGAAAAAAAAGCAACCCATGAACAAACATTAATCCTTCTCTAAATGCTCCCATGATCGTGGGAAAGGAAAAGAATTAATTGAAAATAAGCGAAGAGTACAAATTATTAAGAAAAAGTATGATTTGAAACGGTACGACGAAAAAAAAACCCCACACAAACCCATAAATAGACATTAATCCCTTGATCAATGCTCTCGAGATCGTGGGAAAGGAAAACAATGATTCGGCAATAAGCAAAGAGTACAAAACCAATTTACAGACTAGTCAGGTGAATCTAAAAATCAATGTGATCGATCATAATTCGTTGAATATGTATACTGTGAACAGTGATGACTTTTTTGCTTCTTTATATATCAGATTTGTTGACAGATAATTTTGCAGATAATTGATTCGGTATTTTTCAGTAATTTGAATTTACAATTTAGAAAATTGTTATAAGCGAAATGAAAATTCCTTTGAAAGGTAAGTTGAGTTCTGACCAAGCGAAAAATTAATCATCGGGGAATTCTCACGGAACAAAACGAAACTGACAGCAAATGAAGTAAATGGTATTTGGCAAACACTGTCTTTATTGCAGCAGTGTCCTTCGTAACGACTAAAGTGAAGGCTCGATAACAAGTGGTAGATTGAATAAATGTAATTCGTTCCAATGAGTATGATTTCCATTCGGTCATTGAGTTCACACATCACTCCAGTGGTGATTGCTGCAACTCGGTCGTCGAGTCGTTTATTTTCGTAATCTGAAGTAAAGCGGGTAGCTCATTTTCTTATTATTAAAGTAAGCTCTACCAAATATTTGAATATATATTCAATTGCCCTCATATTGACGTCACACAGTATTTCAAAAAGATGAATACATCCTTTTGACATGTTTGAAGAAATTAATTAAACCTGTTCTCCTTTATGGACTTCCTAGTCATGGCATAAACATTGTTTCCCCCAAATTACATCACAGAATGTAAATTCTGTTATGTAACATTTTGAAATAACTTTGTATAAGGTAATGGTGACTGAGTTATAATTCATCATCCAGACTTACCGTTGATAAGATCCCTTATACGTTTCGACAGGAAATGAAACTGCCTCATTTCAAATTATACTCAGACATTCTTGAACTTAGACGGAATGAATTGTAAATTTCATGATTTTATTTGTACAATTTAAGGTAAACACAAATATTTGACATTTTGTTAGGGTAGCATTTATTGTTTTTAATACTATAATTCGAGGGTTTGGCGCAACAAAGGGCTATCTTTTGGCCACTTTGAGAAAACTTGCAATGAAGTTATGTTGTAAACATTGGTTGAAAAAAGAAAAAAATATGTCTTGTGTTATATTGGAAATAACACCTGAACTTGAACATGAACTTGAACTTGAACTTGAACTTAATGCAGATGGCCATATCTAATTTGGATGATACCCTGCTTTTAGCAAAGTTTGCTGTAGAAACCATTATTACCAATGGGTTCCTTGTCTCTTAGTGATCATTTTGATATCAAAACCTCATTTTGACCCCAAAATGCAGATATCCCTTTGTTGCACTAAACCGTCGACTTGTAAAGACACCTATATAAAAATCCTAGTATTTACGTTTTTCTGCAGGATCTTATCAAGTCTACCTGTCCTCATCAAATGGTGTTCGGTCTGAGAATTATGCCGATCTCTACGTCTATCCTGGTATGTTTTGGAAATTTCAAAGTACTTCCTTTGTTTTGTTTTGTTTTTCTTCTTCTTCTTTTATAACAAACACACGTGCATACGTTGGTATCAATATGCCTATAGCATTTTCATTTATGTGATGTACGATAAAAGAGCAATGTTGCGCGAGAGCATAAGTGCCGTACCGGGGATCGAACCCCAACCCTCGCGTCTCGAGTCACTAGACCACGGCACCTCCTTGTTTCTTCTGTCGATAGCTACATGACATAGTGTAGTGGCATCATCAGAATGTCTTATACAGGCGTCACCATGATGATGACTGTAGTTAGGAAACCTTATTTCTTATACAGCAAGTCATTCTTTCCAGTAACTGTGCTTTTCATGTTTAATTCAACTGAGGAATCATGGCAGTTTCTGTGTATTTTCTGAATTAAAGATATCTTAAACAACAACACCCCAAACAACAACAACAAAACCCAGACAGCATGTAAGCATCATCATGATTATGACTATGATGGTAATACATGTTAGATGTAAATCCGGGGGGGGGGGTGTGTGTTTCATAAAGCTGTTCGTAAGTTTACGAACGACTTTACGAACGACTTGAATATGGCAAGCTAAATGGGATTCTCAATCATTATAATAAGTCGCATCATCTATTAAAAGGTGAAATATGCAGACATAGAATAACATTGTTATTGTTTACAAACATTTTCATTGCGAAGTATATTATTTTCTAGAATTAATCGACATTATGGGAAATGCAGTCACATTTTGTTAACGCGTCAGGGAAAATTTGGGGCATCCCATTTGTCTTGCCATATTCCAGTCGTTCGTAAAGTCATTCGTAACTTGAGGAACAGGTTTAATTACCTCACATTTTTAAGCAGGCAAGAGAACAGCGTATATCAATTTGAAAGGTAAAATGACAACGTTTGATATTTCATCGCTTGTTGCTTGAAAAAAAACATAAATTATCGGTCATGCGTACACAGTTAGATAGAGATATAATCAATCATGCATAAATTGCTTCCCTTGGAAATGACAGGAAAAAAAGTTTAATTGAAAATTTCTTAAACAAAATACCCCCCCCCCAAAAAAAAAAACAAAACAAAACAAAAAACCAGCAACAACAACAAAACCAAGAACAAAACAAAAACTAAATCCAGCATATTATAAGCATAATTCTGATAATACAAATCATTTAAAATGACCGGGTATAAGCTGAAATTGACGGTTGTCTTCTTTTTTGCATTAGCATGATTAATAAGCAGACAGCATCAGAGAGAAAAGATTAGAAGTTCTAATGGCTGATCAATTTGAAAGGTATCATGGTAACGTTTTATATTTATTGCTTGTCGCTTGAAGAGCATAGTAATTATCGATCATGCGTGCACAATTTAGGAAGAGATATATCAATCATATACAAAATACATCCTTTGTTATCATGGTTATTGACAGGGAAAGTGGCATTAAAAAATAACTGAACTCGCTGGGAATCAATTTATGTATTGCTTGTGCATCATATTGTGAGGGTGTATGGAATGGGAACTTAGCAATTCTGTGGTGATATTGATTACGCAGGACTCTCAGGGAACGAATATGGACGTGCGCACATGGGGCAGGGGGCACTTGCCCCCTAAAGAATAAAAAAAAACTCCACTTTTTCTTCTCCCCCCTTACACTTTTATTGAGAATTTCACCAAATTTCCCCCAAAATGTTCACCAGATTGTTCAATTCAATTCTAAAAATGCAAATGCTCCCTCTCTGTCGCTTTGCTCGCTTTGCTCGCTTCGCTCCCTCGCTTACGTGTTCCCTCAAATATTGAATATATCATAGCCTCCCCCCCCCGACAAAATTTCTGCGTACTGCCTTGGGAACGAATTATGATTTGCACTATCGAGGCTACCCTGAATAAAAAAAAAGACAATTATCATTGCAGTGTGTAGTATCTTTGCTACTTTTCTCTGTGATTCATTTAGTTATATTTGTATCTATTTCTTTCGAAGACATTCAACTGGATGCGATTATGCCATCTGAACTAGACCTCCCGATCAATGCTTCGTCCTTATACTTCTTGCTGTCATCCAACAATGGTAACTTCTCCGCCATCAGGGAAGCTGGTATCACTCCTCAAGCCATCATCATTAACGAAGGTATGTACATAGAGACATCAGTCATATACCATGATGTCCCTGTAGATCATGCGCCATTATCTGACGCAGGTTTATGTCATGGGCTAAAGCGATGTTTTAAGTGCAATGCAAAGTTCCCCATCATCTGGGAGGGCGGTATGTAAACGAACGAGGCATATTGTCAATATCAAACGTGACGGCATTTTGCACAGGAGCGTCATTATTTTGTTGACGCAGGGCATGCGTCACTGGCGAGTGAAATACATTTGATGTGAGACTCCAACTCAGTAAGGTTAACATTAATTTGTCAAAGATAATGAGAATAATGTTCGACTGCGTGTTGAGCGTTGTTTTAGGAAAAGGACTGTGATAAGGTTTAATGATGGGTCTAGGATTCAAGTAAGCATTTTGCTTGTGAGTGGGAAGATGGTCACTAGTTGGTCATGTTTAGTACAATAGTGGAATTGCACCAAACAATCCCTTTAAAATAACTTTACTTGGAATATACACGTGCAAGTCAATCACAAATCGATCACAGCTTCCTAACTGTACCCATAATTTTGACTGATAGTGTAAACATACGTGTTTTTTTAATGTGGTTTTTTAATGAAGATTATATTGTCTTCGTCTTGCTAAGGCATTTCTCTTTCCCTTGCATGTACTCTTGGTTTTATCAGACACTGAACGCCCAGCTACAGATGAGGCAAATGCCGTCATATACTTCAACGATTATAACACGTCAACAATTATATTGCAAACTTTCGTCCCTACGGTATCAACTGCCTACAGAGTCTTCCTCTCACTGAATGGAATCGACCCACTGCCGACACCAGATGCCCAAGGCGCTGGCCTGCTTGTTACTTTCTACGTAGAACATCCTAAGCCCGTTACCCTCAGGTTTTCTGACCAAGGTATAGGGGCAGCAGTAGTAGGGGCAATAGTGGCGGTAGTAGTAGCAGTAGTAGTAGTGGTAGTCGTATAGCAGTAGTAGTATTGGTAGTAGCAGTAGTAGTATTGCTAGTAGCAGTAGTAGTATTGGTAGTAGTAGTAGTAGTAGTAGTAGTAGTAGTAGCAGTAGTAGCAGTAGTAGTAGTAGCAGTAGTAGCAGTAGTAGCAGTAGTAGTATAGTCGTCATAGTCGTCGTCGTAGTAGTAGTCGGTAGTAGAAGTCGCAGTAGTAGCAGTAGTAATCTTATTGGTAGTGGTAGTAGTCGTAGTAATAGTAGTGGCAGTGGTAGTAATAGTGGTAATATAGTAGTAGTAGTAGTAGTAGTAGTAGTAGTAGTAGTAGTAGTAGTAGTAGTAACCGTAGTAGTAGTAGTAGCCGTAGTAGTAGTAGTAGTAACCGTAGTAGTAGTAGTAGCCGTAGTAGTAGTAGTAGTAGTAGTAGTAGTAGTAGTAGTAGCCGTCGTAGTAGTAGCCGTAGTAGTAGTAGTAGCCGTAGTAGTAGTAGTAGCCGTAGCAGTAGTAGTAGTAGTAGTAGTAGTAGTAGTAGTAGTAGCCATAGTAGTAGTAGTAGTAGTAGTAGTAGTAGTAGTAGTAGTAGTAGTAGTAGTAGTAGTAGTAGTGATAGTAGCCGTAGCAGTAGTAGTAGTAGCCGTAGTAGTAGAAGTAGTAGTAGTAGTAGTAGTAGTAGTAGTAGTAGTAGTAGCCGTAGTAGTAGTAGTAGTAGTAGTAGTAGTAGTAGTAGTAGTAGTAGTAGTAGTAGTAGTAGTAGTAGTGTAAGATGAGAAGGAGGGAAGGAGCGGGGAAACCATTTATCACTTTGATATCCACCAAGCCTCTCTCAAAGCATATCACAATAATGTTTCATATCCCTCTCATCCACAGGAAATGGCTTACTTCTTGCGTTCGACCGTCTCATCCATGTTGACTCTGAGACCTCTTGCGATGATATCTTCAACGATACCAGCAAATTGGGAACCGGAAGTACCTGTTTTACCCAACCACGAAGCAATGTCCTGTACATCAGAATTGGGACAGGCGATAACTTGGTAGTAAAAGGTATAACCTTTGGAAAAATAGTTCTCCATTCATAAACATCCTTGATCAACTGATCTAAATGCAGTTTTTGTATATTTGCGTTAATTAACGATCCAGCCAGCAACGAACAATTTAATCAGATGAAAATGATAAAGATGAAATTACGTCCGTTTTCGTCAAAGAATTCAGCACTCGACACATGGTAGACATCATTATATTCGTATACTAGAGGAGGAATTAACATTCTTAGAACTAGAAAGAAATACGTCAGAGATCATCTTACAAGGGTTGCATTATAATGGTAGTGGTGCATATGTTGGTGTAGCGAATCATTAAAGTAATTATGTAGAAACCAGTGTGGAATTATGATTCTGAAAAATGGCTATTTGTATTCCTATGTATTCTGTGTAATTAAGGATAAGTCAATCGCAAAGTGAGGACATCATGATGAGACCAAAATTAACCGACATCCATCAGTACCGACATGTCGGTCTTCGGAACCCCTCATAAAAACTGCAAAAATGTATCAAAGGATCTGTTAACTCGGCTTGAGCTAGCTCTCAAAGAATCAAAAAAATAAACTAGGCATGCTAGCGTAATCGTTTTCTGTTGCTTGTCGTATTTGTTGATTGCCAATCTCCTTTTTTTTTCAGGCGACACCCTGACCCTGAGACAAAACGATGCCATAGGAGTTAACCGTGAGGCCCACACTCGACCTCAACACGTCCATACTTTAGCCGTGCAGGGACCCAACAACACGGTCCCCGTAAGGACAAGACTGGAGGGAAACAATGTCATCAACTTCTGCAGCTTTGTCAGGATCCGAGCCACAAAATCAACTGGGAGTGCAGGAAGGTCAATGACCTATAAATGGTCAGGTGGACCCGATCATCCTGACCTTCAGCAGATATATGATGGTATGTGACGTAGCAGAGTGCCCTCATATCAGTGAACTTTTTTAAAAATCATATTTAAAATTTGAAGAGTGATAAAGAAATAATTATTATGCGAGTTACAAATGATTCGGACCAAATTTTCAGATGCCCAGCTCTTCGTCGGGCTTTGAAAGACGATCCATCAACTTCGCATAACTCAGTGATCGCTGTTTCGATAGAAATACACTTCTTAACCTTTCTGACATGCAGTTGCTTAAACGCACCTAGAATATGCGTCTCGAGAAGTTTGTAAATATTTGCTAAAGTCTTAAAATCGTTCACTAAAATTTAAAAAGGAGGGAAATCATGTTAAAGAAAGATGCAACAGTCCATTAACGAAAAATATGCGCTTATATCCGAGGCTATATGCTCTCTTATCATCTGCCTGTATTCATTACTTTTTGTACTTTTGTACTTTTCTGATGTAATAATTTCTAGGTAATCATATATTTTCATAACAGAAGCGGGATCACGACTGTCCTTCAACGGGTCCTATTTGACCCCGGGCGTAACGTACGAGTTCCGGGTCAACGTGACTAACTTCTTAGGAGGCTTCGACTCCGCAAGCTTCAGCGTTACCAGGGAACAGACTGTCGCACCTGAGGTGTCCATCGTGGCTCAAATAGTCAGCCTAGAACAGCCGATCAAAGTCTCTCAACTGTAAGTACTTACGAATTGCAGAGATTCAGAGTGGATGGACAAAATAGACATAGATAGTAAATATGAGTTATTCAATAGATGAAAAGGGTGATTTTGTAGGTCTAGATTGAAACTAAGCGATACAGATGTGATCTGGAACTTTGTCCTGTACAAATTTGTGTTCTATCACTTTGCGTTTTGCGTCTTACGTTTCGTTCAAATTAATCCATGGCGGAAATCTCCAGTATGTCTGTGTCGACAACCGTTAAATACAAACAGGTAATTGTGAGTGAATCTGGAATTCATCGTTTGTTAAGGCGTGTTAATATAGCATAGCAGACGTATGATTTTTAGATGAACAGGTATGAAAAAAGGCAATTGGGTCCTATCCAAAAGAACTCCTTTTCTCCTTTCCTTCTGTCTTACTGTTTTCATGGTTCTCCAACCCTCAGATTATTTGTTTTGATTGTTTTTCATCGACTACTTAATTTCAAGTAAACCTATTAATAATCACAACTCCATGTTGTTGATGACCCGTGATAGTCATACCATATGCTTAATGGCCTTTAATGTTCGTCTCTATTTTTCCTCAGGTTCGGACTGACTGCAGAAGTGGCCTTTTCTGAGCAATGTGGAGGGGTAGGGGAAGTAAGCTTCTCATGGTTCTCCCCTGTGGCTGGTGTGGTATTCAAGCCCAAATACGCAAACAGAAGAACACTGTTTATTCCATCAGGAACCCTACCAGGTGATTTCTAGGATAATGATTTTTATACTTGGGCCGTTTTCCATCCCCTCTGTCTTGTACTTCCCTTTTGTTGTGTGAGGAAGCAATTCTTTTCATTCCTGATTAGTTTAATGGTATATTCACTGAAAAGCTAAATTGCAGCTATAAGCTATATCTTGAATTTCTAACAAATAAAGACACTAAATGCAAACAAAAATTATAGAAATATAAGCAAATTAACATGTTAAAACTGTTGTGTCACCTCTCGGTATCTCCTGGTTGTCTGAAAAAGAAGACGAATAAGAAGAAGGAGAAGGAGAAGAAGGAGGAGGAGGAGAAGAGGAAAAAGAAGAAGAGGAGGAAGAAGGAGAAGAAGAAGACGAAGAAGAATAAGAAGAAGAAGAAGAAGAAGAAGAAGAAGAAGAAGAAGAAGAAGAAGAAGAAGAAGAAGTCGATGAAGAAGGAATAAGGTGAAGAAAAAGAAGAAAAGGTCGCAGAGTTACCACCATTTAAGGGCCGAAAATATATATATTTTCTATTATTTCTACTTACCTTTTGTAAATGATCAGGTGACATGACTATACCAATCACCGTCTCCGTTGCAAAAGTGGACGACCCTGACCAGGTGACCAATCGCACGGTGACTGTCGTAACGGTGTCCTCCGATCCAATCGCAGTGATCAAGGGTAGCGGGGTACGGACCATCGGTGTAAGCAGCGGGACCGTGGAGGTTGACGGTTCGCGATCATACGACCCAGATGGACAAGATGACCTTCTACAGTATGCATGGACATGTTTCAACGCTGTAAGAATCGCCAAAGTTTGTAAACTGGATTCATGATTATGGGGCATTATTGGAAAGCCATATGATAGTTTTTCTACCACAAACAAACATGAATAGATATTTTCTTTTAAAATTATATGTAAAGATAATGATCATCAATGATTTCAATTTCAATAGCCTTTAAATCTATCTTCATTCTATCTTCATAAATCTTTAAGATGAAAATAATGTGCATAATAATGATTGCTGCATGGATGTTTTTGCAGTCATTTTAGGGGGATTTAGGGTTGGCACTTTATCTTTCATTCAACTTTACTTGATATCAAATTGAACACCGCTCAGCTATTACAATATTAGAATGCGCAATTAATGAATAGTGACTATACCTGCCATTTAATATTTGAATTGCAGAAGATTCATCAGGATATATATTTCATTATTTTATAGAGGTTTTGATATATTATTTGAATTCATCCATTTTTTGGACACTTAATGTAATTTTGATCTCCTTTTATTCTGGTCTTCGCGAGGTCTTTCATTTACGATTACCGCTGTTTTGGGGATGTCGTCTGATTGTTGGAAAACTATTCAGGATGAATAAGATTGTACCAAGAAGCCATATTCAAATCAATTCCCTGCTAGTAAATGAAATAGTGAGATACATTTCTTGTTTCTAGGCTTCTCAAGGGAACTGCTTGTCAGCGGGTAACTCCGAAATCTTGCCGGCGAACCAAGCCAATAGGAGCACCATCACATTTTCTGCTGCCCTCATGGTTCCCGAAAATCTGTATGCCATCACCCTCGAAGTGAGAAAAAATTCCAGAAGTGTCACGGATTCTGTATTCATCATTGCTAAAGCTGGCACACCACCACAGGTAAACCTCCACAATAAACACTTCTTTTCTACCGCTTCTGCTGAGTTGTCATTTTAAGGTTGTTAGGGGTTTTTTTTAATGATGAATTATGAAACAGTCAAGCGTAACACTCCAGTCTATTTAACGAGATCAAGGGCAGATCCAAAATACAACGAACAGAGATTACATTATTGAAATTGAAATTTACACTTTTTTTCCTTCTGAAACTATTATGTTTATAAGTGATTCCAATTGATACTGGGAAGGTGGCGAACACACGAAAAACGGAGCTTATAGTTATGTTGTGGACGCCGAAGACGAAATGACAGTATAAAAGCGCTGTCACGCCTAGACGATTTGGCTCGCCGAAGCGAACCGGAGTACAAATTTGTCTATTCTCAGGGGATCGGTACTAGTACGACACAGGGATGGAGTCGAAGCCGGCCTCGAGGCCACATTTTGCCGGCCTTGGCCTTGGCCTTGGCCTCGGTCCGAGTCACGTGTACAAAGTCTATGGGAGAAATTTTTATCCAGCAGCCTCGTGACTCGGAACTGCCGGCCTTGACTCCATCACTGGTACGGCAGCGCAACGTTATCACATTTTTAAAAACGGTAGTACATTGTCAGGACATTAGTGACAAAATTAGCAACGGCAGGCGACGGTAGAAAATTTTGACCTACAACGGCAGTACTCCGGTATGTTGGTAGAACACCGGTAGCACCCCGTAATGGATCGGCGGCTTCAATGTGTACCGTACTGCTTCCGATGTGATACCGTTGTCTTGCCGGTGTACTAACGATGTACTACCGTTCGTAACTTTACTGCTACCGTTGTGTATTTTTTGCCTGCCCGTCACCATTAGTCACTGTAGTCACTGTAGTCACTGATGTCAGCTCGTCGTCTAAGGCAGGAATATCCAAGTTCTCCAAGAGCCCGTCCAAGATAGATAATACAGATTGGTGACGTATCCGCGGCTACGGCGACACTTTCCTGAACTTTTTTTGTATATAGATTATACGGAGAATGGTGAGAGTATGGTATAATCAACTCATTCGCTGACAGGGCCATACGCAGACATTTTTTTTCCAAGGGGGGGGGGGCAAGAATAGGGGCAAGAATAGCCTACGTAAAATGTTCGAAGAAACACGTAAGCGAGGGAACGAAGCGACCGAGCTGAACACGAGGGCACTTTTGCATTTTTGCAATGGAAGGATCAGGTGCACATTTCTGGTGGAATTTTGGAAGATTTTCAGTAAAAGAAAAGGCAAGACTTGAAAATTTCTGGGGAGGGGTAAGTCCCCCCCCCCCCCATGCGTACGGCCATGTTCACTGAATATTCATATCGACTGTTCAAGAACTGTTTAGTGAAATAGCAAACTTAAAAAATTCATAGCTCCGTTATTTTCCTCCGATGTTCATCACATTGTCTCTGTTTTATTCAGAAATTTTTACCCTTTTTATCGAAATGGACTTCATCTCGTCCCGGACTTGCCCTTTAAATGCTTACTACATGGACTGGAAGTGAAACTAAGATGAAAAATCATCCTTGAATGAAAATGACAGAGCTCCAATATGTCTTTGGTCTGTCCAGTCTGCGCTTGTCGATGCTATCGTCTTGTGGTCAAGGATCGCGACATTATTTATCCAATCCTCTTTATCTTTGTTTTTCTCCATCATCTTCCTCTTCGGCATGGATGCAAAGATCATCCCTGGAGAGGTTGATGAGAGAGTTCGAAGCGACAAGTACTTCTTCGTTCAAGCAGTCATCAAACACACCAGCGATATCACCGTGGTCTGGGAGACAACTAACGAAGGTGAGTCGTGATGCCGTCAGTTACACTAGGAGAAATCATCATAATTGTGATTAATATGTCTGATGAAATTTTATTTATCTATGCAAAAGATCATTGGACAAGTACGCATATCAAAAATATAACATCTAGTGAATAAAGGCTTTTATGCACGTAGGCTAAATGTATATCATTCACACAATTCTCAACCATCTCTTAATATATTTTGTAGATCGTATTATTGATAAGTCTAAACTTCATGTTGTTTACCGTCCTCAATGAACATTATTATGAAACAGTTTCTAACACGGATAACGTGCGGTATAATCATTTGGAAATTCAGTAGTTATACATAGAACATTAAACTTGACGAATTCGTATAGTGGAGAAAGATTACTTGAAATCTGACCTTTACAGAGGATTCGTCTTAAATCACTTCTCGAGTTACAATTATCGACGTTTGTGATTCTAACGTCTCTAGATCAGGTTATAACTATAATTCTTTTCATTCTGACGGAAAATGAAAATTATATTAGACTTCTTAAACACTGGCTACTTTGCGTGAATTTCAGCTACTTCAAGCACTCTGTAGCAACATGAAAATCTATTATTGGTGTTGGCTCTTATTTCAAATTCGTCTTGGGCCCGCCAGAGTAAATTGCAAAAATAAACAAAAAGCGAATGCAGACATTAAAAGAATCGAAGTCTGTAGTTGAGTTTGTGTTGTCAATCATCTCTTTTTCTCATCTTGTATCATCATTACTAGGTGAAGGCTACATTGATATGACTGACTTGTACACTACACAAGAGTTTGTTACAGGCACCAGTGTGACCTCGTTTGTTCTAAGCCCAGGTAAAATTCCTTAACATGATATTGCCATATTATCACCGGCGTAAATCCGTTTTGAGGAGTGGGGGGGGGGGGATGATCGACCTTTTTACTGAAATTTCTTGCGTAAACTCACACTTAAGTATAAACGCACACACACCCTTACTCACCCGAGCAGACCCCCACACACATATAATTCTTTTATTTTGCGAGCGAGCGAAGCGAGCGAGTGAAAATAACCACTTTTTTGGTTTTTAAAAGCATTTCAAATGAAAATTCTTCTATATGACCATTTTTTACGACATTTTAAATAAAAAATTTTACCATCTGATTAATTACAATAACATTTTTCCTTGAAAGGGGGGGATATTTGTACACGCCATCCCCCCCTCTCGAAAAAGTGTGGGAGGATATATTACCCCATCCCCCCCCCCCCCCCCCCACACCACGGGATTTACGCCAATGCATATTATTTTACTCATCAATCAGTGTCGATATATCATCCATGTCGCTTCTGGGATTTCACATATACATCAACTTTTTGTTTAGTTCGCCAACAGTTTCGTCGTATTGTAAAACATATGAGCTAAATAGCTGGAGAAGATGACTCCGGTCACTGCTTATGCGATCATTTTGGTCATGAGAATCATAGTCATAAGATCTTTAACGTATGAAAATCATTATTCATTTAAAAGAACTGACAGTCGGTATGATGTTGCTAAGATCGTCATGTACAAGGCTCATTTAATAAGCAATTTTGTCTTGTCAAAATTATGACTAGTGAATCTTGTCACTATTATACCGAGAACCACGAGTCTGATATTGTTAGGCTAGAGCCCTTACCGATCTTTATGCATCAATGATAACAACTCTTATTCCCTATTGTAGCAGGAGCTGGCAAACCTTACCACTAACAATCGTTTGTAGAATGATTTACAGCGACTCATTTTTTTTTTCATGATACTGTTCCATGCAGGGACATTTGTGGAAGGGCTCTCCTATACCTTCCAGGTCACTGCCACAGATGCCCAGAACCAGGAAGCCGTGAGCAGCATCAGCACCCGGGTCTATGCCGGGGTGTCCTCCTGCACCTTCTCCCTGTTGACTGGAGCTACGTCGTACACGGAGCTGGAAACGGTAAGGGCTCATCGGAAAGTCATGGTTTTCCCAATTAGAGCAATGTGTTGTTGCCTAGTGGATGATAGTGTCGGGACTGTGAACCTAAAGGTACGGGATTCGAATCTCTGCCGCAATACTGAAGTCCCTTTACAAGACACAGATCTGCATGCACCACACTCGACCCAGGTGTAGTTATTAGGTGCCTGCTAGGATTTATTCCTTGAATTCACTAAGCACTAATTTTTGCAGGAGCTGTAGCCGGATAATAATGTACAAAAATTCTTTCGGAAGCACGTAGAGACGTTATATCATAATATTTGATGTACGCTATAAAAGAACGGAGTATTATTATCCAAATTTATAGGAGTGAAAATCCGCTAGATTTAAAGAGTACTATTTTAGAGTCGTTATAGATCCATATTAGGGAGCCCTATATCTGTTTAAAGATTCCACGCTCAAAACATTCTTATCATCTCTCAAAAATTAACTAAACCACTACCTTGTGAAGTAAGTGGAGGTAGCTCCCAAAGAAGTAATCCCCACTTTGACGGCTACAAATATAGTGGATTTCTTCTCCCTTGCAACGAGTGTTTTCCTTAAAATCATCACAATCATGAAAGGATGGATAATATTTGGGTATAGTTTTCGTCCACTTTGGGTAATGTTTCATCCAACCAAGATCAGAGAATACAGTATCGAATACTAGTTCAAATAATTTACAAATCTTTGTCAACCACTCTTCCTCTATACATCCAGGGCCATACGTATAATTTTTTTCCTAGGGAGCAAGACTCGTAAAAAAATTTCAAAGAAGCTCAAAAGCGAGGGAGCGAAGTGACCGAGCTGGTCACGAGGGCGCTTTTTGCATTTTTAAAAGTGAAATTGAAGGATTTGGTGCACCCTTTTCGTGGATTTTTTTGGAAAATTTTCACTAAAAATTTTAGTGTTCAAAATTTCGGGGGGATGACCCTCTGCCCCCCCCCCCCGCCATGTATACATCTCTTCCCTCCTGTAGCAACAGAGAACATCATATTCGCTTCGACCTACAGTAGCTCCTACCCTTCTCATTCTCATATCTCATAAACAGACTGGTTCCAGTCCTTTCAGTCCATTGCCCCAACGCCTTAGCAGCAAACTCCCCATGCATACTGAGAAATTCACTTGATTTCTTCGAAATACACATTTAAAAAAAAAAAAACACACCTTTACACAACTCTGAAATATTATTTTTTCATTGAACAAGAGAGCGCCTTGTATTCTTTAGAAAAGGCGCTTTACAAATTCAATTTCGATTATAATTTGACATCAAATTTACTAAATTCACCTAGGATGCATGGGTGTTTGAGTGTCATCAACTATTGACCACGCGCATGATCCCCAACATTTAGGCAGTATTTTATTTTTTGCGTAGTGTTTAATACAGACATTGAAGAGATGTAACAACCCTAGTTTTCAAATTCATTGTTTTGTACATGCATTTGCAGATCACCTTTGTAGTGGAGAACTGCGTGACTGATGAAGACGCTTTGCCCCTCAGCTACCAGCTGCTCCTGCAGCGTAAGCAGAAATTCGCAGCTCTGACAGATGCTGTCTTCCAAGGGTCCATTGAGCAGCCTGGACGTGCGGCGCCTGCCGGTGTCACCTACAACCGTTTTATCGCGAAGGTAAAAGGGGCTCACGACAAATTAGATGCATTAGATAACTTACTCTTACCACCATGAATGTGTTTCAAAGGATTGCAGAAGTATTAGATGATGTTCAAATCACTTTGTGACTGCACAAACAATCTTGGTACTACTGTATTGATAATATGAAAATATAATTTGCCTTGAGAGTTTCCGGTTAAAAATATGGGCGAGAGGTGATTCTGAAAAAGTAATATTCACTGAGGGGCGCAGCCATAAGTGAATGGTCCTGCTGGAGGCACAGAGTTTTAACCAGAAACTCGAAATTATGGCAGAGTATATTTTGTTTTATATTTTGGATCAGTTTTTTTTTTTTTTCAAGGAAATAGTACAATGGCTCACCTTTTATTCTCACTTATGGCCTTGTACTCAACTTTTCATACTATCTAAATCAATACAAATTACGTCTTACCGGTAACCGAGAGCTGCGTGATGCCATACGGTATACGGCCAGAGTGATAGGGCGGGTTGTTGCCATGGTAGGCATTCGAGCTCTCGTACGCCCGCTGATTACTAGTATTTTAGGGTAGGTGATTGTGTCATCCCGAGTATAGTTGTGACATCATATCACAAATAGTGTACTATTTGAAAAATTTGTCGTTATAAAAATGTGTAGTCATGATGTATGGGGCTATACAGCCAACATTCTAATAGTTGAAACAGCATTATGATCACGTGAAACGCTTTTAGGCAATTAGTTATGGATGAATTTTTGATCCCAAATAATCATAATATTCAAATATAAATTATGATAATGATATTTGGCACTAAATACTGTATTTCATTTCAGGTATGTAATACCTTCGGCAGCTGTGCGCGATTTCCACTACAATTGTCTGTCTCCAGGAAGCAGTCATTTAGTCTCGAAGAATTCCAAAGTTTTAAGGATACTCAAGTCGAAGAGGCAAAGAGTAAAGGTAGGCCTACATAACTTCATCACCATCATCATCATCATCATCATCATCATCATCATCATCATCATCATCATCATATCATTATCTTCATCACCATCATCATCATCGTCAGCGTCATCATTATCATCGTCAACGTCATCATCATCATACCATTGTCATCATCACCACCATCATCATCATCATCGTCATCATCATCATCGTCATCATTCTCATCATTATCATCGTCAACGTCATCATCATCATACCATTGTCACCATCACCACAATCATCATAATCATCGTCATCATCATCATCGTCATCATCCTCATCATCCTCATCATCCTCATCCTCATCACCATCATAATCATCATCATCATCATCATCATCACCATCATCATCATCAATATCATCATCATCGCCATCATCAGGATCATCATCACTATCATCACCATTGTCATCTTCATCATCATCATCATCATCATCATCATCATCATCATCATCATCATCATCATTATCATCAATAGGTGTCTGTCATAATTCTTGTAGTTTTCTTGACTCAATCAGCTTGATCAGTATTTGTAAGAAAATGACTCTGCACATGCTAATTATGTTTCTTTTTTATCAAAGAACGACAGAACTCGAAAAGGTGATTGCGTTACATAATTAAGACCCTTGACCATTCTAAGCAAAGCGTTACACCACCAGCATAAGTTGAAACTTGAAGACGGGAAATTTTCCTTCCACAGCCCCCCCCCCCAAAAAAAAAAAAATTACCCCCCCCCCCTACACACACACACCCACACACGCCCACACATATATTTGTTTGTTTGTTTGTGGTTTTGTTTTGTTATAGTTTTTCCCCTTTAATTTCATGTTATTGTTCTTTGGTTTTGTTTTGTTTGTTTGTTTGTTATTGTTTTTTTTTTAATTCTCATTCCTTACATTCCACGTCAGTAGCAATGTGTAACATTCGTATCATTATATACCTCAGCTAATAATTCATATTCTATATTCTACTGACCTGCAGGTGATTTCGGCCAGGCACTGACATTTTTCCTCGCCGCTCTGGAAACCTACCGGGGACAGAACAATCGACGGAGGCGAGCAGTATCGACGGTGCCAGATCAAACGGAAGAAAACGCGGCTGAGCTCCTCAGTCTGATCCGGAATGCCATGGAGAGCTCGGTCCTGACTCCCGCCAGCGCACAGACCAGGATCGACCAGAGTGAAGCGGTCATCGTGACAGACCTTACGCTTACCGATATTGGTATGATCTTGCTGGGATTGCAAGCAAATTGTGTTGACTTTCATGCTAGAAAAGCGTTATATACCCCATCTCCAATAGCAACCTCTTTGTAATTTTCACTTTAGTTACAGTACGATGATCATCTCCAGTACTTTTGCCACAAAATGAGAAAGTCTTGAATTCATAATTCCTCAGACGAGCTATTTGACGGCCATTCAGCAGTACCAAATTCAGATTGAGATTTTTTACATTAGTAGGTGACTATTAGTTAGATGATGGTATATACTCCCCTTTGTTTCGTAGTTTCATTCTCTTTGTATATACTATCTTGAGTCATCAGTTCTATTTGTAAAATTTGTGTTATTTGTTTTCTACTTTCATAACGTAGTAAAATTAATCTTGGGCCTCGCACCGGGAAGTTGATGATGGTTTGAAAAAACATCTTGGTCACCTTTGTATCTATATCTGCAAGTATATTTAAAGAAGTGTTTGTCATGGAATGGCATTCGTATCATTACCAAGGTAATTATCGTATCTCTGTGTATGATAACAGGAGTCCTCTTGGGCATCTATGAAGACCTGCTGGTGGTGTTCTTCAGCGATGGGGAACTTCTACCAAGCGACTCAGCCGATGTGATCAATGAAAAACTTGGTGATATTCTAGTAGTGTTGACCCTTCCTGATGATGAAGCCTTGTACACTCGAGTCAGGTCAGTGTTCAAAACTCAGTGAGGAGTTATTTTAGAAGCTGATGACTGGCATCAAAGGTGCATCAAAGGTGCATCACAGGTGTGATAAAGACAGCAATAAGAAATGATTTCAAAAGTGAATTTTCTAAAGTAAAAGTAGTAAAGTAGTGGTACATGTAGTTTTAGGAAGAGTATGTTGTAGTAAAAGCTAAGATGGATAAGGAGGAGGAAAAAAGGAAGAAGAAGAAGAAGAAGAGCTAGTAGCTAGTAGTAGTAGTAGTAGTAGTAGTAGTAGTAGTAGTAGTAGTAGTAGTAGTAGTAGTAGTAGTAGTAGTAGTAGTAGGAAGGGAAGGAGGAGGAGAAGAAAAGAAGGCAAATATAGAAAGGAGAAGAGGAAGTCGTAGTAGTAGTAGTAGTAGTAGTAGTAGTAGTAGTAGTAGTAGTAGTAGTAGTAGTAGTAGTAGTAGTAAGTAGTAATAGTGGTTGTAAATGTTATTGTTCTTCTACTTCTTATTTTCTTGTTGGTGGTGATTTGATGGTAGCTTTCGTAACAGCTTATCAAAATAACATAATTCTTATTTCTCTGAATCTGAAATAGTAATCTATCACAAAGCATGTTGAATGCTAGACTGGTGGGATCTCCGCCCGGAGAGGTGATTGACACTGTGTCCGAGTTTTATCAACAGAGGGCAGTATACGCCATTCCTCAAGGGATATACTCTACGAGCATTAACGAGAGTACATCGTTTGACGTCGACTTTGGAGGTGAAATTGAAACAATGTGAGTGATGATGGGGAGGGACCGTCCAGACGGAAGGGGAAACGGGGTCATATTTGATTCTTCTGCTTAGACTGTCATGTAAAATGCAAAGTTTCAATATTCCATACAGATATTTCTCGAGTGCTACACTCTGGGAATCGGTCTTAGCGATTTAAAGGTTAAACAGTGTAGCAGGCTTTGTTTTGTTTGATTTTCCTTTCTAAATCCATTATTTCGTAAACCATTTTGGCTCGATCATATATGGGTTTACATTTACATTGGGGATTATAAGTGTCCTTTTATATGATGTTGTAATACTGCACTGGCTAAAGATGATAATGATTAATATAACCAATTTTCGGATATCGTCTTCTTACATATATGATCCAGAATTTTAAATCGTTCTTAAGTTAATACATAAATTATTCTCCCTATCATAATGTTTGACTTAGGTTCGGACCTAGTTGGGAGTGCGGCAACATAGATCCTTGCTCTGGGACCACTATCGTATTCACTCAGTACTTTGACGATGTCGACTTCCTGTCCGAATCCGCGGACGGCACTCGAGCATCCGCCATCCTCGACATCAAGCTCTACAAACCATCTTCTGGTAAAATATCACCAAAAATTATCCTTACTTGCAAATGCAATTTTAATCAGACAAAAGGTATATAATTTTTTAAGCTCTTCCTGGAGGGGGACATAAGTTGGTTTAGCGGTGCGGTCAGGTCTTGCCTAAAAATGTACACTGACAGACCTCGGTTCGGAACTGAGTCACGTCATTCGGATTGTGACGTCAAGGATCGGTACCTGATGTATCATATCTGGTGAAGTTAAGTTATACCTGTACAAATCCACACACAATCTGAATTCATAAGATTTAACCAGTTACCTTTGAAGCCTGACCTTTGGCAAATAACAGACCTTGATATTTAGGATGAATATTGTCTTGCAAGTTAGTAAAAGTGAAAAGTTATCGCAATGTCATCAATAGAGGGCTATCATACAAATAGCCATCAGACTGCTTACTTCTTACGCTGTTTCCCGTTGGTAGTAGCTTTAAACCAATGGAACTGGAGATAATCATTAAACCGTGTTTAAAGAAACATTCAAGCTAGAAATATACGGCCTATTTTAAAGTTTACTGCTTTCAAATGGAATATACGTGTCTTGTCAAGAAAAACAAATGGCATATCATTCATATCTTTTTTTTGCAAATATACTTTGTAGGCTTAATAACCGCAACGTAAACACAAAACCCGTTATCTGTATCAACGAATATATTCAAGACTCTCACGACCTAAATAGTTGACATCTTTTCATTTGAAAAAAAAATCTACATTATAGCAAGTGAAATGCTTACTGCGAGTGGTCTGACGACTCCCGTTACGATCAACCTCACCGCCACGCTGCCCCAAGACGGCAAGGTGTACGACTGCTACTTCTGGGACTCCACCTCATCTTCGTGGAGCATCGAAGGAGTTACGACCGTTTACCTCTCAGACACCATGTCACAGTGCCTGTCGAATCACCTCACGTCTTTCGCTCTTTTTGGCGTTGATCCACCGTCGACAGCATCGTCTCCGACTGCGAATATGACCATGGATGGGACTAGTCCTCCGGGCACGGAAAGTCCCACTACAATCCCAGGTATAAAGAAAAGTGAGAAAATAGCATGATAATAGGATGTTCATTTCACTTTTTAAGGCCCATAAGAAAATATGTCCGACTATGAAATTTGTCATGGAAATGGCTCGTATTAATAGGAATGATGATTTATTTCGAAAGATCTTGAATCATGCATGTGTTTGACTGCTTTCTGCATCTCTGGGGGGGGGGGGGGGGTACTCGCCTAATATGGTATACGAGGGTGTGCCGCTCTGATGGGTCGCGCTTTTTTTTTCAAGAAATCCCTTAACATGCCCCTCACTTTCTTGTTTATAATGATATTCTCTCCTATAATGAGGCCTAAGTACACACCCGAGATGCTAAATCCCTAATAATGGATACCTTTTCTACCAACATGACCCTTAAAAATGGGTACGGGTATGGAGGCTTCAGCGGCACACCCCCGTCGGAACCAAATTTGGGGACCCCCCCCCCCCCCGGGCTCTACATGTAAAATTGAAGAAGAACAGATGAGAAAACAAAGAAATTCTACTTTATTCATCGTTGTAAAGTGTGAAGGCGAGTAATTATGTAGTTGAATTAAGTGGATGGTCAGTTATGCAGGCATAGAAAAGAAAGAGGAAATGACTTGGAAACCGTCAGAGAATTCAGTTCAATTAATGAGTGTATTTGTTAAACACGTATAGCTTGATATCAAAGTCAAGGCTGACCACATTATTACAGAGACATTACTATTATGTAATCACTATCTCTCCGGTTCATGAACCCCGAGCTCTCCTTCCCTTGAACTCAACTTATCACAGGCGGTTCTGGGACTGGACTCACCATCACCATCATCATCGTCATCGCTATTGTATGTACCCTTCTCGTCATCGTTGTCATTGTCGTGGTCGCTATCGTCTGTGTAAAATCGAAGAACAAGGAAAACAAGGTCCGGGACAGCACTCCACCGCCGCATCGTCCAGGAGACATAGCAATGAAGGTATTTTCAAAGAAAATTATTTTACCACGGCAGCAACTTAGTTTCCGGACGATAATCAAGCATGCATAGTCTTGGTAACTGGAGTATGCTAGAGATCGTTTTAATCGGATTTTTGACAGAGTAGGATGTGCAAAAATGCAAAAAATAAAGATTAAAAATTGAATATACCCGTTTTTGTAAAGTTGGAGCTTCTATATCGTTTACTTTACTGAGTGAAAATTTCCTGTTTTGTCTTTGTTTTTTTTTTGTTTGTTTGTTCTCTTTTTTAGTTAGATTTTAGGAGAGCAATCTGAGGCAATGTCCTCTAATGATACAAATAAATAAAATTCACTGTTAATCTAAATCACCTAATTTTCAAAGTGTTCTCAAGTTCCTTGTTTTTATTCTGTGATAGAAAAATGTCAGTAATGCCTATTCTCTATATGAGTTTTATATGTCATTGTTCATGTTGTTAGTGGTGGTTATTACTGAGTCTAGAAGATGCAAACTCCGATTTCCACTTTTATGGGAATTTTATGGGAAATCACTCAAACTCAGGAATTTTGTGGGAATTCGCTCAGACTCAGCGATCAAAATGACAAAATATTAGTGTTGAAGGCAATCTCCATTCTGTACTTATTTAACCAGTGATATCAGCTTCTGACCGAAAGAATTAACATCCTTTTATTATTTTCTTTCATTTTTTACCTGCAGCCTTAATGTCTCGTCAGAGGAAACATGATATGTCCTTGTGCCACTCACTTGCTCTCTCGGTGGTGTTAGGTCCTTTCGTCTCATGAAGCAGATTATGAAGAATTCTTCATTGGATGAATGAGTGGAAATGCTGTGGGACGGAGTCATGCCTCGCCCCCCCCCCCCCCCCTTTGTAATTTATGACATATCTTGAAAATTTGGAACAAAGAAAGGAGAATCTGAAAAAAAATGAATTTTTTGGGGTGGAGCTTTGTTTCGATTTTGTTTTTGTTTGTTTGTTTATTTGTTTGTTTTTGCTTGCTTTTCAGAAATTTTGAAAGATGTCCCCCTCATGTCTCAATACAGGTTTCTGGCAATGTACTTTTTTACTTGTACACCTTTGAAGAGCTGGGATCTTAAAATGATGCCTTTGAGAAAGACTATCATATAGCTTTATAATGTAATTATTTGTCCTTTTGTGTGTGTGTGTGTGTGTGTGGGTGCGGGTTTGTATAGCTTTGCAAGCGAGGACAGTGAAAAAAGAAAATTCCTGAGAACAATAGTCCTCGTTGATAAACAATAGTCCTCGGTTGTCAAAGGATTTGGGTTTATTCCGTCAGCCTTGCGAGGACAGGAGACAACAGTAGTTCAATTGTTGTCCTCGGAAGTAGAGTGATGCAAAGCTGGGTGTGTGTACATTTGCATATGTTTTGCTTCAAATTACGATATTTCAATCATAAAAGACAGATGCAGAATAGGTAATGGGTTGTAGAGCTAGCGAAATTCTAGTAACCATAATTCGTTTTAGCATTACTGAGTAAAAAAAAAAAAAAAAAAAAAAAAAACTTTAAGGACGGATGCTAATGTTTAATGTATAAACATAATTCAAGTAAGGTTGATTTTTGAAAATGGTGTTTTGATCAATTATTGATATATTCTTGGTATCTATTTCTTAAAATTAAAGACATATTGCTGTGACTGTATGGATAAAGAAAATTTAAATTGATATGATTATTTCTTAATATCGTTTAAGTCAGTTATGGAATCAAATTGTTTGTCTTTCATGATGGAATGTCTTTCATTTTTGTGTGATACATTCATGGTATAAAAGTGTGCTAAATTTTCTTTAAGCTGTTTGATATATTCGTAATATTGAAACTCTCCGTCCATTGTCGCTGTAAATATCGTGCCTTGATTTGATGAAAGTAATTTTATTATTAATTGTCTTTAATTTTAAGAAATTTTAAGAAATAGCTATCAAGAATATATCAATAATTGATAAAAACACTATTTTCAAAAATCAACCTTACTTGAATCATGTTAATACATTAAACATTAGCATCCGTCCTTAAAGTATTGCTGTGACTGTGTGGATAAAGAAAATTCAAATTGATATGATTATTTCTTAATATCGTTTAAGTCAGTTATGGGATCAAATTGTTTGTCTTTCATGATGGAATGTCTTTCATTTTTGTGTGATACATTCATGGTATAGCAGTTTGCTAAATTTTCTTTATGCTGTTTGATATATTCGTAATATTGAAACTCTCCGTCCATTGTCGCTGTAAATATCGTGCCTTGATTTGATGAAAGTAATTTTATTATTAATTGTCTTTAATTTTAAGAAATTTTAAGAAATAGCTATCAAGAATATATCAATAATTGATAAAAACACTATTTTCAAAAATCAACCTTACTTGAATCATGTTAATACATTAAACATTAGCATCCGTCCTTAAAGTATTGCTGTGACTGTGTGGATAAAGAAAATTCAAATTGATATGATTATTTCTTAATATCGTTTAAGTCAGTTATGGGATCAAATTGTTTGTCTTTCATGATGGAATGTCTTTCATTTTTGTGTGATACATTCATGGTATAGCAGTTTATTAAATTTTCTTTATGATTTTTGCTATAATATTCGTAATATTGAAACTCTCCTTCCATTGTCACTGTAAATATCATGCCTTGATTTGATCAAAGTAATTTTATTATTTAATTGATAAAGTAGAAATTAATGTATACTGAATCTAGCATAAATGATAAGAGTCATTTTCTGATGGGCTTCTGTAGCTATGGATGTGGATATGATAATAAGATCATAATTGTGATAAGATCAATAATCATGATAATTAAGCATAGGTAAAAATAAAAACCTTAAATGCATTTTCTGTCGGTTGGTGCATTTGAAGTGATTTAAAGCGCATTGTTTGTTTTAGCGTGTGCTCTTTTCAAATTTAGCCTTACATGAAACTGCCTTTTTAATTAACGTATTCACACCGTAGCTAAAGCATTTTTAAAGTCATGGTAAGGTTCCTAAGATTTTTCAAAAACATTTAGAAAGGATATTTTTCCACTGTTTGTTGTGAAAGGCTAACAAAACATGGCTGTCGTGTCATTTGTCCATCAAAATTAGAAATGAAAAAAATATGAAGTCAAAAGCGAGTTATAATATATAAGGCCTGTCCAGTTATCTAAAACCAGAGAGAGAGAGAGAGAGAGAGAGAGAGAGAGAGAGAGAGAGAGAGAGAGAGGGAGAGAGAGAGGAAACTAATGAGCCATCCACGTTAGGGTGCCTTTAATTTTGTTTTATTTTGGCATACGGAATATAATAGCATTTTGGCATTATCACTCCTGTGACATAAATTATAAAAGGCGATGTGTATATTGCAGAGAGAATATGTATAGATTTTATTTGATGAATTGCTTGAGCATTAAGGATTTCAGAATGTGTAATAATTTTTATAACCACGGTCTGAAAATAATGTGTAGAAACGTTTTATATCAAAATTCGTCGGTTGCCCGGCAGCAGGGAAACGAGTGCCCCAATTCCGTGCACAACAAGTTCTTGAGAAAATTGTATTTTCAGGTTTTTATATACCGCTGCCGACTACCATTGAAAATTGAGACGTGAACTGATAGCATTCCAGAATAGATCTCTAAACAATTTTCCATAGATGTCTTGAAATTTTTCATTACTAGACGGCATGTCTCTTCATTCCCTATTGCTGGGCAACCGATTATTTGCTTGTTTGCTTGAAATTTATTTCTGCGTTCAACATGTTCAACACAATACAACATAATCAATTATTACATAGATTTTATACATATACATTTTAGACACACGAATCATTTACAATCTCTTTCTGAATATAAAAAAGTATATGAAAAATATTGTTTAACTGAATTTCAGAACGCAGGAGACCGTCGTCATGAGCGACCTGCTTGATGTTGACGACGGCCTCAGGGTAAAAAAGCGACATGTAAAACTTACACATTTTTTAACAAGAGGTCATGGGGGTGCAGTGCAAGTGCATTAGAGGAGGAGGGGTCAAAATTCATCTAAGATTAAAATAGATTAATGATATAAAAATAAGTACAAGTATAGTCAATGTGGCGGATTTGAATACAATGATATTAGGTTGCGCTTCATATACTGCTTTCACAACAAGGTACGGCCGCTGGGTACGGTCGCAGAGACCGTACCCAGCGGCCGATCGGACGTGCTTTCACACCGCTGTCAAAATTTGGTCAGGCCCAGAGCGATCGGTCGCTGTACAGCTGACCTAGCCGGAAGCGGAAGTAGAGATAGCGCGTGGGCATGTATGGGGGTCATTGCATTTCGATCGGTCGCTGAGTACGATGTGCTTTCACACCAAGGTGCGGTCGCTGGGTACGGTCGCTGAAGTACCTCAGCGACCGTACTCAGCGACCGATCGTTTTTGACCAAAACGATCGGTCGCTGAGTACGATGAAATGCTTTCACACTATGATTTCATCGGTCGCTGGATACGGTCTCTGCGACCGTACCCAGCGACCGTACCTTTGTGTGAAAGCAGTATTATGGAACAATTTACCCGCAACTATAAAAATGTGTTCCTCACTTTATTCCTTTAAAGCCACTATTAGGCCGGACTCAGCGACCGATCGTTTTTGACCAAAACGATCGGTCGCTGAGTACGATGAAATGCTTTCACACCATGGTTTCATCGGTCGCTGGGTACGGTCTCTGCGACCGTGGTTTGGTGGATTTTCCCGCTGAAATCCTTCAGGGGGGGCACTCTGCCCCCCCCCCCCCCCGCCCCCCCCCCCCCCCCCCCGGCTGTTACGCCACTGATAAGGAGTGCGCATGCGCGTATGACTCACCTTACCGTACTGAGTATATTGGCGTATCACGCGGCGGGAGGCACATAACGGCATTTTCAAATTCAAGCAAAGTAGTCCTCATAGTGATTGTCTCGTGAGACGAAGGATGATAAAATTGCCGTTTGCGTCTAACTTACACTTTTTCATTCCGAATTATGGTTGGTTTCAGGGTTTTTGAGTACAAATACAAGTACTCATACACATGTTTAATCTTAGTTTGAGAATTTTTTAAATCAGCTGCTCACAAAGTTAGCCAATGCCTTTAACAACTCCGTATTTACGACCATATGATTTTAAAGAAAAAAAATCCACGTACGACCAACCATGCCAACGTACAGCCCCCCCCCCCCCCCCTCCTCCTCCCTCCGCGGCGCCCTTCAATTTGCGCTGGAGGATTCCAAAGAGTAATTGTTCACACCTGTGCCAGTAAGACCGTCGATCGCACTTTCAAATCTTCTTGGCTATACCCCGCCTTTAGTATCGCAGCACTAATATCATGTGAGTACACAGCATTTGAGGAAGACAAATTGCAGAATATCCACTGGAGTCAAGGACACACGGTTTGCGTTCAAGAGCAGCGGTTATCATGAATTTTTAATATATACGCTCAATGTCCAACCCAAAACGGAAAACAGGTGATTTCTTTGTAGCAATGGCCACCAACTTGACTAAAGACCTCGTGTACAAAATTAGATTACGATGAATACAAAATACCGACAAAAAAAAGCAGCTTGCGTACTGTGGGTACTGGCCATAGCAACAGCTATGCAACACGCCGGTATCCAGTACACAAAGGTCCGCAGCTTAAAATTGTGGTGGGGACATTTTTTTTGGGGGGGGGGGAACACACCAAAAATATGCTGACAAGCAATTTTTTTTTTTTAAAGATCCTCAGCTTATTTTTTTTTAGGGGGCCGCATCCCCACCCATAAAAGTTTGAGGGGACATGTCCTTCTGTCTCCTCCCTGGTTATGTTGGTGAATTTAGTTTATTTCTTGCTTATGCCATTTCAAATGCAGTTTATATTTCACCAAAATAAAAGAAAGTTTAAACTAATTGTTACGTGTATCAGAGAAAGAATTATAGGCCTAGGCATAAATGGTCAACTTTTCTAAAGAATTTATGAAATCTGGAATAAACGAAGTTGCGGAATTCATAATTTGATAGGCTGGGTGTAAAAGTAATAAAAACATCAATGATAATAATAATTAATTTTTATACCGCAAAAACTGCAAATTGCCTCTAAGCGGTTAAAAGAAAAGAGATCGTGATAGACTAGAAGAAAAAGAAGATTTTGCATTACAAATTACATCAAATCAATTACATGTAGCTTCAATACATAATAATAATAATGATAAGAAATATTACAAATCACAACCAAAATATGAAATTTACCACAAATCAATAGGCCTTGCATAACTACGCAAACATAAAAATGAAAGGTCATAGGGATATACAGATTTAAGATTGTGTTTTAAGCATTACTTTCAAAGTATTTACAGAACTAGCCTTGCGAATGATAATAACAATGATAATAATAAAAGAAAATCTCATTCCAATACAACGTAACAGATATATATCATGTAAGTAATGATCCCGTACAGTAACTTTCTGTCTGTGTAACTTTTCATTTTTCGCGTCTCTCCCTCTCTCTCTCTCTCTCTCTCTCTCTCTCTTCCTGTCTCCCTCTCCCTCTTCCTCTCTCCTTCTCTTTCCTTCCCCTCTTTCCCTCTCTACCCCTTCCCCGGGTCTCCCATCATTTTATATCTCAACCAGTCTACTCCCCTTCTTTCTTTTTAATTTTGCGAACTGGCGGTTCATAAAACTGTAAAAATTAAGTATTTGCATCAAAATATCGTTATAGGCTGACAATGCATGCACAGCGTTTAGGTTTCCAATAAATTAAGTATGCACGTTCGTCTCCCTGAAACTACCAAAATCAATGAAAATAGATTGATGGGATGCATTTTATGGATTGAAGGTATAATTAAATTTCAATTGGCAAGTGTTGGTTGCATTTCATTTTGGTAACAGGGTATCAAAGTGACTATAGACATTTGTTTGTGAGTAATAAATCATTTGTCTAGGTCGAATGATAATAGCAGTGGAGGAATTCACCGAATGGCAAGCTCAAATTAATGCTCTTCAAAAAAAAAAAGCGCGATACATTTACATCAAGTATGCCTTGCAAGTGTTGCAACGTTGAAATCAAGTGAAACAAACCATGCTTTACAAACGAGTTTAAGTATTGTATTGTTTTATATTGTTTAGGGGGAGGGTTGGTTAATTTGTTTTATTTTGTTTTGTTTTGTTTTGTTTTGTTTTGTTTTGTTTTATTCTGATTTGGTCTACTTTAGAAATGTAATCAAATTGCTTTAATGTCATATTTTAAGAATAATTTGATCCTGGGCCCTTTAACATAATTTGTTTTATTGATTTATTATTTACTTATTTCCACATGTTCGATATACATGTATACAAAAAGACAAACGATACAACAAAGTAGAGGATACTGGAAGTGAGAACAATATTACAAATATCAGTCATTGGTTTGTTACATTATTGCCAGTTGAATAAATATAACAGTCTGAACATTACTGAAAGCAGAAAAAAAACTATATGACATGTGAAATCGAAGGGTTTATTGAAAAGCGAAGCTTGTAGTGGTAAACCCCTCTTGAAAAGATAAGTTGGTAGAGTATAGTTGTATATAAGACATGTAAGACGAGACACTGTCTTGGGGCTTTACATTTGTATGTTGATAAATAAAGATGGCAGAGAATATAAGATTGAGTGGAAAATAAAAAGATGCAGTCGGATTGCAATCGGCTTACCATCAATAATCTTCATTATTTCTACAACCATATCTCAGAATGATTTGGCGTCTATCTGTAAATTAAAATGATTCGTGAGTCACTGTTGCTTGTTTAAAGATATACGACTAATTAAAAGAGATATGATTAGTTTTCTGGAGATACAATTAATGTCAGCTATTTATATTACAAGGCACATTTATAGCAGGCCCCTAATAGTTTTCCAAATTATAATTCTGGGGAGCGTTTCATGAAGAGTTTTGTCGGTGATTTTCACTGACTAATTTGCTTTCAGCCAATCAGATGAGAGGATTTTCACCGACAAAACTCTGCATGAAACGCTCCCCAGAGCTCCAGGGGCAGGTGCACTATTCCCAGTTGACTTTTTGAAATCTGAAAAGATGTCTAATGGGGTGTTGCAAGAAAGTTGCAATCAATCGCAAATAATTGCTAATTTTGAAACAATCATTCTAATTGGCTCAGGGTCTGCCCTTTTAAGAAGACATGCATGCAACAATGATTTTGATAGGCCAGTGACAATCAGTTGCAACTTGCAATCGATTTCAACTTTCTTGCAACACCCCATTAGAAAGTTATGAAGGAATCAGGCAAGTCATGATAATGTTATATGTCTGTCAGAATTATTTTTTCCTTTTTTGTTTTTTTTTCGTGGTGATCATTTTATAGATTGGAAAATTGAACTGATGACTTGGCAATATCAGTGTACATAGGGAAGTCTTGAATTAACGCTTTCGAAAACTACTGATCTGTACGTATTTTTATGTACAGATCAGTGCAAAAAAACATTGACAAAATGTTATTACTAAGCAAATTTTTATATCGACTTTAAAAAAGACGAAGCTTATCTTTTGTAAAGTTGTTTACTTATAAAAAATTTTAATGCAATTGCACTCAAAATTGTTATACGTGGATAGGGATAGAACAATTAAGATTCGGAATTCGGAGCCGAACAAAATGGGTATGTTATTTTGTAAGTCATCAGCAAGCCGCCTATTGCAATTAATAGAGGTTCTCAGTTGTAGAGCTTCTGTTGATGGTGATATAGAAAACATGATCAGAAAGACTCCAAAATCAACTTAAGGCCTATAAATATCTTATTGTATTGCCTGTAGAATTCATGCTCGGGTTAAGTAATATGCCAATGTCAAGTTCGCGCGTTCCAAAAGGTGACTCACGACGAATTGCCCTGGGATGATCTTTTCAGAGTTTTGAGATCCCGCATTTAGTCTAACGAGGATCCGGCAAGCAGAAAACGTGAGAAGCCCACTAATTTGCTCTCAAACATTCTTGTAGTTCGCCTTTTGTTCCTTTTCATTCTCCGTGGAAGTCTTTTCATAAGGCAGTCTTTATTTAAAGGCCCAAGTCTGTCTGGGCGATAGATGCATTTTTTGTCTTAAAATATTCTTTTATTCTTTTCTTTCAGTGACATCATTATGTACAAACATAGCAAAGAAATTACAAACATGAATTGACAAGTAGCTTCATACGTACCACGGTACCAGTAAAATCAAAGAAGAACAAAGAATTTATATACATAGATGTACTTGTAAATCACTTCATATCTTAGTTAACTAACAATGTAATTAGATATGACTGGTCCTTTTACTGTTTTTCTTTCACCGTAAGAAAGATTAAGAAATGGATGCATGCTCTTTTCTTGCGAAATGTGAAGTCCATAACCCGCCCCCCCTTAATTTTATTTTCACCCTACTTTCTCTCTCCCCCCCCCCCCCCCTCTCTCTCTATCTATCTAGCTTTTCCTCATACTTGTTGATGATAAAACATAAACCATATTCTCTAATTCCTCATTTCGTGTTTCTATACAAATCAGATGAAAAATTATAACAGATTGAAATAATTGTAAATAGGGATTACCGGTAATATCTTTTTCACTTAATTGTTATCCAAGCACATCGAAAACAGACAAGAGGGTGACGTGGTACCACAAACCTCTTGATTTATATGGGTTTGTAAAGATTATATGAAAAAGTTAATATCAGATTGTATTAGTTGTGAATGACTCTACTAAACTTAATAGAGACTAATGTTGTTTTCACCTTTCAAAAACAATCTGTCTACAACAATATGCTCCTCTGAATGATGACAGACATGTTTTTTATGAAGTATCATTCGGTATCGAAATAGTCCAAATGGCCTTTGATAAGTAGTCCTATATTTAGATTGTAAATAGGACCCGGCTTGTTGTGTTCCTTTGCTTACCCCTGCTCAATTTGTTCCTGTTATACGGTGGTACCAAACTCTGCTAAGCAAACATAATGACCATCCCCATGGCAACGGGCACGCTGTCCGGTCCGAGATTGAGCGCAGGTGGAAGAGACAAAAAACTCCGGACAATAAAGAAGTTGACCTATAATTGTATAACCTCGCCCCATAGCTCTTCCTTTTTAACATATTGATACATTATGACATAAAGGAAGACAAAAAAATCAAAGACAAAAATTTCCTAACATTATTGTGTCGTTAAGACACATTCTAGTCGAATGAATCGTGTAAAACCGTTTGATATTTTTGTGCTGAAATTTTGAAAAGGAAAATTTGGCAGCTCGGAGTCATCTTCGGACAGTCACGCTTTATACGCAACCATACTCATGCTATTATGCAGAGATGGGGTTTTTTTTCGTCAACATTTTTGTCTATTGACTTGAAACAATAGTAAAGATGATATATACTTGAGAAGAACCTGTAGGTAATTCAAATTGATTAAAAGTCGAATTTCTAACCCCCTAAAGAGCTGGATAAAACAATTTCTTCGCTGAATAGACCCAATTGAGAAAACGTTCTTAGTTTGTAGACGTATTCTTTATATTTTGTTTTGAATTCATTCTTCTCATTCATCGCAAATATCTCAATACATTGATTATATCGGAAAGTACAACTTATGCTCATTTTTTATCATTCCGAAATGATTGTAGAATATTTGGGATGCAGGGATCGGGGTTCTTTGTACTAAGGTTATGTTGCAATTTTCAAAGGCTTTTTACTATGTACATCTGTGTATTGTGTCGATGTAATATTATGTTTTCTATAATCTTTTATATTTTGAATGTGATTATTTGTAATTTTCTATTCACGCTTTTTGTTGTCTTTTTATTCACGATTTTGATATGAATTACGCAATACATCTATGTAAAATCCGGAAATGAATTTCCATGTAAATTTGGACGAAAATAAAATTGAATTGAAATGATTTGAATTGAATTGAATTATCTGGGGTGGCCTAGTTATCCGAATATTTATGGTATAAGCATAAACGTTTTGTTTTAGATTATAAAATATCTTCAATTAAAATGAACTTTTAAAAAGGAGTAATGAGCAGTAATTAGTGAAGATATACGTTTTTATATAAACAAGAAAATCTGATTGGATTATTCTTCACCTCTAGTGAAATGTTACTTTTGTCTTTTCTTTAATAGTCACAACATATTCCCCTTGTCATGCTTGTACAACCATTTGATATCATTGAGCCTTTGTAATGATAATGATAATAAAGAGATTTATATTATACAACATATCCACTTCAAAGGGTGCTCAAGGCGCTTTTACGATGCATTGTTATATACCCCATGCCTTGCCATGCAGATACCCATTTATACCCCTGGGTAGAGTGCGGCAAATGTGGACTAAATGTCTTGCTGAAGGGCATAAGGAGCCAGGTATGTGGGAATCGAATATATATCCCCCCCCCCCCCCCAATCAGTGAAAGTCGTGCGATTAATTGCAAATTTGCAATCATGAAGGAGATTCGTGCTTGTAAGACTGTTCAGCTTTAATCGCGCAGACTATACTATCAAACTTAACCCCCCCCCCCCCCCCAGTCACACATCCTGATGACTCCAACGCGGCGAATAATGAACTAAATCTCAGCCGCACTGGTGTTATGCAATATATTATATATTATATAATCTCCCCTGGTTGGACGGTTAGTGTAATACGTCATTGCTTCATCACGCCAAGCATTATGGGTGTACATCTCGGTGCTGGTGTGGGATAGCAGCCACTTCGGCTTTTTACTCAGGTTGGGTAAGCCGCGAATTAAAAGGACCCATGCGGATTTATATTTGCTCTTCGATAAGTGTACCACTTTCCTGACGCTGAAATAAATACACCGAATCGTAAGTGACTTTACTTTCACTCAATTTAAGCTATTTCCTGCTTACATTTTATGGATTGATATCCTTTTTTTTTCTTTTTGTTTGCTTGTTTGTTTGTTTATCCTGCTGTATAGCATCAATATTCGAAAAAAGGGATGCTGTTTTTAAAGTGAAGCTTTGATTTCAATTTGTGTGGAATACCTGTACATATAGCCGAAATCTAGTTACTAAAAAGATTTACATATCATATCCAATGAACAACGGATTTTACTTGAAATAAACTACATGCCATGACAGTTATGTAGTATATACATGTAGAGAGGTCTTACAATTAAAATTTCTTTCCAAATGCAAAAAAAAAGAAAAAAAGCGAGTACTATACAGTGTAGGCCGAGTTAAGAGAATTGCCCATGACAAGGCTCCCTGTATTATAACTTAGAATTATAACATGAGGGCATTTAAAAGTATAAAATGATAAAGTTATATGTAGTATCTCAAGACATTTCTCCTGCCTGTGGCAACATCATCGCAGGAATAACATCACTATTGATGAAAATCCTTAATAATTGTCTTTTTAAAAGTTTGAACTGTGGGCCTACATTACGCGAGGCATTTAAGAGCAGTCATGGAGCGCCATGAGCTCTAAGCAGATGCTGATATGAGCCATCTTCCTCCTCCTCCTCCTCCTCCTCCTCTTCATTTTCAGCAGCAGCAGCAGCACTATCATCATCACCACCACCATTATCATCACCACTATCATACTCACCCTCACCATCATCATCACCATCATCACCATCATCATCACCATCATCACCATCATCATCACCATCATCATCATCATCATCATCATCATCACCATCATCACCATCATCACCATCATCATCATCATCATCATCGCCATCATCATTATCACCGCCACCATCATCATTATCATCCTCACCATCATCCCCACTATCATTATCACCATCACCACCATCACCATCATCATCATCATCGCCATCATCATCATTGTCACCACCATCATCATCATCCTCACCATCATCCTCACCATCATCATTACCATAATCTTCACTATCATTAACATCCTAATCATCATCACGTTGTTTTACGAATCAAATTTCCAAGTTCTCATTATCTCTTGTCTATGGCCATGAGAGAAATCAGTATGGCAGGGGTTAACGGTCATGAAAAGTCTCAATCAGTGTCAACTGTCAGGCTTATACTTTGCCGTGTGGTGAAAATACAGCTGTCTTATCTATATCCTCGGTCATTTTCTCTATCTTCATCATCTTCACTGTGATCGAACGAAATTGAATTTTAAAAAGTGCCCTATTGGGGTTCGAGCCAAAACGAAGAACCGAGATGGCTCCCACGAACACACCATGTGCCATATACATGTACAGTAGTTCGAATACATTATGCGTATTCATCATTATTGTTACCGCAAAGCGGGGTCGATTGATTGGAAAATGGGAACGTGAAATGATTATTGCAAAACGAGGTTGATTGATTGGAAATCAGAATTATCTTTTTGTTCCCTACTAACGATGTAGAATCTTCACGAATGATGGAAATGATAATACCTAAATTATTCCCGGATATATAAAGATCAGTTTCAGTTTCAGTTTACTTTATTCACTGTTGTCAATCAATCATCATTTTTTTTTCAATCATCATCACCATTAACATTAAATCATATATACAGTACATAACAAAATTAACCGAAATAAATGACAGCAGTCGGTAATAAAAATGTCTTTCACTGATATAATCAATATTAAATAATTAATCATAGAATGCACGTATTTCACAAAAAAACCAAAAACAATAAAAGTGAGAAAACAGTTGGACATGTTAAAAAGCACAGCTTGTAAAACACATGCCCAATAACTTGAATGTAGTCTTTTTTTAATTGGTCATGAGATAATAATAATAAATCGATAATATAATGATAAATCAATTCATAGTACATCGTATTAAATACAAAATTATATTTTAAAAAAACATATGAGAAGATGGGAAGGTGCTATGATTCACAACTACACTCCAAAAAAAGATGTCAAACATAATTACCATGTCGTTGTCCGTATCAGCCACCCAGGCCCTTTTGCGTTTACATGTAAGTGAAAATGCAGGGGCAGTGATAACTAAGTTAAGTATAGGATGTATTTAGTGGACATTGATGTTGCACCATGCAGGGATTCGAACCCCGCCCCTTGTGGTTCACAGTCCAAAGACTTATCCACGTGATCATTACACCTCTAACTAATGCCCAAGGAAGGCCACACTGTAGAAAAAAACATCCTTCAACTTTCTATCAGTTGAGAGGGAAAAAACGGCAGTTATCGATCACCGCTCACGTGAAATGATGTTTTTATCCTTGCTAAATGCCAGAGGTTTAAAATTAACAGCATGGTATTAGAGACCAGCTTCATATTCACTGCAAGAATATTGGGTTTGAAATTAGGAAACTGAAGACTGCAATTATCACCACAAAGCGGGGTTGATTGAGAAAATCGGATTGTGAATGATTATTGGAAAACGCGGTTGAATGATTTGAAAATCAGAATTATATTTTTGTTCCCAGTAACGATGTATAGAATCTTCGAATTTTTTCATCACGAATGATAGAACTGATAAATAACTAAATTATTCCAGAATGAAGCGTCAAAAATAATTACCATACTGTTATTCTTACATGACTTGTATCAGTCACCCTCACCTGTAGATGTATAAAAAATTGTTTATCAACATGAAATTAAATGTCATCATTGATATGATGGTGAAAACTAAATGAAATGAATGAATATTGTTATCATAATAGAAAATAATAAACTCACTGCATACTCTGGAAAATAGATGTGCTTTTGATCACTTTTTTTTTTTTGGGGGGGGGGGAATATTGATGAGAAATTATTGGAAAAGCAAGTAGGTACATGTAATGATTCTTTTCATTCATATTTGAATAACCATAACCATCTAAACCAATCACTGTTTCTGAAATGAAACCAGTGCAGGAATTGATTCAATCAATATCAAGGTCTTCAAGGTTATTAAACGTGTCATCTGTTTTATCAGAGAACCAATATTTCATAAAAGTCTGTTTTGTGGAACACTGCCAGATGATTTCAAGGTTGCTCGAATAACACCGATTCATAAGCATGATAAGAAAGGGAGAACTGAGGATTTGAAGTATCGACCAGTATCTGTGTTCAGTATATCGTTTATAGAATACTAGAACATTGTAGAACGAAGTGTTTGTAAGCGATTACTGGATGTTGTAAATAAGCGTGACATTTTGTTTAACCCATTCGTGACAGAGGTCCACATTTTGTGGTTTGGCCTAATATCTTTTGATGCAAAGCCCTAAAAATCATACTCAATACATGAGCACAAAGAGCAAAAAATTCTACACAAACTGTGCCCATTTTGATTGTGTCAATATTCGTTGCTTGATGTTGAAATTTTTTTAAAGGAAAATAAGCATTAAAATCCTTAAATTGGCAATGTGATAGAAAGTTTAAAACCACCGTTTTCCCCTGCAAATTGGCAACTTTTTGACTTCTCATCATAATTTCTGTCAATTTATATTCATTTCAGATACATGACGTTTTATAAGAAAAATGTAGCAATAAAATAAAAATGTTGGTGTTGCCAATTTGAAGAATAAAAGCTGATCAAATTAGGCTTTAAATAATTTCTGTCACGAATGGATTAAAAACCAGTTTGGGTTCAACGAGTGACACTCCACGTTTACAGCAACTTAACTATTACATAAAATCAGTCAAGTTATCAATACAGGTTAATTTACGTTAGCAGTTTTTGTTGATTTTTGCAAGGCTTTTGATGGGATAGATCGTACAATACCCTTCAGAAACTTTTAAATTACTGTAATAATATCATGGGGTTTACAGCAAATTACCATCTTAAAAGAATTCTTAAGCTTAAAATAACCCCGTGCAATACGAATAATAATTCATCCGAATTTTCGATGCCACAGTGAGCTGGTGAACCCTTGTTTAGACCACTCCTTGTTTAGAGAGATGCAAACCCTGTCAATTCATGACTATCATTGAATATTAGTGTAACTTTTATGTTCACTTTCTATCGCTTTTTTTTTTTTTACCAATTCCGTTTAAAGAATATTTCATTTTGAACTGCAAAACATATGTTGTAAAAGATGAAAGTAACAAGTGATACATGTTATCTCATCCCCTTCCCTGTGTGTTAGATCACCAGTGGCATTCATTTATACATAAAAGGAGGGAGTGGACAAAACGGTCGATCTTATTCAGTTCCGATAAACATATTAAGACAGAATTCTGAGGCAAATCTGTCATGTGCGGGAATTCATGCAACCTATCCCACTCCACTTCCCCTTTCACTCCTTCATGTCCTTTGAGCTAATATTCCGTGATTTTTTTTTTTTTCAATTTTGGAGTAAAATTTAAAGTGACTTTGATTCTTGACTTCCTACGTTTCTTGTTATGCTTCTTTGCGTCTATAACGAAACAAGTTGCGGAGGCAATTGATATTCAAGAGACATTTAAAAAATCGCTTATGGGCCATTCTCTATAAAGTGAAACAAACGGGCAGACACGTGATTTTGCCTCATTGCTCGAAAATCAGATGACATATTTTTATTTTTTTAAATGTAATTAGTTTTTTACATAAAAAAGGCTCCCCTTTCTTTGGTAGAATAAATAATTTCTCAACTATAATGTTTTACAAAGTCATTTGAAAACACCCCCTTTTTGAGTGATCACACATGTAGCCAACCCAATTTTCAGCTGTAAAAGAACATAATGTTCATGCATTTATGGAAAATTGCTTTAAAAACTGTTTAGAGCAGTCCGCATCATACACTCCAAGGGAAATGCGACAAAAATAGGTTTGAATACCAACAAGTAAGACCCATTTTCGTGCGAAGTCACACACGTGACCGACCTAATTTGATTTCTAAAAAGAAAATGATGTACACTCTTTTAAAATGATTGCCTTCAGTCTATTGGGTAATACAGTTACTTAGAATTCCAAAATAAGAAACTTCTGCTTTAAGACATATACTGACAAATTAGTTTTGAATCAGCTATTTTTCAGGATTTCGGTCACACACATGACTAATAGTGGCCCTATACATGGTTATGACAATGCTGTTTTTTGCTTGTAAGTTCACTCTGGTATAAGTAATTGTGCATAAAGGCTTGGGCATTAAATTTTAAAGTATAGTGCCGGAGCTTAGAATACTCATCAAAACATCCTAATGGAAATACACCTTTTCAGGTGTATTGTAACAAAGTTTTTGCTTGTATTTGTATTTTATTTGGAAAACGTCATTCGTATAGTACATACATAGGCATAATGTTGATTACAAAACAATATAGAGAAAATAAAAGAAAACAATGATGAAATTGACACAAGTTACATACGGATAACAAATAAGGAAATGTTTTCTATACCATTATGACACAGAAACATAATTTATGATGCCTTCAGAATTCACCTTTTATGTTTATGACCAATGTAAAATACTTTGAGAACTGATCAATAATATCTTCGTCTTCTAACTTCATAAATTTTACAAATTGCTCTACTTTGTCTAAATCATTAAATCCTACTGATATTTCATTTATTTTATCAAAGAGGGCCTTCCAAAAGTAGGTTATCTCTTTTTTAAAAACGTCCTCATAATATAGCTTACAAGTTCTCGAACTTGACCCTTCCGCCCTCATTCGAATGATCAAGATAAATGCCAAGTTCATGCACTATTGATTATCATTCATTGTTATGGAAACGCCACAACAGATCAGAAATATCGATTTTTGATATGCATCAAAACTCTCTTATGACGAACTCTGGGCAACCGAAGTGAGGTTCGTACCCAATTTATCGACATTCATTATTCGTCGCTTGGTGACCGGAAACTCTTACAGGTGGTTGAGGCGTCCGCTGGAGTGCGCGCTCAGGAAGAGCTACGATAATAAATAAAAGTATGTCAATGTCATTTTTTCATCTCTGGGCAAATAATCAAATAAAGGTGCAAAGAGAATGGATGCATTCAAAATATATAAAAGTATGTCGACGTCAGCTTTCCATCGTTAAGCAAATAATGAAATCAAATTCAGAGAAAGGATTAATTCATCGTAAACTGGTGTATAGGGTAGGAAAGTCTGAACAAAATTAGAGCTGACCATTTATTATGAGTTTAACTGATTAACCAGTGACGGGATTGTTAGTTAGATAGAGAAGCAAATACTAGTACACGAAATGATAATTTTTTAAACAGAAAAAATATATACATAATAATAATAATAATAATAATAATAATAATAATAATAATAATAATAATAATAATAATAATAATAATAATAATAATAATAACAATAATAATATTCCGTTCTTGTATAGCGCATATCACGTTATTGTCTAACATCTCTATGCGCTTCCAAAGGACTTTGGATATTATTACCCTGGCTTTAGCCCAGCAGCCTTTTATAGCGCACAAGCATTTTCAAGGAATTGATTCCTGCCAGGTACCCATTTACCTCACCTGGGTCGAGTGTGGCAAATGTAGATTAATGTCTTGCCAAAAGACATTAGTGCTGCGGCAGGGATTCGAACCCCGTACCTTGTCCGGAGACTTATCCACTGGACCATAACACCTCTACATGTATATATAACACGGGAATGCCTCTGAATAAACCTCTCACTATGAAAGAAAGGAGGTGATCTTTAAAGTTCTTTTTTTTTCATGTATTCATATACGAATTGAGATTGTAATTCTCTGTAGTAGAGGTGTCGTGGTCTAGTGGATACGTCGCCGGACTGTTGATCACAAGGTTGGCGGTTCGAGTCCCGCCGTGGTACCGATGTCTTTTGGCAAGACATAAATCTAAAATTGCCACTTTCGACCCAGGTGTCGTAAATGGGTACCCGGTAGGAAGAATATCCTTGAAATGCTATCGGGGTAATAACAGTGGAGCGCCAGGAGCGTCAATTCTGAAAGACGTAAGCGCTATACAAGACCCCACTAGAAGTAGTAGTTGTAGTAGTAGTAGTAGTAGTAGTAGTAGTAGTAGTAGTAGTAGTAGTAGTAGAAGTAGTAGTAGTAGTAGTAGTAGTAGTAGTAGTAGTAGTAGAAGTAGTAGTAGTAGTAGTAGAAGTAGTAGTAGTAGTAGTAGTAGTAGTAGTAGTAGTAGTAGTAGTAGTAGTAGTAGTACTAGTAGTACTAGTAGTAGTAGTAGTAGTAGTAGAAGTAGTAGTAGTAGTAGTAGTAGTAGTAGTAGTAGTAGTAGTAGTAGTAGTAGTAGTAGTAGTTGTAGTAGTAGTAGTAGTAGTAGTAGTAGTAGTAGTAGTAGTAGTAGTAGTTGTAGTAGTAGTAGTAGTAGTAGTAGTAGTAGTAGTAGTTGTAGTAGTAGTAGTAGTAGTAGTAGTAGTAGTAGTTGTAGTAGTAGTAGTAGTAGTAGCAGTAGTAGTAGTAGTAGTAGTAGTAGCAGTAGCAGCAGTAGTAGTAGTAGTAGTAGTAGTAGTAGTAGTAGTAGTAGTAGTAGTAGTAGTAGTAGTAGTAGTAGTAGTAGTTGTTGTAGTAGTAGTAGTAGTAGTACTTTCCACTGCCTCAATGATGCAGCTATATAGGGTAAGAGAAATATAATAATGATAGAAAGAGATGGCGAAAGAACTGAGGTGATGGAGAAATCGGAGAAGTAGTGAAAATCAGAAGAGAGGGAGTAATTAGAAACTAGAACATGAGATAAGGAAGGGAAAACGAGTGGATGCTTGAGAGATAGAGGAGAGAGGAGAAAGATGGGGAAAGGAGAACATGAAGAATGAGAGAGGAGCGGGAGGATGAGATAAGAGACCATTAGGAAGAGAGAGAACACATTGGAAGAAAAGAGAGAAAACTATGGCGGCCCTGAAGTACGCTCGACAACAGATCATGTGCGACGTGAATTTCGTAGCCAACTTTGCATCCCAATCGCGAAATTTCTCGACCCGTGACGCGAACTTTGCGTCCGAGTCGCGAAATTAATGCCCCGGAATGCGAAATTCATGACTCGTGACGCGAAATTAATGACCTGGGATGCGTAATTCATGACCCGGGACGCGAAATTCGCGACTGGGACGCAAATTTCGCCGCGAAATTCACTTCGCACCTGACCTGTTGTCGAGCGTACCTCAGGGCCACCATAGAAAACTAACTGACTCAAAAAGATGCTTGAATTGACCCTAAAAAGACTGGGGCCTAAAAGGCCTCCCCCCCCCCTCCTCGATATTTTTCGCGATAAATCCGTAAAGTGAAAAAGTTCGCGCCGCGACGCTTCATGACTTTTTTCTTTCAAGTCTCGCGCAACTTTTGAGACCAAATTTGCGACGCCCGGGTATGCGGTTCCGTAGTTATGCAACATTTTGTAAGTGTATGTCAGACCTAAAATTGCTCAAAAACGTGATTTCATGTACAAATCCAATGCAAATTCTGTTTCTAGCCAAGATTCATAAATGCATCATTAATTTCACTTTTAATGATTTAATTAATTTCATGTTCTTTATGATCGGACTAGTGTCGCCAACGATTTCCATTGACAAAAACAATAAAAAACAAAAAGTCGAAAAACCAAGAAATACATAAGAAATTTTAAAAACAATAAAATACATGAGAAAAAAATTATACCGTCATTTTTTTATGTACATTCGATAAGAATCATAAAAAGAGTGTGTAGACCAAAAATTTGCAGTTTTTAAGCTTTATTCTAAGATTTACAGCCGAACATTTAATATCATGCATAAATTAGCATAATTAATGGATTACAAATAAATTTGAATAATTTCGGAACAATTAACTTTTAACAATTAACTGTTCAGTTTTGTAAATTACGTTGTGGGTGATGTGCGTGCCGATTTTCGTCGCGATCGCGCGGTCAACAGCCGAGACCTTAGGGGGGCCCTTCAGCCCCCCCCCCCCCCAGTTTTTCCAGCCTCCAAAATACCCCAGTCTTTTTAGGCTGGAGAAGTCAATGAATCAGACCTATTTTTGCTTAACATAATTCCGTAGCCATATTTAGAAGTTGGTTCGAAGCCAAACACATTTTAAATGTAGAAAGCATCAAGTCATAATTTCTTTCTTCATACAATTCTTTTACGTGTCCATCAATACTTACTGGATGCTCAGCACTCAAATAGCATGTTTGCTTTTTAAATGGGTTACTCATAAAGATGCCACTGGGACAATAGTTTTTGTATGGTATTATGACGTAACCCTGAATATTGTCAATTTATGTCAATAACGCCCAGGACGAAATGTTGTTATTTCAAAAGAGAAAACAGATCAATAATATTCAATTCGGTCTACCCTTTTTCCCCTCGCTTTCGTCGCTCAGTGTATCTCAGTTTGTCAGTTTGTCTGTCTGTCTAAACTGTATGTCTGTTTGTGTGACAAAATTTCATCCTTCCAGCCCCCCCCCCCCGCACTCCTCTCTCTCTTTCTGTCTCTCTCTCTCTCTATCTCTCTCTCTCTCTCTCTCCCACTCTTTTCTTCTTTTTTTAAATTCTTTATTACAACTCAAAAGTTGGATAAATACAGATCATGCATTTTATGGAAATATGTTTTATATTATTTATTAAATAATATAAAACATATTTCCATAAAATGCGTGGTTAACTTCAAAACAATTTATACAGTGTATACAAATATTACTACAAACAAGAAAGAAAAGAAAAAGAAGAAAGGGAAGAGAAGAAATAAAAGAAGAAGTGGAGGGATGATAAAAAGAGAAGCAAAAAATGAAGGAAAGGAAGAGCGAGAAGGAAACAATAATATGCAAAGGGGCAAGGACAATAAAATAAGAGAAAATTCTAAATTAAAAGTGCACCGACAACCATGGGTGCACATAGTTACACTGAAAAAAAAGAAAAAAAAAAGAGAAATGGTTACAACCTTATTGAATGATGAATTGAGAATTTGAGTACATCTACTAAACCGACACCAATTCTCTTTCTTTATTTCTCTCTTTGCATACTTATGCATCTATAATTCTCTTCATTCAAATATTTTTATAATCTAATGCCACTACCATATTGCAGATGGTACGGGTAAAGTAGAGACGTTATTCAAATGAGAATTCTATAGCAATGTTCATTCCACTCGGTTTTCCGGTAATATATAGCCTGTCGTTGGTATGAGCGTTCGTCGTGGTATCATAATCACGCATATTATAAGCATATTTAAAGTGCTTTTGGCAACTAATCTAGGGCTGATATTTACTGCGTTATCATTGTGCACAAGACTATTGTTTTCCTACCTTTCTTGTTTCTCTTGGGGTAAAGATTCTTCTCCCTTTGAGCATATTGAGAGGATTCATCGAAAAGTTCTTAAATGTGACGCAAAGCCTGCAGGTATAGGATCATCTGAAAATAACCCAATTCCCTGGCAGGAAATCTGATTACAATTCTATTCAATATGGAGCATTGGTGTCTTTCTAAACCTTTTGTGTGAAATACAAAATGATAAAGGGAGAAATTCTTGATCAGATTTGTTTTACCCGAAACTTTTAAGACCTACATAATATATTGTATGTCCTGATTTAAAAAATTATATTGATGTATTTTTGTCTCTGTTTTGTAATGTACCATGTAAATGATACAGTAAAGTGAACCTCTTGATCCTTTTGTTAGAGATAAAATTGATTAAGGATCAATAGAATACTGGATGATTTCTTGAAGTTCTTGCGCGGAGGGAAATCTTCCAAAGGCTAATTTGTGAAAAGGCGAACGAATTTTTTTTTCTTGAGAGGTGACGTATCATTAAATTGAATCATTTCCTTTCGTCCTACATGGAAATTGTGAGCCTAAGACGAAGCAATAGAATTTACAAATTTTGAGTGAATGCATACTCCTCACTATTCCATAATTGCAAATGTTCAACGATTCTATTGTGTAATTCTTTGAGAGTCAGTCATGATAAAGGGAAAATGATGTTTTAGTCATTGGACACAACAGTCTTGAGTCTAGATTCATTCCAATTATAGCCAGCTATTGTCTTCTGTTTATTCGTGTTTTTAGCAACCATTTCACTCTTAAAAATATTTATTTGTCCTCCCCTTTGTAAAAATCCCCTATCGGACTACACTATTTGCGCAGCGAGCTTTGAGCCCCCGGGGCCTCAAACATACTTTTACTTGTTGTTTTTCTTTGCACTTTGGTTGTGCAAGTAGCCTTGCTGTGTCTATCTTGCACATTAAAAATGACCAGTGAGAAGCAATGAGGTGATATAACAATACTCGAGTAACAATTATGTAACGGGTGGCCGGTCAATGTAAAGGGAGGAGCCGAGTAATAATGATTCCTCTTCTTGTAGCAAAACCGGCTATGGAAAAAAGTAACACATTGTAGCACAGAAACATTTCTTCCATGATAATCCCTTTCTCTCTGTATTTAAAAAAATTAGTTATTTTTTATCTATTCATTTATTTATTTATTTTTTTTTTTTTTGGGGGGGGGGGGGTAGGCACTGTGTATTCACCCCTGTACATGTATATTGTAATAACAGGGACATATTTGTAGTTGTAGGGGAGACGGGACCGTGATGTTTCTGCTATAATACCGTAGACTCGACATTAGACTTAACGCTTGAAGATTTACCAAGTTCCTTAGTTTTTAATCAAGTTCAACAAATCTGCATTTTTTGACGAAATGGATCATGGACAACTGAATCAATTATGCAGATCGACGGATACGAAATGACAGCTATATAGAACGAAGCTTTTACCCTTTATCTCTGCATTCAACCCTTGCGAACACAGTTACAGCTTATCATTCATGAAAGAAGGACTTAGCCGAATAATTGTTGTTATCCAGGGCTCTACTGGGGTTTACTTTCCCTTCCAACAAAGACACGATAACTCCATCCTTCCTTTCTAATAGGTAGGCCCTGGCGAGATACAAGTCATGAGAGCAGTGTCTTAGATCATTTTTTCCCCATCCACGTTGGACACAAGAAATTTTTTTAATTCATGTACACATCTCGAACTTTAGCAATGAAAATCTTATATTAAGCTGTAGTAACCTCGGAGAGAGAAAGTCGGCTAGGGGTTTACGCTCCATTCATCGATTGTTTAAACCGGTTGCGTAGCAATCCATTTAACACCACCCAACATTCGCTTTCACCGGAGACGAGATTTAAATATGAAAGGCATGCAGTGATTGAACTACATTGTATTAAGATTATCGATCGTCTGAGAGCTTTGGGGTTTGCCGTGAATTGAAATCCTGTGATATATGGCAGGTTGTTAACTTATAGTCCTACGTTATGTACAATAAGTTTTCAGCCAAATCCATGTAGGTACTTTTGAAAACTGCGATTATCTTCAGATACTGACAATTTCGAGAGCATGAAATTTCTATCCAGTTTAGATTATCCATTAATTATTATTAATTTGGAAGGAATTTGGCCAAGTAGAGGTGTTGTGGCTTAGTGGCTTAGTGGCTCAGTGGATAAGTCTCTGGACTTTGGACCATAAGGTCCGGGGTTCGAATCCCTGCCGCGGCACTAATGTCCTTTGGCTAGATATGAATCTACATTAATTTTGCCACGTCTTTCGGATGGTGACGTTAAAGGTCGGTCCCAGACGTAAATAATCATATTTGATATTTGATTGATACACGTCTGTAAAAACCCAATTCAACAACAACAACAACAACAACCAAGTTTCGCTTTACTTTTTGACGGAGGTGATATTGTTGACAATCCGTGTTCTAGCGGCAAAGCATATTTTGCCATTTCGGTCCTGTGCAATTCTTACTATCGGTCATGCACACACGCGACCATCTAATTTTGCCGCCTCATTGCCAAAAAGATCAGATTACATGTTACTGGTTACACAGAGAAAAACCATTTCCTAGCTATAATGTCGATATAAAGACATTTTTAAAAGGGTCTTTTTGAGTGGTCACACTCGTAACCGTCCTAATTTTGACCTCTGTAAGAATATACACGTAGGCCTACTCTCAAATTGAATTACCTCCTTCTTGGGGGGGGGGGCAAGATTGTTATTCTAAAATCTCACATGAAATATTCTATTTCAGGATAAATACTGACGAATTAGATTCAATTCATCAATTTTTCATGGTTTTGCTCCCTCACGCGGATGAAGAGGGGTGCATGCTACTACTTATTCTCACAATCCTTCATTCTTTCACTTTGAGGAATTCAGAATTGTTGGGAAAGTGGCTAAGTTGTGTAGTTTAAAACAGAGATAACATACGAGCGGTCCAGGGCCCATAGTTGTCAACTAATTACATAGGTCACTGTATTCAGTTAAGTAACAACTAGGCCTATGAAGGTCTTTTCATAACCTTCATAACCATGGCAAGCATCTCCATCTAGCTTTGGGCCAGACAGAAAAGACCAAATTTTCATTTCACAAGCACAATGCAAATAGGCCTAACAGACATATCGCGCAGATTTTTTTTTAAAAATTTGCATCAATGAAGGCACATATCACTATGATCTTCTTGCTCTGGAATCAAATCAAAGTCTTCATCTATACAGGGTGGCCCAGAAAGAACGGAACACCTGTGATCCTTAATTTCAGCGAGATGAATAACATAATGTGATAATTGGTCATTTGGTACGGAAGAGAATTTCTTTTCCTTGAAAATGAAACCAAAATCATTAATTTTGGCTTATGCATTCAGATGTTAGGGCTCATTGCGTGAGGCAGTGTCATTTTCAAAATTTGCTACTTTTGCGACTGAGATCATGTGAGATGAAGGTAAAACCTTCCACCTGACGGCATTCCATAAAACGGCTTAGTGCCTAAATAATCTCCTCGTTTTCAATGAAAGGAAAAAGGAACCACGCGTTTATTCAGGCAAGGAACCGTTTCTATTGAATGTCGTCGGGTGAATGATATTCTTTCAAGTAACCGGAATCTGATCGCTAAAGTAGTAAATTTTGAAAATGACATTGTCTCACGAAATGAGCCCTAACAAGTAAACGCGTGAGTCAAAATGGATGATCCTGTGTCAATTTACTGGAAAATAAATTTTCATTTGAATATAGTAAATAATTCTCTCCTTATGTTATTCATCTGGCTGAAATTAAGGGTCACAGGTGTTCCGTTCTTTCTGAGCCACCTTGTATAGTATCGCGCCAAATCGATTCATTGTCATGGGGGTGTTTCATAAAGCTGTTCGCAAGTTACGAACGACTTTACGCACGACTGGTGATACCTTCTTGTGCTACATGTAAATGAATGAGAATCTGATGAGCACCCAAGAAGGTATCATCAGTCGTTCGTAAGTCGTTCGTAACTTACGAACAGCTTTATGAAACACCCCCACCCCCCAAGGTCCCTTAACGTACCATTCACAAGTGACAGGTTCCCATAAAATAATTTTGATATTAAAGAAAGTCATATGGGAGAGGAAGGCCAGAATCATTTTCTATTATCAATACGTTTAAAGAATTGTTAAAATGAAGTGAACTTAGTGTACATTAAAAAAAGAGAGACATGAAGCATAAATACTGAAATACCATCCACGGTAGGTTCGAATTAATCTTTTTAGAGTGAATTCCACTATCTTTAGTTTGGAATTCCACCCCAAAGGGAAGTGATACCTGGCACGAGTCCGCAGTGAATAAATTTCAATTAACGTTTTATTACGAGAGAAAAGAACTCTTGGCAGAAGCAAATCGATGATGTATTTTTTATCACCATTATCAATCACCATTCATGAATGATACATGCATTCGCTTTCAGGATTGCATTTCAAAGGTACGAAATAATTGGAAAACAACCCAAACAGATGCAATGAGAAGATATTGCCTACGAAGAGGAGGTGATTACGCATTCAGAAAGGTGATCATCCCTATAGGATGGTTTCATCGAATTAGAAACCAACACGAATCAATGGGGAAAAGTGGAATATTACAGGATTGGAAAAAGAATGTTTCAATTCATTTGAAGAGCTGTGGGTAGTTGCCTGTAGAGATAAGGGAAATGATACAAATAGACAGGGTAAGAATAAAAATGGTTTGCAAATAACATGGACGAAGTGATGTTTGAAGAAGAACTGGAAGAAAATTCACATATCATTAATTATCAAAAATATGATATATCAGGGAAAGCGTCGTATATGCATCTTTCTGCATCTTTGCTGATAATTCTTTGCTTGCACTATTTGGACCTATGAATTATGTACATATCCTCTTATCATAAACTGTTGTAAATTTTCTGAAATGACTTCAGGTAGCGATATAATTGTCCCCATTGTTCGCGTAAAAGCAATAAATTCAATGCAAAAATCAGTAAAATGGTAAAATGAAACACAAAGTCTGTCTTTGTTGTCCACTGATGAAACAGACATGAGGCAGAAGATAATTTCACCTGAGAAATTTAGATTTTCAATCATTTAAATGTAATCAATCTCTTTTGTATTTGCAGGTGAGGTGCCACGCACTTTGTGCAACGTTTTCTACCAGTTAGTCACTACCAATCATCCACCTCAACGATGAAGACGTTAGTGGTGGTGACCCTTGTCTCGTGTCTTGTCCTCGGGGTAACGAGAGGGCAGGAGCTTACCGATTGGCATGTTGAATGGACCGCGGAACCAGCCTACAACCTCAGTGCCATCGAACCTTTTGCGGACCCTGGATTCCTCCTACCAGACCTGAACATCAGCGACATCATATCAACAGTAGGGATGATGTACCAAGCGGAGGATGTCGTCCATGCCATTGGTTCCCTGTGCGTCCAGATGGGTCCAAGACTCAACTGGCTAACCGATGGAGCGATGCAAGAGCTCTGCGAACCCGTTCTCGAGGCTCTGCGGAATGGATCCTATGCTCAGGCCTACTCAATTTGTCGGAGTTCTTTGTCCTTTATTGAAACTTTGTTCGGAGGAGAAGAGGAGGAAGGCGGAGAAGAACACCAGATTGAAGGCGAGGTTCATGAAGGCACTGGAGGAGAAGTCGCGCATGGAACAAGTAGCCGAATGAGGCGAGGGTTCTCCATCCCCACGATTGATCTTGGGCCTCTTCCAGATGTGACCATCCCAAATATAACTATTCCAGATATCCCAGATCTTTCAAATATAACTATCCCAGATCTATCAAATATAACTATTCCAAATCTGCCAAATATAACAAGCCTAAATACCCCAAATATAACTGTTCCTTTTTCACCCATAGATGATTTAGATTTTAATTGGACCAATCCAATATTCGATGACATCACTAATGTAGTGGGAAACATTGGACTCATCCCATATTTGAATAGAAATTGGTCCTTTCCAATGTTTGACGGGACTGACTTTGACTTTCCAAATTTTGATTTCCCTGGCAAATATGAAATATGCTCAGGTCTGGCAGGACTCATATACGACAGATCGCCCTCTAATAGTGTGTTTGGAGTAGTTCTGAAAGTCATCGTTGCCGAACAGGTCAAATCAATTCCTGGTAAATGTCTATCTCTCTATGACGGTGAAGAGGGAAGTGGAGACATGGGAGGTGAACCGTTCTTTGGGACTGAACCTGATACCCTGATAGGAGCATTCGCAACGCTTGGCGGATTTGATGACATCGAGCAGATCTGCAATGTGTCAAGTTGGGCGCTTCTAATGAGAGATGAAGGAAACTTTGAACTGTTCAACGAACTTGTCAACCAAATATCCACAAGCACATATAATGTCATCACTAACAGAAGCCGATGTATCGATTTTGCCGACAGCTTCCACGCCAACATTGGCCTTGCACCAGGAAACTACTCTCGTGTGACCGATAGCGAGGCTCTTTGTTACGAAGTACTGGATTCCTTCTATTGGAGAGGCAATATGAGCGAGATCGACTTTTACAAGTATGAAGATATGGATGAAGGAGATGCTTTGATTCATCTGCTTTCTGTGGTGGAGATCCTTTCCCACAAATCAGATACAGAATCCCTTGAATTTCTCTGCCGAATGTCTCCTCATACAGACGAAAGATTCTGTTCTTCCCTGGGACACAGTGACTACAGAGATGTTTCAAAAGAGAGCATTATCGAGCAATGTATGAGATACACGACATTCGATTGGTTTGACTTTGATTTCATAGCCCTTCTACGGGTAATTGGCGCCGAATTTGACTTCGACTTTTACGACTCCTCTCAAACGTGTTCACATCTAAAAGATATTATCTTTGATAATGTCATCAGGCAAGAATACACGATCGACAACGTTTTGAGGAAGGGGATGAAAGTTATCGGTCGGGTTTTAGCCCCAATGTTCTGTGATTTGCAATCGTTCCGTAACATTTCGATGGGATCCCTGGAACCCCCATGCTCAACTCCAGGAAATGGTTGCTACAACTGGACAAGCCGAGGCGAAGATTACTTCTACGATCATTCCGATGTAGGTTTTATTGTTGGCACTATCTTTAGTTATCTCGGAGGCTACAGGGATGGTGATCACATTTGCCACCAGATGGCCTTCGCCCTGGAGGATGATACACTACTTGATATGGTAGCAGGTACTTTGCGAGACAGTGTCTTCAGAATGTTTGATGATCCAACCTTCTGCTCTGATACAATCGAACTTATCACAAGACTCACCGGAGTCGACAGAGATGTCGCTCAAACTATCGGCTTTAATAACACGGGTGCTCTCTGTTGGGAAATATCCGAAATATACAGTAAGGGTGGACCCTACAACGTTAGCTTCGAGCCTCTCTTAGCCTTATTTACAAGTGGTGAAGAAGGAGAGGAAGTGTATGTCAGACCTGAGGCTGTAATGCACGTCACAGTTGAGATGATGAAATTCGCTGCAATGGTCATGCACTCAGACAACATTGGAGATGCTCTTTCTAAATCTTGTCAAATGTGGCAGGCTACTGGTCTAGGGTTCACTGTGTTTGAGGTTGACGATTTGTGTCGAACAGTGTTGGCCCTTAATCCTGAAGAACTTGAAAACGTCTGCATCCATGACATTATTCCCTACCTTGACTCTGTTTTAGGGCGCCATGACGGTGGAAAAGATGAAGAAGAGGAAGGAGAAGACTTTGATTTTGATTTCGCAGGCCTTCTAGACACCATAGGCGATGAATTTGGTTTCGATTTTTATGACTCTAGCCAAAGCTGCTCTCGCCTGACTGAAATTCTTTTTGATGATAGCATTCGCCAAGAATACCCAATTGACAACGTTGTAGTAAGGGGAATGAGAGCTTTTGGTAAGATTGCATCTCCAATTTTCTGTGATCTGGAATCATTCAATACCCATCCAGGTTTTTTTCTTGAACCTGCATGTGCAACCCCTGGACCAAACTGTTTTAATTGGACTGGTCGAGGTGAGGAATTCTTCTACCAGCGCGAGGATGTTGGTTTCATCCTTGGCACAATCTTCAGCTATCTAGGAGGTTACAGAGACGGGGACCACCTTTGTCACCAGATGGCCTTTGCGTTGGAGGATGATACACAGCTTAACGAGGTAGCCAACAAATTGAAAGATAGTATGTTCCGAATCCTCGAAGATCCATCTTTCTGTTCTGGCACCATGGATATCATCAGCAATCTCATCGGAGCTGAAGAGGATCTTGCGAGCATACTTGGCTTTGAGAATTCCGATGCCTTTTGTGGAACAATCAACCAGATCTACAATGAAAACGGCGACTATGAAGTCAGTTTGGAACCTGTCCTAGAACTGTTCATCGGTGGTGAGGAGGAAGGGGAAGTTGATCCTTCAGCAATCATGAACGCCACGATAGAGATGATCAAGTTCGCCGCCATGCTTGTGCATTCCGACAACATTGGAGATGCCGCCTCCAAGACGTGTCTCGTGTGGCAAGCATCTGGTGGAATGCTGAATATTACAGAGATTGACGATTTATGCCGCATGGTTCTTGAGCAAGATTCTGCCGCACTTTACCAAGTCTGCATCAATGAAGTGTTTCCCTTTCTTGACTCTGTGCTGGATCACCATGATGGGGGAAAAGATGAAGAAGAAGAAGAAGAGTTTGATTTTGACTTCGCAGGCCTTCTAGACACCATAGGCGATGAATTTGGTTTCGATTTTTATGACTCTAGCCAAAGCTGCTCTCGCCTTACTGACATTCTTTTTGATGATAGCATTCGCCAAGAATACCCGATTGACAACGTTGTGGTAAGGGGAATGAGAGCTTTTGGTAAAATTGCATCTCCAATTTTCTGTGATCTGGAATCATTCAATACCCATCCAGGGAGTTTTCTTGAACCTGCATGTGAAACCCCTGGACCAAACTGTTTTAATTGGACTGGTCGAGGTGAGGAATTCTTCTACCAGCGCGATGATGTTGGTTTCATCCTTGGCACAATCTTCAGCTATCTTGGAGGTTACAGAGACGGGGACCACCTTTGTCACCAGATGGCCTTTGCGTTGGAAGATGATACCCAGCTTAACGAGGTAGCTAACAAACTGAAGGATAGTATCTTCCGAATCCTCGAAGATCCATCTTTCTGTTCTGGCACCATGGATATCATAAGCAATCTCGTCGGAGCTGATGAGGATCTTGCAGGTATACTGGGTTTTGAGAATTCCGATGCCTTTTGTGGAACAATCAACCAGATCTACAATGAAAATGGCGACTATGAGGTCAGTTTGGAACCTGTCCTAGAACTGTTCATCGGTGGTGAGGAGGAAGGGGATGTTGACCCCTCAGCCATCATGAACGCCACGATTGAGATGATCAAGTTCGCCGCCATGCTTGTACATTCCGACAACATTGGAGATGCCGCCTCCAAGATGTGTCTTGTGTGGCAGTCATCTGGTGGAATGCTGAATATTACAGAGATTGACGATTTATGCCACATGGTCCTTGAGCAAGATTCTGCCGCACTTTACCAAGTTTGCACCGAGGAACTCTTCCCTCTTATAGAACCTATCCTTGAAGGGAATAGGGATGATGACAATGATACTCCGACTTTCGTAGATTTAGCAGACATTGAGATCTGCCTTGATAACGGTGAAGTGACATTTGATGCATTTGAGAATTTGGATATTCTGGCATACCTCCTCCAAACAGCACACAAGCTTTACAATTTAACTGAGTTTGATGAGAATGGCATTTGCAGAGCAGTGACAAACGTAGTGCAGTCTAGAAAGGACATCCCGACGCTGATATCTGAATTCGCGGTAGAATGGATGTCTCTCTTTATGCCAGTCGGTGCAGAAATATGCTCTTGTTGGGATCAAGTTTTCAGTTATCTCTTCTCAGAGTCGGAAGATTTCGGCGTAAATCAATTCAATGAGCTTGTCCTGATTGCTGTGAACAGTATCGGATTGGACAGTCACCATGAGCTGTGCGACCATCTCATTCACCTTACACCGAACAACATGTCGGAGTATGCAGAGTCTGTTGTAGATGAAATCCTTGACTTTGTGGCCAATCCCTCGAAGTGTGCATGCACAGCTAATCGTGTCCTGGACTTCGTCCTTCCCTTGGTGAATGTTTCACTGGAGGAGCTGAATAGCTACATGTACCAGTACCTGGGATTTCCATCTGTGGATCATGTTTGCAGTTTCGTGGCCTACTCATTCTCGGGAGTATCAGGTATATACTTCAAACAAGCATATGTATTTCTATTGTGAACCTTTACTGTTCATATTACAAAGTTAATACCATGAAAGTAATTTTATCATTTAACATACACAGCTTTCGTGCAAGCCGCATTAAACTTTTTAATCATTGAGAAAAGACTTCTTATCGATGACTTCACACCATTAAAACATTTACTGGAAAAGAGAAATTTACCTAAGCAAAAGAGAATATTTTCGTGTGCTTCATTACATTTCTTTCTCTCATTCATGAATGTACTAGAAACCATTCAAAAAGCAACATTTCAAAAATATAGTGTTGGCAAACTTCGTCTTTTTCAACATGAGAATTCACGGTGAAATGAACGACAATTGCAATGTTCTGACAATATAGAAAATATCCTGGAACGGTTATAACCCCCCCCCCCCCCACCGCAAGGTTAGTACCTTGCTTTTGAGGGATAAAACATTTTGTGCATGATGTTGATGATCCTCGGGAAAATACTGTGTATTCTACATATTCTTCACCATGTTCACAAGATTAGTGATTTTAAAGCAGATGCTTTTTTCCGAATGTTTAATTGCAGTCGACCCATCCACCATAGATTGCAGCAGTCAGCAAGGTAATTATAAACTTCATTGTTTGTATTATTCAATATTATGATTTTGCTATAATCATGCTGAATAATTTTATTGTAAATGAATAAAGAACGCTACAGTACGTTAATACGAAGTAATCTATCACAGTTTTGCCGGAAAATAATAACGACCAGAGCTCCAAACTGATGGTACAGCGTGATCAATCCTACTCCGTATAAGATCAGTGGACGTCGCTGGAGTAAATCCTTTGATAGGAATGTCCTCAGTCACTTGTCTGTGTTTTGTTGGTGATCGTAAACAAAAACTGTTGTCTGTCAATGGATAAATTCAAGGTGTTGTAAATTTCTTGAAAACTTATCTTGGAATTCCTCCATGATTACAATATCTTCTCCTTCACTCTCGACGCATCTTGATATAGTTAAGCATACTAGTTGCTAGTGACTATCCCTCACACAATTGTTTTAAAACTTTAATTCTCTTCATCTTGTTTCTCACAGAACCACCGACCGAAGCTACAGCTTCAACTCAATCTCCAGTACCTGTAGACAATGCTGGAAACGCAACTGCAGAGGAGGAAGGTAAGAATGGTCCTAATCAGAACCTATTCTAGATAGATCTCTTACAAAATGCACAATGTACAAGAAATAGCCTTTTGTTTTTTTGTTCTGTTGGTACCCCCAGTGTCGACTGCACCCTTTCTCTTTTCTCAATTCACCATATTAATAGTAATTCACACTTTATTCATTACTTGACAGTATGTCTCTTCATACGTGACTGTGCCGGTGTATGCAATGGAGATGCCGAGGTGGACTGCGCCGGAGTTTGTGGAGGCACTGCTGAACTCGACTGCGCTTTTGTGTGCGGTGGCCAGGCTACCACCAACGACTGCGGATGGTGTGTCGGAGGGAACACGGGAAGGCCCATTACCTTCAGGGTCAACCAGTGCGGTTCCTGCATAGGAGAAGGCACTGTGAACATCGACTGCAATGGGGACTGCAATGGCACGGCTTACCGTGATGCCTGCCAAGTCTGCGTAGGTGAGTAGAATATGATGTAGACTGGAACCTGATATTTCCGCCTCGGATCCGTTTTTATCTCTTAAAAAAAATATATATATATATACATAAGCCATATCAGTGGCTTTATAAAACTAAAAATTGTTGGCCTTGTCCATGTTGGTGATCTTTTATGTACCTCTATTTTGCCGAAACTGTTATTCATCATTGAAATGGATTAGTATCACATGCAACTTCCAGTTCCCCCTACTTTGTAGATGTTATATTTTTATATATGCACACATATTATGGGCATTATGTATTTTTCAATAATTCTATTATCAAAATCATCTTTTCGCCTCATTTGCTGGTTCATGTGTTCCCTTCTACCAAACAGGTGGCAATACGGGTGTAGCTGAGGATGTTAGTGATCGTTTCCTGGACTGCCGAGGAGTCTGTAACGGTTCCTTTGTGACCAATGACTGCGATGAATGCGTCCTGCCATTCAGTGACGGAACTATATTCTCCACCCAGGATTGTAATGGAGACTGTAATGGATGTGAGTGGAAGAATTACAGCACTTTAAGACCCGGGTGTGGAGTGGGGTACTCGTCTAATATGGTATACGGGGATGTGCCGCTCTAATGGGTCTCTTTTTTTTTGCAAGAAATCCGTAAACATGGGATATGTTTTTGTACCGCAAAATCCCTAAACATGCCCCCACTTTTAGCTCATGAACGTGAATATTGTTCAGAATGTTATTCTCGCCCATTATTATCGCTAAAGTACACACCCAAGATGCAAAATCTTCAATAATGGGTACCCTTTTCTGCCAAAAAAGTGGGTATTGGTATGGAGGCTTCAGCTGCACACCCGGCCCACCCGAACCAAATCGGAGTACCCCTCCCCACCCCCCCCCCTCCGGTTTTAAGATATTGCGATTAATGCTATATATATATAGTTTCGCTATTGAAAAAAGGAGAGACACTACGGTTATGAATTACTTTAATCCAGTTTTCCTATATCACATAGATGTTACGTCTAGCAATGTTACAAAACAAATCAATGTAGCTTAATGGCATTACAAATACGTGACAAGTTATCATAGGATGGACTAGGAAAAGGATTGGAGAGAGTGTCAGCTGGCTTTGATACCTAGCTGAACTAACAAAGACGGAAGAAGCTTATGCTTCGAAATGACCGTAGATATTATGGTTAGAGGAAGAATGGGTTTGTGCAGGCTCTGTCTTCTCCTAGATGAAGGTCATATTAGTAGATGATGATAACAATGATGGCGCCGCACTTTTATAGATTGCATGAAACAATGTGAAATCTTCACATCTGTCACCTGTCTGTTTAAAATTTTATTACCTTCTTCCTATATTTTTGCACACAGTTGCGGAGATAAACCAGTGTGATTACTGTGTTGGAGGTAACACCGGTAATCCCGTTGATACTGGATTCTCAGAATGTGGAGTTTGTAACAGCACAAGTGATCCTGATTTCTGCCTAGGATGTGATGGCGTTGCTAATAGGTAAGTCTTCATGGGTGTTCAACGCTTTTTAAAATCCAGTGCCTTTTCATCTTTCTCCCTGTAATGTCCAAACTTTTTTTCCGACTTACTTTTGTTGCTTCTTTGTCAGTCCTCTCCCGGTTTTTCTTTCAGCTCTTCCCCCCCCCCCCCCCTTCCACCCCCCTCTCTCTCTCTCTCTCTCTCTCTCTCTCTTCTTCTTCTTCTCTCTCACTGCATAACTTAACTGAAATTACCTAGCAAATACGATTATTGTAAATAAGCATTAAAACATTCTTTAAGATACCGTGAGATTAAGCACTGAAAACAGAACGACACTGCACTTTTCACGATATGAAATGGCCAATCATGGAAGAAATTTCTTTTACCGTTTTTTCTGTCTGTTTCATGTTTTATACAGTGGTTTGGTGACCGATGCCTGTGATGTATGCGATGGTGATGGTAGTACATGTTTCACCGTAGACAGTATAGCACCCAGTATCATCCCATCCAACACGGACTATCAGGTGAGGATTTATCTTATGAACTGTAAAAAAAAAAATGTAACGAAGCCCCGGGGCTCCTATCCCATGGCTGACTGAAGGATGACGAAAGACTGTAGAAGACGTATGTTGGAGTGAGAGAGAAAGAATAAGAGGGAGAGGAAGACAGCAGACACAGACAGCCACAGAGAGGGAGAGAGAGAGTGAAAAAAGAGAGTGAATGAAACAAATAAGGGAATGTAACAAAAGCAGAACCCGTTGTCAAGTAAGCCCTCACTATTTTTTTCGCCTGTCGCACAATGTAGACAGTCTGTCGTACATCCCACAATGCATTTTTTAAAAGAACCAATCATATGATACAATTATGTAGCAATCCTTTAATGAATATGCCTACACATTTCCATAAGATTCGTGTATCTTATGCCGGTGCCGTAAGAAAATTGTTTGCGGCATGTGTTACGTCATCTAATAAGCTTGTTTTTAAATATTCTATAAATTTGGGTAGGTTAAACTTCGTGGGGCTGGGTTCCAAGATGCAACGACCAAGCAGTGCAAGTTCCTGGATGACGGCGGCGAGCAGGTCAGCGCTGTCGACATCACTAACGAAGTGGGAGATGAGTTTAACTGCACAGCTAATCTACCCGAAGGTTTGTAGCTAAGATCATTTGATCCAATTTTGCCTTCTTATCATGTGTGTTGCAAGGTTGTTTTCGATAGATAACATTTGATTTTAAAAATCTTAAGCCCATCGCAAACTATTTTTTTAAATGCTATCGTAGAAAATTCAAACGCGTACAATCTGAAAGATCAAAGTTCTGAAGAGTCATGAATACTTGCGAGTCTCCTCGTAGAATAAAAAAACGAAATCAGTTGCGATTCGTGTCATAGCAGTCTTGCAGTCGTCTACGATTTGACATCGATTTGACCTTAAATCAAACCTAACATTATTTCGTACCCCAAGGAGAATAATTTGATTTTTTTAATATTTCATATTCAATTCAAAATGCTATTTCTGCCACAATCGGTTCTCAATCTGCCTAAAATTGTGCAGTGGCCATCAATGCTTGTGCCGCTTATGCTAGGAGTCCACTGGGCCGGCGCCAGTTCGCGCCAGTTCGCGCCAAAGACTATGTGATTGGCGCGTAGTGGCTCGCTGTGGCGCCGAATTAATGTCCGCTCGGCATGTTGTGTGTCGCCAAGTGGAATAAACTAGGTGTCACATGGCGTGCGCCATTACATTCCAGTGGATTCCAATAGGCGGATTGTTTGCGCCATTTGGTGCCACTTGGTGGACACTTCGCGCTGATTGCTCGATGCAAGTGGCGCGACGAAAATTTTAAACATTTTGAAATTTCCTTGCCGCCAAATTCAAATTTGGCGCCGTTACGAGCCACCACGAGCCAGTTGGGAGGCAGTTTGAGCCACTGCACGCCACTAGGCACCTTATTGGCGACACTAGGCGCCACAGCAAATTGCATTGGCGCGAACTGGCGCGAACTGGCGCCGGCCCAGTGGACTCCTAGCATATGCAATGCATTTCCATTACTAGTTACGTCCTATCATTGTGAAGCGCGTACATTTTTGTAGGCCTATGCATAAATTCTTTCTAAATTGATCATGACCATATTTAAAGGAATTCTTTACTTTCTGATTACTATTACTATAACCGCCTGCATTAATTTGCTCGTTTTGTGTACTCCTTTGGTTTTACTTTGAGCTTATTAGTTATGAATTTCCAAGAGCTCATAAAATAGCAATTATGATATTTCATGATATTTAATGATATTTTTTCCAGGAACGTACTCGGTATACCTATCTACAGAGTCTACGGAACTATCAGAGGAGTTCGTCACCCTCTATGTTTATCCAGGTAAATCAGAAACTCAAGCAGCTCTATATTTTTTAATATTATCAATTATTAATATTAATTATCATTTTACGATGAGCACGTATTTTGGGGTGCAATGGTTATGTTTTGAGATTTATGTTTAGCTTATTGAACGGTAGGCTATAAGTTAGCAGTACTTTATTTCACACATTATTACTTCACAATGCATACCAAGGAAGGAATTTTGATTAGAGGAATTTGCCGAACTATATAACTGAATGTTTGTATACGTAAGCTGTGACTATGCTAGGCATACAGAGGAAATAGAGATTGACAACGGCAAAACGATGTCAATCATGAAGTTTTTGTTCTGACCTTTATCGTTTTCATTCGCTGCTGAATCATTTATATCCGTCTTATTCTGCAGAAATCACAATAAACAGCATCTCCCAGTCCGAGTTTGATATAGACGACAGTGTGGCTTCAATCTCTGTCAGTATGGTATCGACAGACGGAGCGTTTACTGCATACAAGACAGTGGCCACGCCTAGGGCTATTATCTTCACAGGCAAGTTTCTTTAAAATTATCATACATTTCCAAGATATCTATAACTTTTAAAACAAAGCACTTAAATAAAAGTACACAGAAGTATTGGTTCGTTTTCAGGGGTTTTTGCGACAGGGGGTGGGAGGGGGCTGGCGCCTTTAGCCAGAATATCAACTTGGGATTTATTTTCTTTTTTTCTCGAAGAATCCAAATAGGGATTTCTTTATTGCTGTAATTGCAAAATTGATATTTGTCACAACATTGCACAATATTGATGAGTTTTATAAGCTCCATTTTCGAGTTCAAGTTCAAGTTCAAGTTCAGGTTCATTTCCAAAATAACACGAGACATAGAATATCTTCTCTTTTTTCACCAAAAAAAATTCGTAAATCAACATCCATTATTTTCTCTTTTTTAACATCAATACAAGAAACAAACAAACAAAATAGATGTCTGCTTGACACAATGTATTAAAAAAAAAGGAAATTGATATTGGAAAAAGAGAAATCGAAGGATCTCGCTGCCAAAATGATGAGGATACTTTGGCATATCGCTGCCCTACTAGAACATTTGCCATTTTTACAATTCTTGGGTTCTTTTAATTGAGACAAATTCGCCCTTTATTTTTTCTTTCTAACCCCTACCCTTTCATTCCCTTTTCGTTTGACCCGGTTCCTCTCCATCAACAGAAACCGAGAGACTTGTGATCGAGGGATCCTTTGGAGGCGACAACGACGAACTTCTCGAGTTTAGCGGTCCCATGCTGGAAACCTCTGCTCAGGTCGTCATCTACCCGTCTTTCAACGGAATCGACAACCTGGGGACCCCCGATGACGCCGGCTTCACGATCACCTATTACGCCCCTGCGCCGGTTGCACAAGAGCTAAAATTCGCTCCCACCGGTAAGGACTCCTTAACATGGCTTAGCCTATTCAGACTTCAAGAGGTAAAACGCTTTCAAAAAGAAGAAGAGAACAGAGCACAGGAGAAAAGGTGGTAGAATCACATTATCTCGCTCCTTGTTTCTCCATTTGTAAACACAATGATAAGATCATTGGCTATGATAGCGGGCTACTGTTTGGCACAGCTAAATTTTTAATGCCTCTTTCCATTCATTTCTTCTTCAAAAAAGGGAACCTAGTTGATTCAAACTAAGTTTGACCACATTCCTGTATTATATTTAATGCAATCTTGAAATTCACGATATCTGAACATGTCGTTGATGGAATAACAACCATCTGACACAAAGCAGGGTGGGACACCCAGGTTTAACCAAAAGCTCACAAGACCGACAACGCGGTACTTTATGTTTTAAGTTGAGATTAGGGTAAATATTTCTTGTCATTGCGGAACCGGGAATGATAGGCATATGGGGATTTTTCTCTTTTATCAGGGCACCTTCTGGAACTCGAGTTCGACGTGGCCATCAACGAAGAAGCAGTGACATCGTGTGATGCTATCTTCATGAATACAACCAGTCTTGGTGCTTATGCCCAGTGCTATGCTTTCCCCTTCCTTAAAACTATCTACATACTACCCTTCAGTTTAGACAGCGAAGTAAATCTCATAGGAACAGGTAGGTCCTTTTAAAGATTCTTTAAATGGCATGAATAAATCCCCAAAGCGGGCTGATTACGAAGATAACCACTGAAAACACACCTTAATGAAATATGTTTCTTAAAACACTTTTTCAAGAAGTAGTCAAAGGACAGTCCTCCAGAACCAAACCATTACTATTTTTTGTTATAGTTGCAAATGCTGATATTGGAGCATTGGTAGCCATTGACAGTTTTCATTTTGGACGGAATTTACTGACAATATCGCTGAAAACAGAATATGATAGAGCTCATCTTTCCGATATGTAGGTTCCAAAAGCTCCATTTCGTAGGAAAGAAATTATTTTAATTGTGACACACCCAATCCCTTTATGTGCTTATAGCACAGCCTCAAAGTAAAAGCAAACAAACAAACAAACAAACAATAAAAAACACGACTTACTTGGAGAAATGAAAATTTGAACAAAAGGAGTTTAAATCATGTAAATAGTTTCATTTTCACGTAAAGTGTACGACTACACTATCAATATTGACCTCCCATATCGTTATTTTCACAGGTGATGAACTGGTGTTGCAAAGTGACGTTCTGCAGAAACGCGATGAGGAATACGCACGATACGCCAGCGGTACGTTAGCCGCATCCTCCCCTGACGAAGCGGTTACCGTTAGCGCGGTCCTGACCGGAACTGAATCAATCAGCAGTTGCGGTAATGTGCGACTGAGTGCTCTGCAGTCGTTTGGAAACGCAGGACGTGCCTTCGCCTATCAGTGGTCTGTGACTAGTGGTGGTACGATCCCAACGGATTTAACCGACGCTCTCACAGGTCAGTGAGTAATTACGTTAGTTAGTTTCCCTTACAAAAAATTCCTGTGGTAATACCACACGATTACCACAGGACTGTACCACACGATTACCACAGGACTGTACCACATGATTACCACAGGACTGTACCACACGATTACCACAGGACTGTACCACACGTTTACCACAGGACTGTACCACACGGTTACCACAGGACTGTACCACATGATTACCACAGGAAATGTCCTGTGGTAAATGTCCCAATTTACCACAGGAAGGGATTAACATGTGGTAACAGTTACCACAGAAGGGATTAGTATGTGGTAACAGAAATACCACACATCAGTTACCACACACGGTTACCACATATATTACCACACAGTTTACCACACACCAGTTACCACACAGAATTACCACACACCAGTTACCACACAGAATTACCACAAGCCAGTTACCACACAGAATTACCACACGCCAGTTACCACACAGAATTACCACACGCCAGTTACCACACAGAATTACCACACGCCAGTTACCACACAGAATTACCACACAGAATTACCACACACCATTTACCACACACACCAGTTACCACACAGAATTACCACACGCGAGTTACCACACACAATTACCACACGCCAGTTACCACACACAATTACCACACGCCAGTTACCACACAGAATTACCCATGCCAGTTACCACATACTTTTACCAGACGTACCATATGGCAGTTAGCGCACAGATTACCACAGACCCTATACAAATTTTATACCATGGTAATAGAGAAATACCACATACCACGGCTCCAGACCTGTCAACCCTGAAACCCAAGAAAAAGGGACAAATGACAAGGCAGAGGCTAAAAATAGGGAAATTTCTGAATTTCCTATACATGACTACAGACATGTTTTTGCAAAAAGAGGGACACATGGTAGAAGTGGCTCTTTCTTTTACCAAAAATCGGGATTGTCCCTACTAAATAGGGAGAGTTGGCAGGTATGCGGCTCACCCACACAACCTTGCATAAATGAAACTTGATTTGGTCAAAAGTCTCCCCCCTCCCCCTGTCGATTTTTGAAACCTTTTGCAAAATAAATTGTCTAATTAAATGAAAACAATTCATAATCCAGCTATTAATGCAAGGTACATGGTTGTACATATTTGTGGTAATAGTAAGTGGTAACTGCATGGTGAACAGTTGCGATAGCTGATCTATCTGGACATACATGTATATTTAAGATTTCCACAATATGCTACAGCTTTGAACAGCTTTAATTGATAACAATAAAATGTATTTACAAGTGATACTGGCAGAAGTACTGACAAGTTCTGAATACTGTTAGCAGCTGACATGTGAAAAACAATATATGCTTATAAACATAAAGAAACAGCAGAATACACATGTATGTACTATTTACATTTTATAATGACAGAAAGTTATGGAAAGTACTGTAAAATCACTGTATAAAAACAGTGAACTTTGAAAAAAAAAAAGAAACCCGTTTTAAACACGGCAGTAGCCTTAATGCATATTGCCACGTTCATGTGCAATCACCTTTTAAGGAAATACCGAACGACATTTGAAACTAGACCCGCAACATGGAGTTCCATGTCCGCATATATACCAAACAAGTTTGATTATAAACTGACTTGCGGTGTGAAGTTTGAAAGTTACTAACCCGCCTGTAGAGACTTGAAAGTAAATTTCAGAATTGAACCTATATACCTGATCTTTATCCCCCAAATAATACTAAGATCTCAATTGAACATACCATCAACTGGTTAAAACTGGGTAAAGTTATTCAAGTTTCATATGCATCAAGTGCAGAAGGACTGTTGCGGCGTTTCCTTAGTATCGCTCCACCGCGGTGGCTGACAAACAAAAATTGGATTATATTGGATTGGACACCTGGGGGGTGTAACATAAACAGATACAATCAATCTTACAATCAATTGTATCTCTTTAGTACATGTTTTATGTTACACCTCCCAGGTCTAGTAGTTTCCACTGTATGTAATATAACAATTTTGAACAGGGGAAAGTTATTACTGCTTATGTTTATCACAGACAACATAGTACAACATGGACAATTGGCAAGCATTACATGTACCTTGTTAAAGCTGGTCTCAATGTTTTGCATCCTCAAATCTGACAGTACAAGAATCGCAAAGGCAATTACTTCCAACCATACAATTCTTTTGGACAAATGGATATTTTTTTCTAATAACAAAATTGATATGTTGAATATTTGTCTCAAGAAAAATGGACGAGAGGATCTGAAATATAATTTGACCATTAGTAAAAATAGCTCCATTTGCCTTATGATTATCAGTATCAGAAATTCAGAAGGTCACATCATAAACTCAGACCAAGTTGGATGGATTTTCTGCGATTCTGCAAATGGTTAAGACTACCTTTCAAAGCTCCTAAATACAATTCCTCCCTAATGACTTAATCATCAGATTGCATAATAACCATAAGCTGTCACCTGGCATCAAAAGCATTATAATGTGAAACCTTTAACCCCCTACTGAACTGGACTATTTTGAGCCCCTCTCTGACTGGGGGATTGGGGGGGGGGAGGCTACCAGCCCCCCCCCCCCCCCCCATGATCTAGGTCATTGACCGCACAACGAAAATCGGCACGCATGTCGCCAAACACGTACTCTATAAAATGGTATTACTTTTTTTCAAAATGATGTGGTTTCATTAATTATTCTAATTTATGCATGATTTATCCATAAAAATCAGATTTTTTGCTCTAAGGCCCTAAATAAAGCTCCTAATATGCTAATATTTGGTCCAGATACTCTGTGGTGTTTTCACCAAATATACCACCAAAAATTTACGTTCTCAAAACTTGTTCCTTATATATTTTTTTCAATTTCTTATGTATTTCTTTGTTTTTTTTACCTTTTGGTTTTTTTTGGACGGAATTTGTCAGTAACACTATTGCAATCATAAATAGCATAAAATGAATCAGTTTGAATAAGTAATAGCAAAAATATTCATACATTTATGATTTTGGGCTGAAAACACAATTTGTATTGAACTTGTACAAGAAATCACGTTTTTGAGCAATTTTTTTCGTTTGACGTGCATGTACATTATGCGTAACTTCGGAACCGCTTATCCAAACATTGCGAAAATGGTCTTAAAGGATCGGGAGACTTGAAGGAAAAAAGTGCCGAAACATTGCAGTGATAACTTTTGACATTGCAGACATATCGCGCAAAACGTCTAGGGAGGCCTCCAAGCCCCCGCCCCCAGTTCAGTAAGGGTTATTGTAAGAAGAATCAAACACAAAATATGCAGATGAATTATGGAAAACACAATCAGACCAATTTTCCTACATGGAGAAAAACTCAAATGAAAATATGATAATAATAATAATAATAATAATAATAATAATAATAATAATAATAATAATGATAATAATAATATAGCCTGGAAATAATTTCCCCTGATGGTGATTTTAGTGTTTTGGGAAAATATCACACTGAGTCAAATGTTAATGGTTACTCAGGAAATAGTATTCAATACCTCTGTTTGGGACAAGTTTTTAGTCCTTTACAAAACTAAAAGCTGCTACAAAGGGATAAACTTCTAGATGTTTTTCCATAGTCGTAACAAGAGGCTCTGAGTTGGTGGCTTGATCCATGTGCATTGGGATTTAGTACCGACCTGTATGTATGATGAAATCAAATCAAGGCAAGATTGGTTAACTAGAGGGATTACTAATAAAGAAAAAAAATATTATGATTTTGAGCCAGAAACATTGAGTTTCAGAGCAAAAAGCATTACATCCTACATGCCATAGTACATGCCTTTCCATTACTTTATTATGTTCAGAATATTTAACTTCCACTAAGGCTAAATGATGTGTTCATGATAAAATCTTACAAAATTAAAAGAAAAAATTAGTTATTAATTCTGAAAAAGCAAATAAATTAATAATTTTCAAAAAAGATAGTCCATGACTAGTTTCTTCAAATAGGGATGAGAGGGCCCTACAGCAAAATGTCTCAAACCCAAGTCCATAGGAGAATCCATTTTCCAAGAAGTACAGGACAGGATTATCAAAGATTCACATTTATTAATGTAAAACTCAAGCTACTTAATTACCATTGGAAAGTTCACATCCAGAAGGTGAAGACTATACAAGTGAACCAATGCATGACATCTTTTCCTTCGATGTAAACTCTCTGTTGTTGCAAAGTCCGGTGTCTAGGAGGAAGCCGTCTAGTGTTGTGACATGATACCCCCAAGGTAAGAGCCATATAGCCTGATTTGTAGAATTGAAAAAAAAAAGAAGAAATATCATCTGGAATTGGAAAAGTAAACTGAAAGCATAAGATTTTGTGAGTTATGAGTACATATACTTTTGACTGGCAAAGTTTGCATATATATGTCCCGATAATACATTTATAAGCTATGTTTTGAGCATATTACATTCAAGATTAATCGGATAATATTGGTGAAATAATCTTATCTTACATTCCATGCACACAGACATACGAATAGCTGTCATGTTCTTTGGTACATACATTTGCAGATCATTTTCTTCCTATTCTTCAATCAAAGCATACTCACAGCAGCACCCGCATTCTTAAAATGGGAAACTCCCTCACAATCGCCTCAGTCATGATCATCTTGAGTTTCGTTATCGTGCCACCTTGTTGTTTGGCTGGAAAAAGAAAGAAAGAAAAGACAAGATCAATCGTCAAGTTCTGCCGGCATCTATTCTCTGCTAGATAATGGGGGAGGGGGGGGGGGGATCACTCATCACAATTCACATGATGTGCTGCCGCTGCATCACAGTTTTATGCAACCTGAACCATATCCCTAAAAGGCACCATATTTCCCATTCGTGACATAGGTCCACATTTTGTGGTTTGGCCTAATATCTTTTGATGCAGAGCCCTAAAAATCATACCAAATACATGAGCAGAAAGAGCAAAAAATCCTACACAAACTGTGCACATTCTGGTTGCATCAATATTCGTTGACTGATGCTGAAAATTTTTTAAATGAAAATAAGCATTAAAATCCTTAAATTGGCAATGTGATAGAAAGTTTAAAATCACCGTTTTCCCCTGCAAATTGGCAACTTTTTGACTTCTCATCGTAATTTCTGTCAATTTATATTCATTTCAGATACATGATGTTTTATAAGAAAAATGTAGCAATAAAATAAAAATGTTGGTGTTGCCAATTTGAAGAATAAAAGCTGATCAAATTAGGCTTTAAATAATTCCTGTCACGAATGGGTTAAGGGTTTGTCTTCACTTTTCAGTCATGATAGATATTAGATATGAAGCGGGATGGTTGCAGATATGATTGAAGTGAAAAGAAATGAGAACCAATTCCACTTACCGACTTTATGCGTGCATGTTTTACCCTTGCAGAGATCCTCCAAAATAAAAAGCTTCCAAATATTGCACAAATCCGGTTTCAAAAATACACAATAATCACCGCAGACATTATCACAAAAACTACTTGGCTAGCACAAGCGAGATTTTGGATTTCTCTGATAGAAATGGTAGAGAAATAAGTTGAACTGCTTTTCTGTTCGAATTCCCAAGTGAAATGCAGGAGATGAAATAGAATTGGTAAGAGTTTGTTACAGTTGAAATGAAGAACAAATTCAGAAGTGTAGAGATGACAATCTCAAATTACGTGTTGACTCGAAGAGAAAACTTTGAGAAGTGTGTCGAAGGAGAATAAAGATGATACTTTTCTTGAAATGGTGAAGTAGGGTGAACAAAGAGAGGTGTTGAAAATGACAATGGAAGAGTGAATGACCTGTGATTCTGTGTGGTCGCTTAGCCAAGAATCACTAGAAAGTAAGCCTATTCACAAATAAACTTCCATTAGCAGTGAAATGGTGGCAAGTTTAGGACAGCTTAAACTTTCGAAGAGAGATGCACAAAAGAAAGTAATTTCCTTTTTTAATTAAAATGTACAAAAAGGAAATATTTCTCTCTAATTACTTTTGGGATGCAGTAACTAGAAATGAGAAATGAAGAAGGATGAAATGAGGAAAATACTACATCAGCCCCCTCCTAGAACGTTGAATGAAATGAAACGGTCGATAATAGAGAAAGTAGTCCGAATGAAAATCAGTTTCCTAAGTGAAATGATAAACTTGAACATATCGTTTCGGAAAGTGTACCGTTCTGCCGGAACGAGTTTGTCTGACATCAGGCTGGGCAGGTGAAGAAGGAGGAGTGGTAGGAGAATGAGATGAAGGCTGAGAGGTTGGTTTAGTAGACTCCTGTGAAGGTTCAGGGTCCTTTGAGAGTGGTAGACTAGTTTTAGTCGTAGAAGGAATGGGCGAGTCTAGATATGCTGGTTTCAAGCGATCGAGACTGACATTGTCTTGCTTTCCATTGAGTTGAAGGGTGAAAAATTTGTCAGCTCGTTTGATGATCAGAAAAGGGCCATCGTAAGGTGGTTGAAGAGGTTTCTTTACCGCATCATGACGCACAAATACATGGGTGCATGATGTGAGCTCAGGGTGGACCTGTGGTTTGCGTTGTTGAGGGCGGGTGGGTTGGGGTCTGAGGTTCTGCATTTGTTTTCTCAGTCGATGAATGTAGTTGCTGGGGTCCAAATCACAATCATTCTGACTAGGTGCTACGAACTGACCTGGCAGTCTTATTGTTGTTCCATATACCAGTTCAGCTGCGCAACAGCCTAAATCAGATTTAACTGCAGTTCGGATTCCAAGCATGACGAGAGGGAGAGACTCAGTCCATCTAGAGGTAGAAGAAGTTTTGAGAGATGCTTTGAGCTGTCGATGAAAACGCTCAACCAGCCCATTCGATGCAGGGTGATAGGAAGTAGTTCGAATTCTAGAGCTGCCAAGAAGATGAGTTAGAGCTTGAAAAAGAGAAGATTCAAATTGCCGTCCTCTGTCAGTGGTGATAGTTGAAGGAGCACCGAATCGAGATACCCATTGTGAAATGAAAGCTTGGGCAACAGTCTCGGCTGAGATGTCGGGGATAGGGATTGCCTCTGGCCATCGAGTGAAACGGTCAACACATGTGAGAAGATATGTATTGCCATTTGAAGGAGGGAGGGGTCCCACGAGATCTATGTGGACGTGGTCGAATCTTGCGTCTGGTGTTGAAAAAGTACCTAACGGTGTCTTGGTATGACGATGTACTTTGCAACGTTGACATTTTAGGCAAGTTCTGGTCCAACCTCTGACGTCTTTGTTGATCCCGGGCCATACAAATCTGTCGGTGATGAGTTTTTGAGTGGCGTTGATGCCGGGGTGAGAGAGACTGTGAAGGGCATCAAACACAGTGCGACGAAATTTGGCTGGGATGTAAGGACGAGGATTTGAAGTAGAGGTGTCACAAAGAATAGTAGAGTCAGAAGTAGGGAGTGGTAGAGGGTGGAGTTTGAGTGAGGTTGAAGTGAGTTGCTTGAGTTCCTTGTCATCCTCCTGAGCAGCAGCGATGGCATTGAAGTCGATGGTAGAAGATGATGTTAGAGAATTGACTTCCATGCGAGAGAGTGTGTCTGCCACTACATTGTGTTTCCCGCTAACATGCCTAATATCAGTTGTGAATTGTGATATGTAGTCTAGATGCCTGACTTCACGTGGTGAGTACCTGTCGGGTCTAGAGTTGTAGGCATGAATTAGTGGTTTGTGGTCTGTGTAGACACAGAATTGTCGTCCTTCTAGTGCATGTCTGAAGTGACGAATAGTGAGATAGACAGAGAGAAGTTCACGTCCAAAAGTGCTATACCTTGTCTCTGCTGGCTGCAGGCGTTTGGAGAAGAAGGCGATGGGTTGCCAGTCATCGTCAACTTGTTGCTGCAACACACCTCCAACGGCAACATCCGATGTGTCAACCATAATGCAGAGAGGAGCGTCTGGTTTGGGATGTGACAAGAGAGTTGCGTCAGCTAATGCCGTCTTTATAGTGGTGAATGCATGGAGAGCTGTGTTGTCGAGTTGGATTGCCTTATTCTTCTGTTTGCATGCCAGCAGATCGGTTAGTGGTTGAGTTGTAGCGGCGCAGTTTGGAATGAATCGCCGGTAGAAATTGATAAGTCCGAGAAACTCACGGAGTTTGCGAAGAGAATCAGGGACTGGGAAATCGTTGATGACTTTGACTTTCTCGGGAAGAGGGCGGATGCCGTTCTCATCAACGATGTGCCCGAGAAAAGTGAGGGAGGATGCACCAAATTCACACTTGGCTGGGTTGACGACGACGCCATATTTTGAAAGCCTAGTGAAGAGAAGTTGTAGGTGTTTAGCATGCTCCTCTGGCGTCTCGCTTGCAATGAGGAGGTCGTCGATGTAGGCGTACACAAAAGGAAGACCACGGGTTACCTCATCGATGAATCTTTGAAAAGTTTGTGCGGCATTGCGTAGCCCAAATGGCATGCGCACAAACTCAAATAACCCAAAGGGAGTGGTGATGGCAGTTTTGTGTACATCTGATGGGTCGACGGGAATTTGGTGATAAGCTCGGACGAGATCGAGTTTTGAGAAAACTCGCTTGTCAGCTAGAGCAGAAGTGAAGTCTTGGAGATGGGGAATGGGATATTTATCGGGCACTGTATTCCTATTTAGTGCACGATAGTCTCCACACGGTCTCCAGTCTCCGGGAGTTTTCTTGGGCACCATGTGAAGTGGGGATGCCCAGTTGCTGCTAGACGGTTGAATGATGCCTAGTTCCAGCATATGGTCGAATTCAGCCTTGGCGATGTTGTACCTGTCGGTTGCTAGGCGACGAGGACGGGCTGAAACGGGAGGGCCTTTTGTCACGATGTGATGAGTGACGGAGTGCTTGATTCTGGTCTCCTTATACACAGGGCGTGTAATTTCGGGAAAGTTGTCAAGTAGGGATTTGTAGGCAGCTTGATTATCTGGTTTGAGAAACATAGGGCTGATAGAAGGAGAAGAAGAGAGGATACCTTTTACAGAGAGATTGGTGGTAGAGTCGATGAGTCGAAGATTGCGAACATCTACCAGAAAGCCAAAGTGGTGTAGGAAGTCTGCCCCGATGATAGGAGTTGGGATGTCGGCAATGATGAAAATCCATCTGCAAGCTCGACGCAAGCCGACGTCGAGAGTCAGGCTTCGCTCTCCGTAAGTAGAAATACTTGAGCGATTAACTGCTTGAAGATGAAATTTCGAGGAAGGATGCTGTTTCTCGTACTTTGATGGAGGAAGAACGCTAACTTCAGCTCCAGTGTCTACAAGAAATTTGGTGCCGGTTTTCCTATCAGTGATGTAGAATAGACGACTGTTACTAGCCGAGGCAGTGTGATTTGTAGCTGCTATTTTTGATTTGCTAGTTTCCTGACTATTAGAATGATGCTTATTGAATTTACAGGGAGGTACGCATTTGTTGGCTTTGGAATCAAAGCGCCAGTGGTAGTAGCAATAATCTCCAGCATGTTGATTTGAGCGGGAGTGGCTAGCTTGGCTTGAGTTATGTGATGAGTTGTCTCTACTACTTTTGCTCCTTGAAGTTTGACTCTGTTGAGATTGAGAAGTCAAAGTTTGAACAAGGATAGAGAGCTGTAGTATTTGAGCTCGTATTTCTTGAATAGGAGTTAACTGAGTAGAAGAAGGGTGACTTTGATTGTCAGTCGACATGTTGCAGAGATGAAAGATGAGTCGACAATGGAAGTGATGAAAGGAAGACAATAAATGAAAACTACATGTATTTTGAAGAAGGATGTGCTACTCAACACGCTGGTCGGGTTTACATCACGTCGGTGAGTTTTGATCACGTCGGGGTCACCAGTGAAGCGGGATGGTTGCAGATATGATTGAAGTGAAAAGAAATGAGAACCAATTCCACTTACCGACTTTATGCGTGCATGTTTTACCCTTGCAGAGATCCTCCAAAATAAAAAGCTTCCAAATATTGCACAAATCCGGTTTCAAAAATACACAATAATCACCGCAGACATTATCACAAAAACTACTTGGCTAGCACAAGCGAGATTTTGGATTTCTCTGATAGAAATGGTAGAGAAATAAGTTGAACTGCTTTTCTGTTCGAATTCCCAAGTGAAATGCAGGAGATGAAATAGAATTGGTAAGAGTTTGTTACAGTTGAAATGAAGAACAAATTCAGAAGTGTAGAGATGACAATCTCAAATTACGTGTTGACTCGAAGAGAAAACTTTGAGAAGTGTGTCGAAGGAGAATAAAGATGATACTTTTCTTGAAATGGTGAAGTAGGGTGAACAAAGAGAGGTGTTGAAAATGACAATGGAAGAGTGAATGACCTGTGATTCTGTGTGGTCGCTTAGCCAAGAATCACTAGAAAGTAAGCCTATTCACAAATAAACTTCCATTAGCAGTGAAATGGTGGCAAGTTTAGGACAGCTTAAACTTTCGAAGAGAGATGCACAAAAGAAAGTAATTTCCTTTTTTAATTAAAATGTACAAAAAGGAAATATTTCTCTCTAATTACTTTTGGGATGCAGTAACTAGAAATGAGAAATGAAGAAGGATGAAATGAGGAAAATACTACAGATACATTGTCAAAATTATAACAAAAACATTGGACATTACCATACAATTTCATAATTCCTTGATAATTCCTTTTCACGGTCTAGATCTAACATTAGATCTTCTCTCTCTACATCATTCTAGATCTACATGTAACTGTTACATGTGACTCTAAAGCAACTGATCTAACGTTAGGCTAGACTAGACTCCTATACTTGTAACTTGTTATTCATCACTGTCATCATTCACTTGTCATGTGTTAGGTTAAGGCCTAGATCTAGATAGAGGGAATTTAATTTTTCACTCGACTACAGTCTGTAGTCGAGTGAAATTCCAGCAAATGGCAGTGGGCATTTGTACTTGAATTTGTAGTACAGACTACAGTTAATGTCCACTGCCATTTGCTGGAATTTCAAAGCGAGGAATTACCGGCCGCAGCCGGGCAACGATTAGCACACAAAATCATGGTCACAGATTCACAATACAAACGTGAATTGCGACTGCCACACGTAACGGCCAAATGCAGAGAGCACTAAGCTACGCCGACGCCTACGCCAGCATGGCCGGAGAGCTCCCGGGAGCCGGCGGGACGAAGGAGTTAGCGCATACCCTGCAGACGGGCGCAGAACAAATTGTCATTGCGGCGAATCATGCAACTAAGCTATCAATATACTGCATCATATTTTCACTACGTTCTCTTTATCAGCTCATTAGAAACGATTACAGACTAAGATGCAAACTATGAAATATGTAAAAAATTCTTACCATCCTATTTTCCTGAAAATCTGGAAATTTGTCTACTCTCCTTCCTGCTTCGAAATCTCTCGCACGAACTACCGTTAACAATTTTGCCGCGTACTATCGCATTTCAATTTTGCTAGCGATCGCGAGAGCTCGCTCTCGCCGACCAATCACAAGTCTTGAATAATTAAGTTTCTACATTATATTTAAAACGTCTTTGGTCATAACCGTAACTGTTGGATAATAATTTCGTTTTAGATGAACGGAGTTCTATTACAATTCCGATAAAATCTGATAGGAAAATTGGACCATTGAATGTAGCAAAAAAAAAATAAAAAAAAAAAAATGAAAATAAATAAATAAATTAATAAATGAATAAAGAAATAAAAAGAAATAAAAATATGTAAATAATAATTTCAAAAAGTACCAAGGGGGTCCATATCTACTCTTATCTCTCAATTGTGTGTGTGTGTGTGTTGGGGGGGGGGGGGTTACCAGGGAGATGGGAGGTTAAACGTCCTGTGGTAATTCCTGTGGTACCTGTCTATATACCACACAAAATACCACAGGAATTACCACGGGGGTGGGGACACCGTGCACTCACAAAAAGGGTAGGATTACAACTTTATTTATTCATTTTTTTTGGGGGGGGGTGGGGTTGTTTTTTTTGTTTTGTTTTGTTTTTGTTTTTGTTTTTTGTTGTTGGATATATCCAAAATTTGATGGCATACAATTTAGGCTTCTTTTTCCTGGGGGAAGGGGTGTATATTATTTATAGGCCTATATAGGTCCTTGTATATCTCCCCCCCCCCCCCCTCATATATTCAGGTTGGGGTGGCCTGTATGAACATCCACCAATAACTTTTTTTTTTTAATTATTATTGTTTGATTCGCTCAATACCACAGAACACCACATGTATACAATGTGCCTACATTTAAAGGGCCAGCCCTATCCCCGGGCCCTATCAAAATACCCTGGCACCGCCCCTGTACCACAGAACAGAATAGGACCACAAGCAACCATCTGCTTACATTACCACACAAATATATGATAGAGTACCACAGGTTTACCTGTGGTAAGAGATATTCCTGTGCCATTATTCCAGGCGTTAACGGTACCACAGGAATACAAAAGATAGCTAACAGTTGACATTACAAGTACGTGGTGTGGTAACATATATTCATGTGTATTTAGGATGTACCACAGGAGTACAACAGGACCACAAGTATACCACAGCCACCACTTGACATTACCACACAAGTATACGATAAATTACCACAGGTGTACCTGTGGTAACATATTCCTGTGGTATTTTGTGTGGTAAAGACAGGTACCACAGGACATTTGAATACCACAGCCACCACTTGACATTACCACACAAGTATACAGCAAAGTACCACAGGTGTACCTGTGGTAAACTTATATTCCTGTGGTATTTTGTGTTGTAGAGACAGGTACCACAGAGAATTACCACAGGATATTTGAATACCACAGCCACCACTTAACATTACCACACAAGTATAAAGCAAAGTATACACAGGTGCACATGTGGTAAACCTCTGATAACATATATTCCTGTGGCATTATGTGTGGTAAAGACAGATACCACAGAGAATTACCACAGGACATTTGAATACCACAGCCACCACTTGACATTACCACACAGGTATACAGCAAAGTACCACAGGTATACCTGTGGCAAACCTGTGGTAACAGATATTCCTGTGGTATTTTGTGTGGTAAAGACAGGTACCACAGAGAATTACCACAGGACATTTGAATACCACAGCCACCCCTTGAAATTACCACACAAATATACAGTAAAGTACAACAGGTGTACCTGTTGTAAACCTGTGGTAACAGATATTCCTGTGGTATTTTGTGTGGTAAAGACAGGTACCACAGAGAATTACCACAGGACATTTGAATACCACAGCCGCTACTTGAAATTACCACACAAGTATACGGCAAAGTACCACAGGTGGGCCTGTGGTAAACCTGTGGTAACAGATATTCCTGTGGTATTTTGTGTGGTAAAGTCAGTTACCACAGAGAATTACCACAGGACATTTTTGTAAGGGTTATTCGGTTAGTATCCCTGCCAAAGCGCTAATGTCCTTTGGCGAGATATGAATCTACATTTACCACTCTTCACCCAGGAGCAAACGGGTACCTGTGAGGAATTGCCGAAAGCCAATGTGATTGCCTTTGCCTTTGCCATTGCCCTGCATGTACGCATGTAAACGGTGCAAAATGGTAGGAATGCTCCCTAAGGAGTGGAGATGGTGCACACTTGTGTGCAGGCTAGAAATCCAGTGATTAGGGGTAATAATAGGAACATTGTAAAGCGCAATGAAGTATTCACGTAATGTGCTATATAAATGTAATATATCAGTATATCTGTGACTCTCATGATGCCCATTTCAACTAGTTTCAGATTTTGTCTTTTCTTGAAATAATGTTTTCATTTACTATAGGTTCTGCTTCTTTATTGTTTTGTACAGATCTAGATTTCTTATCTTCATTTCGTGATGTGATTATGGCTTATAGTACCATTTCAGAAAATTTAAAGCAAAAACATATTGGATATAAGCAAGGTTCATAAAAAGGCCATACCTTTCTTTGACTGTTTTGTCTTTGGCCCCTTCTTTTAAAACCCCACGTACTGTTTGTTCTCTTATTCTTCGTTGTTGACGATTTATTGTATCATGCTGTAGGAATTCAAAGCTATAACCTGAAAATGTTTTTTTAAGTTGTTATCTATGAGAATCATAAGCATCTGACGTCACACTCTTTCACCCATCTATTTACGCCCTTTTCGTGCTTTTAACCAAACAGCCGCAGAAGATTCTCCATTCGTCACCCTCGACGGATCCTTCCTTGACGCGGACGTATCCTATACGTTCAGTGTGACCGCCGAGAACTTCTTGGGCAGCAGTGACACGAAGTCTTTAGATGTGACTCGCTCGGCGCTCAACAAACCCGACGTCGTTATCTACCCTGAGAGGGTTGATCCCGACAATGCACTCATCTCTCAACCGTACGTGCTTGCTAATGTTTTCGTGACAATTTCAAGACAATTATTACCACTGCATACCATACCAACCCCCTCTAAACTTTTCAATGACATGTCAATGAATGCTGAAAACTTATTTTTCTTTGATTCGTAATAATGACAAACCTAATAATAAATCAGTATTACTACTGCTCTTCCTGTGGGTGATGCAATTATTATTATCCCAGTAATACCAAGTATCCATTTGATACACCTGGATCAAGAGAGAAACTTAATGAGAATACACCTTGTCGAAGGGAAGTAAAGCACCGGGCAAGGATCGAATCCAAGAGCTCTTACGAGAGGCAAGTGGTAAGAGCCTTGACCACTGTACCATACTATGTGCCCCCACATAGATGCTTTAAATATATAATGTATGATAGAGAACTGCAAAAAAAAGTTCACCTATAATCTGTGAATCTTTTTTGACACTTCTATACAGTTCTCTCCAGTTTTCCAAGAATATAACCCGACTCTTTGCCGAACGCTGCCAAACTGAAAATTAAAATTTTGCTTACACTTTTTGACCATGTCACCTAAAAGGCCCGTACTCTAAAATAAACAAACAATCCCGACCCAGGTAAAAGTTAACATTAAAGGAAATACTTATTTATATGTTTTCAGATTCTACCTTCGTGCTTCCGTGAAGTTCTACCAAGCATGCGGTGGAGCTGAACAGATGGAGTATGCCTGGTCGGTGGATGATGATAGCATTGCCCTTAACCTACAAACCATCAACAAACCACTCCTGTATGTGGCAGCCGGCACTCTACCAGGTAAAATATTGACCAGGGGAGCGTTTCAAGAAGTGTCTTTTCAGCGATTTTTACTGACAACTGTTATAAGCTACTGAAATCCCAAATCCTTGCATCTGATTGGCTGAGAGCAAATCTGTCAGTAAAATTACTACAAGACACTTCATGAAACGCTCCCCTGATGTAACCCTTGATAGATGACAAAGTCTCACTTCACCTTTGTGAGAATACGCTCATATTCCATATCATCGATATTTAGGTTCATTAATGGAGGTTAATTTTTATGAAGAAGTTGGGATGTTCATGTTTAGAACTAATAAAGCACTGATCGAGTTTGTTCAAATGCGCTTGCCTATCTTAATCCATTGAGCACGATTGATTTTGGTATAATTCGCATTTTCCATATATAGACCCACAGTCCGAGTTATCTCGAGCACAGTAGGCATATTCAGAGGGTTAATATGTAGCTGTTCGAGTGATCGTTTGTTTTGAGATATGAGTGGTGCAAGTAAAGCATGTGCCCCATAACTTGGTGATAAGTGTATTTTTGTAACGATTACCGAGAATTATGTTATGAAGCGTAAATATATTGTCCATATGTATTATGGGATTTCCTCGGCGAATAATGTATTATTTATCTGCCTTAAAACTGAACCTGATTCTTGGAACTTAGTAGGCTGGTCAAGGGTCATATAGATTTAAATTCAAACTCTCTGTCTCTCTGTCTCTCTGTCTCTCTCTGTCTCTCCCCCCCCCCCCCGTGATTTCTCTAGGTGACTCCCAGGTGACATTTACCCTGGAGGTCAACCGGGCCAGTGACCCGGACACGGTGACCACGCAGACCGTGACCATCAACACCATCTACTCCGACCTCGTCGCCCTAATCGACGGAGGGAGCGAGAGGACGATCGGTGTCGACAGTGATTCGTTCACGCTGGATGGATCGTCGTCGTACGATCCTGACAATGAGAATGAAGAAATGACTTACCTCTGGACCTGTCAAAAGGTAGAGAGTTGTATTCTTTTTATAAGAGTAACGCCCTAATTTCGTAAAAATGTTTATGTGGACAAAATTACTGCTTGGCAATTACTTAGTCGAAAATTACGACTAAATGCTTATACGGTAAGCAGCTCGAATGCTTAGCAACGTACAAGAGAAACTTAGATCATGATTCAGCGTTGATTTGCAAGTTGATACTTGCAACTGTGGTATAATACATCCGAGCTATATCATTCTTCTGTCATTTAAGTAAAAAAACTTCTTCTTTTTCTTCATTTGTCTCTGTAGATGAATACTGAGACAGGTAGCTACGAGCCTTGTGTGTCGAGCGAGACGCGTGAAGTGTTCCCAGCTGAAGCCGACTCTAAAGCCAGTACCCTGACGTTAGCTGCCAACAATCTGTACTCGGACTCCACCTATGTGTTCACCCTGGAGATCACCAAACTGTCCAGAACAGCCTCTGCCAGTGTCACCATCCTGGCCAAGGCTGGCAATCCACCAACGGTAAGACCCTTTATAGTCTGTTGCACAAGTTGCATAATATTTCCATTCTGTCGAGCCTCTGAAGGCAATTAACTCCAGTGCGCCAGTCTTTAAAATTATGGTTTGCACTCTTCATTCAGCAAACCACTTCTTAATAGATATCACTCTGTTATGACGTGCAAAAGATTGTACACGTCACAGACGCCTTGTGTGATCCGGGCCATGTACGAGGGATTCATTAACTAATCCTGCATAGTGATTTTAAAAATCGTGCCTCAGAAAACAGATAATGATGGCTCAGAAAACAAAAATTAAACTAGTGTGTACATGCTCTCACCATCATCATTGTTTTGTGTCCATTCAGAGATTTCTTTCCAGTGTTCTTTCAATTTTCAAGCAAACCTAAAACCCTCCACTGGGTGGGTCATCGCGCCCTCGTGTCAATGAGTTTCGAGACCGCTTTGGAACCAAGATTTGTAGAACATCATGGCCGTTCATGCATTAACCTCTACGAACACGAGGTTGCATTTGTTTGATAATCATCTCATTTCCTTTTCTAGATAAGTCTTGGTGAACTACTCCCAGATAAGATCAAGAGTAGTAGCTCTCATACACTTCAAGTATTCATCACTCACACCTCAGATATCTCCTTAGACTGGGCTACCGTCGATACAGATCAAGGTAAGAAACACGGTCTCTTCTTCTCTAACCTTACTTTGAATTTCATTAAGTCATTCTGGATTGGGTAAACGTTTTTTTTTTTTTTTTTCATATTCACATTCCGTTATATTCAGATACCATGACTTACTCATGTTCTGCCTTGCTCTCTCCCATTACGTAAGCTATATTAAATGTAAATTCATCTGCCATACTATTTGTAATGCGTTTGTAATATGTATAGGTGGGTCTTGAATAGCCTAATCTGTTTTTTAATCGACGCCATATACCCAATATGAAAAAGGTCAAATAACGTTTATTCTCTTTATGATGAGTTATTAACTTGTTTTCTTACTTTTTGATCGACCACAGGAAATGGATACGTAGACTTCTCACAGCTGAACAGTCAGTCTTTCCTCGTACAAGGCACTACATCACCCTTCTTCACATATGCTTTTGTAACTATACCCGCAGGTAAGGAGGTGGATGATACACGGGAAAAAAAAAGATTAAATTTCCTTTACAGTGGATAAAATAAATATCTCATGTAATTACTTCGAAACTCTGCCGCGGCACTAATGTCCTTTGGCAAGATATGAATCTACATTTGCGACTCTCCACCCAGGTGTTAAGTGGGTACCCGGTAGGATGCGAAAGTCATTGTGATTTGTTTAGCATTTTGAGCGCCTGTAAAATGGCGTCTGGCTGGAATGCTCCCTCAGGAGTAGAGAAGGTGCATACATTGTGTGCGAGCATGAATCATATGACCGGGGTAATAATATTTCTGTAAAGCGCTTAGACACATCTCGTATATTATATGCAGACTATTATTATTATCAACTTTTCTACTGTAGAATTTGGATCAAGTTAGCACAGATGAATTTGATAACAATCAGAGATTATAAAAATCCGACATCTCAATCTTTAGTATAACATTAGCCCCTTTCATCCATCTGCCAATCTTATCTTAGAAACTTTGGAAGAGGGAGTGTCCTACTCCTTCTCTGTGACGATAACTGATGCTGAAGGGCAGGTGTCAGCCAGTAAGTTGACTACCAGCACGTATGGAGGAGTGTCATCTTGTACCTTCGGTCTGGTTGATGGTGCTACCAGTTATCAAGAACTCGATGAGGTCAGCAGTCTTGCAAGATTCTTGTCAGTGTACCATTGATGTTGGAAAAAAAACACAATATTCTATTCATTTGAAAGTTGATGCAGGATTGACCATACCCCTTTGCCCTTTGATTTCAGTAATATGCCAGTCATAACGTAGACAAGATATAGGAGAAATCGAAACTGCGGAATGACTGACGTTGAGAATTATGCATACTTCCATAAATTGCCCATTTGTAAGGACATTTTATTATAACTCGTAAATTAAATAAATAATTACGTAGAAAGTAATGATTACCCATTCTTCGAGGAAACTAAAATGAATTCATTTGTCTTTTGAGCATAATCATAACTCCTGTTTGCCATCACAATATTCCTATTCTTCAGTACATGGTAAATTCGTTTAGAGTCTATAAGAGCGTTCACGTCTGTGATTGATACAATAATTTTGTCCTCTCTTCTTCCTCTTATTCTGTCCCCAAAGATCACACTCTTGACCCAGAACTGCGTGACTGATGAAGAGGCTTACCCACTCTCTTATCAAGTATTCCGTGAGAAGGTAGAAGCAGCAGGCACCCGGTACAACGCACTGACAGGCGCCCTGGCTGAAGCAAGCATCACCGTCTTGGGTCTCCCAGCCTACAGCAATGACCAGAATACATTTGTGATCAAGGTGAGTGAAGGGGTGTAACAGGAAGATAGTTCCATTCTGATGTCTGATGATTAAGTTAAGCTTGGTACTAGAAAGAAAATACATCTGACGAGGTCTGCTTCCTTTGCAATCTACAATCTACATGTTCTTCGACTTCTTTTAATTTTCAGGTGAAGTGTCATTTACAGATGGTTAGACTCGTCCGCATACGTTTGCCCCCTTTTTCGATATGGTTAGACTTTCTCATTTCCATAAATCATGAAATAATTAGGATTGTAATGAGATGGTGGTATCTCGCAAATCATAAGTCCGATTTAAGCTCTCTTTCTGGTGTCATATTTAGGGCAATTTAGAATCCTCATCGTTATAATACATCTTGATTTCTCTCTCCCTCTGATAGGTTTGCAATGATTTTGGAAGCTGTTCCTTGTACAGTTTGACTTTAGATGTCACTGCGATCACGTCGTTCAGTCAAGCAGAGTTTGATGAAAGTGTGGCAAATCTGGTGGAACCACAGAAGCTCTCAGGTATGTTGATATTATCATTTTCTTCTTGCCTCTCTCGTTATAGAAAAATACAAACAATCAATGAATAGACTCATCTATACCAACCATATATTTGTTCATGAAATAGGAAAGGGCGGAAAAGTGAATTATAACGGTAATGCTTTTCCCACTGAAAAATAAATAATGCAATTAGAGATACTCGGGGGGGGGGGCTCAGTGGTTGCATGGGCTTATTGGAATTTTTTCTTTACTTTTTTCCTTCCCAGGCACAGGTGACACATAATATATAATGATGACTATATAAAGCTGGTACAGACCTTTTGGATATGCCAGTCGGTAATCATCAGTCGGTAATCATCATCATAATGATCTTCATGAGTTATCATCATCTTCCATTATCTTTAAGCTTTGATTGCATGTGAATAGTTTCATATATTTGATACATTTATACTTCTCTCGAAATTCAAATGATTGTTTCTATTGTACTTTCCTCTCTACAGGAAATTACTTGGATGCGCTGGTCAACTACAACACCATCACTGCAGTCGGTGTCAGCGAGACGAGCAGGAAGAGAAGAGCTGCAGTTACCGAGACTTCGACCACGGCTGCCGAGCAGCTGGATTTACTTCAGAATGCCATCTCGTCAACGGTTCTCGACACGGCCACGGCCCAGACCCTGCTTGACCAGTCCGACAGCGTGGTCGTAGCTGAGCTGACTCTGTCCGATATGGGTAAGGGATGAATCGCCTATGGGTGGTGGGATCATAAGGGGAAGAATTCTGATTTTCTTTTGTACATTTCCAAAGGGTTGTGAAAATAATTGAATTCTTCAATCACTTTTTTTTTAATTAGTGTGAAAGGAAAATATCCATCAACGTTTTAGATGAATGATCAATATTCAGAAAGTTGAAATGCCTTTTTTAAAGTAGGATATTAAGAATTCTCTATTACTCGAACCATTGCTCAAGAAATCTGTTTAAATAGGGATATTGTACAAACATCGCAGTTGGCTATATACTATGAAAATATTAATCTGACGTGTTTAAAGAGGACATTTCATATTGGAAACACTAACTGAACATTCTGAATGAATGCAGCCAGTTTGCTTCAAAAGTTTTCAGAATTAGAATAATAAACCAATTCAACTAACATTATCTTAAACTTTTATCTTAATTCAGACACGTTCCTGGATATTCTGGTTGACTTGGTAGCCGTGTTCAGTGACGAAGAGCTGCCCGAGTCCAGTGCTGAGATCGTCCTTACAAAGACGAGCGAGATCGCTGCTGATCTCGACCCCCAGTACAACTCAGACATGCTCGACAAGATAACGTTAGTATCTTTCATAGTTACTCTACAGACTTTTCAAGGTCATGTGCCTAAAAACCACCGCACACTACACGATCTGTCTGCGATTCGTTTTTGGAAAAAAAGAATGGTTATAGTATTTAATATTCAAACATAGAAAATCATACTATCCAGAGTTCTAAATCGTCGTATATGAATACTAAAGTTAAAACTCCGGGCTACTGCTAGTCTCCTTGTAGGTATAAAAGCGAAGTTAATTCCGAATCGTAATGACGTCAAAGCAGTCCTGCGATCGGCTACGATAGTAGCCGATTTGGCCTTTTCTCCGAACTAAAGTCTTGCATTAAACCAAAATTTCGATTTTAGTATTCCTATATTTATTACAAACCTAAAATGATATAATTTTTGCTTGTTGAAACTTTCATATTTAAAGCAATCTTCCATTCGTTCCAAAATCTGCATGGTCGCAGTCGGATCGTATACTGTCTGTAGTGAAATGAAATGTATTTAAACAGAAATAAACGTGCAGGACATAAGTTCAGAGGATATGTCACAGCACAGGAACCTTTTATTCTTCCAGGTAGCCCTATGTGGGAAGAAATGTGGTGAAGCTAACTTCTAATCAGATTATTCATACGCACCATAGACAGGCGGTCGGTAATGAAGGAAAGGTCAGTTGAATCATAAAGGAACAAACGCAGCCTTTAAAATCCACTTTGCAATTTCTACAAAATGTTCCTTCTTCAGCCAACGAACTCATAATTTCTTTGCTGTTGATATTTTTTAGAACTCTGAGGAACACACTGGTACAGGGCCAGCTGAGTCAGATCCCGCTTGGAGGAGACCCGACTGAGACGAGGACTGGTTCCGTAACCACCCGGGCCTTCTATGTTATCCCTAGTGATACCCTCGCCACTTCATCGGACAACACCTCCTTCAACGTCAACTTCGGGAGCGAGATCGAGAGCTTGTAAGTATAATTTCGTCTCACTTACTTTCTGTATGATGTTTGTCGGCAATTCCCCCCCTCCCCGGCCGGCCTCTCTCTCTCTCTCTCTCTCTCTCTCACACACACACACACACGCACACACACACACACACACACACACCCACGCAGCTGTACATCACTATACTACCGAGCACAACAATTGGACTTCTATTGTCCCCTGTCCTCTCAAGGCTGACGGAATAAACCCAAATCCTTTGTTTGACAACTGAGGACTATTGTTTACCAACCGAGGACTATTGTTCTCAGGAATTTTCTTTGTTCACTGTCCTCGCTTGCAAAGCTATACAAGTACACACCCCCCCCCCCCCACACACACACACACACCCCTCTCTCTCTCTCTCCATCTACGTTTCTAAATCTCTCTTCTTTTAATTATTTCTTGTTCTATATACCCATTAGTTTTCTCTTTCACTTTTTCAAAATCTCTCGTGCTGTACAGAACGAAGTATTGATATATTTGTGTCTACTCAGACTGTGCTCCACCACACTTATTAAAATGAAACACATTATCTTTAATATCTATTTCAGGAGGGAATGAGGATGTTCAAAAGTGGGACAATGTTGTCTTTCAGTCTAACAAGCATTGTAAAAAAAAGTTTATAGTGCACGTTTATTTGCATTAATGCAATAAAGGCGCTTTTTGTGACGTAATATTTTCTGAGAAATATAAGACCATGCACGCAACACTGACCGTTCACATTTTCCATGTATCTCCCCTATGTTATTTCTAGGTACGGTGCAAGCTGGTCATGCGCATCTGGAGGTACTTGTTCCGGTGTCCAGATCAGATTTACTCAGTACGATGACGAGGTCGATCACTATTCCACCACAGACGAGGACATTGCTAACCGAGCCGCCTCTATACTTGAAATTGATCTTCTTGATCCAAGTGACAGTAAGTCAACGTGCATTATTATTATTGCGATGATCTTATCTATCTTTGATTTCCGTTATTGCTTGCTTTCTTTGATTTTTCAACAAAAAATATAGGGCTATGTATGCACTAAAAAGCATGGAGAATTAATTCAATAGATAGCCCTTATAGATAATCCTCAGCCACTAGTCGTTGGTATTTCTTTCTTGTTTTCTTTGCAAATACGTTTTTATCTTTGCCTGGAAATTAAATAGATGAAGAAATAAATAAATAGATAAATAAATAAATAGATTTTTTTTTTAAATAATAATAATATATGTAACTTATATAGCGCTAAATCCACTCTATGGAGTGCTCAAGGCGCATATTGAAATAATTAAGAATTGAACAGAAATGTTTTAAGATGCTTTTTTAAAGGATTCAGAGGTTAAACACTTTTTGATGTCTTCACGAAATAAATAAACCCTTTGCCTGCAGGTTAAAGGTTTAATGCCGATTTTAGGTTTTCTTCATGATTATAATACATATCATGCTTGCATGCTTATGAAAATGGAATATTTACAGAGTTATCATAAAAAATAATGTCTTACCCTGATAGATTCAGAATTGAACGTCACTGGACTAAGCAGTCCAGTGTCAATCAACATGACGGCAACCCTCCTCCACGCCGACAAAGTCTACGATTGCTTCTATTGGGATACTGCCACAAGCGCCTGGAGTCAGGATGGACTTACGACCATCTACCACTCATCTGTCTTGTCCGAATGTCAAACTACTCATCTCACTGCATTTACCCTGATCGCCGTCGATTCTCCGACAACGATCCTGGCGACGACATTGGAAGTAATTGAGACCACCGACACTGACACTACCGGTATATATATAATTTTCGTGATTTATTTTTCATTATTAATTTCGTGTCTATAGCTAGTAATACTTCATGAATATACTTGTACACGTTTTTAGTTTAGAGTGGCAGTCATAATAGTCTCAATAAATCGACCGAACAAGGAGAAATAACTTTTGTAAGCAATAAAAAAAAATCATTCGACGACAACTCCAACCAAACAAATGAACAAATCATATTAAATAAGAAAAGAAGGGAAGAGCGAATGATTGCCACAGTTGATAGTACAGACGGTAAAAGACCTCGGCCCCGTTACAAAAAGCTAATAGCAAATGATCGTAGGATTGATTTTGATTGATTGCATTGCATTGAACTAATCACTATGTGCAATCAATCGTAAACCCTGGATTAAGCATTCAATTAAGTGAAATTGTGATTTGAATGTTGTCTAAATTCAATCTAATCTATACCAACTAGGCATATTGCACTTAGAGAAATATGTATTTTAGTTAGTAAGACTGAAGTTATACGTATATTCAGAATACAAATAAATAGATTGAAACATCTTATAAAAGCAATGAATTACTCATTTTTCACAAACTTGGACTTTGACATGTTTGATGAGGAATATTCCATGAAAAGTAGAAATTCATTAACTGTGCCCTTAGATGTGCATTTTATCACTTTTTCTTATCAAGTGTTAGATCATTATCATAAAATATGTACATCTCATCATCTCTTTTCAGATACGGGAGCCGGTTCGACAGCAACAACTGAAGTCAGTAAGTGCAACTTCTTATTTTATTATTTTTTTACCAACATGCCGAATGTACTATGTAAATCAACGCCGCTCAAAGAACATGTACTTTCAAGTCGTTGGATGTATATGGTAGTTCGTTTCAGTGTGCAGACTTTGCAGTGAATTATGTCACGAGCTGTTAAACGCTTGATCAGGAACAGAATGATACTTTATTTCAAGAAAATTAACAATATACATGTGCACTTGTAGGTAGACTGTGACAGACCCCTGCTCGTGTCATTGGTTGATGAAGCCGCAAGAGAGTGAAAAATTTAACAATTAATCCTGAATCATTTTTTTCTCTATTACTCGCTATTTTTCAAAATAGGTGAAAGTGGGAGCGGTGGCCTTAGTACATCCGTGATCATTATCATAGCCGTGGTCGTGCCTGTTGTCTTGATTCTCATCATCGTCATCGCCATCATCGTCGTCATGATGTCGAAGAAATCATCCAAGATCGGTAATGCCGATGTCGAGAACACACAAGGAAACGGTACCGGGAACGGGACCGGCACCGGCACCGGTGGAGGACTGGCACCTGTTGAACAGGTAGGCAGATGGGTCAATTGACTGTTGTTCATCATCTATATTTTCCGTTATTTATAGTGCACACATTGTCTCTCATCTTTTGTTACCCTATTGCTATATTGAATTTCATTGTACTTACGTGACCCAAAAGACATGTCGCCTTTTTTAGTTGATATAGATTTATATTCATATTGTTGTACTCACTCGCTAAATCCTTTAGATTGAGATGAGGGACCAATCCAAAATTAGATTGAAAATCTCAATCTATTAGATTCAGAAGTCAATCTTTTTCTCAATCTAATTTTGGATTGGTCTCTCACCACAATCTTACAGATTGATTTCCAATCTAAGGAATTTAGAGAGTTGTCCCGATAAAATGGTTTTCAATATAGGAATGAATATTGATGAAACATGCGGGCGTGGAATACATCATGTAGTGCAGAGTGCACGTAATATACATATAAAAAGCTTTCTTAACCCATTCGTGACAGAGGGTCCACATTATGTGGTTTGGTCTAACAACTTTTGATGCAGAGCCTTAAAAATCATACCAAATACATGAGCAGAAAGAGCAAAAAATTCTACACTTACTGTGCCCACTTTTGTTGCATCATTATTTGTTGTTTGATGCTGAAATTTTTTTAAAGGAAAATAAGCATTAAAATCCTTAAATTGGCAATGCGATGAAAATGTTAACATTAATGTTTTTCCCTGCAAATTGGCAACTTTATGACTTCTCATCATACATTCTGTCAAATTATATTTATTTCAGATACATGATGTATTATAAGAAAAATGTAGCAATGACAGAAAAATGTTGGTGTTGCCAATTTGAGGAATAAAAGCTGATGAAATTAGGCTTTAAATAATTCCTGTCACGAATGGGTTAAATGTCAGTTCACTGTATTGTCATTATGTTTCAACTCTTGGAAATGCTTATGTATTTTCTTGCATAATAGGCGTTCAGTACCCCGACCCGTACACCATCAACAGGCCAGGTTAACAACACCCGTACTGTCCAAGTAGCCGATGCCGCGGCGCCTGCTCCAGCACCAGTCGCTGAGGAACCTGTCATGGAGCCTCTGGACCTCCCTGGGTCCCCTTCGCCCCCTCCTGATGGTCCCGATATAGATACCATTATACGGGAGAGTGAGAATAATAGGGCCAAGACCCCGGTAGATCGCGTCATGACACCTGTTGAATAAGTTATCACCCCATTCCCGTGCATGCTTTTTAATCCGTCCAATTTCTACTTAAAACTGTTTGCCTGAACATGGGGGCGTAAAGACAATCTATTAATTTGAGAAACATTCCTTCCGACAGAGCCTTCTGTGAATTTCAGATCGCATAAGTGCCATAGGTTTAATGATAAAAAGTATATATATTATATTCACACGAAAACTATAGACATCACTGTTATATCAAATATACTAGTTCACGTTAATTTATGCCTAAAGGTAAACATTTGAAAAAAATCAGTTCAAAATTTGCCTTGGTGGTAGAGTCATCAAATTTAAGATGTTATTAATCAATTGAGACAAAAATAATGCAAATCAAAGTTTCCCATTGTGCTCTTTTATTGAAAAAAAAACATTTCTTCAAGATTTTAGCATGTTAAAAGTTCTCCACAGGAAAAATTGAATTATCTTCGGAAGGGTTGAACTTGTAAGCCTACATTACATTAAATCGTTGTAATTGTTATCAATTTGAAGTGTGTTTAATATGCTAAAGGCAGAAATATGCATGCAGAACATCACAATATTTTAGTAGCCATATAAAACCCATATGTGGTCCAAATTCTATAGGAGAAATTTTATGTTGAACTTGATTTTTAATATCAACTGGAAAGGTTTACATTATAAATTAACTAAAATCCGTGGCAACAAAAGTGACATGATGAAAAATGACATTTTTTCCCGGTCAAAGGAACTGCAAACTCAAAGGGAAAATACTGTTTGATTCACGAAGCATAGCTTTGATTTCAGAGAGGGGAAAAATCTAGATGAGCTGATTTATATTCTGTCCTGGAATTGGAATGAAAATATATGGGGCTTGTTTTGTAAATTTTTGTATTGATAGGTGTGATATGAAAATTTTAGAAAGAAATCCATGATATATTCATTCACTATTTTTCTTTGCTTTTCTTTTGTATTCAATCATGTAAATACTTGTTGACGTTGTTATATTCCAGTTTTTAACAATGTTCGGATATTGAGCTCTATTTTTAAAATTATGTATTTTCAAATGTTGTGGTGTTATGAAATTTTATGTAAAGATATTTGAAATTAAGAATGTTGTCTTCTATCAACTCGTATCTGATTTTCATATGCAAATGGATTTGTCTATTTTGTTGATATTGGTTGGTGATAAGCTACAAGCACATTCCATTTTGGGAATTCTGTATAGTACACGTAATAAAATTTGAATTAATATTATACAAGTGAATTTGTTAAGTCATGTGTATATATTACCAAAGATCTTTCAGAAATGTACGTGACGAATGTAACTTGCTTTTTTACAGTTATCCATATTAGCTATTTTTCCTTTACCGCATTAATTATTTTACAGGAAAGAGCCTTTTAAGATTACTGGGTCAAAAGAAGTTCGGTGTATTTATTGTGCCGTGTGAAGAGACTTCTTACTGAAATTCAACGTTAATCTTTATCTCTGAAATCTTAATCGTTGATCCACTTCGAGAAAAAGCTTAAAAAGATTTTTCTTTTCGTTTTTATCCTTTTATTTCTTTTTTCATTTTTCGACGAATAAAATGCGCTCCCCCTCGTCTTTTGTCAGTTTTTTAGGTTTTAGACTTTTAAACATTTTTATGTATTCAACTCTGATGACGTAGAGTTGTGCAGTGTGTAAATGCATGAAAAGATATTGACCTGATTGTGCGTGTGCTAACTATAGGCATTGAGGTGACTTAGCATAATAGTACGGCAATAAAGTACATACATACAGATTCTATCCTTGATCGATGCAGTACTGGCACCAATCATTCATATCGTTAATGTAACAGAACATTCCACCTACATGTATCTCTTTACGAATATTGATCTGATAATAAATATTTTGCTGTGTGCTCGTAAGGCAAGTATTGTCTTTTTGTATTTTTTTAAATTATTGTTATGTGGATGGTTTAGAAATCAGTGGAAATGTGCATCACATAGTTACTTAGTCCCGATTAAGATGAAATAAAAGATGTCGGTTTCAAATGTTTGAGTAGGACTTGGAAACTTTTTGTTATAGTCTCTCGAAAATGCCATTAGGTGTTTAAACTGAGGTGGATATAGTTTTATTGCAGTTATGTGGGAGTATGGATGGGTCACTATCGAATGACGTTATTCACTGTTTTGCACTGATATGTTTCCATTGTCTACTTTGTATTGAATTTGCTTTGATTGTGTGATTTGTACTGAAAAAAAAAAACCGGCGAGTAAACCAATCTTGGAGTGTCGCAACGGTACCATGCATGCTGGGTCAACAACTAATGGCATCTACTGCACATACATGTCTATGCTCCGTTATTTCACATAAGAACAAAAGGGAATGCTCCTGATCTGACGTGAGGGGACATTTTCGAAGCACTATCTTCTCTTATTCCATACCCTCTTGCTCTTACTCCGTTATTCCTCTGTCTTCGTCTGCCATTGCATCCCTGCCTCCTTATCCCCCTCCTCTTCTTTGTCTCTCTGTCTCTCTGTCTCTCTGCCTCCCTCTCTCGCTCTCTCTGTGTTCCCTATCCCTATCAACTTCTCTCTTTCTTCGACATCCACCCCCCTTCTCTCTCTCTCTCTCTCTCTCTCTCTCCTTGCAACCATCCAGCTCTCCTCTCTTCATCGAAATTCTCCTCGTTCTCTCTTCTAAAAAACCATGCATGTCAAACGAAATGCATTTTAACTGACATGTTGATGATACTGAATGCTTCTTTTAAATTCGTATGTATTCATTACAAGAAGAAACATTGTCCCAGTATTTGGGGTACAATAAAGGACAGACTAATGTATGATGTTATGAACATTTTTACAAACAAGCAGAATTATGGGTCATCTGTTAAACTCCATATGAATGATATAGTTATAGAATCATGATGATGATGAAGGTTTCTTGTAAAGCGCCGGTATCCGCCTCAGCTGGGCGCTCATGGCGCTTGCTCCACAATGTCTCCCAAATTTCAATATTAATTTTAGTTAGAGTAAAAAAATCACATATATATATATATATATATATATATATATACGAGTAGTTTTGATCTTTGATTTAAAAAAAAACCAACAACTGAGGATACTGTCTTTTTCATTTTCTTCTCTCCCGACATGTATCGGCCGGCCTCAATACTTGATAACTTCAACAACGTTACTTGCATTATTCTAAATTATTTCAGACGAATAATTCCCAATTATTCAACCTCTCGCATTTTGGACATTCTGGCAAAATGAGTAACATTACAACTGCAGACCATTACTAAACATTCAAGTGGTGAACAGACAGTTTATTACAATTGAATACCAGAGCGAAAGTCAAGATTTGATTTAAAGCCCATTCAAAATTGCAAGTTTCACACAAAAAGCAGGTTGCAAAATGCGAGGGGGGGGGGGTTGAACAATTTTGCACGCAACTGTAGTTTACCAAGCAGCAGTATCACAGGAGAGATGAATCAAATGAAATTATGACATACATGTAACATCTAGACTTCCGCTTCATGCATTTAAAAAAATCTATGCTTTCAAACCTAAAAGCTGGCATCTGCCTTTTCTTCAACAGGCTTCTTTACCACTACGAGTGACTAATCACAGTCTTGTTGAATTAATTCCGTAATATTTCACTGATTCTCTTATATTTCTTTTAAAAAACATTTTAGCCCTCCATGGGCTATTTCATGGAGTCAAACAAAACATTTTACAACTCAATGAAACTGGTATGTATCTTGAACTCAACTAAACACAATATTTTTACATCTCTCTCATTTTCGTTTATGCAAATAAAGTTTGAAGAGACTTCCATTTAGTAAAATACTTGTTATACCCGATATAGAATGAATATATATCTCTCATCCTCATAATATTGAATAATTTTTTTCTTCATGGTATTAAAAACTGGAATTTTGTTATCAAACTTTTGTACAAACAGTTATTGCTTAATGAAAGTCAACACACAATTTAAAGCATCATTTTTCTTCTTTTCAAAGCCAAAAATTATATTTTCTAAACTCAACTTTATCTGTACTCGAGAGCCTTCGTTTATCCATTTTGCTGTTTCATTTCAGATTGATTTTAACTGATTTCACAATCATAAAAGAAATGTACAATGTCTTCCAACTCTCTTTTACGAAACGAAAATTCTTTGTTACTATTTTGATCTAATGCAGTTGCTTGTTCAAGAGCAGAATCCTATTACTATCTTATAATGAAAATATTTCAAACCAATATCTAGAGTAAAACTCCAGATATTTTTTAATCATAATTCTTAATTATTATGGGGTTTTTTTAGTTACACTGCAAACCTAAATTTAAAAAAAATACCCTTTTATTCAACAAACACATCTTGACATCGCCTCACTAAGATGTCCTTTATCAACATAGATTCGCTTCTGAATAAAAGTTCCCCATCGTCAGCATACAGAAAAAATTCCTTTTTTTATTGTTTATTTTTTTTACAGAAATTTACAACATTCGTTTAGCTCATGAAAAGAATAGGGCCTTGATACTCCCCTGTGGTATACCGCATTAATATCAGGTTAATATCACCAAATGACGTCAACTACACAGGCAAAATTTTAACCCCGCCTTTTCACTGGTTCAAACCAACTACTTCTGATTTATTTATAAGGATTTCATAATTTACAGTGTCAAAAACTTTTTTTCGAAGAACGAGAAGAACCATTTTAACAAAGAGTCCTATAGAGGATTAAAAATCAAAGAGTTACATGCTTCAGTGGAATAGCTAAATAAAAAGCTTGTTTATTTCGGAGAATTCTCAGTTGGAGAATAAACTGATTCGTCTATAAGTTTTGAAAACAATCATTCGTTTGCAGTAACCAATAACATTCTTTCTTTCTTTCCTTTTTTATATGTCCTCGGGAAAGAACATAATATATCGTGACTGCTAAATTTATTTTTCTTCTCCACCCTTATGAAATTTCGTTTGTGAAATTGTTTCCTTAAACGGACTCCTTGCCCATTGGTTTACCGTCTGATTGGATTCAGATGATGCAGAGTTTCAAATCAGTTGCTTGATGCTTTTCTTATCCATGTTATACCGTTGTGATATGTAACCTGCGAGGATTTGGTAACAAGCTGCCTGGTGACTCTTTAAAATATGGCACCTCTTCAGTGTAATCCTCACAACTGACAACCCGTTTGATATTTTTGTCTGACCAATATAACACCCCGTTGAATAGTTTAAGATCTAGTGGTTTATAGTCGGCAGTAACACTTCGTACAAGCTGCAGATTGTTACCTTGTAGGTCGGTAAAGATGATCTGTTCTTTACTGTCATCAACGAAGTAAATTCGTTCGTCTGACATAAAAAGAAATAGGAAATGATTGTGTAAATCTTGGTACCATCACGAATATTCTCTTGTATTGAAGAGATGAACATTTTTTTTTTAAATTTAATTTCCTAGATTGCCTGAATCATTCAAGGCGGTTCGAAGCACATTCTGATTAATCGAACAGCATTCTTATTTTTAAAAAGTGTAAGACTTTTGGTCATTTTGAAATTCCAGCTCGAAAGCGGCCCGAATTTTGAAAAAAAAAAAAAAAGCATTCCCGCTGGTTTTGCATAATTCCTGCTCATTCCTAATAAGTGTGACTTGGCATTATTCCGGATGCATTACGCCCTCGACTGCACTGCTCGAATGTAGTTGGAACACAGAAGGAATGTTTAGAACGCTATGAGAATGCAGTCTGAATATGCAGAATGTACGAATATTGTTCGATTGCCGCCCGAGTAATGCCGCCAAAAGTCTTGTTTGGAGGTGTCTCGAATACTTTATGAATTTACCTCGAATGCAGTCAGAACGCTCCCGGAATCGACGCCGAATATGATTCGAACGTACAAAAATTCAAACAGAATACAGCTCGAATCTAGAATGTACTACAAATGTATTTAGAATGTAACAGGAATGTCCCGAATTTACCAAGAATGCCGTCGGAATGATCCTCGATAGAATTTAAAGTGCTGCCGAATCTAGGATTTTCCATTGATCTCAGCTAAAAAAAATCATCTTGACACACTGGCGTACTGAGGGGGGGGGGTTATTGGGGGCCCTCCCTAAAATTCAAACGTGGTTTATTTCTAATTCGATACTAGTGATTCACAAATGTTGCTGAAATGACATGATTTTCCGGGGGGGGGGGGGGGTTACTCACTTTTTTGCAACTTGTCCCTCCCCCCCCCCGAAAAAAAAAATGTTTCTGCTAATTACGCCACTGTCTTGACATGCACATGGTAGAGACCCCTCAACAATGTCAGCCATGTTGATTTGTGCCAGATTGCTGTCCTCCAGCAAGACCTGCTTGAAAGAGACGTGGAAGAAGTCAGGAGAAGAAACTGAAGGAGAAGACACTGCAGAAGATACTGCTAGCGGAGGAGAGGAGGAGTGCCAATCAGCAATCAGCACGTTCCGACTGCATTAGAGCCGCATTTTATCGGTATGGTAAAACAATGTCATCCAAGAAAACTTCTAAATAGGAAACAGAGACAAGAAATAGTTAACATTTTTGACAATGTTTGAATAGTCTAATATAAATACACACAATTAGCTTACCTGAGAGACTGACGTCTAATCCAACAATTTTCTCATAGGTTGCACTGCTGAATAATTGTGTTCGTCCAGTCATATCTAAATTCATTCGTTCTATCTTTTTCTGGTGGGACCAATATAGGTGTCTGTTGGGTCCAAAAGAGATGAGTAATAAATCAGAATATCCATGTCATTACTCAAGTTATATATACTTAACAACGTTCTCAGATGCTGCTCATTTTACCAGAACTCATGAAAATTTCGGAATGTTTTTGCATGCGTCATGATTAAAGAACTGTATATCAGAAAAAACAAATCATATCATTTTTTTTTTTTTTTTTTTCTTTTATAACTTTTTGAATATTTTTAAATTGAAAAAAGGTTTAACACTGGAATCGTCACCTGATAATCCTTGTGGCAGTTTTGGCCTTGCGGAACTTGTGGCAGATTAGCCTTGTGCTAAACAGGTTATTCAATAAAGTCTACTACTACTACTACTACTACTACTACTACTACTACTACTACTACTACTACTACTACTACTACTACTACTACTACTATTACGGAATGAACCTGCCATACTATCTTTTAGACTCAACTTGTTGCTTAGAGTATGTTCATGATGTTACAGGAGATATTCGGATGCTACATTGAACAAACTGATGTACTTTATTTGAATACTATCCACATCTCGCAGGGCCGGGTCTACGTTAATTCGAATCGAACTTAAATCAAGCATGTCCAAAATCGGCGTATAATCAAATATTGACGGGAGGATATGTATTTTTCTCTATTAAACAACATCGATATACATTAGTAATCTGTTCATAAAGATAAACGTATTTCAGTTTAAATTTCAAATTAAATTTACTCTCTTCCACTTATTTTGTAACATGTATTAACTTGTTTGAATTAGACAATTTATACACAGTAAAGTATATATAATTCAAGAATACAATGGGAGAAGGCGCTAATCCCAGTATTAAGCATACGCTTGTATTAAACGGGTATGTCCAAATTACACAGGATAGCAGGTAACATACATAAACAATATAACATAGCAAGGGGTGTTTCATAACTCTGTTCGTAAAGTTACGAATGACTTTAAGTTTACGAACAACTTGAATATGACTAGCCAAATGGGATTCTCAATCATTATAAATCGCATCAGCTAAAGGTGAAATAGGCAGACTAACCAACATTAACATTACCATTGTTTACAAACATTTTTATCGCGAAGTACATTTTTTGCCACAATTTAATTGAGATTATGGGAAATGCAGTCACACTTTGTTTAAATGTCAGGAAAAACTTTAGGCATCCCATGTGGGTTGCCATATGCCAGTCGTTTTAGTCATTCAACTTTACGAACAGCTTTAAGAAACACCCCAGGTCCTTTTTCATACGAAAGCAATGTGGATACTCTTTAAAAGATATGATTCTTATATCATGGTTGAACTTGCCGTTGAAATGACTAAGTCCTAGATAAATTATAAAATGAATGAATGAATGAATGATTAATTAAATGAATAAATAAATAGATGAATAAATAAATGAATGAATAAATAGACAGATAAATAAGTAAATAACTATATAAATAAATACATGAACATGATGAATAAATGAATAAATAGCTAAATGAATTAATTATAAATGAATAAATGAATGAATGAATAAATACATATATGAATAAATAGATAAATAAATAATAAATAATAAATGAATAGATAGCTAAATGAATAAATGAATAAATGAATGAATAAATAAATAAATAAATAAATAAATTAATTAATTAATTAATTAATTAATTAATTAATTAATTAATTTACCGAGTTTCCTCCAATACGACGATGGCTCGTGGTTTGATGATGCCGGATGAAACCTCCGTCCTCTCTCCGGTTCCATTCAGACTGATCGATCTGATGACATCTTCGTTTTGGAAGATACAATAAAGCCTTCGGGCAGACTCTGCAAGGGCTATGTCTACAGGATCTGTTGGTTGAATTGACTGAGTGTGTATTGTTAGTGAATGACACAAGGGTAAATTCATGACAAGGATGTTTTGTAACATCTTTTTTTAGACAAAAAGATGTTTACGAAAAAGGATTTTTATGGATATCATACTCTGAATAACGTGAGATAACTACGAAAAATTCCATAACAAAATCAGCCTCTACGAGCTCTAATTCTGAAAGTGGCTGGAAAATTTCGCGGAAATCGGTCACTGTCATGTCGCAACAGAAATCTAGGGATGCTGTCAATATTTAAATGTCCCCGCCCCTTCCCCCCCCCCTTCCTCAAGACCTCTGTACTAGCGAATTCATAACTGAGGTTAAAGATGAACAGTTAGTCTGTCGACTCCGAGGGGAATGAAATAATAATGCGAAATCAAATCATTATAATTACCAATGTAGCTAAAATTTGGAATGCGGTCTTTGTTCGTTCCATTCAGATTAGCTCTGTGTACGCTGCTTTCTTCTGTCCAGTAGATTTTCTTTTCCACGTGGTCGAAGGTGACGCCCAGGGGTGTGACCGGGTCAAGAGGCATCTCGGTGAAGGCCATACTCTCCAGATCAGCCCAAAAAAATTTTATTGTACGTAGCATCAGTCACGAAGACCTTAGCATCTGAAGATGATTGTAAAAAAGCAAAGGTAAGACTCTGAGAGTGGTGATTTTCGTATGTCTTGTTGAACTACTGCAATTGGCGAGTGCAATCTGACCTCCGATTGAAATACTGATTATATTTTGGATTTATAAAGCGTTTAATACATCTCGGAAGTCTCGAAGCACTTTACAAAAATATTATTACCCCGCGGTCATCGAATTCAGGCTTGGCCGTACACAATTTATGCACCTTCTCCACTCCCTGGGGAGCATTCCACCCAGGCATCTTTTGCAGATGCTCACAATGCTAAACAAACCAGAATGACTTTTGCATCCTACCGGGTACCCATTTAACACCTGGGTGGAGAGTGGCAATGTAGATTCATATCTTGCGAAAGGACATTAGTGCCGCGGTGGGACTCGAACTCGGACCACGAGATCCACAGTCCGGTGACGTATCCACTAGGCCACGACACCTGGTGTGATAGAGTTTACTTGAGGTTTCTTTGTGCATGTCGTGAACATTCCTCTCAACGTCCGACTTACCATGCGGTGGAATGGATGATAATGAGGATGATATTTGCCAGAAAGATAATTTGTTTGGAATTATTCGATGTAATTGGGTTGGGAATCATAGGCCTATATGGTCATATGATAAACAATATTTCAATTATGTTAGCCTATGTTTTTAATATTTCAAATAAATAATGACACGCTTATCACCCATCACATAGACTTTCGAGAAATGAAAAAAAAAATCAACTCAAGGGCTATGCTCATACCTTAACCTTAATGTGTTTCCTGTAGAAGTTTTGTTATAGAGGTACGCTCTCTCTCCACTCCAACTCCTTAAAATTAATCATCATACGATCAATTATCACCATCACAAAGATTTCCGAGAAATCAGGTATCACCTCAAGGGGCCGCTACATGCTCTACTCTATGTTACCTATAGAATTCATGTAATCGAATGACACAGGTAGCCCCCCCCCCCTCCCCCCCCCCCCCCCCCCCCCCCCCCCCCCCCCCCCCCCCCCCCCCCGCCGCCGTAAACTTACTTTGAATGCTTTGTGTTCGTGACTGGTTGGTTGTTATTGGACTCGTTGTTGTCTGACTTGTAGTTGATGGTGGTGTCGTTGATTCAGGGGTTCGCCCTGAAGATACCACCTCTGTCGATGCTGCTGCCTCATCTGATGGGGATATTACTTTGTCAGAGGAATCTATTGCGAAAGACCAAGACGACGACGACGTTTTATTCAATGAACAATATGTGACAGAGTGAATAAACGCTTCGTTGTTTGTTGGACGAAAAGCAGACGTTGAACATTACCCCTTTCTATCCTTTAAATTGACATAATTATATCAAAACGTATTTATTTGAGACAATGTTCGTGAACCACACGAGGATTGTTTTGATAGTAACATGGTAACGTTAATGGGTAGTTAGTCTGACCGTTGATGACACACTTCAAAGGCCCGTGTTGTGAGGTAAACTGTACGGCATTTCTAGTAGGCCTTTGATTTTTAACATTAACAAAACTCCTGGAAGACATAGAGCTCCGGGGCAGATGAGTGTCCTAGAACTCTCGCGATAGTACTGGCGTTATACATGTAATCTTTTGCTCCAGCTTGTCGCCCCTCTGATGGATTTTAAAAATATTCAAGTTCAAGTTCAAGTTCAATTTATTTCCATTTCCAACAAAAAACAATGCATAACAATTTTGATAAGAAATCAAACATGTAAATCACTGTATAATAATATGATACATTTTACATTACTTGAATAATAAAACAAAGAATATACATAAATTTGCAATAATATAAATTATTACTGGCGTGTTTGGTTTATTTTTAAAGAATATGTGTGGAAATGAGGGAACCACTAAAGAGCAGGGTTTGTAGATTGTGGATCCCTCAAAATAATAATTACAAACATAGCTTGTATAAAGGATATGAATAAAACTAGACAAAAATTACATAAATCAGTAATGACAAAGTTTTTATTTCAGTTTGTTGTAATGTTGTAACAAACAATAATAACCTAATTGTGAATCTATGATTTAAAAACTTGTTATGACCCATATTATGTTGGCCACCTCTGCAATCTTTATGGAGATCTCGGAAAGCTGGCTATAGAAATACCAAGTCATTTCAGGATTTCAATATTTCGAAGGAATGGGTCCCTATTCATTTCCATCAATTCATTAATCATTTACCAATTGTATGAAGAGGAGAACATCATAGTTGAGCACACTTACCCGGGGAAGGTATACAGACGTAGTGTTGGATTTGACCATGTTGAATGACGGCGAAAGCGTTGGACTGTATTCTCACCGAAACCAGTATAATGACCGTTTCGTCACATATTATTGGTTTACAAACATGACAGGACGACGCATCGGAATCTAGATTGAAAACGGAAATGGTTTATTTTACCTTACTGCTAAGAAAGCATGCTTGTAAGATCCAAGGGAACGGCAACTTTTTAAAGTCCTCAAAGAACTTAACTGGTAATGAGGATTTAATGCCTTTACGAACAGATACTGGCGCATCGCATCGGTTTCGAGCCCAGGGCCTCCCAGTAATGAGAGAACCACTTTACTGTGCATCGCGCCTCTACAAAGATAATTATTCTAAATGGTTACATATAAGAGTTGAAATTACTATTTCAAAATATGTATTCTCCTCTACAGCTATATATTTCGAGTTTGATTGAGGATTCCATTCTTTTTACAGATAACAAGTGGCTTCTCCTTTCTTTTCTGCACTTTTAAACATCTATGCCCCCCCCCCCCCCCACACACACACACACAAATCGCTGCTGAATTATGTTCCGGGTAATGGATAAACTGGTGGAAAGTAAGCTCGAAGGTCAGATTCCGTAGTCTGAAGGTGGAATAGAATGTATAAAATTAATTTTTAAAATCACGAATGAACATTTACAGAGACATATTATACCTGTCAGAAGCGTCACGATGCAGAATAAACCGGTCAAAAGTCGCAAATATGATACTGCCTGGAAGACAAAAACATGTTTAGTTTTGCACTTTATTTTGTTAAAAGTAATTCAGTACAAATCTATAATTTTCTTGGCTTGGAACTTTCGGGGGATGAATCCCCCCCCCCCCCCCTCTCCCTCCTCTTAACAATTTGTATAATGGAATGTAAATAAAAGGGCCTGAGCAAGATTTCTGGTTTTGTTTTGTTTTGTTTTCGTTTTTGTTTCTTTGTTGGTTTTTCTGTCAGAAAATTGTTGATGTGTCGCCCCCTTACGTTTCAAGACAGAGTTCCTATGATTCCTATGATCAGAATGCTGTTCTTACAGTTTGAGATGTGTGTCTCACAATGCTGTTTATCGTGTTTATACTATCTGACTATCAAAACCTGTACATGCTTATATCCAATCGGATTAAAATCGGTGTGCTGCCTGTATTCCCGGTTTCATGCACTCGTAAAGTTGTTGAAACTTCATTGTAGGATACAGGCTCAGTTGATAACTGCACCGAAACGTGTAGGTTCTGTGTAGCAACTGGCAAGAGAAAGATTAAAAAGTATGAATACTGTACCATTTTCTTCGATTTCTGCAACAAAAACCAATGCACCAAACCAAAATGAATCTCTCCTACAGATTATTCGGTTATTCGCCTTTTCCTGTCTTCCTGAGAGCTTTTACATGAAAATCGTGAGAAATCTTCGCTCAGTCACCATCGACGATAAAATTAAACTATTTATCGTGATGAGATGATGATGACGACGACGATGATGATGATGATGATGATGACGATGATGATGATGATGATGATGATGATGATGATGATGATAAAGGCTTCTTGTAAAGCGCCGGTATCCGCATCAGCTGGGCGCTCATAGCGCTTGCTCCAGAATGTCTCACAAACTTCAACATATAGTCAGTGTCAAATTATGATGGTTTTTTTTTTTCCTCTCCTTTCTTGCCCACACGCATGTGCATCATTTACTTAACATGCATGATGTTTTATTTAAAGTTATTAATGTTTTAAATAAAAAAATTAAACGCAGGCACAAAGTTTCAATTCATTTCACTTCTCAGTCACAAAATCTAAATGTCAAGGTGATCATGAGCAATACAAAGGCCACGTTCCCTCCTCTCTTTCCTCGCAAGCTACCCCTTTGAATTCCCTATCAATGAAATATTCATTCAAGGCAAGCACATTTATTGATACTCAGTCATCATTCTGTTTATTCACAAGGCTTCAGTACATCATATCACATTGCTCTTTTGTACAACATTTTTATACTTGGAAAGCAACCCTTTTGTAAGAAAAGAAAAGGAGAGTACGCTGGATATCACGTTCAGGTCTGATTGAATTTAAGCGAGTTAAATTGAATACCGTAAAAAGAATAAATAAAAAATCTTTTCCATGCGGAGGTAAGTTGAATAAAGCCCCCCCCCCCCCCCTCCCTGCGGGAAAAAAAATGTTGTCATTGATGTATGCCTCAAACACACTCGCTCAAACTCGTCCAAACTCATTCCTTCCCTCTCTCTCTCTGCCAATTCCATGTTCAGATTATTGCCAGGAAAATGCACGTAACCACTGACAATGAGATCAATTACAGACCTAGCTTCATAGACTGATATGTGTTTTTTTCAGAGCATGCACTTGAATCAATTATTGACAAGATTCGTGTTTTGATCGATGTTTCTATTTTTTCGATCGTCCACAAAAAAAAAACAAACAATTAATGTAGTTGTAATGAAAACGAAACTTCGCGAGGTAAATAAGTCTATCCTCTAATACATTTTTTTCTTTCTTTCTTTCTTCGTTTTTTTTTTTTTTTTTTTTTTTTTTGGGGGGGGGGGTCAATGTACCGTTACCGTTTTTTGTTTGTTTGTTTGTTTGTTTGTTTGTTTTTTTGGGGGGGTTCCTGTTTAAAATTTGCTCAAAAGAGCCCTGCGTAGCAGTATTGTAGAAGAATGTTCATGATCAGGATAATAGCAGGGAATATATGCCAAGCCATTGGAGACGGGAGTAATGTCTGAATACATATGATTTAACAAGAGTATCCCATTAAAAAGAGAGTTCAGTGGGAAGTAGGTAGAAAGATAGAAAAACTAGAAACGAATTCGGGAATTGTTTTACCCTGCCTTAATTTCATCTGCACGAGGTATTCTATTCGCCTATTCCGACCCCTCGACCCCCCCTCTCTCTCTCTCTCTCTCTCTCTAATGCTCACTTTTTTCTTCCTCTCTCTCAGCTCTGTTTACATCTCCCATATCTCTCCCTCCTATCTCCCAATGAATGCAATTTTCTTTAATAGTTTACCTAAAACTCTCCTCCTCTCTCTCTCTCTTTCTCTCTCTCTCTCTCTCTCCTTCCTCTTTCCTCTACATCTCCTTCCTTGTCTCTCCCAAGGGTCACCATTCTCCAGGGGAGGTTTCATGAAGTGTCTTGTCAGTGATATTTACTGACAAATTTGGTCTCAGCCAATCATATGCAAGGAATTTAGTAGCTTATAACAGTCATCAGTAAAAGTTGCTGACAAGACACTTCATGAAACGCTCCCCAGGACACCATCGTAACTACCTTCATCACCTGTATTTTACACCTTCAATGACCAAAAGGTGATCAATAACACAGCCTTTACCCCTCACCTACGGGAACATGGTGGTTTATGCATTAATCCTATGGAAAATAGAGAATTCAGTAGTAAACGGGTTAACCTTTACAAGAAAAAAGGCATTGCCACTATCTCTCTTTAATATAAGATGTATAATGTAACATTCAGGACCAAATTTTACCTTAAAGGCTTGTTCAGATATGACGCGACAACCCCCCGCGACAAACCTCCAGTTTTTTTTTTGTTTAAGTGAATGGGATATGGTGGAAAAAAAAAATTGCTGGGAAAAAAAACACGCAAAGGCAAGAGGCATACTTTTATTTGTCAGTCCCGGCGGCAAAAAGGTGAGGACTTATCAAATTCTTCAAAAGTTAGCACAAAATATGATGACTTTTGACAAAAATCTCTTTTATTTGAGCCTTGACATGTTAATGCGCGTTCACTGACATATTAAAGTGGGGTGGTTTGCCGTGCCATATGTGAACGCTAAAAAAGGCGGGGCGGGGGGGGGGGGGGGTTGTCATGTCATACCTGAACACTGCCAAAAAAGGACAAGTTAACGTAATGTGGCAAAGGTATGCATGATTGGAAACAGGGCTAAGTGCCACTCATTTCATAATAGTAAAAAAAAAAATCAATTTCATTGCTAGTTATACCGGGTGCCCCAGAAAAAGCGGAACGGTGGATTTCCAGTACTTTCCTTTCAAAAAGTAGGTACATTTTTACATCAATGGGTAAAACATCTTCTACCAAAGAGAATAATTCCAAGATCATTGACTTTGGTGGAGTAATTTTGATTCTATGCCTGTTTCTTAAAATACAGTAATTTTCATATTACGCTTATTTTTTGCGACAGATGAGAGCCGCATTGCGTCGGGAATGGCCTTTCATTTTGGCACGTTTTGTTATTCCCATGCATCAATGGGCTTCCCTCAAACATCGTACTATGAAAGGCCATCCCAACACACTTCTACTCTCATTGGTAGCCAAAAATTTGAAAATGACTGTATTTTAAGAAGCGGGCATAGAATCAAAATTGCTTCACCAAATTCAATGATCTTGATATCATTCTCTTCGATAGAGGATACTTCACCCAATGATGTAGAGAAATTATTACCTTTTTAACGTAAAGTACTGAAAATCTGCCGTTCCTCTTTTTCTGGGACACCCAGTATATTCCATGAGACACAATATACTTATATCTAGAGTGACAGCTTATGCAAATACTTCCATACTTACAAACTTCAGTTGCATACAAGCACATTTTAAAAAAATAAATGCTACGACTCTCTTTGACAGGCACATAAATAATTTCTTTATTTATACATTATACATAACATACCACTGTTAATATTTCAATATAGTTGGAACATAGAATTATTAATTAAAGAAAACTATAACTTCTTACCATGTATATGCCTTTTCAAATGAAAGACCTTATTCCTCTGGCACATCCAGGCAATAATTCTTATCATGAAATGTTTTAAAACCATGATGATTAAAGGCATTGGTTAACTTTGTGAGTAGCTGATTCTAAAAATTCTCAAACTACGATGAAACATGTGTATGAGTACTTGTATTTGTACTAAAAAACCCTGAAACCAACCATAATTTGAAATGAAAAAGTGTAAGTTAGATGCACACGGCGATTTTATTATCCTTCGTCTCACGAGACAATCACTAAGAGGGCCACTTTGCTTGAATGTGAAAATGCCGTTATGTGCCTCCCGCCGCGTGATACGCCGATACACACAGTACGGTAAGGTGCATGCATACACGCATGCACACTCCTTATGTCTATTCTGTGCAACCGACCCTCGTATATTTTTCAAATATTGGTTCACATTTTTGATATTTAAAAATACTTCCTGTGGATATTATACTTTGAACCTTTCAGACTGGTATTTTTACACTATAACCCTTATGTTTATCCCATTTTCAAGTAACAAAACAAGATTTTTTAAAATCATAACAATGTTAACCAATGTCTGTAAAGTAGCATGAAGTGGACCTACAGTACTGTATCCTAATAAGCTGTAAGAAAGGTACCCCTAACGTTAGTGAACAAAATAGAAACTTCATAGAATGAAACTAAATTATGACATTCAAAATAAAGAACTTTTTGGATCTGCAATACATGTACCTTATTCCAATGAGAAAGCTATTCTTAACCCTTTGTACACTAAGTGTGGGCTACAGTCTATAGAAATTGCGTGTTATACTGACATCAAATCCTGCAAGAAAGGTTCACAAATGCATGCAGGAGTCTGTATTAAAGATGAAGAAGACCAAAATGAAATACCACAAAGGAACAGAAAGTTCTTGAGAATTCATTCAGATTTATCATTCAGCAAATCCAGAATGTTTCAATTCGATAAAATAACAAGGGCTTTCTTGCTTTACCCTTGGGGCAAATATACATGATCCCATACACATTGTTTGATAGGTAACATACTGGTAATTAAATGTGAAAATGAAAAAATGAAAATACGAAAACTAACATTTTTTATACATGGAAGCTCAATTGTACAAAAAATATTGGTTATGGAAATAACTAATACAATATCTTAGATTTTGAGTTTGAACTTGCATCTTTCCACTCAATATCTAACATGGAAGTCACAGGATTTTTTTCATGTACTTTCCCTTGAAGAAGTTGTTTACTCAATGACCTTTGATTTATAATGGTCATCTTACTCGAGATCTATGGTGTTCCGAGAGTGGGACCACATTTACCCATCTGTTTAGTATTACTCTCCTTATGAATAAAGATCTCATTCAACAGCCCCACATGTACTAAGCAACAAATCATTCAAATGGGCATACTGTATTGCACTCATGCAGCAAGGCAGAAATTGTTGGGTCATTTATGGACTGATTTAACTTCAAGAGGAGAGACACAATCGTTTTCACACCATCTGACAATGAGGAAATAACAAAGGCAAAAGGGGGAACCTTGATTTGTCATCTAGAGAAGAGAAGAACTGTCCGGCTATTCTTTTATCTGTGTACATTCTAGAAGTGTTTTGATTTTTGCTTTGGACTATCCAGTGAAAATCTGCTTCAGTGTTTGCAGCGTTTATCTGTTGCTGTCCAAACTTGAAGTAGCGCTTGTCTTCAAGTTCAATCACAGTTCACCTGGATAAGGTATTAGAAGCTTTGGAACCATCCTGTCACTTGCTATTACATCATAAGGTCTCCAAGGTTCCATTCCTACCACTTCTTGAAATTTAAAGGCATTCTTTGGAATGCTTTTCATATCATTCCTTTGTACTATGTAGGAGTCCTTTGAATGCCTTACTACCATTTGTCACATGTCAAGAGTCCTTTAGATGCCTTCCAAACCATGATATGACACCATCTCCTAGCTACATGCTTTACATGACTGATCATGAAATGAAGCCTTTCAGGTGCTGTAAGATGTCCTCATCAATCGAGTCCATGATCTGCAGAGAGGCTACAGGGCCATGTAACCTCTCATGCTTAGATATCTTTCAAATCAGTCCTTTATACCATGAGGGATGCCTCTCATATTACACTTTGACACCTGTTAGGAGTCTCTTAGATGCCACATTATGTAACTAGCATTGATAAGGAGTCTTTCAGATACATCATATATAGCTGCTCATGAAATGAAGCCTTTCAGTTGCTGTAAGACCTCTTCATCAATACCATCCATGATCTGCTGAAAGGCTGCAGGGCCATGGACCCTTTCACACTTGGCCATCTGACACTTGACAAACTCTGGAAAGGACACGTTGTGAACTGGGTCTTGCCTTGAAAGCTGGAGAAAACGAGAGAATGAGAAATAGGTTTAATCTTACAGTATCAACATCCTTTCTTCACAAATCATTTCTACTGCCTGAGACAATGAACATTCCAGATCACTGGCAAGCATGTCATCCCATACTTCAGTTAAAATCTGCTGTCTTGGTCTGAATTTATAACTGAAGAGTTCATAAATTCATTATTCCTAAATACTATCCATCACCAGAGTCTAAGCACAAAAATTGCCAGGATAAAAGCAGAGTCATTCTTTTACTGCTAAAGCATTGTACAATTTGGAAGTAATCATACCCCATCATACACAGAAGGCTGGCAACAGGTATGGAGGGCATAGATAAGACATCATGTAGCTGGTATACATGTAGGACAATTTAGTAATAATAATACAGTACTTGTATCGTGCATATCAGTACTGTAGTGTCTCTATGCGCTTAGGAGAAAGGGAAGATGAAGAAGGGAAGGAAAGTGTTGCAATTTGCACAACCAAAACTCGTTCAAAATGTTTTTAAACAGAAGTGCCTTCAAACAGGTTTTGAACTCAGAAACTGTGGGAGCTTCCTTCACATGGCATGGGATAGTGTTCCAAAGTGTAGAGGCAGCACGAGCAAAAGATCACTAACCATAAAACCTAGTTTGAATAGTTGGTCACTGCAGAAGATTTAGAGTACTTCTAGATCTTACCTCTCTCATTCTCTTGTCATGTAGCGTCTCATAGTCATCGTCCAGATCATCACTGCGGTCCTCACTCATTACAAGGAAACTGAACAGATTGTGAAGGTCAGAGAAGAGACATCTATCACTTATTGCTTTTTTTATAGGAAATATGATATATTGCTATAGAATCACAAGATGCCTCCCATTTAATCAGGAAGATACATTCATGCTTGCTATAGCAAAACAATATTAAACAAAAATGCAGGAAATCATCCTATCACTACTAAAAGCAACAGAAGAAAGATACTTGACAGATCAACCTCTTGCAATAAGCAAGCATTGAAATTACAAGTTAAACAATACGAGCATGATTTATCATAGGTAATGCAAAGTTAAAATGTTCTTGTGCTAATTTTTAAGAACTTTTTGTAAGCATATCACAGAAAAGGACTACATGTATCTACAAAGGCTATACTTTATACATCATAACATGCCTTTAAATGGTTTTCCTGTTTATTTTTTATACTCTGGTATGATGCTACTCACTCTATCTGTTGACCGTTCTCTTCTCTGCATACATCATGGAGCACTTCTACAATGATATACATCATGTCTGGTAACCTGTCCAGTATGGCCCTGGATGGACTTGTCAGCAGGGTGGCAAACGCCAGACCCGTCAGTTTCCTGCGCTCGGCTATGGCCAGCTGGTCCATGCGGTCCACCCAGGTCTGGATGAGGTTCTTCAGTAACTCATCCGACTATGAAAGGAAAAAGAAGAACATGGAATGAAAATCGTGGAAGTTTTGTAATGGATGTTGGAAAATAGCACTGAACGCATACACATGCACTCATCAGAGTAAATCGCAAGAACGAACAGGAAGCTGAAAATAGAAACAATATTTACTCTGATGAGTGCATGTCGAAAAGCTTAAGTATGTTTGTGTTCAATGCTATTTTCCGATTTTGCAGTACCAAAATCTATTGTCAATAACGTGAAATGTAAAACTATCTGTATCTGTATTACAGGTCACATGTGAAGCTGTAACTTAAATTAAATGATCGTAACAACAAATTGATACAGTAACATAAACTGTAATATCAATACTGATAACACCTAATTTAACATGGTACAACATGAACATACAACTTTTCTTTCATCCATCCAATAAAAAAAAACAGAGAGGGACTAGAGTTATGTTACAAACACAGCTATTGTAATAGACAAGAGTTTATCAAGGGCATCTCACGTAAACAAAGGCACAAGAAGCATTTTCGTTAACAGATAGTTTTAAAGAATATAGTATCAATAGCAAACACATGAACAATGACCCATAATAAGAACTAAAATAGCCATCACTTGGAATACAAAATAAAGAGAGCATAAGATCAAACATGAAAAGTGAAATCTGCTCACATTTGTGCTCCAACTCTTGGCGATTCCGTCAAGGACCGAGAAGAAATAGTCCTGATTCTTGATGATAATACGGCAAAGGAGAGAGACATACATCGTCATCACCATGGGGTAGATCTACAGGGAAGAAATACAGTTTGTACAAATAGATATTAGTTGTAGAAAGATTAGTAACAAGTTTCATGAAACCAAAAAAAAAAAAGGAACAGATCCTAACAATCTAATCAAGTACAATATTTCTCTTCTACAGTTTTTTTTTTCAAACCCTAACTAGGTTGGGGGGGGAGGCCCCCACTTGACGTTTTGCACAATATATCCACAAGACCACAACGCAAAAAGCTCTCACCGTGACATTTCATGACGTTTTTTGTTTGAATCTCACGCATCTTTTGAGACCAAATTCACGATGCGCGGGCATGCAGTTCCAAAGTTACATATGATTTTGTACTTGTACGTCAGACTGAAAAATTGCTCAACAACAGGATTTCGTGTATAATTTCAAAACAAGCTGCGTTTTCAGCTAAAATTCATGCTTTTACAGATTAAAATCAATTAATTTTATGTTGCTTATGATCACAGAAGTGTCACCAACAAATTTCATTGAAAAAACAATAAAAAATCAAAAGGTCGAAAAAAAAACCAAATACCTAAGTAATTTAAAAAACAAAAAAATATATGAGAAATTAATTTTGACACAGGAATTTTTTTAAAGTACATTTGCTAAGAATATTACAAAGAGTATCTAGACCAAATATTATTTGGAGCTTTACATAGTGATTTAGAGCAAACAGTCTGATTTCATGCATAAATTAGCCCTCAGAAAAATTAATTATACAATTTTGTAGATTATGCTGCCGGCAACGTGCGTGCAATATCAATCGCGATCGGGCAGTTGACAGCCGAAATCTCAAGGGGGCCTCCCAGGCCCCTCTGTCCCTTGCTCTACACCAATCCTACTCTCTAACATGCACCTTATATCTCCACCTATGCCCCTCATTCTGAATGGCTCACTAAGTCTCTGAACATCTTCCACCTCATCCTCACTGAAACCATCCCTGCCATCCTTGAGGTTAGCTTGAACATCCCAAAAGATAACACATATCGTATTACGCATTTCCATTTCACCCCCCCCCCCCCCAATCTCCCAGATCACAATTACCCTCCTCTGTAAAACCAATAACTCTGCATGGCTCTTACATCTTTACTCAGGATCTCCTCAAAGACTGTAGGCAGGTATGACTCAAAGAGTTGTGGTCCTTTGATTGGGAAAACCTTGAACACTGTTTCAATTGTCTGCAGATAAAAGACATGTCAAATAGTTACATATCCTATAATAAAATAAAGCTGGGAAAACTTTGCATTATACAAAGTACGCCAAATCTGAAATACTGTCCTTTCATAAAAAATATAATGTGCAAATGTATGTCTCCGTAATAAATATTACAATACACATACCAAAACAGGTTCTGTGGTTCTTTCTTTCAAAAAATAGGTAAAAGTACACAAAGCCAGCAAAGCATGAAATATTTTGGTCATGTTGATGCTCCATTTCCATCAAGAATTCTTGTTCTTGCTTTACAAAACTCTTTGTAAATCAATACCCGATGTAAATGTTCAGAAATGAATGGACAAAATATTAAGATGAATGTCTTACTTGGCTTATGTATATAAATAGGCAATATAGCAGCAACGGAAATACCCACGTGAAAGTCGACTTGAGGTCTGGCCACCTCAAGTCGGCAATCCTCAAGTCGACAACGGAACTCAGAAAATTTGATGGCCTGTACTGTATTTGCTTGTAAAATTTCTAAGTTCTGTTGTCAACGAGAGAGATCTGCCGACTTGAGGTGGCATGAACTCAAGCTGACTTTCATGTGGGTACCATTTATTTTCATTGCTGCATATAAATAGACAATATAATAATCCATGCTTTTGGCTATCATTTCATATGCAATTACCTTGAGTACTACTGTGACACCCTCTGTTCTGAGTTCACTCATTATGCCCGTTGTGCATGTTGCAACCGTTTGTCCATAACTCTAAAAAGGATACAATGTAAAACACTTTGATGAATTAAGGAATGTCCACACAGCCTGTATCACTTAAGTACACACTTGGAATGGAGAAAGCATAAAGCCCACCGCATGGAATTACTACGTTTTTTTTTAGAATATTGTGACTCAAATGGCCATAAGTGTAATAACATTTGGTAAAACCATGTCTGATAATAGTCCAGTGATATCTCTGTAAAGTCTCATCACTTGCACATATACATCTGCAATGCTAAAGAGCAAGTCTTACAAAATATGTCAGTATTTGTTACACAGAACAATTAAAGCTGAAACAAATAAAGCTGAAACAAAAACTAAGACAGAAACTTTCTCTATCCACGATATTTCATATGATGTGGGCTTTAGTAAGGCTATAAACCGAAAATAATCATCAGATACAATAAAATCACTGATGTACTGGCAACACAACAGATAAAATACATTGTACCAGCCCATAACATATAAAATAAAAGCAATTACAGGGCAGTATAAACGAATGGAAAAGTCATATGACTGCAGCAACGTTTGAGCCTACCTGCATGAACTGTTCCTTTCCAAGTACTACATATGAACTGATGATGTGAAGGCAAATCTTCAGATTCTCTGTAGCCATTTCTACCAAATCAACAACCAGAAGTTCAAAGGTCAACCAAAGGGTAGCCCATAAACAAAATACAGCTTAAGGCTTGTAAGGCTTTGGGCAAAGCTCTTTCATTTGGGCAAGAACTATCACTGACCCATTAATGTGCACCTCAGTCATAAGTAAAAAATAAAAAATAATACCACTGGGTATCTGAATAAACCTACAGAAAGTAAAGAAAGAAGTATGTATGTCATTACAATGGACACTAACTCTAGACTGTGAATTCAAACTGCAATCATCATGTAAAATTCACAGATCAACATCGAGTTTGATTCAAAACAAAACCATTCTAAAAGATTACCAAAACAAAATGTTTGCTTACTGATTGTTCCAAGCACAAATTTCAAAAGTTGAGTTGTATCCAAACCATGTCAGATGGTATGATTATTTGGAGTACTGGAAGATGCCATATAAGTGGAAATGGTAGATATATAGTAACGGCAGAAATATCCATGGTACATTAATTTTCGCCAAATTTGCGCTGTTTTCAGCAAGCACAAATTCTAGAACCCGCAAAAATATTAGCACCATTTCATATGCATTGAAATATCAAATCAAATCTTGCACTTTTGCAAGTGAGTAATTGTGTAGTGCCAATCTAAGAACCAGCGAATATGTTCTTGGGTCACTCAGTGCGAAAATTTAATCATGCGAAAATAACAGCATTTACATTAGGTATCTAGCAAACAAAAGTAGGGAGATATAGACAGCGAGATGGAAAGGTAAAAGAGAGAAAAAGAAATGGAAAGCAGGAGAAGAGAGAAACAAAGAAATGAAATAGAAAAGGTAGATAGGCATGACAAATGTGGAAAAATGAGAGAATGAAGGGGAGAAAATATAGCATAGAAAGACAGGAAAGAGACTTAAAGCTGAAGAATGAAGAATGAAAAATGATCAAAATAGGAAGTACGAGCAAGAGTGAAATATAAAGGCATAAATGAAGGAAACAGGGAAAAGAAAACCAGATATATCAAGAACAACATCTGACAATGTAAGCCCAGGGCACCGTTTCATGAAAGTTGTCAGCACTGACAAGTTGTCATTCTCTGACAATTACCATAGTAACAGTCAGTGACCAGTGCTTCTCAGCCAATCAAAACAAAGGATTTTAATGAAACTGTCAGAGAATGACAACTTGTCATTGCTGACAACTTTCATGAAACAGTGCCCAGATGTTCTTAAATGGAAGACCTACCTAGTACTTCAGGCATGTTGGAAAAGAGATCCATGAGTTCTGGTGTCATCGCTGAAGCATTCTGTAAGGTCTCATACCTACATGGTTACAATCAACAGAGATTAAAACATCTCAAACAGATTCACAAGAACAGAAATGGATAAACTAAACAATTAGCAGAAAAGAAAGAAAGCCTTTACGATAGCCTAGCAAAAATGAAGTCGTGTGACAAAATGGGTCCGGAACCGAAACAATACAGACAAAAGATGCATGCTGTGTTCTTTACGCTTCTTTTCCCACCACTCCGCCTTGCTGGGCTGCCCAACATCAACTGGCTGGACAACATGAACGAAAGCTGACAGAACATCTGGTGAATACCTGTATGTGTCACTTCAGGTCCCATTTTATGAAACTTTTTATCAATAACAAGTTGCAATAACTGTTATAAGCTACTGAAATCCTTGCATCTGATTGGCTGAGAGCAAATTTTCACAGAAATGTGGCAGTTGCCACTGATAACAAGTTTTATGAAACGGGGCCCAGTTCATAGAAGAGACGACTCTTGTTCCATAGCAATGATGCGAGGGATATGCCATTTCAGTCAAGTTCATTGTATCATCTTGGTAGCCATTGCATGTCATACCCCCCCCCCATTTTTTGTTTGTTTAATTTATGAACAGTTAGTGGAAATGACCAATACTGACATCCCATTCAAGTACAACTACACTGCATGCATCATGAATCTACACTTATCAATATACAAATCATTTGCCATCTCAGTGGCATTACAAGCCCCACCTCCCCGCCTCCTTGGGGGTTCAACTGATGAACCATTTGTGGAAACAACTGACGTCCTATATGAGTACATGTAAATATAATGAAATTGTCAATCAAGCTGAACAATAAGAATGGAAAAATATACTAATCATATGCCCCACTCACCAAAGATCCACACCATCTTCCATTAGATAGACATGAGGAGGTTGGCTGACATCCGTACTGAACTTGATAACGGGGATGAGGAAAGGATACAGTGTGGTGCTGTGTGGCCCTATACCCTGCAAAAAGACCGTATGAAGAAAATTGACAAGAGTGCGGTTAGTTACTTCTGGAATAACATGAACAAGTCAAAGTTAACTTCCTAAGTGGGGGAGCTTTGGAGGGTACATATGTACTAATACATGTAATCACTTCAACAAGATGGGTGAGGGTTGAGATTATGACAAATCGAAGCATGTTTTGTTCTACTGAATCTTCCAAGAGAAGGGGCAAGTGCTGGGCAAGGTTACTGGAGAAGGGGCGAATCTCAAGCCCCACCCTGCACCATGTTATATTCTGGTGAATCCTCCCACAGAAGGAGGGGGGGAAAGAGTACTGGGCAGGTTAAGAAGAGGGGGCAAATCTTACCCTCATAACCGGCTGCCTACTAGATTCCCTCATTCACATAGGCTCAATACAATGAATGTCTGGTTCTGTCGGGTAATTAATGGGATAAGACCACTTACTTGAACAAGTTGGATAAACGTGGAGAGTATGACATATCAAAGTATGTTATGCGCTGATGAATCTTCCCAGAAAAGGGGCGAGTACTGAGCAAGTTTGGTAGAAAAGGGGGCAAATTTATCTTTTGTAAGACCACTTACCTGAACAAGATGGATAAGAGTTGAGAGTATGACACACCGAAGCATGTTGTGTTCTGCTGAATCCTCCCACAGAAGGGGTAAGTACTGGGCAAGGTTACTAGAGAAGGGGCAAATCTCAAGCCCCACCCTCTCAATGATGAAGGACATGACATGGAGGATGTTCATCTAACGAAACAGAAAAGAAAATATTTCGAAAATTTACTTTGACAAAGATCCAACAACTACTGGGAAAATCTAGGATTGCAATGAGCATGAAGCATTTTTTTTTCAAGGTATATATTTTATTTTATGAAGATACACACATTTGAAGGCAAAGTAAATACATCTTTACTTTCCTCATGCTCAATAAATTATTTAGGCAAATGTAAAATGAATCATGTTTTGTTAGCTTCTGTTATTGTTTTTCCTCTGAGAATAATACTGCTTTCACACCAAGGTACCGTCGCTGGGTACGGTCGCAGAGACCGTACCCGTTGCTTTCACACCGCCGTCAAAATTTGGTCAGGCCCAGAGCGATCGGTCGCTGTATAGCTGACCTAGCCGGAAGCGGAAGTAGAGATAGCGCGTGGGCATGTATGGGGGGTCATTGCATTTCGATCGGTCGCTGAGTACGATGTGCTTTCACACCAAGGTACAGTCGCTGAAGTACCTCAGCGACCGTACTCAGCGACCGATCGTTTTTGACCAAAACGATCGGTCACTGAGTACGATGAAATGCTTTCACACTATGATTTCATCGGTCGCTGGGTACAGTCTCTGCAACCGTACCCAGCGACCGTACCTTGGTGTGAAAGCAGTATAAGTTTGGAACTTACCTTTGTGTCACATTCTGATACATGCTGAAGAAGCTGGAATAGCAGTGAAAAACTGGATTCTAAAAACTGTAATGAAAGAAAAAAAAATACAATCAAATTTGTTTTAACAATGAAAAGGGTGATCCTTGAAAAGTACATCAAATATTACAAGTTTTTTCACTTAACTTTGCCAATAATCAAATTCAATGTCGTATGATTTTGTCTTGAATTCAACAAACAATGCATGTCGATAATATGGAAGAACTGCATATCTCAATTTTTTTACCTTTTAGTTTTTTGGTCTATGATAATCTAAGAAACATCATGTTCAATGTGTCCAAATGTTATGTAATAACTATTTGTCGTTTTAAAAATAAAATTCAAAAAATTCCACCGTTTTGGGAAAAAGTGACGTCACTTAGCAGGTAGAACTACGTAACTTGAGTTTTTTGATCGGAAATGGACTATCGTTGTCTATTTTTCAGGTAAAGGTACGTAAGTAAAGTTACGTTGTTTTGGCAGATCATTTTCCTCCCCATGAGGCAGGTCATGTGGCTGGCAGAACTACGTATCTCATACGCGCATGCTGCACTAACAGGATTCTTATGATCTGGCAAAGCTATGTATCTCCTGCTTGAAACCGTGCGTGCCGAATTTAAAACACACTATCTATGCGCACTAGGAAGATACGCTGTTTTGCCAGATCCCAGTGCACGCATCACATGCGGCAACGATCGGGTGTAATCTGGCAAAACTGTGTATCTCAAAGTTATGTAGTTTTGCCAGATCATTATGCTGGTGAGTATGCTGCATTGATCTGGCAGAACTATGTATCTTTTAAAAAACTGCAAAATATTCATAAATAGTTGAAGAATTCGTATTTTGAATTAAGTAAAAAAAAAAAAATGTTTCCCTCTTCTTATAGAACACAGTTCCAAGTTGTAAAAATAAATACATGAAAAAAGGCAAGCATTTAAACTTCAAACGTGAATATCTCGAAATCGCTAAAATAGAGATACATAGTTTTGCCAGATCACGGCCGAATACCCCATTGCACATTAATATTTCTCAGGTAATGAAAAAAATCTACTACATAAACAGATACTTAGGATTAAATGCTATTACTAAGGCTTGTTGTCATAAGTCAGAGCCCTATTTGACCGCCGACTAGAGCAGGAATTCCGCTCAGCATCTTTTGTTCTACTAATCCCTTCTTATCCTCCCGTTCCTGTGGAGACAAAAATATAAAGATCGCGAAAGCCGATGCGAATACCAGACCACAGAGAAGCCAATAAAAACCGATCAATGCACCTTATGATAAGCTACCCAAAGCATAATGTATTTTCACTAAAAAAAAATAATTTACAGTGCTCTCAGTTATAAACAAAACGACATGTATTTAGCATTTGGTTATACTTACTGGCAGGAAGGCTTCTGTTTTGAACTCAAAGTCATCCACAGGTTCATCATGTCAGTCAAAGAAAAAAAAACCATTAATTTGTACATGATTTCTCATTTATAAATTATGCATCGCTACAGAATTTCCTTGATTTTTAGATGTACTTCCAGTTATTCTTGACCTATGGTACTTTGAAATATTTTGCTTTCCAATGTGCTAAATAAATGTACCTTATAAATATTAGTAACTGTTTCCTTAACTTTTCACCAAAATGGTCTTCTTCATCTTCTTTACTTCCATTGGTGAAAACATCCAAATCTATGGATATCCAAGGCTACTGTAATCTCAATACATACAGGCCGGAATTCACAAAGGTGGTTTAAATTTAGTCCATGGTTTAGGCAAATTTTGTGGTATAAGTGCACTTGATTTAGCGTGTACACTAAGATAGGTCCAATGATAAACGCGCACGTGTGGCAAAGGGCGCTAGATTTACGCTTGTTGCCATGGTTTAGACCACGGTTTATGTTAATTCATGTTTAGATTAATTTACATAAACCGTGGTCTAAACCATGGCAACAAGCATTAATTTACATAAACCGTGGTCTAAACCATGGTAACAAGCGTAAATTTGGCGCCCTTTGCCACACGCGCGGGTTTATCATCGGACCTTTCTTAGTGTACGCGCTAAATCAAGCGCACTTACACCACAAAATTTGCCTAAACCATGGACTAATTTAAAACACCTTTGTGAATTCCGGCCACAGTTGTTACTTGAAAGAGAAGTCAACCAACTTGCACAAATCACAATTTGTGACAAAAAACACAAATGAAGCCATCATAACATAATGGATGATGATGATGATGATTCACAGCATTTTTATGGCACCATATATCTGTTGAAAAAACATTCAAAGACGCAGACTCCTCCAATCAAGTTTAAGCATTCAAATGTTAATTTCACAAAGATATGATGGGAGCGATAAGCCCTATAGGCAAGGCAGGTGAGGTAAAGGATATCAGTCTTGAGTGCCTGGGCAGCTGTTATCCTGACTACGAGATCTTCATCCACCGATAGGAGTGGTAGGATGGCTTGGTAGAAGGTAGGGTGTAGAGAGGGGGAGAGCTTCACCCCAATCCATTGACCAACTAACCAGATCACTCTTCTCCTTATCATCTTGTACCTAAGTCATCGACAAAATAATAATAAAGAAAGATGAGGAAACAGGACAAAGTATAATAATAGAAAAGAAAATTGGAAGAATTCATAATTTAGCGGGGGTATAATAACAGGGGTAATCTTCATATATTTGGGGAAGACAACGCCCTGCCCCCAATACCAGAAGCATTTATAATTACCAGATAGTCCATTGGGAAGCAGTTTCCTCTAGTCAAGTGTTATCTATACTCAATGTAATGTACATCAAGAAGTGACTTTAGGAAAGCTTTCATTTCTTTAGTTTACAAAATTTTATACATATAACATAATTACAAAAACATAAAGAAGAAAAAATAAGAGAAATAATATTGTTTATTGGTTACTTGTTGTTTTTACCTTGTTTTTTTCAGCAAAAAAAAGGAAGAAAAAATAAGAAAAAATAATATTGGTTATTGGTCATTTTTTTTTAACCTGACTGCTAAGAAAGGAAATGCATTTTGTAAGTAATTAAGCCAATGGTTTTAAGTCCTCTCCAAAGGACTTAGTAATGGGGATTAATGCCTTACCAAAGGGCACTAGCGCATTGACCGGCTTTTGAACCAGGGTCACCGGATTACAGGGTTCATACACTTATACATTTTCAAAATTCCATGACTTTCCATGACTTTCCAGGGCAGAAAAATGCAAATTTCCATGACTCATTGATCATATTGATGCAAAACTTACATAAAGAGCACGCTGATTAAAAGAGTTTCAAAGCTGATCCGAGTGCAATGAATGCAGGGCTGGCCAGAGCGTGAATTTATTAACATGAAAAATATCTTGAATAGATGATTTTCCATGACTTTCCAGAAGAAACTGACAAATTCCCTGACTTTCCCTGACTTTTTGCTTCTGGAAAAAAGAATTTTCAATTCCATGACTTTCCAGAAATTCCCTGACCCGTATGAACCCTGGGATTATGAGACCAGTGCTCTACCAAGTGAGCTATCACACTGCCTCAAAGATAATATGAAACAAACACAAAGACTAGAATTCAACCAGAAAATATAAAATATGTTGGTCTTAATTGGCTATCTCTTGTTAATTAATCTTGGTATTCCAACCTGGGGTGCATGTTCTGAAGTTCTTTCAAGAGATGCGATGTGAACCACTGATCGAAATCAACATCATCAAAAAGCTCAAAAGCAGCTTGACCTATGGCATTGTACACTGAAAATAAATAAGAAAATAGATCAATTCAAGATTTCAAAACTGGTTATCATGAACAAATAAATTTGACTTTTATTCATTTAGAGATGATTTTTTTCTAACCATTTCCATTCTACTTTGATAAATACACATGTATATAGTATATAGTTTAATGCAAGGACAATATTTTCATATAATTATTGACATGCTGTGGCTTATTCTGTCACTCTTTTAATCCAAATCTGAGTCTAAGAGGTTGCTCTAAAAGGAACTACTAAAAGCACATCTTTCTCAGTAAATCTATCTCAATATCAGATTTTGGCACAACAGACAAAAAACTAACACTACAGTCTAACACTGAGTAGCCTTAAAGCCACTGGGTAACTTTTAAAAGTCTGAGCTGCATGGCCCTACATGTATCAGTGTACAAGTATGTAATATTGTGTAAATATGAAGCCCTGAAAAAATGCATTTCAAAAGCATCATCGTGTGCTTCACAAAAAGGGAAAATGTATGTTAATGCGCCTGTCAATTGTTTCTCCGGCCCCCGGGTACCCGGGCACTACCGGGAAACTCGCCGTGTATCATTGGGGGTTGTGCAAACAGACGTCCCTGCTGGCGGGGAATATGTACAGGGTTGTGGCGGTGCTCGAGTGCAGACATCCCTGCTGGACGAGGACCATGTACAAAGTTGCGGCGGTGGCTCGAGCGCAACGTCCCGGCCTGGCGGGGACCATGTACGGGGTTGCGGCGGTGGCTCAATGGTGTTCATTTGAGCCAGGGATTTCTTGCCTCGTGGTTTGAATTTGTCAGGTAGGCCTACACTTGCCTTAAATTATTATTACCGTACCTGTATCATATATACAAACGGGTATAGATCTACGGTTTAGAAGAAATTATGTTTTTGATAATTAATATTGATGAGATTTACCATGCGAAGTACTAGCAAATATTCTTCAGTTCATTCCAGCATTCTTTTCATCTCACGCCGATGTCGAGTGTCGAGCATAGCAGCAGCGATCGTACAACCCTTTCCATTTCCTGGCTTGTTTGTTGTTTGTTTCTCATTATTTTAATTTTCATTCTTTGTGATTGAAATGATGATAAATGGTTATTACAGTGTATTTCTTCTATTGTTTTTCATATTACTATAGAATATTTTATATTATTAAGGGTACTTTCTCCCGACATTAGAAGTATGGGGGCCGGGACTTTGTCCGCGATATGAGAAATCCCCGCGTGGTATGGGGGCCGGGACTTAGTCGGTGATTCGCCGCCGAAGATGCCCTGCCCGGCGGGGAAGTCGGCGGGGGTTTGTCAGCTTAGAGGGGCCGAAGTCCCCGGTAGTGCCCGGGTACCCAGGGGCCAGAGAAACAATTGACAGGCGGATCACTTATATTTTTGTTAAAAAATAAAAAACTAGATGAATCCTCGACCGTGCGCGGTCGAAATTTATGCTTCCGCCATTGCCAGGTCAGAAATATATGGCACATTCATGGTGATTTTTCTTTATTTTCATGTATACAATGACATCTTTGACCTTGACCTTTGACCTTGTGACCCCAAATCTAATGACACCATCATGAGACCTTATATGCATACATGAGCCAAGTCTGAAGTTGAACCATCACAGAATTGTTAAGTTATTGCAAGAACAAGTAATTTTCATGTATATAATGACCTCTATGACCTTTGACCTTTGACCTTGAGACCCAAAAATCTAATCAGATCATTGTCCCTCCCATATGCATACATGAACCAAGTTTGAATTTGATCTGTCAAATGGTTGTTGAGTTATCTCGAGAACGAACAATTTCTATGTACATAATGACCTCTATAACCTTTTACCTTTGACTTTGGGACCCAAAAATCTAATCAGATCATTAAACCTCCCATATGCATACATGAACCAAGTTTGAAGTTGATCCGTCAAATGGTTGTAGAGTTATCGCAAGAACAAACCATTTCTATGTACATTTGACCTTTGACCCTTGACCTTGAGACCCCAAAATCTAATCAGATCATTATCCCTCCCATATGCACACATCAGCCAAGTTTGAAGTTGATCCGTCAAATGGTTGTTGAGTAATCGTGAGAACGAACCTTTTTTATGTACATAATGACCTCTATGACCTTTGACCTTGAGACCCAAAAATCTAATCAGATCATTGTCCCTCCCATATGCATACACGAGCCAAGTTTGAAGTTGATCGGTCAAACAGTTCTTAAGTTGTCGCAAGAACAAAACGGGATGGACGGACGGACGACCCGAAAACATAATGCCTCCGCCTACCATAGGTGGTTGCCGGAGGCATTAAAAAAAAAAATTTTATGTCTCGTGTTATGTTGGAAATAAAACTTGAACTTGAACTTGAACTTGAACAACACAGACATCAAAATTCAACAATTGATTAAATCAAGCATCCACAAAGTTACCATATCCCTTTAAATCAAGGAAATGCTTAACAAAATAGAAAACACTCACCGGCTTCTTTCTGTAAAAGCAGCTGCATATTCTCTGCATCGCATGCATCTAGTAAAGTAAGGTTGGAAAACAAAACAAAACAGGACACTGAGGTGCAAAAAAATCATTTTTTTCAGAACAACTCATGAAGTATTCTGCAAGGAATAATCTTGGTATTCCTCTATGTTCACGTTTGGAAATTACAAATTATCATGTAATCAACAACTAAATAACAAAAAAGAAAGATGAAATAGATAAAAGTTTTTACAATGATCAACAAACATAATTCTGCTTACACCCTACACTTAAAGGCTACAATACATATACTGCTCCCATATCTTTTCCAGTTATGGGTACTGGCGAGCAATGTAACAAGCTGTAAACCACTTCAATTGACTTCTGTCTCATATAAAATGGACGTTAAATGCATAATATTTCACATGATACAACCATCCACCATTTCAGTTTGAACAATAAATTCAGAAGGCTTTTTAAATTCCAAACATTAAGCAATATACAAGACAGACATGTACTTTACCTTGTACTTTCTGAACCATCTGTATGAGTACTGGGATGAAAACAGATTTATGTGCATGGAATAGAGTAAGGAATAAAGTCTCTGTACATGGCTGCAAAAAAAACCCCAAACAAACAAACAAACAAACAAAACATTAAATCAATTCAAAATAACAATTTTTCTTTAATTATCAAAAGTGCTGTCTCAGACCTAGCAAACTCAGACACAAATTATCTGTCCATAAAAATATGCCTGACTACCAATAGCATATTCCATATACGGTAATGAACACAGGTTATGTACATGTAAAAATCAGTAAAGAATATGACTTTACAGTATACAGACACTCATAAAGTTATGCAGATGCATAATTTCTTTTTTTGATGACTCAAAGGATGTGTTGATAAGGAGACATATACTTGTCTCTAATACACTAATAGACATATACTAATCTCTCCAAAAAGTAAAGGATGGAACTGGGACAAACATAGAATTCTGAGCACCACATAATTTGAAGTATACAGGATAAGGAAGAAGAGTTTATTACCCGTAAGCTAAACTTCCATGATTCACCTCCCTCGTCTGATACAAAGCCTTCTGGATCTGATTCCCATAATTGAAGATCCTGATAATGAATAATAGAGAGAGTTGCAGGTAAAAAAATATCTGTATACAGTAATATTTAGGGATTTGCTTTCCATCCAAATTGGACTTCAACACTGTGTTCAGCAAACTTCATACATTACAACAACAACAAAAAAATGCAATTGCCAAGGGGCCATTGTACAAGTTAAGGGGCTAAGTGCCTTGGGCCCTCATCGTTTTTTCTTGTAATTTCCACAGAAAATATGTCATAATCATAACTTGGCAAAAAAATGAATGAATGAATGAATGAATAAATAAATATATAGATTAAACTCCTTTTTGAGGACAATAATAAATGCATAGCTTTATTTTGCAATCTTTATAATTATGATAAACATTTAAATTTTGGCATTGTAAATACTCTCCAACGTCACTGTCGGCCATTGATTGCAAATGAACCCCATCCCAGTTTAGCTTCCAGAATGAGCTGCAAAAGGGATTAATTCTTCAAGGTTCAAGGCATGATGATGAATAACGGTATGGCACATATATCTTAGTTTTACCTCTTGTCCCAGAGGAAAGTACTGCAAGATCAGCCTCCGACAGATTTCTGTGAGAATACTCTCTGTAAAGAATGCCTTCTTTGCCTGAAGAATGAAATAACAAGTTAAACATTGACTACAACAGTTTTGAATAAGATCTCAGTTGACAGAATATTCTACTCATGAAAAGGAAGAGTGTCATTCTGATATACCATTATGAAAGCTCTATTTATGTTAGACGGTGTCAGACAGAGGCAAATTAAAAAAACTGTGGCCATGAACTAGCTCCGTTTGCCAACGTCTAGATACGTCTGTAAACCAGCTGAAGAACGAATTTTAAAAGTCCAATGAACGCACTCGTTTCTCAGACGGAATCGTTAAATGGAAGTAAGGGACAGGGCCTTTACTAACAGTTTTAGAGGTTGTGTGCCTGTTTTGTACTTTGCCTTCCATTTTACCATTTAATACTATGAAAATATGCCCTTTGTTTCACCTGAACTCTTTCATTCCAACAATTTTCTACTTTCATTCATGATATTGTGGTATACAACCTTGGTAACGGAATTACCAGAAAATGTTGCCATTTTCAAGGAACAAAAGGTTCTTGTAAAATCAAACATGCATAATACCAATACTGACTATGATAGTGGAATTCCTTTATGTTAAGCTTCTTTTAATTCAAGGATTTGGCTATTCAGGACTATCAACGTGATTGTTTTTACTATAAATCTAAAGTGGGCTGATTGTTCATTCCATGTGGAATCACTTGAAATTAATACTATTTTTGCCAGAGTCCTGTTTCAAAACCAAAAGGACTGTATACATTGCATAAATGAGATGGCATAAACTGTTTACTGTATAGCATAAATGTTCTCATAAACACATGTATACTGAACATCAACAAGGTGATCTTACATTATACTAAAGAAAGCAATTATGCAGACTTTTATCATGAAAGGCAAACAGCATGCACAACTTTGGAAGATTATTCAAAAGCGCCCTTTTATTCTCCAAACCCTGTTTGTACAAGAATGTAACACATCATTAATTCAAATTTCACAAAAGTTAGCAGCATTTCATGGTATTGCAAGACCTTCACCCTAATATATGGAACCCCTCGTCCTCCTTTTCAACACAGGCTTACAGGAAATTAGGGATCAATTTTACTAGACCTTCTGACAAAATGAGCAGTGCTCTTACCCCTTCAGCTTTGACAGTCACGGGATCTGGTTCCTCGTCTGGACCCGTCCTTTCCTTGTACTTCTCACACTTGACAATCCCTTTGATGAGATTCATACACTGCACTGTGAAGCGTTCAAACAGCAAGTGCCTGTTCTCGTCAGAGAATACACAGGAAGTACAGAATTCTAGGGAGGTGCTGATGAAGTCTATGTATGCCATGGGGAAGTTCTCTTGGCAGTCGATTAGCTGTAGTGCAGAAATAAGAACATCTACAACAACATTTCAAAGGGTCTTTTTCATACATGTATGATGTATCCCTTTTTTTACATTACTCTACGCATCAAGCTGGTATGATGAAGTACTGTGCTTTGTTAAGTGGGTTCAGTAAGCTAGCATTTCTAAAACAAACAAAAACACAAAAACAAGGCAATAGCCGTAATGTGTCTTCCATGTTCATGTGCAATCATTCTTGCAGGTAAATTGTAACATTTGACCTCATTTGACCTCTGACCTACAAATGCGACCTTGGACCCAAAATAACATTGAGGTTCCTGTGAACCATCTACCATCTAAGTTAAGTTACAAATTGGCTTGTATGTTGAAAAGTTACCAGCCCCAGTAGAAACGTGGAGGTAAATTTTTACATTTGATCTCATTTGACCTTTGACCTACATACATGACATTTGATCCCCAAATAACATTGAGGTCCCTGCAGAGCATCTACAATCCACGTTTTGTTACAAATGGGCAAATGGTCACAAAGTTATTCCCGGACGCACGTCAGATGGATGGACAGACGGACACTGCTATGGATCCCTTCGTCTCACTCAACCTTGATGGCTCAAGAACAAAAGAAAAAGAAAGACCTTCCAATATGAAATAGAAATTTATGGTATAATCCTTACAATAAAAAAGTATCATTATTACCACTGAATGTTCATTCTGTCTGAAGCACATGAACTTACAACTTTCGTATGGAGAATGGCCATTTTCTCCAATTTCTCTCTCAGGGTGTGATTGACCGGAAGACTTGCTCCTAACAAAAAAAATAAATATATAAACAAAACAAAATTTTAGAGGATAAGGTAATGTTTGAGGAGTTACAATCAAATGAAACTGAATAGCAAGCAAAGGTCAGTCAGACACTTTGTTAATGTGAGAAAAAAACAACACAGTCCATTTCACAGCTGAAATTTTTTTTTTTAAAGTTCAAAATATTCCCTAATAACCCAAAACATATCATCCCATCAACTTTAATACCAAACTACTTAAGGCACCTTATCAAAAGTCAGAGTCATTTTGGGACGTGGCTTTCAGAGTCTTTCCCCCTCAGCGTCTTTTCCCTCCAATCCTCCCGTTTCTCCATTGACAAAACAACGGGGGATCGGGGAAAGCCAATGTAAAAGAACAGTCGCGGAGAAGACAGTGAAAGATGTGGGATGAGACTTTTGATAAGCAGACTAACTATAATGAGCAAAGAATTCTGTTCTACTAACATGCCCTATGGAAAACTAAAGCTTTGGGAGTCCAGCTCTCAATGAGACATTTTCAATACTAGCTAGAACAAAGACGCACAATATGAATATGTCCACCTCTTTCACGATGTATTCCAAGCACTACACACAGTAACACAAGGACCCTTTGAGATGACAACCGGTCGATGTTTACAACTTTAATCACAATCGACTAAAATTTAAAAAATAAAACAACAAAACAAAACAACAACAAACTACAGAGACTTACTGACTTCTAGGAAGGGACGCACCCTCTGGAATATGAGCTGAATAAGAGTCTGGAAAACAAATGAATCAAGAGACTTATTCATTTAACCCATTCGTGACAGGAATTATTTAAAGCCTGATTTGATCAGCTTTTGTTCTTCAAATTGGCAACACCAACATTTTTATTTTATTGCTACATTTTTCTTATGAAACGTCATGTATCTGAAATCAATATAAATTGACAGAAATTATGATGAGAAGTCAAAAAGTTGCCAATTTGCAGGGGAAAACAGTGATTTTAAACTTTCTATCACATTGCCAATTTAAGGATTTTAATGCCTATTTTCCTTTAAAAAAATTTCAGCATCAAACAATGAATATTGACGCAACCGAAATGGGGACAGTATGTGTAGAATTTTTTGCTCTTTCTGCTTATGTATTTGGTATGATTTTTAGGGCTTTGCATCAAAAGATATTAGGCCAAACCACAAAATGTGGACCTCTGTCACGAATGGGTTTTTAAATACTGTATTTAAGGCTTGTTATCCTATGTCAGAGCCCAATTTGAGCCCATCTGACTGCAGACTAGAGCGGGATTCCCACTCAGCGTCTTTTGTTCCACTAATCCCTTCTTATCCTCCTGCCCCTAGGGCCCTGTGAAGACAAAACAAAGGGGATCGGGAAAGCCGATGTGAATACCTGGACACGGAGAAGCCGATAAAAACCGATGGACATGCCTTTTGATGAGCTACCTACGTTTAACTTCCAGTTAATGTAATTCTTGATTTATATTCATCAAAAACGTTCAGGGATTAAAGTTTTAAAGATTTTTTATTTTCCATTTTAAAAAACATGTATGCATACACTTCTTCATTAAGATGGAGGCCCTGAATGGTGCCCATCTGTTAGGTTTTGCAAGGAATTTCTAATTCCTTCTAAGAGGTCTGTGACTAAGTATCTTTTTGAATGCATTTAAACATACAGCTCCAAGTTACTTCTTGTCACCCAACCTTTACATATACCATGACAAAATATGAAAGTGCTTAAATTCCTACCATTGCTTCCTGTGACTTGCCTGGTTCTGTTATGCCAAACACAAGCTGTTTCCTCAGAACTGCACATAATGAGATGGTGCAAGGAAGTGTTATGTACACGCATGCATGGTGCAACAATTTTGCATTTCTGCACACTTAATGTTACTTCTTGGCTATTCCACATGGGCAGCACAATCATCTTACTTCAGATTTGCAGTAAAAAACAATCACTTTGATATCCCTGAATAGCCAAATCTTTAAATTAAAAGCTTTAAAAAAACAAAAATTCCGCCATCTTTAATAGTCAGTATTGGTATAATGCATGTTTGATTTTACATGACATTTTTGTTACTTGAAAGTGACACCATTTTCTGGTAATTTTGTTACTGAGGGATATACCACAATATCATGAATTAAGTAGAAAATTGTTGGAATGTAAGCGTTCAGGTGAAAGAATGGGCATATTCGAAGATTATTATATGGTGAGAAGGGGGCAAAGTTCAAAATAAGCACATAAACTCTAAAAATATGAGCTAAAAATCTCTGATTTGTAATTCCGTTAACGTAGAATTGCCCTTCTGGTACCTTCAATAAAAAACAGTTCTAGTCTTTGAATTCAAGGCGTGGTTAGTATTTCCTTCCTTGCTGATGCAGCGAATGTGTTGAAAACATCCAGGATCTAATTCTTTTAACCCATTTAATACTGAATTCTCTCTTCCCCATACTCTTTATACAGGTACGACCTGGTTCCAGTAGCCAACAGCTTAAAGGGAGTACCCAATGCTGAAACAATGTTAGTTCATTTAAAAGAGCATGATTTCATTAGCAGAAAATCATCTGCCTAAAGTTTTTTTAAAAAGTCGTGTTGCCAAGGAAACCCCAAAATGTGGTAAGATTTCAGGATATTTTTGACCCCTCAGCTGTGACCCAGTTTCAACTGGGTACCCACTTTGACATCAAAATGACGTAAAAGTGGGTACCTTGACGTGCAATTCTAGCAAAATGCACGCAACGTATGATATTATTGTACAGTCTAGCGCGTAGCACAACTGCAGTGCGCGAAGCTGGGTACCCACTTTGACGTCATACCCCATACTCAAATTTTTTGGTCAACTCTTGACTTTTTATGAGAAAATTAGCCAAAATGCATGTGATTTCGATTGAAAATCATCAAATTTCTAATGTTATTCTTCTTAGAATTCCATTCTCGATCATATATCAAAAAAATGTTTACCAATGTGTAATCACTTTAAGAATGTAAACCCATCTAACCTAACATCCAAAATCTGTAGGAATAGTTAATGCCTGTATGTCATTATACTCTAATACCCGAAAGATGAGTTTTTAGCTATGGTGATACAGTATGGAGATAAGAATATCGTATAAGCCCGAAAGAAAACTACATTCATCTCTGGTACAAAGAAGGGCTATAAAGTATTATGATCAGGGAAACAAGCGTAAATATCAGGTTAAACTGTCTAGAAGTTATAGTAAGTTTACTTTTGAGTGAAAGCATGCCAAGTTCTAGTGCTGTGGCCATGGCAGTGGGATCTTGGGTGTTTACAGCTTGTTGGAATCTCTCAGTGTTGGTGTTCCACAGAGTGAGTACAAAGCCAAAGATGTTACTTGTCAGCTGTTGCAAATGAATAAAAAAGAAACAAGTTTTGAAATGGTACTCGTTTTTCAAAACACAAACAAAGTAGGATGTTAGTGACCACACCAAAGCAAAAACAGTACATTACAAAGGTTATTTTACCCTTAATGAGAAGCTTTCTGTATTTTCAAACCAGGTATCAGGGAATGGAAAAAAAAGGTTGTGGAACATAGAACTGGCTTCCGCTTTAATGCATGAAGGAAACATGAACATGGAACCTTTGTGCTGTAGATAACTTACAGGTATGTTTATTGAAGAAGATGACAAAATTTTATCAACAGTTGGTTAGCTAGGAATCTCATAAAATCCCAAATGTGACCCTCCACTACAAAACAACCAACAAGTCGCAATGGGAGTTTCAGAGTATAAACAGCCAATAAAGAGAGCTTGGGGTTGAAAAGTTGTTTTTGTTACGATCTTTAACACTGGGAGTAATGCCGAAAAATTTGTTTACAAATCATGAATTTCTCCCATTAAGCTTCTTTATTTACTATCTACTGTCCACAGCGGACCGTTGCATATTAATGAGTCAGAAAGAAGAGGACCTTGGGTATTTGACTCCAGTTCATCGTGACTTGGTGGTTAAGTCGCTGCCCGGTAAGCAGTAGATGGCAGGTTCGAATCCTGCTGGTTCCAATTTTTTCTGACTTGTGATTTTCATTACAGATCGAACATACGATCTTTAACGCTGTGAATAATGCCGAAAATTTGTTTCCAAATCTTGTTGTTTTTAAAAAATATTTTCTCATAGTTCATTTAATGATCTACCATCTGAACAAATTTGGGAGCCATCTGTGTAGGAATGCGTTTTCTTTGATTCAAAATTACATGTACTATTTGGGGGGAATTTGGAATAAAAGTTGCCAGCATGATGGGTGAAAACTTCAGAGTACTACACATAACTCATGGCTTTAAAAATCTGAACATAAAGAGAAGTTCTCCTTTGAAACTGTTCCAAGTTTGAGCCTAATCTGATAATCCCTTCATAGTCAAGACTAGGGAATTCTCATCCAGTTTTAGTGAGAACAAACAATAGGCCACCATTGTGGCTCTCCTGAATGGTCATTCATCATTACATCCTGTTTTCTCTATTATTCTGGTGATTAGCTTGTCTGACATGCTCTCATTCTCATTGTAATTTTTAAAAGGGTTTGCAAGGTCTATACAAGGCATGCTATATATCATTCAAAAGCTTAAGAGTCCAAGCTTTCTGTGTTGAAATGTAAAAATGTCAAATTTCCGACATACTGGTCGTCTTGTGGTAGAGGGTCACAAATGATAGGAATACTTACTATGAGCATGATTTTACAACATATTAAAATGAATTCAACATCTTTAACACATGTAAGATTGCAATCATGATGCTAATCATTCTTACTTCTTGGAAAAGTTTCCTATCTGTTGCCAGTCTCTTTGAAGCCAGAGTTTTAGTCACATGATGCAATGTCAAAAGTGCCCTCTGTTGCGTAAGGAGATCTGGTTGCTTGACTGCATCCAGAAGAATAGGGACGAGCTCGGGCCAAATCCTGGGGCAGTCCATGCGAGCTATCTTGCTGATGAGGACTGCAAGCTGAGTAGCAATGGGAGTGACTGGCTCATCAAAGCGAGCGACCAGCTTGGCTCGTATGCTCTCCTTCTCTGTGTCCGAGATGGCACTGTAAAAGGAGATCAGAGTACCAACACACTAACATCAAATTCATATCTTTTTTCATTTTTGATTACCAGTAGTTTTGATTGTATGTCAATGCGGTAGCATTGTTGGGAGTTCTGTTACATCACAGCACAGTAGATTGTATACTGATATAGTAGCTGCGCTTTATAAAATTGTCTATTATTATCTTGAATGAAGTGTTTTACGGTTACTTTGATTTTCTATCCAATTTTGTGACAAAATATACAGATACAGTCAAACCTGCTTTTCATAGTGACCACCTGTCTATAAAGACTACAATTTTCCTATCCCTCGAATAGTGCTTCTCATTGAAATGTGCGCTAAAGGAACCAGTTCATAAAGAACGCCTGCTCATATAGACTTATTTTCTTGTCTTCCCTTGGAAAGTCAAATAACGGCTCATTTCTCCAGGTTTCATTTGCTTACACTTGAATTAGGAATCATAATTTATGCTGGAATTTTTAGTTCTGAGAGATAGGATAATTTTGTGCTGTTCATGCACCTTTTCGTTTGGTCTTCATTTATGTTGCTGTCCGCCCAGCCTTCAAGGAACTGATATTTTGTAGACTTTTACTTTCAAAGCCAAGCCAGTTGGGGCAATTTGAGTTGGAGCACAGAACGAATTCATTTTCATTTCATCTTCGATAATAAACTGGACTTCAACTTTAAGAACTCGATTTCTGAGCTTCTTTATTTTTGTCTCTCATCTTTTCACATCACACTTAAGTAACTCTCTTGCCACCGTACCACTACAGTACATGACCAGAAATGTGAATGCATGTATTCAGCAAACTGTATAGATGTGTACTTACTTTGTAGCAGTCTTCCTCCAGTACCTGTCAATGCCATTCTTGAAGAAGAGTACTGCTAGCCACCTAACATTCACACTGATGCTGTGGTTCTGTATTATTGTCTAGATATGGAGAAAATATAAACTCAAGTATGAAAAAAAAATACATATTGCATTTGATTTGCTCTCATCTCCATTTATATCTGAAGCAAATTTGATCTTTCCATTCAACCTGAACTTTGAACTGACAAATTAGACTATGCAAATCCTGACGATTTCCTGTAATTTTCTTTTAACATTCAGACCCATTACTGATTTATTAATGGGTAATTAGTGAATATTTCAATCTACCTATGACAATTTAGAAAGAGCAAAATTCATCAGAAATTTATCTAATTTGAAAGTGCTGAGGAAAATCTCATGTAGTCTGCTATCATCTAAACAGCATCTATTAACCCGATGATCTTTGAAGGTGGAGATTTATTATTATTATTATTTTATTCGGCAGAATCAACAAACAAAAGAACAAATACAAGCAATAGTAGAATATAGGGAGAGTCACATGGATGCCGGGAAAAGAAAAAGATTAACTTAATAACTATAACCCGAAGGTCTTCTTTTCCAATCCATGTGACTTTACATAAATAGAAGTACATACAAAAATGTAATGAATACATTTACATCATAATGAATAGCGAATAATAATTACAATGATCAGAAAGAAAAAGAAAAAGAAAATACAAATTAAGGATAGGTAAGAATGTCGCCCTGGGCACACGTAAAAACACGCACCATAAATGGTGCTGTAATACATGTACCCAGGTCTGACACATGTGGAGATAGAGGGCGCTGCGCAGCTAGCCGTAACAAGCAGGTATGCATTAACTATGTATGGCAAAGTATTTGATTTGACAACATAAGCAGAGCACGGATGTTTTATAAAAGGTTGAAATATTGTGAATGATGAATTGAGATTTGAATGGTGGTACTGATGACATGGATGAGGTTTACGGTTCACCATGTGGTAAGTCCTGAAGAGGAAAGTCCTGAAAATGACTATTAAGATGACGGACGGTCAAGCTGTCTGGAATGTTGAGCCTTCTTTCCTCGTCGCCTTCTCATTTGGTTTATAGTTTGTTTTTTTAGGACTTCATCCATTCTCAAGAAAAATACTCTTCACTCTCTCTCTTACTCTCTATCTTGCCTCTCCATTTCTCCTCTCCCTCGTCTTTCTCCATTTAACAGTCCTTTTCAGGACTTACCACATGGTGAACTGTCCACCTCATCAAAGTTATCTATTAACCTGATGACTAATGAATTCTTATGTTCCTATAGACTTCATACAGGGGTCATCCAGTTCCAGTTGCCAAAGGGTTAATTGCAAGTACATGTACATGTAACTCTGTCTCAAAGAGAGATGGTCACCAGGAAAAAAATTACCTGCAGAATGGAGTAAAATCCAGGTTGTGTCTCCCATTGCTTGAGTTGCTGTTCAGCAGGTTTCAGAACACTAGGATCCTGACTGGTAGCTCTTGTCAACACCTCCAACACCACATTGCAGTCCTCCTCATTCATTTCAGAAAATGAATGTTTCCCAAACTTTTTGCTGCAAGTTAGAGAGATGTGGCATAGGATGATAGAATCATTACTGGGACATGATCAATCATCTATCATAATTGTTTATAAATCATAAATCTTCATGATTCATGACTCAAAGTCAAAATCAAAATCAAATTCACAGCAGTCTACTGGAATAGGACATAAAATAGAGTTTGCATTCATTCCTGGCTTTTGAACGATGTACAACAAGCCCTCACAAAACTTGACAAAGGCATCACCCTATGAAAATGTCAGAAAAATATAGCGATTGATTTCCCAACTGCATATATTAATGTTAGGCCTCAAATATCAGTGCTTCAGATCCACTCACATCATGAAAGGTTATAACAATTATACTAGATCTAGACTACAAAAAAGATTATTATTAAGTATTTGGGCATTACCTACAGTACACCTGGATGGGAGGGGAAAAGCAAACTTAATCATTGTTACCGGCCTAAGGACAGGCCTCTCCTTCCATTATAACCGGTTGGAATGTGCAGGTGTACCACTACACCAGGGTTTCCAACTACTCTTCTTCAAATAATGCACCGAGTACTTAACATGCAAAGGTGGTGACTCTCCTCTACATGATCACATGCCTCCATTTAATGTCCAGTGCAAGAGACAAAGTAGTGTTTTCAACTGTAGCCTGCTTGTATGAACAGGGGAGGGGCACTTTAACACACCATGCATGGCTCCATACGAGGTGGATTTGAATACAATGGTCTTTGGTTCGACAGCTTTAATGTACTGTCTTCTGTCCTGACTGAGCCAATTTGCCTAATTACGTGTAAGCTACGGAATCTACGGCTAAGCCTCAGGAGGCTCAACTCAGAGACGCCAAGGTCAAAGACCAGCATGCATGAGATTTTAGGCAGGGAACCGTGAGATCGCTAGGCATTGTGTATAGTATATATGGGGATAGGCTGTGATGTGTAGGCGTGAGAGAGATTTTTTGGGATGAGCAAGAGCCCCCAATGCGGGAGTCTCACGCCTAATGCGTGAGACTTGACATGTCTGTCAACTTCAAGTTAACATCTCCAGAACAAATTTAGTCACATCTTCATTTTAAATTTTACAGAAAAATAAAGATAGGATATACATGTCATCTATCATCATCACTATTTCGATAAACAATGTACATCTTGATAAAATTTTATTGCAATATCCCTTACTTACCAATTAAGTCTAACTAAGCTACTGTACTTGCAGGGGCGGTGCCTGGGTATTTTGATGGGGGGGGGGTTACTTGTCTACCCGGGCAAGATGACCTATAGGCGAGATTTCTTGTGTTTTAATTGAACAAATAGGGGTACTATTCACAAAGAACAATTGTCTATGTAAAACCCAAACAAGGTGATGATCTTTCCATACAAAAAATACACAAGTTTGACCCGTTTCATATTGATCTGCATGTCAAAACCTACAAAGTGAGGTACCGACGACCTTTCAGTTGTAAGTAATATGAAAGTTATAGCTATAAAAAGCTCTCGTTGTGTACTATAAATCCCATTGAAGCACTTCCCATCTGTTTGTGTGAATTGTTCTATGTGCTATTGCTTGGCCCAACCCTCTCTTTCCTCCACTCATCCTGTATACATGGTATACTCAGTTCTCGACAGTTCATGATTAACCTCCTCCTGGGTTAATGATACAGGTATGGCAAAATTAAGTAATCGCACTTTAGAAAGTGAGCCCTCGATTCCGCCGTCAATGCACCGAGTATGCTGCAATCAGTACTCGCATGAGCTCAGAGATACGAAAGGGCAGCAAATTGAATGACATTCCTCACATTCTCACAACTTAGAGGAGACCCGACCCAACCAGAATAAGAGGCTAACAGCGAAACTAGAGACAGAATTTTCAGTCTACATCATCTATGTCTAGATCTAGACCTAGACTACTTACTTTTTGTTTTCATAAGACATAGCGGAAAGACTTCCTTTTGCGACAGCCACCCAAATTTCCTAACGGAATAAAGCACACATTGCATGTTGGGTGGCTGTCACAAAAGGAAGTCTTGCCGACATAATATTTTTTATGATCCACAGTTCCACACACAAATAGAAGATTCTAATAACAAAAACAAATGAAATGAGCCTCTGATTTCAGAGAAAAAAAATTTGGCTGACAAAAGGGCCTTATCATTGGTGTTGTTTCTATTGTCCTCTTGTTCAGACAGTAGCGTTGCCCCTGTGTACTTGTAGTTGTAACAAGTTAAGTGTATTTAAAGTAACTTGTTCAGCTCAGAAGTCGATGCTGGTTTGTTTGGATTATGACTAACACAGATTTACACATGTGGGGCCACATACGAAATTTTCCCCCAAATACACTCTCAAATCTTCAACCTACCGGTACTCCGTATGAAAAGAAAACAGTAAGAAAAAATACCATACGCATAAGTTCAAACTCTAGCTTTTCACTCACAAATATAATGGGAAGCTTGGCTGCGATAAGAAATTTGGTAAAACTTGATTTGGAGTACGGTACGGTGTTAATCACACGTGAGGTCGTCTTCAGTACAACACCACTATGGCCGCTGGGCCCGCGCCGCACCCGCGCCGCGCGCCGCGCCCGGGCCCGGCGCGGCCGGTGCGGAGTGGGCCGCTAGCTAGCCTGCGCCTAGCAAGCTAGTGCCGCCGCGCCGCCGGTACGTCATGCATGTAGTTGTTGTAGCCGTATCATATAACACCTGCATCTCGATCTGTTCTCGTCCTAGATCCTCGCTTCAAAACACCTTTATTAAGCTTTTATTCTATTATTATCGACAGTATGGCGGAAGGAGTGAATACCCCTCATTCAGCTGAGAAGAAGGAGGAAGGAGAAAATGGACAAATTCCCAATGAAGCAGGGGAAAACATGGAGGTTGGGCTTCCAAATGGTGCAGTTCATGAGGAGAAGGCTCCACAACAAGAACGAGAAATAACCCAGACTGATCACATCAATAAGTCACTTCTAACTGCTTTCCTAGGCAAACTGAACGATCCAGCAACTGCATCTCAATTTCCTAGCACTCAGGTTATTGATACAGAGCCAGATGAATATTAGAATGGGACTCATTGGAAGACAGACGGAAACACAGTAGACTGAGCCTAATGTTCCAAATAATCAAAGGTCTTGTTGCCATCAACCCCCAAAACTTCATCCAGCAAACCACCCGGCAGACCAGAGGAAATAGTATCAAGTTCCAGCGTCTACTAATCAAAAGGGATGCTCATAAATACAGCTTCTTTCCTCGAACTACGAAGGATTGGAATGAGTTAAACATCGACACAACATTGATAACCTCATTGGACTCTTTTAAATCCAAACTCTCTCAAAAACCCAGCAAGTGACCTGCTTACTTGGTGGTCTCACACATCAATAAAGTTGGCGGAGTACAGCAAGTCTGCATATGCCGACTTAACCCAAGACAAGACAAGACAAGACAAGAACTAATAATCAAGCAACTTTCAGACTTGACATTTCTAGGTCTAGAGTCTAGAGAAATTTGAGAGGAAAATTGTCACAAAATGGAACCAGGAAGTAGATTTGAGGGAGAGAGCTCAACATGTCAGATTTGAAAAGTTAATTTAAGAAACTGTTAATTTTCTATTTAATTTAATGGATATGTAACCCATGAAGACATTCTGCATTCCATGAGAGATTATCAGAAGCCCTTGCATCATTATTTTTCAGCTCACTAATAGAAACATGAAGCCTTTGGATTGCTGCCTGCGGTGGACTAATAATACCAATTACCAGTGCAGATGACATCGAGTTTCTCCAGCGACACTGACTCAAGATTTTATGAACTAGGATGTTCTTCCCAGAAGTTGTTACTGAAGTAAATGCTCAGTGGCCGGCGCTCTAGCTTTAGTCCAGTGACAAACAGAGCTATGCTATGTGGGCCTACAATTACAGGCAGCCTGGTGCTGTTGGTCTCCGACACTGACCAGAGGAAGAAGAAGAAGAAGATTTTATAGTAAAGTCAATGGGTCATCAGTCTGGTTGCAGAGAGTGAACAGTATTTTGTCTGTCTGGCCTTCATAAAGAGAAGCTGGAGCTGATGTACAAGTTTTGTTTTTTTCACAAGACTAGCCCCCACCTGCATACGGAAGAAGGGGGGGGGGATATATAATAATAATATTCTTTGGGCTTTTAGCCCTTGATCTATTTAAGAACAATGTGACTTTAGGAAATTATTTGTGAAGGATAAGGCAGACTTAGTCTTCCTGACCAAATGGATGATTCTTTTTAAATGTGGAGCTGATAGTACACATAATTATGTGCATGTTCTTCAGTGACATTGATCAAGATTGTTTTTGTGGTCTTCTTCTGCAAATAATAAAAGTTAATGCTACCAGTGTCGGGGACTTTTCCCGGGGGGATATGTCTCATTGAAGCCTGTACATCATCCGCATAAACAAAAACGTAGAAAAAGGATCGTTTTTCAGCACCGGGCGGGGAACCCGGGGATCCAGTTAAGGGTATCAAAAACGGGTAAAATCAGAAAAAAAGGGTATCAAAATCAGGAAAATCCGGGAAAATGTTACTTAATTAGGAGATAATGATGCAATCCTTGCATAAAATCCCTGTTAAGGGTATAAAAATTGGAGATGTAATACATTATTTGCATCCTACTTTAATCCCCGTTTAGGGTGCTTTTCAGAAAGGGATTTACGAGGATGATGTACAGGCCTCAATGAGACATATCCCCACGGGGGACTTTTACATCTTGAATCAAAGGCTTATAAAACTTGATCATTTTGAAATAAAAGCCGAGTCATCTCCATCTTCATGTTGATTGTGGATGTACATGTAGATTTTTTCATACATTGTAGATGGCAACCCCTTTTGTATATTTATATTTGTTTATTTTTGTGTAACTGTTAATTGTAATCGGCTGCATGTAGGTTTTGTTTGTATGGAATTGGAATTTAAGAATTAAAGCAATTTCTCTTGTTTAAAAAAAAAAATCATGCTATACTTAAGGAAACTCGTGAATCTCAAAGTGTAGTTTGAATGATTTATATTTTTCTCTCTCTCGAGCTAGCTTCATGTAGTCCCGAGACCGATTATTTAATCAAATCATCAATAATGTCTTGCGATGTTACAGTTTTGCTTTAGTCATTGTCCGAATTTTCAACAAATTCACCATCATGTACAATGTGCAGTAGTTTGTTTTGTGCTGTTTAATGTGTCCACTTTTTTTTTTTAACGCCTAATTAATAGCCAATCTTAAAATTCATCCCTTGTGTTTATAGTAGAAGTTTGGAACAGGCTAACAGCAGAATCTATGGAATATAAGCTTCAGATGCATGATGAATGATGAATTTCCACAATAAGGTTTATGTCTTGAAAAGTCAAATGATTCAAATCCGCTGATTATCTGTTTGTGATTCTTTGACTTTAGTGATCCTAAGCAGTTTGATATGAAGCCATTTTTAAAAGAAAATATCTTAATTATGCAGAACAAATTGATTGTTTATATACATGTTCATGTAGCACACTGTTCAATTTATCTGTTTATCTTTAATTGGTAGCAGATGTTAATATTTCACTTAATTTGGAAGTAATTAAAGTCATTTCATTAACTTTTTCAAATTGTTCGCCTTAATGTTTGTTCTTGGTTTGTCTGTTATTTTGATGCAACATATACCGGTACTTGTAAAGATAGGGGTGAGCCCCCAAATTCAGCTTAAATGTACCTTCATAGCTTGTTGTATTATTATTGTAGAGGTAGATGATTAGATTTTCCCTTAAAATAATTAGATAAGTGAAAAATAAAAAATAACTTACAGTTGAATTAATGAAGCTTCTACATACAAATTATGGGAGACAACCCACTTCACCGAAGGCCCGCGAGGCCAAAAATAACAAATTGTAATCTATAATATCACATCGCTCTGACCTGTGCCAGAAGGAAGCCTAAGGGCAGCGGAAAGTTTTACAATGAAGGTGTGGGACATCCGGAAACGAGGACTAAACGTGCTAAAGGAGACATAATTATTTCATATACCAATAGGGCATTATTTGTGATGAAGGAAAATACTATACGAGAAAAGTTGGCCTCGCAGGCCTTCGGTCAAGTGGGCGGACCCCAAATTATGTGAAGGGACATGTTTTCCAATTCGGTGATGTACTAATTGTCTGCGAATATCCCAGCAAAGGTAAATACAGCGTAATGTGTAGAATGTGGGTGGTACTGTAAAGTGTCTGTGTTTTCATCATCGTGGGTACATACTCCATCATTATAATACGACTGTTATATTGATATTCTGTTTTTTACCCTTTACAAGGAGATAAGACACAGGGGATGCATTGCATGTGTATATTGCATTATTTGTTTAATGGATTCGCCCATGTGCAACTGATAATGTAAGAAGACAATAAAACATCAATTCCTCTTTGCATCCTCTGTGGTTGGCTGTTACATGTGTAAGCATTTTACCTGCAATTGCTGCATCTTCATTTACATATATTGAATGTTCACAAGAATAGTAAATACACTCTCATAAAGAAGTTTGCTTTCTTTCACAAATTTTATTTCAAAGGTTGTATCAAATGGGGCAATTCACCTTCTCTTCACAAAAAACTATTATACAGATGCTAGCTTTAACATTTATCTTCTAAGCATGCAACATCACAACCATTGATCAGAACATTTTACTAAAGCTTTTTCATTTGAATCTACATGTACATGTAGACGCACGATTCAAAGGAAAGACAATTATAAACATCCATTTACTTTAGTTAGAAATTTGAGATTTCTACGTTGTGCGTTCCTTTTCATTGCAATTGACAGCAAATACGTGTACTATGTGTAGAATGGGACAGTAATGTCTCCCACCCCTCCTACATGTACCTGATGCAAAATTTTAAACCACTAAGAATAGTAAAGGTGTACGATTAATACTTGCAATTTTGCAAATACAATTTGGAAATCGAATGGTCTATACCTGTAGAAAAGAAAAAGACAACAAACAAAATCACTGAAGTGGGAGTTGAAAAATTGTAACCAGCCAGGAGGGCCAAGTTTATAAAATGTTCACTAAAATAACAGGTTTGTTTGCCAACTGCATACATGCATGGGGAATTATGATTTTCAAAAAGGTTTTATCTCGAAGATAATCTTCCATTACGTTAAGTTTCTACTTATTGTAATGACACACTAATCTTTACACATCCAGTTCAGTAATGACAATGAAATTTATTTCTGGGTTCTATTTCTGCAATCATGACTCTCGAGTCAAATATGTACACATGTATGTATGTATCATGGACCAAATGTATGGTATTTTTCATCATTTCAACTTTTCACAATCAGATTAGCCAGGTACAAAACTGAATATGCATTGGTAATATGAAAAATAAAAAGTGTACAAAAAGATTTACCTTGTAAGCTTTACACAGGCTAAAACCTAATCTTTACTGTAAAATGTCTTGCATAAAAGTAAACAACGTTAACTAAACTTCAGCCATGTAGGATGAAATCTGTGAGCCTGCGTCCCATTCCTTCAAATCAAATACTGCAAAAATAGAAATTTTCGCGCAATTAATTTTTGCACTTGGCCAAGTTGAACACAATTACACATCTTTAATTTTTAATTTTCACACGGTTTTATTTTCGCGCAAGTGTTGTGCCGCGCAAAATGTGCAAAAATTTCAACATCACGAAATCTTCCACATCAACAATAGTTTAGTTTCCTACGATCTATGAATTGCATTCCACATTATACTGTACGAGAACTCCACTTACACAAGACTTCTCGTTGGGTAAAATTATACCTATAAAGTTGACATGCTTTATGGGGGGGGGGGCGTAAATTACATAAATTTAATACACCGAATGTAATATGAAGAGGCAGTTTCATGCCTAAATATGGTTGTTTAGTATACATGTGAAAAAGGGCCAGTTACTTTAAATGTTCATCCCTTTTTCCCCCCAAGTCATCTTTGGATGACATTTCATCACGGTTTAACTACATATATTATCAGAAGTAGCTTTAATAAACTGGTACGATTCTGTCTCGCACATTTGCGGTCTGAGTTCACATGGTACTGGGTGTCATACACAGACATGTAACTACTTGTATACTAAAGGAAAAATTGTTTACACTCCAGTCACTATGGTGATGAGATATTAAACATAAAGCCATAAGTATCAAAACAAGGTATTTAGGGTAAAAATAATGCATAGTTCAGTACAATGTTCAAAATATAGATAGCGTGTCAAAACAATCCAAAATTCCAAAATGTGTACAGAGCATCTCCACACTGATATTGCACTTCTACAGATAATCTACAACTTCTACAGATAATCTACAGAGTACAAAAAATAACACAAAAACTTATACATGTATATCAAATGCCAATCTATCTGTGAAGTTTGAACCAATAATCAATGGCATAATCCAAGATGTGAATACTATTTAAGAGCAATGGTCTTCCACTTCGACATAAACTTTGCACTAGAAAAATTAGTTTGTATCGAAATCCATTAATGTATCGAATCAGAACTTACGATGTATTTTTTAACATACTGTACTGCAACTAAAGCATTGGCGTAAATCCGGGGGGATGGGGGGATATATCCACCCACTTTTTCGAGAGGGGGGGAGATGGTGTGTACAGATATCCCCTCCCCCCCCCCCCCTCATTTTAGGGAAAAATAATATTGTATTTAATCAGTTGGTAAAATTTTTCATTAAAATGTCATAAACGATGGTCATATAGTGGAATTTTCATTTGAAATGCTCTTAAAAACAAAAAAAATGTGGTTATTTTGCTCGCAAAATATAAGAATTATATGGATGTGGGGGTCTGCTCGGTGAGTAAGGGTGTGTGTGCATACTTGAGTGTGAGTTCACGCAAGAAATTTTGGCAAAAAAAGTCGATCATCCCCCCACTCCTAAAAACGGATTTACGCCGGTGAACTAAAGGCTGCTGCCCACTGAAAGAAGTTTGATGAAAGTATCAGTAGCACAAATAGATATTTTGTGATGCTTCCCTCATTCAATATTTTCTTCTTTTTTTCCACCACTTTTAAGAAAAAGACAACCCAATGTACATTAATGTATTGTCCTTTACAATTCTGCCAATGCCTGATTCTCCAATAATCCCTTTTTCAGAGTCTTTATATTCGAAATACAAGACAATGCAGTTTTGAGTTGTTGAGTTGACATGGTCAAGAAATCCATCACAAGAACACATTTTAATATTATACCACATCACTGACGTCCAAACAACAGAATTCAATGTGCGTTTCTCTCATAAATCCATACATGTGTGGGCTTCCTTTAAACGTAAAGAAATTCTTCACCTGCCTGAGATAACTCTGGCTGTAGTCTGTGGAAAATGCGCCTTTAAACAAATCATACTGTGTCCAATCAATTAACCCGTTGACTACTGAATTTTCTCATTCCCAAAGGCTTTAATACAGGGGTCACCCCGTTCCAGCAGCCAAGAGGTTAAGGCACAAAATGTAAAATTCCTGTTTGTGATGGAGAGCCAGAAGTTGAAAGTCTTGTGGAAGGTGTTCTGGTGATCAAACTGTTCGCCGATCTGTGCTACTTGATTCCATCAAATGCCCTCATGATGGCGTCGACATCAAACTTGAAGTTGAGGAATGCTTTGGAGCAGGAGTTTTGACTGGATTGCCGGCTATCCTGAGACTGTTTACGATTGCCTTGTTTGCTGGGTAAGGGTGAGGATCCTGTTGAAGAGGGGAACATTGGAATGAAAGACAGACTTATTCAACATGTCCATGAATGCATCCATAAAAATTCTGTACTTGAATTACTCTAAGTTCTTTTCAGTACAGAGGTATGCATGCATCCTCTTGTAAATGCGCAGGGATACAATATGCTACAGAAGAGTGTCTGGTCCATTAAGAATCGTCATCTTCTTTGCATGATATATATTTCAGGTTCAATCAACTATTCAAGATCTTCAAAATCAAAATACAATCACAATTCTGAAAAATATTCATTTGAATTTAAAGCCATTGTTGTACACATACCACTAAGATGGAAAAATAGGCTTATTTTCAACAACCCCTTATGCTCTGACTGATTTAACCACAAGAACAAACACATCCTACAAGTTCTCTCAATATCACATGTAAATCTATTTTTTATGTTTCACTATCAAATGTTGTGAATATAACTTTACTACACCACTATGAAGCATAGTTCTATATACCTTGATGATTCTCCGAATTTTGCCTGTTAGTATCATTATCGTGACTACGGGCCTGAAAAAGAAAGAAAAACAAAAGCAAAGAATATCATAGATCATAGTCAATCAATAAAACGGAACTGATATATCAACTGAAGTTAATGTGATGTTTGTGATCAATAACATCCATGAATCACTGCTGAAGATACAGAGAGTAAGAGACTGAAACACATCTCAAAATTTATACACCTTGAAATACATGTAGTCAGATTATTGTCACAGTCTTCACAAAAGTAAGTTACAATAAATGAGCAATAATACATGTGGCTTCATTTTGCAGTGAGAAGGCCTTGCTTGTTGAAAGTAATCACAGTAAGAATGCAAAGACTGGAACACATTTCACTATATATACACCCTAAAATAATCAGATCAGTAAATCTTCATACCAGTAAATAACACTAAAGGAGCAATAATAAAGTGTGGCTTCATTTTGCAGTATGGCCGGGAGTCCTAAAGCTATGCAGGTCCTAAAGCTACACACCCTTCAAATACACGTAATGCGACATGTTCAATGCACCAAACTTCCAATGTGACTGAGCAACAAGAACATCATCAAGATTTGCCAAAAAGAATCAGTACTTTTCCTTTATTTCTTGTCATATTATCATTAGTTAGAAATTGGGGCCCCGTCGGGGTAAAATTCACACCATTCAGTTCCAAAATTAAAGATTTGCATTCATTTATCACATGTGCGTAGCTTAAGGACCCCTCCATTTTGCCGAACAAAATCTGACACTGCCACTGATATCGACTTGAAAATGTGACATTCGTCCCTCATAATTTTCACTACAACTTGAAGTGATTACACAATGGTTAAATTTTTTTTTATATATGATCGAGAATAGAATTCTAAGAACAATAACATTAAAAATTTGATGATTTTCAATCAAAATCAATGCATTTTGGCAAATTATTTATGATTAGTCAAGGGTTGACCTAAAAATTGAGTCTGAGGTATGACGTACACATGTAGATGTGGTTATCCAGCTTCGCGCATTGCAGTTGTAGCGCGCGCTAGACTGTACAATATGTATTATACCTTGCGTGCATTTTGCTTGAATTGCGCGACAAGGTAACCGCAATGATGTCATTGTGGGTACCAAATTGAAACTGGGACACAGCTGAGGGGCCAAAAATAGGCTGAAATATTACCATATTTTGGGTTTTTCTTGGCAAGACAACTTTTTTTAAACTTTAGACAGATGATTTTCTGCTAATAAAATCATGCTCTTTTAAATGAAGTACTTTGAACCAAGATATTAAAAAAAAAGATTTTTGTGACTTTTTAGCTGCTGAAAACAAAGTGCACAGCTTTGGGGCCCACCCCCCCCCCCCCTCATATATGCCTTCCTTACCTTACTATGTCTGCCATGCTTTGGTACTTCTTGCGATGACTGCGATGGATAACCGCCCCCTTGGCCTTTCTGTCTCCTTAATAACCCTACCCCACCCTGATTGTTCCACATAGCATCCAGAGCAGGGTCTTTAAACCTGGAATATTGGGATATGGCATTCATGTTCTGGGCCTTGAAGCTCTGCTGCTGTTGCTTGCGTCTGTTCTCTGCCTTGTTACCATCGGACGTTTGGCTTGAGGATCCCCCACTTGTGTTTAATACATGGTTGCTGTTGCCTCCTCGACCCCTGCCTCCGTTCTGCCGGTAGTTACTCTTCACATAGAGAATGAAACATATCAAGTGCATTCTTTTAAAATTGGAATATTGGAAAATTTGTGCTTTCATTCAGGCATTTACATGCAGATCATTATTTTGGCACATAAAGCAGAAAATATCCAAATTCTTTCTTCGATATAACAAAAAACATACAAAGACCTTAGTTTTACCTAATTGCACCAAATAACCAAATGAAACCAAATCAATAAACCATATCTTGTAATAAAAATAAACTATGAACATCATGTTTCTGCTACCTATATATCTTGTTGCTGCCATGATGTTTTGATGTACAAAGAGAAAATGTATGACTTTACATACATCTGTAACTGTAAAGTCAACATCTTTGATGATTGATATGTCACCAGAGCCCATCCTTCTTACCTGAGTTGGGCTTTGTGTCCTCTGAGATTGAGTGTTACTGTTTGATGAGAGGATTGTGGATGGACTGTAACCTCTGCTTGAAGCACCCGATTGCATCTTGTTCAATCTCTTTTTTAAAGGTCTGGTAATAAATATGATAATACCACAATGAAAAATAATAACATACATTATGGCACTTACTAGAACTGGGGGGAGGCATAATGTCCCCCCCAAAAAAAAACTTTCACCGTGTAATTCGAACCCGGCGTTTAACTCCATGCCACTTTTTGACATTTTTCTTTCAAGTCTTGCAGAACTTTTGACACCAAGTTTACGAAAATCGGTTGTACCAAGTCACGTGACCTTTTGTGACCTCATGTTGGCCTGAAAAACAAAGAATTTCAGAGTTTTGTGTACAAAACAAATGAGAAAATGCATTTCCTCGTATTTCCTGATTATCACCTATTTCTTCCGTAAGCTGCTATCATCATCTAATGTAACTGAATAGTGGTCCAGAAAACACCCTGAAATAGCAAACTTTAAACAAAAACAAAAAATTTTTAAAGTTTAAGTTGAAGAAACAAAAAAAAAGAAATTCTCCAAACACTAGAATACATAAGAATTGAAATCACTTTCATTTTTTTTTTCTATTATGTTTGTAATGTTCATAAAGAACTTCATGTATAGAAATTTCATCCCCAGGGCCTTTCACTGCTTGATTATCACTCAAACTATGCATATAATTTGCATTAATACAATACTAAATGAACAAAAAAAAAAAAAAAAGATTAACAAATTCTGCGGCAATCAGAAATGTCAAGGCTGAGATATTGAGGAGTGTTGCCCAAGGTCCCCCCCTACTACCTCCAAAATAGCCCAGTCTTTTTAGGGTTAAATAAAATCAAGAACACAAATTGTTCATCTAATTAATGCAAGAGCAAGTCATCATGCTGCTCAATATTATGACATGTACTTTTATAATTAAAATAGCACAATTCAAGAAGTTATACTCTGGAAATCCCTTAGATCTCTTTCTCATTTGATTGGAAATAGGAGATTTGATTGGACTTACTTGATAAATGGAATGACCATGAAGAAATGATTTGGATTGAGACCCAAGTTGGCCTTTGGTGCTGGGTCCTTCTTACTGGCTGGGAGATCATTTATCATAAACCAGCGTACTTCCTGTGAAAGATAAACGAAATGAAAAAAAGCCATAACGATTGAAACCAGCCATTTTTAATGTATAACATACATGTAGGTTATCATCAATCAAAGTTTAACAAACAAACAAATAATACTCCATTCAGTTCATTAACCTAGAGAATGGGCTATAAGTTCTGTTTGTAATGGACTATGTAAGAAATATTGATATTTTAAAAGGTCAACTATTCTCATTTTACTATCAAATTTATGTAAAACATAAAAAATGTAAAATACGATACACGCACATAAATGCAATACTGAGAATTGTTTTCTCTCTTAAATAAACTATAAATGGAAGCACACAGAGAAAAGCTTCTAGGCAAGTTACCCTAATTTCCCCACGAGTGGTTGGCTTGAAGTCAACATCCATCGGAATATTAGGAACAACATAGAGTCTGGAGAGTTGATCATTCAGATAGGTCTCAATGTAGTTATTCTCATCAATGTAATTGGTGATGTCAAAACCTGTCTCTTCTCGAACCTTAAAAAAAAATACAAAAATAGAAATCAAGATATGAATTAAACAACATAACAGGGAAAATATTAACAAAAAAAGGAATTTTCTTACTAATATAAGCTTGATGCAAAGAAAATAAATACTGAATAATCGTTCATGGGCAGCAGTCATTGGTAGTATCTTAAAGCCAGGGCGAACTGGCACCCTTGTATGGGGTTTTGAAATAGCGCCCTCTCAGTCCTAAACTACTGATTTTGTCCCCTTTTTGCTCCTAGCATGCTCTATTCTGATCAATGAGAGCTTTATTTTTTGAGTAACATCTGTATTTGTATTCATACTAAGGAAATTCACGAGAAGCCACAAAGGATATAATTTTTCTAAGATTCACTGGTTTTGAGGAGCCGTAAGTTGGCGCTGTTGTAAATACATCATAAAAAGGGTCAGTTCACTGTTGCTTTAACAAATTTTAACTTTTATACTGATATTTTACATCATAATTCAATAGAGTGACTTAACCCCTTCTCTAAACCAGCTTTTTAAAAAGTCATCACAAATGAGATCTAGAGTGTTGCATTTTTAATTGCCGTTTCCTTTTTAAATCATGCATAAAACAAATTACAAGGAAATAAACTTAACAATGATGATGTCTTTTCCTTTGAGACAAGAAAAACATAACCATTCAAAGTCCAAGTACACTGCTCCACGCATGGAAAGTACAGCCCATGGCATAGTCTGCAGGCACAGACCCTAATTGACACTGCATCTTGAGAAAAGCCTAGCAAGACTGTCTACTGGCTGTGTCAATATAGGCCTGGAGCAGCGATGTATAGTTTACGATCCCGATTGACCTCCTTTAGTCTCTGACTCAGACACAATTTGCTTATGGGTCATAAATTTGAACAAACCCCTGGTCTGGGGCAGCTTTAACCCATTCGTGACAGAGGTCCACATTTTGTGGTTTGGCCTAATATCTTTTGATGCAAAGCCTTAAAAATCATACCAAATACATGAGCAGAAAGAGCAAAAAATTCTACACAAACTGTGCCCATTTTGGTTGTGTCAATATTCATTGTTTGATGCTGAAAATTTTTAAAAGGAAAATAAGCATTAAAATCCTTAAATTGGCAATGTGATAGAAAGTTTGAAATCACCGTTTTCCCGTGCAAATTGGGAACTTTTAGACTTCTCATCATAATTTCTGTCAATTTATATTCATTTCAGATACATGACGTTTTATAAGAAAAATGTAGCAATAAAATAAAAATGTTGGTGTTGCCAATTTGAAGAATAAAAGCTGATCAAATTAGGCTTTAAATAATTCCTGTGACAAATGGGTGAATTTACTACATGTACATGTACATATATGTACATGTACACTATCCCATCGACTTCCTTTAGTCTCCTACCCTGAGTCTCTATTATAACATGTTTTGATGGACAGGGTTTGTGCCTGCAAACTACCCATGGCATGTGTTGCTTCAATAGACATTCAGGACAGCTACGATCTACTGTACATGTATACAAGAATCAAACATGTTTACCTCTCTTATTGCACACTGCACAGGAAGTTCCTCTTTGTTGACCTTTCCTTTGGGGAATCCCCAGCTTGTTCTACTGAAGAACCCTTGCACCATAACAAGCTGTGCAAGAAAGAACCAGAATTACATTGCACAATCATGGAAATATCCATATCACCAGATAAAACAGTGAATAAAAATGGTCTTTGGATATGTTTACAAAATAAACAATCATCCTGTAATACTAGTATGTCAAATTTTTAAAAAAATCTACACAAGGAAATATTTTTCAAATATTCTGTTATCTGTTATCTGTGCACTTGCAAATTTGAACAACTGTGTTGGTATTACAGAGACACTCTGCCATTTCTTTCTTTTCCTAAATAGGAAAGCTTTGTTTATCTTTGAATTGTTGGACGAGAGAACACTGTGAGCCTGTAACTTAGAGGGCAAGATAGCAGAAACATTCAAACTTGATTAGAAACATTCTGCAAAACCTGCAATACCACCTTACACTGGTATGCAAATTTATATCAGATAGCCATTTTCATCATTTACATTCATCTGCTTCAGGGACAAGAAAGTCAGATGATGCGGTTGTGTGTATTTCAGGGGAATGGCAATCCTGCTGTGCTCACAATTCGGGACTTTTCAAGGTAATTGGAAATCAATACTCCTGATACCAAACACATTACTCAGATTCTGGAGCTTACTTGAGCAGATTTCTTCACAAATTCAGAGAAAACAAATACTGGTAGGATGGGGAGTCATGTGTCCGGATGCCTAGCAAAAATGAAGCCTTCTCTTTTATCTTCAGATTCAACAAAAACTGATCATTAAATAGCACTAATCATCATCAATTTTTTCTCTATAACTAACACAAGTCTTAGAAAATTTAAGAAATATTGCTTGTAAACTTCTTTAAACTTCATGTGCATTGTAGCTGTTTTAAATTGACTGCCCGGATACACAATCTGTCCAAACACACATCTGGGTATACCTGTATACGGTAAACCAAACTTACATGTGTGAGCGTTTCATCAAGTAATATTCCTCCATATGTTGGGACACTCATCTTGTATTCTCGCCATTCACCATAGAGTTTCTCTACCTTGTCAGCATGGTCGATCAAGAATGGACAATGGTTGAAAAGTGACAAAAGTAGTCAAGGACAATTATGGACAAGACAATGGAGACTGGTGAAAGATTTTCAGTCGGACAACTTGTGCAATAACATACCCACAGTGATATAACTTTGCCATTTTTACAGCGGGATTTTGCTGCAGAACAAATTCTATGTCCAAGTCCCTCTCACTTTAATAAGTTCTCAAGGTGAACCCCTTCAGAAAACTTCTGTGTCTTTCTAACTTTACATGTAGGTTTACTGCTGAGCACTGTATTTAGGGAAAAAAACAACTAACAAACAAACAACAAAATACATAAACTAAAGAAGTACTATTGTGACAACATTTTGTTTTCAAATTTTCTTTTTCTTTTTCTCTCTCTCTCTCTCGTGTTTGTGTGTATGGTATACGAGAGCTTCTTTGAACATTGCTACTTTTTCTTCGAAGTCATCCAACCCGTTGAGCATGATCTGCTTTCAGTATAACACAGATTTTCCACAGACCTTGGCCCGAGTAATCTTGGGCTTAGTAGTCAACTGGTTAATGAAAAAAAAAAAGGATATTTGCTTTGGAGAATTCCTTCAGGCCACAGTTGGGTAGACCCTGTTGTTCAGCTCTGAAGAAATCAATATAGAACCAATGGGCCAATTCAATCTGGAAGAAAGCTCGAATCAGATCATTTCTCTCCTCATCAGGAATGTTAATCAGAAAACGGCTGTATTCGTGAAAAAGGAAAAATAGGCGCTAATGCACTTTCGTATCCATGTCCGATGACTGACGGAATAAAGCGCTGCAGTGCTGGTGCATGTACAGGCCACAGCAGGCCACGGTGGTCTGTGCGACTGTGTGCTTTATTCCGTCAGGTTTGGATACGTAAGTGCATTAGCGCCGAAAAATATGCAGATTTACACATTTGGAATTGGATGTTGCATGTAAGGCAGTAATCACTGCTTACCGATATGATCACAATGCCTTAATGCCTGAGGAATCAAAACTTCATGTTGGATTTTCAATTCCAAGACAATATAAAATTGTACTAGTTAGTCAATCCCAATAGACATGATAGAACTTAGAGGTAATTCAATTGTGATGCAATAGTAATGCACATAGTCAAGCACAGCAACACTTTATGTTCAGAAGAATTGCTTTTTACACAACATACTTTGACTATGCCTGGGGTAAGAAAATGTGTAACTTCCAACAAAATTAAGAAAATGTGAAATTTCATGTACAAAGTGAATGGAGACCTGCTCGCATAAAATGTCATCAGTGTTGCCAATTTGCTGAGCCGAGAGTAATTTATTAGAAAATGTAAATGAGTGTAATTTTCTTATTCTTTGATGGATTTTGCTCATTTATTTTTAAAATGCAGTTCAAATTTATCTCCTTTTGGTGAAATAGTGAAACTTCTAGGGTGGACTTTCCCTTTAGTTCAATGATATAGTTCAGTTGTGATGTTCTTGATCTCCGAGAGTCTGACAACCAACGGAGGAAGAACAAGAAGAATAAGAAGAATGAATAGACATGACAGATGAAAATTGTCATGACATGTAGAAGTATATGTGTATTTTAAAATTGTGCGCTTGCGCGTGTCCTTGTACGTAGACTAGTTAGAACAACATGAGTTCGTAAAAATCACAGCAGTTTGCTTCATTCAATTGATCACAAGATTTCTTTAGTTTTCACGCTTTATGCTATGCAAGGTATGTTGAGATTTGCTCAAAAACTTTTGTAGATTTAATGAGAATGTGTAGTTTATTAATATCTTCGTATTCCTCTTTTAACTACCTTGTTGAAGAGATTTAGGTTTAGATTATACAGTACTTTGAAAATCCATCACACTTTCCAACGAAGGACCTTGCATATCTTGAATACACGTGAAAGTTCTCTGCGGTCAATCGGGCGGTCAATATCTTCAAAATATTGTCTTTGACACACAATTCTTTAAATGTACTCATGATTATGACTCTACGAATTTAGAGTGTTTTCTTAAATCCAAGTTTATGGGATTTATTGTTGTTTAACATATTTGCAAGCCAGTTTTGTTACGCACTATTTTTCCTACTCATTTGGTGTGGTATGATCACAAACTTACGCGCGAGTTGGCTCGCGGATTGATATTTCCAGGAATTTCGGGGTGATCCGCCGCCCAGAGTTTACACGTGTTATAGCAGGGTTTCAAGACGTTATTGTTTATCTTTCAGTAGTATTGATAGTTAATCTTACAGTAAATTCTTGTTACTTAGAACTGATGTCTTAAAAAAACATTTCTTACACAAAATTCGTGAAATAATGATTCATCCACAACTAAAATAGATAATTGTTTTTCAAGTGAATTTTATTGATATCAGAAGGGAAACAAAACTCTAGGAATTTTTCTGTTACAGTTTTAGAGATTTAAATGATTAAATCTATACCTTTTGTTAGTTGAAGTCAAATACTTTCATGGATATTTGTTGTTAGATAATTATGATATCTTATCATATATAGTTGATTTGTTGGAATTGGGAAAACAATGATATAAAGACTGAACTAGGAAAGTTTAATCAATTTCCCTCTTATTTACTTTCAGTTAAATTCTACCTTTGACAGTGAAAAGGTTAAAGGGCATGATTGATTATTCCTTATGTCTTGAATGAATGTTTTGGGAAAGAATGATGATACATGTACAGAAATGCTTTCTTTACTAAGATATGTTTATCTTTGTTGTTTATTTACAGGAATCTCACACAGTTGTTGAATAACTTAACACTACAGTGCTATTAGACATCATCTAATAAATGGGAGCATAAAGTTCACAGACGCCTTCCTTTGTAGTTCATTGCAACAACGTGTTAGAACTTACGATCTCGTGACATCTTCAACAACTTAAGTGTATATCAACCTACTTCAACTTACATCATGGCTGACGTCAACAAGTTGAAGCTATCAAGACGAAACATCAAGGGTCAGTTGACGCGAACATTATCGACAATTGACAGCCTTACAACAGATGCCGCTGGTGATCTAGACATGTTAAAGAAATACATCACTAAAGCTGAGCAACAATTTGAGAAAGTGGAAGAGAAACATTCGGCACTGATGGATATCATCGAAGATCAGAGAGAGTATGAAGTGGAGGAGAAATGGATGGGAGAATGTGAAAATGAGTACGTCCAGGTGTTAATACGGGGAAGGAGGGTTGTCGACCGTCAGTCTCAATCTCCCCTGGACAATCAGCAGTTTCTACCCTCTACACCTACAATTCCACATCCAAGATCCAATCCACCTTCATATGCACCATCTCCTACGCCCCACACCGCTACGTCGGCTGCTCCAAGAATGGCAAGAATGAGATTTCCATCTTTCAATGGGAACCTTCGAGACTACAAGCGTTTCAAAGAATTGTTCACCCACTGCGCAAGAGAGTTAACAGAGATGGAATACTTCCATCAACTGACCGAATCAATGACTAATGTCAAAGAACGCGACAAAATCAAAGGCTGCATTAGTGTTGAACGAGCCTGGCAGGTACTTGATGAGTGTTACGGCGATCAGGACAAAGTAGTAGACAGCCTGCTAAAAGATCTAGAGAACCTGAGGACATACGAGATCAAAGGCAAAACAAACCTCCCTGCCATGGGTCATTTTGTCCAGACTCTTCAAAACTTCGAAACCCAAGCTGAGACCATTGGCCTATCTGGAGAGCTTAACAGTAAGATCATGTTGAGTCAGATAAAGCAGAAGCTCCCAGAGGAACACCGCATCGCATATTATAAAGGTGTTAGAGATGACAGGATTGATGATTCCCTCACCGGTCTGGTCAAGTGGTTATACAGCCAACTTTTGTTACTCGAGAAGGCGAAGCCTAACAGTGTGGACAATTCACTTAGCCCTCCACAAAGACAACATAAGGTGCACAAGAGTACAAGCGCTGCTTCATATACTTCTGATAACCAGAGCCAACCAAGCAAGGCCAGACACTCCGGGGTCGTCAAGTGTGCCATCCACCCAAAGGCAGACTCGCACTATTTGAAGACCTGCAACAAGTTCAGGAGCCTGCCACAGAATGAAAAATATAAAGTAATGAGAAAGAATGGCATTTGTTACCGATGTGGGCATAATAACTGTGTTGCTGGCAAGCCTCCATACGACCAAAACTCTTGTCAGTTTGTTGCTCCATGCAGAGTCCAAACGTGTGGCAGTGACTCACACTTCGCAGCTGTCTGCCCTGTCATATACGGAGAGAGTGTTCAGGGTCCTGCAAACCAAACAAGCAACACTACTGAATCTCCACGTTCAACCTCAATCAACGTGACAACAGCCCACACCAAAGAGACAGGGAAGCTTCAAAGCACTTTACCTACTGTTGTTGGTTATCTACGATGTGGCGATGTCCGACACCTGGTGCGCATCCTGTTGGATGGTGGTAGCCAAGCTACACTGTTAAGGGAAGGGATTTTCCCAAGGACAGAGAGAGGCCTTTTCCAGGACCATGATCTGAGTCTTGTTGGTGGCAGCAAGATAACAAGAAAATTGAGACTGTTGGACTGCTACATTGAAGACATTGCAGGGAATTGGTCATGTCCTATAACCATGACAGAGATAAATCAACCCTGCGGTGATACTCCTATTGTACTACCAGAACAGCTTCGGCAGTATGAACATCTGAGTGCCATTGATATCCATGCTGCCCCATCCGAAACCATCGACGTACTCCTTGGTGTGGACAACACACACTTGATGATCTGGGAAGATTACATCCTTGGCGAAAAGTTTGATGATCCTGTCGCTGTAAGGTGCCCCTTTGGCTGGTTTGTCCAAGGAGGACGGTCTACAAGTTCAACTTCACTGCTGAACTACATCAATGTGTCGGCTATTGGACCATTGGAAGAGTTCATAGGTCTGGAGACTGTGGGTCTGGAGCCAAAGAAGTGTAAGTGCTCCTCAGATGTCTTGGACAAAGAAGCAACTGAGGCAATGCAACGGAGCGTAACTCAGCTTTCTGATGGATCGTACGAAGTCAGACTGCCATGGAGGAAGTCGCCCGATGACCTGCCGGACAACTACAACTATGCTGTCAAAAGGTTGAGAAGCCTTGAGAATCAGTTCAAAAACAGGCATGAAGATTGGGACATCTACTGTAGACAGATGAGAGACCAGTTAAAGAGGGGTGTTTCGCGCCATGTCTCAGAAGAGGAGCTACAGCGAGACAGAAGCACTGGCAAAAAGATGTGGTTCCTACCACATTTCGCTGTCACCAAAGACTCGAAGACAACTCCTGTCAGAGTGGTATATGATGCGAAGGCCAGGTTCCAGGGCCACTCATTGAACGACTACCTCATGAAAGGAGAGAACATCAACTCCGATCTCTTTGAAGTTGCCCTGAGGTTCAGGGAGAATGAGGTGGGCATCATCGCAGACGTCAGCAAGATGTTTCAAGCCATTAAAATCAAACCTGATGATGCTAGATTCCACAGGTTTGTGTTTCGAGAGAATTCTAGCCACCCAATTCAAGTCTACGAACTGACAACCGTCACCTTTGGGGACAAGCCCTCACCAACTGCCGCTATAGTCACCCTTAGACATGTGGTAGATGAACATGCACCGGAAGATGACAAACTCAAGGAAGTGGTTGCCAGGCAGTTCTACGTTGATGACCTCAATGAATCTGTCACTAATGTCCCAGAAGCTTTAGAGCTCAAGTCCAAGCTTAGCAAGACTCTTCAGAAAGGCAACTTCACCATCAGAAAATGGCAATCAAATGCAACAGAAGTCTGTGACGAAACAGAAGACAGCACAGATGCCACTGCCCTGGGTACTAAATGGAACCTCTCAAAGGATACTTTGAAGGTAAAGGAGGTGAAGTCAACTCTACTTGTTCCTACCAAGCGCAATATCCTGGCCCAAACTGCTTCGTATTATGATGTGTTTGGCATGTTATCTGGGCTCCTCGTTAGACCAAAGATTCTCCTGCAAAGGCTTTGGCAACTAAACCTAGACTGGGATACCCCTCTCAACGACAAGGGTGAGCTTTGTGCCATTCTACGAGACATCAATAGAGACTTGGAGGAGGTAGCTAGCATTGAGATTCCAAGGTGCTTGATCCCAGAGCCTTTCAAGGGAATAAGGCCTTTACCAGAAGTGTCCCTACACGGAGCAAGCGATGCTTCAGAAGATGCCATGGGTATTGGTGTTTGGCTACGATGGTCTCACCCTGAGGACACTGAAGCACATCTATCATTTGTATGTGCAAGAGCCAAACTCACTCCACTGAAGCAGTCTAGCATTCCTCGAAAGGAACTTCAGGCGATCCTTCTGTTGTCGAGGCTTATGCTTACTGTGAAGAAAGCCTTGCGGTTCAACATCGCCTATTCCAAGATCTGGACAGACAGCATGACTGCCATTAGCTGGGTAAGAGGTCAATCCAAGTCCTTCCGGTCCTACGTCGCATATCGTGTTGGTGAGATCACAACAGAGTTCGACCCCATCAAGGACATTGCATATGTACCATCAGATCAGAATGTTATCGATCTGGTTTCCAGAGGGGGAACTGCCAATGAAATGAGACGAGTCATTGAGGGACCAGTGTACTTGAAGCAATCACCTACGTTTTGGCCAAAGACACCAGAAAATGTTCCTGTGAGCCCTGGAGACCAAGAACAGAAAAAATTCCATGTCCGGAATGCTAAGACGCTGGCTCTCAGAATCAACGTTGTCTCTAAGCCTTCTCCGATAGTTGACTCAACCAAGTTCTCCAGCTGGTGCAAGTTAAAGATGGTGACTGCTAGAGTTCTCTCCGTGAAAAAACTGCCCAAGAACCAATGGCTGAAGCAGCTCCCAAAACAGATCTCTATGTGCCCCTCTCCAAAACTTGTCAAGGAGGCTGAATTATATTGGATAAGACAGGCACAGCGAGATGTTGACTTCCAGGATCCTAACATCATGAAACTGGACCCATTCTTCGATGAAGAAGACCAAGTCTTCCGTGTTGGTGGACGAATTGACAGGGCTCCATTGTCGTACGATGTGCGGCATCCTTATCTTCTCCCTAAGAAGAGCCATATCAGTCTGCTGATTGTGAGAGATAGACATGCATATGCCCTTCACGGAGGTCACTTGAGAACGGCAACAGAAGTTAGGAAGCATTACTGGATTGTCGGGGATGTGAACATATCCAAACGCGTGGTGTATGACTGTGTCGTATGCAGGAGACACAGAGGCAAGCCAATTCAACAGAAGATGGCTGACTTGCCAGAATTCCGAGTCACTCCTTGCTCACCCCCATTCAAGACTACGTTGGTGGATTACCTTGGACCAGTGAATGTAAAGCTGAACCGGAATACCACGACAAAGGGCTACTGTGCTGTGTTCACGTGTGCAGTGACCAGAGCCGTGCACCTCACGTGTGTCCAAGACCTGTCTACACAAGCGTTCCTACAGGCACTAGAACGGTTCATAAGCATCAGAGGGGCGCCATCCTTGCTGGTCAGCGATAATGGCACTGCCTTCAGAGGAGCTGATAACACCATTAATGAACTGAACTTGAAACTGAATCAGACAGTACTGAAGGACCATTGCCAACGGTACAATGTTCAGTGGAAATTCGGACCTCCAGGAGGACCTCACCACCAGGGGGCCGTTGAACGATTGGTCCAAGAAGTTAAGAAAGGTATGAGACACCTGGTGAAAGCTGATCGTTTGACTTTCGTCGAGTGGGAGACTGTTTTCTGCCAGATATCCAGCCTGATCAACGGTCGACCCCTAACTGCAAAATCATCGTCACCCCTGGATCATCCTCCACTAACGCCAAACCACTTCCTGATAGGTAGAGGTGACTTGCCATGCCCCGAAGTCCCGTGTGAGGAATACAAAGGAAACCACCGGAAACGTAGGGAGATCTGCAATTCCATGGTAGATGGGTTTTGGCGACGTTGGATGGAGTGCATCCACAAACTCTCACCACGCCAGAAGTGGCAGAAATCTGCTGAGAACTTAGGAGAGAGGGACATCGTACTCGTCATCGATGAGAACCTGAAGCGCGGCTCCTGGAAGATGGCGGAAGTCACGCGTGTCTACCCAGGAAAAGATGACCTCGTCAGAGTAGTGGACGTGAGATTCGCGGACGGTACAAAACTGAAAAGACCTGTGACAAAGCTTGTTCTGCTTATGAAGGAATCTGAACGTTCATAGATTAACGTTTTAGGCTTTAGTAAGTTGGGTGACACCGAACTCTGCCCAATTTTTCACCTTGAGATATTTTCACCTTGGGACATTTTCACCAGACTCTTAGTATATTTAACTTCGAACTTGAGTACATCAACATCCAACTCTAGACGTCTTTGAACTTTGAACTTTGGACGTTTTTCATCGAAATCTAAGTGTTGAATTTCGAACTTTGAACTCTGGACTTCTATTCATTGTTTTGTTTATTTTTATATGAACAACCACCAGTGATATTTTCAGTATTGTTGTGTTTACAATGTATGTGTATTCAGTGACATTCCGTCACCTTTGGGGGGATGGGATGTCATGACATGTAGAAGTATATGTGTATTTTAAAATTGTGCGCTTGCGCGTGTCCTTGTACGTAGACTAGTTAGAACAACATGAGTTCGTAAAAATCACAGCAGTTTGCTTCATTCAATTGATCACAAGATTTCTTTAGTTTTCACGCTTTATGCTATGCAAGGTATGTTGAGATTTGCTCAAAAACTTTTGTAGATTTAATGAGAATGTGTAGTTTATTAATATCTTCGTATTCCTCTTTTAACTACCTTGTTGAAGAGATTTAGGTTTAGATTATACAGTACTTTGAAAATCCATCACACTTTCCAACGAAGGACCTTGCGTATCTTGAATACACGTGAAAGTTCTCTGCGGTCAATCGGGCGGTCAATATCTTCAAAATATTGTCTTTGACACACAATTCTTTAAATGTACTCATGATTATGACTCTACGAATTTAGAGTGTTTTCTTAAATCCAAGTTTATGGGATTTATTGTTGTTTAACATATTTGCAAGCCAGTTTTGTTACGCACTATTTTTCCTACTCATTTGGTGTGGTATGATCACAAACTTACGCGCGAGTTGGCTCGCGGATTGATATTTCCAGGAATTTCGGGGTGATCCGCCGCCCAGAGTTTACATGTGTTATAGCAGGGTTTCAAGACGTTATTGTTTATCTTTCAGTAGTATTGATAGTTAATCTTACAGTAAATTCTTGTTACTTAGAACTGATGTCTTAAAAAAACATTTCTTACACAAAATTCGTGAAATAATGATTCATCCACAACTAAAATAGATAATTGTTTTTCAAGTGAATTTTATTGATATCAGAAGGGAAACAAAACTCTAGGAATTTTTCTGTTACAGTTTTAGAGATTTAAATGATTAAATCTATACCTTTTGTTAGTTGAAGTCAAATACTTTCACGGATATTTGTTGTTAGATAATTATGATATCTTATCATATATAGTTGATTTGTTGGAATTGGGAAAACAATGATATAAAGACTGAACTAGGAAAGTTTAATCAATTTCCCTCTTATTTACTTTCAGTTAAATTCTACCTTTGACAGTGAAAAGGTTAAAGGGCATGATTGATTATTCCTTATGTCTTGAATGAATGTTTTGGGAAAGAATGATGATACATGTACAGAAATGCTTTCTTTACTAAGATATGTTTATCTTTGTTGTTTATTTACAGGAATCTCACACAGTTGTTGAATAACTTAACACTACAGTGCTATTAGACATCATCTAATAAATGGGAGCATAAAGTTCACAGACGCCTTCCTTTGTAGTTCATTGCAACAACGTGTTAGAACTTACGATCTCGTGACAAAAATGTTACTTTGAACGACCTAGTTCACAGTGGAAATTGGAAGTTTAGGATGGGGGTTGGGTGTCCGGACACGCATGACACGTAACAAAAATGAAGCCTTCTTTTTTGTTTTTGGATAAAACAAAAACTATGCATTGATTTGTGCTAATCATCATCAATATTTGTTCTCTAGACTCTATAATATTGTCTAACATTTTGTGCTAAAACATTTTCATTTAGATCTAAGAGATTTGCTTGTGAACTTTTTTCATGAACTGATGAATCATGTGAATTGGCTGTTTGAAATTGACTGTCCGGACACCCAACAACTGGGTATACTTACGTGCACAGTGAGCTCAAAACTTCTTCTGGAATATTTACTATTGGCTGATCCATGTTGCATTATTCAGCTATATATTGTCATAATCACTCAAGACAAAGCCTAGGGAACGGTGTCTAACATTACACAGAACATCCGTCTCCAGCGATCGATCCAGCGCAACTCCGGTACATACACGGTGCAAGCCACAGTGCAAGCCACACGTAATGTAGAACACTCTAATACAGCTCTCTATGGAGCTCTCCTCGATCCGAGACAGATCAACTCGCCCAGCGGACAGCCCGACCCTAGGCCCACGACAAGGCGCCCGCCACTCTAGACAACTCGATACCATCGTGTTGTCTAAGGTGGGGTTTTTCCCTCCCCCTCCCCCTTCCCCGGCCCCAGGGAGGGGGGCGGGAATGTCTCGTCGAGGCCTGTATAACACTGTTAATTGATATCCGCCTGTACATGCATCTTTTTCTGAACTATTGCAATGCAGACATAAAAATTGAAATACGACCTATTTCAAAATCTCCTAGAAAACGACTTCAAATTAAGACTAACAAACAAAACTTGCGCAATTTACACAATATTTTGTCGGTAGGTCAGCTGATTACCCTCGTTGACCAACTCTTTAAATTTACCATCCCAGCTTTGTGAACTTGCATCCTACCACAAGTAACATTGAAAAAAAAAGATTCCGTTGAGAATAATGGATTCAATTTCTCGAGATAGTACAGCCCCTCGGGACCAGTTGTTCGCAGAGCTTCAGCGATGTGCAAGTCAAGGCGAGGCGGCCCGTGTCTCACGAATGGTGCAAGGTTTGAAGAATCTCGGGTTGGATGACCGCAATGAACAGGGCTGGACAGCGCTCATGTTGGCTGCTAGGAATGGACACGCTGATGTTGTCAAAATACTGCTACATAACGGGTGAGGATGGGAGAAGGGCGGAGCCAGGTTTAGCTACACGCAGGTTAAAAAAGTAATTGCCGTTTTTGGTAAGGGGAATTAGTATTTCGCACAGTCAGGCAGGAAAATGTGTGTAAAACTGTAAGGTATACACCTGGTATAGACCCTAGTACTAACTGTATTGTAATGCGCCTGTCGATTATTTCTCAGGACCCCGGGTACCTGGGCACTACCGGGAACTTCGGCCCCTCAAAGCTGACAAATCCCGTACATATTCCCCGCCAGCAGGGACTCCTGCCTGCACAACCCCCGACGATACACAACGAGTACCCCGGTAGTGCACGGGTACCCGGGGGCCAGAGAAACAATTGACAGTCGCATAAGCAGGTAAGATGGAAAGTGCTGGCAAGATCCTGACCCCCCCCCCCCCCCCCCCCCTTAATGTTCCAATTATTCGTCCACTCTACCATGACACTAATATTGTTCTCCTTTTCATAAAAGAATGCACTTACATGGTCTAAACAATGACAAAAGGCTCCTTAATTAGGCTTAGATGAAAATTTAATTGTTTTATTGCTGTTACTTTTTTTGGTGATTTTTTTTTTTTTTGTCATGGCTACATATCTTAGATGTGTCATTAAAAAATGGATGCTCATGCACTTTTGTATCCATGTGTATATCTCTAGTTGTAATGAACAAATCTGCTTCAATTCAATTAATTGTTTAATGCTGTTACTTTTTTAGTGATTTTTTTTTTTGTCATGTCTATGTATCTTACATGAGCCTAATGCACTTTCGTATTCATGTGCATATGTCTAGTTGTAAAGAACAAATCTGCTTCAAACTTTCACAAAATAATCACCAACAAGTATCACATGTCTCTCACCAGAATTTTAATCACATCAGACGGGGAACCCTCGATTACGGCTTTGATGTTTGATGACGTCCCCTACGCTGCGTGGTTCATACTGACTCTCATAAATTTTGTCATTTTTTATTGCTAGCTTCATGTTTTCAGTTCAGGGTTGAGCACAAAGCACACCGTGTAGTGACCGTACTGAGCGATGACATCCCATATCGAACACTGAAGCCATAATCAAGGGTTCCCGCTGTCCTATGTGATTAAAATTCAGGTGAGAGATGCGATACATGTTGGTGATTATTTTATGAAAGTCTGACACAAGTTCTATCATTGCAAATACAACTGGAGATATGCCCATGCATGGTTAGAAAAGTTCATCGGTGAAAAAAAATGCGTGCGATACAAACAAGTCATCTTTTGTCTTTTGCTTTATGCAGATGTGATCCATTCCTTCCCAACAAATCAGGCCAGAATTCTTTGGACATAGCAGAGTTCTGGGACCATACAGAGGTGATCAGCCTTCTTAGAAATGACCCCCAGACCAAGAAAATGGCTAATCAGGATCTTATCAACTTCTTTGGCCTCAACCCTCTTGATCGCCAGAGTCACCGAAGAACCAACAAACAATGGCTAGAAGATGCCATGCAGGCTCCTACAACCACCTATGTCCTATACAGGGACTTGAATCCGTACATCATCCCCTCTCAGGACAGCAGTGGAACATTCCAATACACATTTGCTGCTTTCTCATATGAGGAAATCTCATTTGCCTTGAAGGAGGAAGCATCCATTGTATTCCTAGGGGTAGGGCCGCTCCACTCTTCAATAAAAAAGGATAGGATACCCGTAGAGAAGGGTTCTGATGAAGGGGCATGCTTTGCCTTAGATGTTACTGATATCCCTCCAGAGAAGCTACAAGAGATCAAACCTGAAGCTGAGCTGTTGCCTAAGAAGAACCGCATGGCTCTGATGCTGCTGAAGCCTGAGGACGCAGGAATAATTGCCCAAGGGAGGTCAGTGCTAGCCTGGCATGATCGATACCGGTTCTGCCCAACTTGCGGTGCATCTACAACAATGGCAGAGGCAGGATATAAACGTATCTGCACCAAAGAAGGTGATCAGCTCTTTCAGTGTAGACTTTTTGATTTGTGTTCATCTCTAGAAGAGAGTTCAATCAATTTCCTTGTATATTTTCCTAATATCACAGGGGATGAGTGGGAAAATATAAAAGGAAATTGATTTAACACTCTTCGAAGACTAAGAGTTTGAGTGGAAAAGGGCTAGCAGAGTGGGGAACAGTGATGTACAGTATTCAAATACTGGTATTGACAAAGGAGAGCAGCTACAGCTATTGTCCAGAAGTTGCCCTGCCCCACAAAAGTTAGGGGCTAGTGACTAAGAGGGAAAATTGCTATAGATTAAAGTATATTGTATCATTACTGTAAAGTAGACTGTTGGTCATTTTAGATTTGAAAACATATTTTGCAATCAAGTTTAATATTAATTTCAAGTAAAGTGTTCAAGGTTATTTACATGGAATGCAATAGAAATTCTGAGGTTTTTTTACTTATGGAATTGCTGTAAATTACAGTCAACTCTGCCTAAGTCGAATTTCTTGGGACTGAAGAAAATGCTTCGACTTAGAGAAAATTCGACTTATGAGGGGTCAAAAACAATAGAAAATAAAGGAATGGGACCCAGCACAGACCTTCGATTTAGGCAATTATTCGACTTATGCGACTTTGACTTATGCAGAGTTGACTGTATAACTTGTGAAGAGTGAATGAATAGTGAAAACACACAGTTTTTAAGGTAAGATTACCAATTGAATCACATTCTAAACGTTTCACATACTGTACTACCAAATTGTATCCCTTGTTGCTTTCATTTCAAATGTAATATATTGACTCTTCATTTCTTTACAGGCTGTAGAAGTCTTCAAGGTGTTCATAATACCTGCTACCCACGCCTTGACCCTGTGGTTATCATGCTTGTAGTCTCTGAGGATGGGAAGTCAGTTCTACTTGGAAGGAAGAAAGGCTTCCCAGGAAAGATGTATTCTTGCTTGGCAGGCTTCATGGAACCAGGTTAGATACAAGTCGTGAAATATAAATGAGTGAAGTAAGCAATGCATGAATGAATGAATAAGTAAGTAATAAAACACTAGGCCTTTTAACAATTGAGCTTTGGATAGCTACTTAGAAGCTCAGGAAAATTGTGAATGAGTGAGAGTAAAAAGGAATGAAATACTTAAATATTTTATGTTGAAAAAGTGGATGTAAAAAAAAAATGGAGTCATCCACAACAGAATTGCTTCTTTGTGTACTAGATGTAGATATGTGGATATACGTCCATGTGGCATGAATTACAAAACATGTGGTCAACGATCCACCATAATCTTTCTTTATTCAGGTGAAACTATCGAGGATGCTGTGAGACGTGAGACCAAAGAAGAGAGTGGGATCATCGTGGGCAAGGTCCAGTACCACTCATCCCAGCCCTGGCCGATGCCATCCCAGCTCATGATCGGATGCATCGCCAAGGCAACCTCCTCCAAGATCACCGTGGATGAGGATGAGCTGGTGGATGCTCGTTGGTTTACCAGACATGAGGTGATTGAAATGCTTGGGTCATCCGGTGGGTTAGGGGGAGGAGGAATGTTTGTGCCCCCTGCAAATGCAATAGCACATCAGTTGATAAAGCATTGGGCAAAGATGTCTCCAAATCTATAATGAGCTCCTCCCTTTCTCTGGTCTATTGACAAGTCTCTCTGACATCTGGGCCCTGTTTCATAAAACTTGTTGTCAGTAACAAATGCCACATTTCTATTTTAAATTTGCTCTCAGCCAATCAGATGCACTGATTTCAGCAGCTTATAACAGTTATTACAACTTGTTATTGATGTCAAGTTTTATGAAATGTGGCCCTGGTGTTTAAAGTCTTCAGGAGGCTTTTTGAGAGGAAGGGAGATGTTTCTGCCCTTCTGCAAGTGAAATAGCACATCAATCGATACATAACTGGGCCAAAATGTCTCCAAACCTTTGATCATTTCCTCTGTTGGGGCATAAGGTGCTGTGGATCTTTGGCTTTAAAAGTCACCACTTTCAGTTCATGAACAATCTCTGGCAGTACTTGTATATCATTTTTATAGAATTATTTAACCATAGTATTTCTTCCAAACTTACATGATGCACACAGTGAGATAAATTGATAAGATTTGGGTCTCATCATGTCAAAGGCCACAGCTGGTGATATAATCCATTGATTTTAGATTTATCAGAGCTTTGAAAAATTAATCCCTCAGTAGCCAGAGAATAATGATACAGGAATTGATGACATACTGTATGTAATGCAAGAAAATCAGTATTTGTTGTGTTGCATTGAAAAAAAAATGCATAACCTAGAGAGATGTGACTATAAATGTATGCAGCTTTGTTAACCCATTCGTGACAGGAATTGTTTAAAGCCTAATTTGATCAGCTTTTATTCTTCAAATTGGCAACACCAACATTTTTCTTTTGTTGCTACATTTTTCTTATAAAACATCATGTATCTGAAATAAATATAAATTGACAGAATGTATGCTGAGAAGTCATAAAGTTGCCAATTTGCAGGGAAAAACGGTAATTTTAACATTTTCATTGCATTGCCAATTTAAGGATTTTCATGCTTATTTTCCTTTTAAAAATTTTCAGCATCAAACAACAAATAATAATGCAACCAAAATGGGCACCGTAAGTGTGGAATTTTTTGCTCTTTCTGCTCATGTATTTAGTATGATTTTTAGGGCTCTGCATCAAAAGTTATTAGACCAAACTACATAATGTGGACCTTCTGTCACGAATGGGTTAATCTTATATGTAATTCAGTATTCTCTTTATTATAATGATGCCCACCCCCTTGGAATCTTGGCTGTGACATGATCAATTGTCTCCAAATTTTGAGTGGACCTCGAGAATTGCGTAAAAAAAGTGATTTTTTCATGTACCAGTAGATATTTTTTTTTTTCATTTGATACCAGGAGAACCTCATTATCACATACTCCTCCAGACCAAGGAAATTACCTCTTTATATTGAAACCTTGTTATATCAGGTCTAAAAACAACAAAATACACAAAAAAAAGTGGGACCGACAAAATGACCTTGTTATGACAAGAGTTTGTTAATGTAAAAAGTGTTCTTTATAACGAGGCTTCTTATATGCATAAATGCATATTTGAGTGATTATCAAGTAATGAAGGCCCGAAAGATGAAATTTCTATGACAGAATTTCTTTATGAAAATTAGAAACATTATTATGAAAGAATGGAGTTGCAGGTGATATTGCTTCTTGTGTATTTTGTTGGTTTTTTTTTTTAAGTTTGCTGTTTCAGGGTGTTATCTGGACCATGATTCATTTAGCATAGATGATATGAAATTATCACTGATAATGGAGGAATATAAAGAAATGCAGTTTCCTATTCCTCTTGTACACAAAAGTCAGAAATTCTGCGTTTTTGGGGTGGCATGAGGTCACAAAAGGTTACATGACTCAGTAAAGGTATGAACGATATTCAGAAACTTCGTGTCGAAAAATGTACAAGTGACATGGCGTTTAATGGGATGTTTCAAATTATGCGGGGAAAATTGACCGGGGGCCCTAATGGCACCCCCCTCCCCTCCACCCACCCAGTCCTTATAGGGTTGAGTGACATTTTATTCCAGAGCTTCTGAATGTCTCATTTTTTGCTTGGAATAAAGTGAAATGCCTGTATGTATTCAGGGGTTGTCTTCTACTCAAATCTGAAATTCTAAGTGCAATGAAGAGTGTTATTTTTTATAATTAATTGCAATTCGTACTATATGTACTGTAATTGTTTGAATTTTTATGTAAATGATATCATATTACAAATGTATAGATTTTTCATGTGATTGAAGTACTATGGCCTTGATGACTTTTACACTGTACCATCAAATCTCAATGAAGTATTTGATGCAAATTTTGATATGATTGTATCTCATTGTAATTATCAATAATAAAAAACAAAATTAAAAAATGTAGAATATTCAGAGGCTTTAAGTATCCAGTTTGGGTCTTACATTTGAAGTGATGGTAATTATGAATGCTTAGCTAGGAAACATCCTAAACCACTTGTGCCAAATTATCATGAATGACAATGGACCAAGCAGTGAAAATTCAGCAATTAGCACACATTACCAGGAGTCCCTCCTCCTGTCCCCTTCAGTTTGGAACTACAGGTCCTGAATCGATCAGTTCAACTTTGAACTTTGAACTTTGAAGATGATGAACTGTTTCCTGGTAATAAGCTT
>CM057156.1:20111194-20136194 GCA_029962745.1 Echinometra lucunter
AAGCATGGCATGGAGATGGGTTTTGACAATCTTAGACCAGTTAGTAATTTACAGTATATATCAAAACTTGTTGAAGGAGCTGCTACTCAGCAAATTCTAAAACATATTTCTCATAATGCATTGTTTCCATGTATGCAGTCAGCATACAGACAGTTTCACAGTACCGAAACAGCCTTAGTCAAAATAAAAAATGATCTTCTACTGGCAATGGACAATCAAAAGGTAACACTTTTGGTATTGTTGGATCTGAGTGCCGCTTTTGACACTATTGATCATAGGATATTGTTGAACATACTACATACATCTTTTGGTTTGAGCGACTGTGTCCTCACATGGATTGAATCTTACCTTTCTAACAGACAACAAAAAATAATAGTAGATGATGTTATATCTGAGAATTTTGATGTTCCATACGGAGTGCCTCAAGGGTCACGCCTCGGCCCCCTTCTTTTTACTCTTTATACAAGTAACTTGATTAATATCATTCAAAGGCGCTTCCCTAATGTTGCTTGTCATTGCTATGCTGACGATACACAGTTATACATTTCTTTCAGCCCTGATAAGGAAAACCATAATGACAATATTTCACACTTAGAATCATGTATAAGTTATATTCGTTCTTGGATGTCCCAACATAAGCTAATGCTTAATGATGGAAAAACAGAGTTTCTCATAGTCGGGACAGGCAGGCAAGTAGCAAAACTGAGTGTTAGCAACATAACGATTGGAGACTCAGAAGTAAAACCATCAAACTTTGTGAAAAATCTGGGTGTATGGCTTGATTCTCGTTTAAACATGGAGAAACACATATCCAACATTAGTAGATCATCTTTTTATATGTTATACAACTTACGCCATATTCGTAGATACTTGGACCAGAAAAGCGCAGAAACCCTTATCCATGCATTTGTTAGCAGTAGGCTTGATTATTGTAATGGATTACTGTTTGGTTTACCAGACTCACAAATCAACAAGCTGCAGCATGTTCGGAATGCATGTGCAAGACTTGTATCCAGTTCCTCAAAGTTTTCCCATATTACACCTGTTCTGATTCTATTACATTGGTCGCCAATAAGGCAGAGAATTACATTTAAGATACTTTTGCTTGTTTACAAAGCACTGAATTGTCAAGCTCCTAACTACTTGTCTGAATTGATATCATTTAGGTCACATTCATATGCACATAACTTACGAAGTACACAGGATAAGCTGCTTCTAAAGCTACCTCACTCTAGAACAAAAGTAACTCTTGGGGATCGTGCTTTCAGTTGTGCTGCCCCAAAGCTTTGGAACAAATTACCACTGGAAATACGAAAAGCATCAACTGTTACCATCTTCAAACATTTATTGAAGACCCATCTTTTTCAGAAGTTTTTGGTTAATTGTATTATATGCATAATTGTTTAATTTGTTTGAGCAGTAGCATTGTTGGGAGCTCTGTTACACTACAGCGCAGTAGAGTATATTTACATAGTGACTGCGCTATATAAATGGTCTAATTATTATTATTATTATTATTATTATTATTATTATTATTATTATTATTATTATTATTATTATATATAACTGATAACTATATAGATTCACAACAATAAATGGAATGCACACGGTAAAATGGATTGTACTTCACAAGCGCTTCCGATCTAATTCTCTTCAGGTGAAGTGTTTTTTGTTTTGTTTTGTTTTGTTTTTAGCTGACATGGTTTATACATGTACAAGATGTACACGTAAATGGAGATACTTTTGGATTGCATATTTTTGTAACACGTTGGATCATGCTTATCAGAATGAGCTTAAAAATGGAATGTTTGCAAGATAAGACTGCAGCTGGTCCTCAAGCTTCGACTTATGAGGACAGTTCCGAAAAAGCAACCATAATGACATCGAAAGAAACGGGCAAACTTTTGGAATCAAAGAGGCGATGTCCTGAAAGTTATAGAATAGGGAAACATCATACAAAACGTTTTAGATAGACGCGACGCTATGTTAATTAAAACTTTTTAGTAAAATAATAAAGGCCTTAATTTTTCGATGATGCAACGAATACACTTACAGTATAATACAGTACAAAATAGTTATCATTAACCGTACCTTAGTTGTAAATGGCTTTAAGACGATTCACGATGTAAGAGATTCGCTTTACTTGAGATACCTGATTGCACAGGCATTTATCTGTTATTTCTTCGTTGTCTGAATAACCTCAGATAATTTTTTGTACAAACCTGTGTTATTTTTTGGACTACAACATCTTACTCCGGTTAGGTGTCTTTGTTTTCATACTTACACAATTAAGAAGTCAAAGTGATTGATGCGGGACTTCTTGCGAGTAATATCCTAATTCATAAACATTAATGCACACTGTAAATAAACAATACGTATAGATAAAGTACTGATGGTATTTTAAAGGTTGAAAAAAGAGAAAATTGTTACACATTTTTGCGAACATGATAGATAATTAGTATCAGCCTTTAAGCAGTTAGGAAAGATTTCGTCATATCAGCCGAAAATGGAGCTGAGTGGTAATTGTACACTGTCCAGAAAAATCAGTTCTATCTATTTATACGGAACCCAGCCTGAAGAAATCATTCTACATACAAACCTAAAAACATGTATTATCTTCTCATCGAAGAACTCTGAATGCCAGCAATACTCCGGCACTGACTAGCCATTTAAGAGGGGTTCTCCTTCAGCTCTTTCCCTTTTAAAAGAGGGCAGTAGCGAATATAACGACTGACACCAACTTTTGAAAGAGGACGGTAACGAATATAAAACCCGCCACCAAAAATACGCCATATCTGGATCTGAACTTTTCTCGTATACGTCACATTCGTCCTGAAGCCAAGCGCGCAGTTTCTTTTCTGTATCGTGATCGAAGGACCAGTCACCCTGGGAATTACGGGCATATAGAAACATGGGCTTGATGGCATGTTCGAGATGATCATAAGAGCCAGAAATCTTATCTGGAGATAAAGAAAATACAGTCATGAGCAGAAGAAGGAGGATGAGGAGAAGATGAAAGAGGAGGAGGAAGAGAAAAGAAGGGAAGAAGAAGAAGAAGTAGAAGAAGAAGAAGGAGAAAGAAGTGATTAGCCACATCAAACTAAAGAAAACGGCCAGCAAATACATTTCTAATATTTTGCCAACATTTCTATATATTCCAAACAAGTAACTGCTGGGAAGAAGAAGCAATAGCCTTTTTTCGCTTGTAATGAGAGCATACCGACTAGCATATTCCTATCCGAATGTTAGGGTCTTGATAAGTGAAAATTTACCTGACACCTTTTTCATAAATCAAGTATTCTGTTCCTACAGATTATTTGATGGGAAGAGTCACATGATTTTGTACAAAAATCAAATATGATATTAAGTATTTTTGTCAGTGGAAATGCATAACGTGAATGGACACATCTTAGGGCCAGAACTGTTGCCACTTGCCACGCGATAAAAATGTTACTGGGCAAAATATGCGAAACTTGTTTCTTTGATCTGTTTGTCGTTAAATCGTTGTGCCAACACTGACTAAGGACTTTATGGTTGAATGGTTGAATCAAACAGTTTTTTTTATCGAGTCAGAACATCTACAATTCCTTGTGACAGTACAAATAAAAAGCAAGATGAGAAAACAAATTATTAGGTCTATATATATGAAGAGATTTTTTTCCGAAAGGCTCTAAATCCGCTTGAAATGATTTCGAGTAATAAAATCAAGAATTTTTTATTTCATTCATTTTCCATTTAAAAAGTTCGAGACTTGTTTTACAGTAGGAATTACCTGCAATAAACATCTAAAAGAATTAAATTGAAAAAAATCCTGCATAAGTAATATTTTTCTAAATTCTTTGTGTTTCATATATAAACCCCACTGTTGCGAAAAAATCCAAAAGGCACTAAATCCGAACAAATGAAACATATATTTATTCTTGAAAAATTAGGCCTACGTTCTGATTCAAGATGACTAATGTTGATACTTGCAACTGACAAAAAGTTTTGATGTTTCGAAGAAGCAAAATAGTCTACAAAAATCATTCATTTGCGTGAAGCGGATTAGCGCAATTTTGGAAATAAAAGAAGTGGATTTAGCGCCTTTTAGAAATAAAAATCTTTTCCCATTTGTTTTTCCACTTCTCCTGACTTTCTTTTTTAAATACTCAAGTGAGTCGAAGCACATGTGGAACAAGTATCTAGTACAAATGATACCTTTGGTTTAGAGTTTAGAGCCTTTTGGAAATAAGCTCTTGAAATACAGTCATATATGAGGGAAGTGCAATCGTTTTAAGTTTTTTCACTCTTCTAAAGCCAGTTTCATTTAAATTTCTCGCCATGTACAAGAAATTAAATTATGTTACACTTTTAACATCCATATGAACAGCTGTTGCTATTAACCTAGCCATATTCAGTAAAAATCTGGTATTAGACACTGTAGCATCGATTTCTGATCAGGAATTATAGGTCTATCAGTTAATCAAATTATTACCTGCATCGGCTGGATTTCCGATAGGCATCAATAAGGCTACATGTCCACTTGGTCCTGAGCAAATTAGCATGAAGGTAAGCGTGGTAAGAGAGAAACAAAGCATAACATATTGATAATGATCATTGAACTTAAATTAAACAATATCCCCCCTCAGAAAAAACGTTATAATGAGAATTATTTGGAACAATCTCCAACAAAACATTCGACAGGCATCCACTTTTGGTAATTTCATATCGGTACAGATGCGTAAGAGGGGGGGGGGGGGGCAAGTGCCCCGGGCAGCACCTTGAGGGAGAATAGATAAAAAGAAAGGAAAATGAAGTGAAATTATATATTTTTAAGGATTTGCAACCCCCCCCCCCTCCATTCGCAGGGGAAATGCATCAGAAATAGAATATTTGAGGGTTTAAAGGAAAAAAAATCGAAAGCTCGGTCGCATTGCTTCATCGCATGATCATTCCTCTTAGAATCGCATGATTTCGCGCCCCTATGATAATTCTTATAAAGAAGATTTTAGAAGGCTTATGTCGAAAGGGTGCGTGCGCGGAGCAGGGGGGAGCGGGGAGGGAACGGGGATGGCCGCACCCTTTCGAGAGAAGCCCCCCCCCCCCCCCGGTTGTCTCGAAAGGGTGGGTTGCGTGTGGGGAGTGAAATTAACGCACCCATTCGTGGAAACCGAAGGAGCTTGTCTCGAAAGGGTGTGTTGAGTAGTCTGATGTACACCTTGAGGGAGAATAGATAAAAAGAAAGGAAAATGAAGTGAAATTATATATTTTTAAGGATTTGCATCCCCCCCCCCTCCATTCGCAGGGGAAATGCATCAGAAATAGAATATTTGAGGGTTTAAAGGAAAAAATCGAAAGCTCGGTCGCATTGCTTCATCGCATGATCATTCCTCTTAGAATCGCATGATTTCGCGCCCCTATGATAATTCTTATAAAGAAGATTTTAGAAGGCTTATGTCGAAAGGGTGCGTGCGCGGAGCAGGGGGGAGCGGGGAGGGAACGGGGATGGCCGCACCCTTTCGAGAGAAGCCCCCCCCCCCGGTTGTCTCGAAAGGGTGGGTTGCGTGTGGGGAGTGAAATTAACGCACCCATTCGTGGAAACCGAAGGAGCTTGTCTCGAAAGGGTGTGTTGAGTAGTCTGATGTACACCTTGAGGGAGAATAGATAAAAAGAAAGGAAAATGAAGTGAAATTATATATTTTTAAGGATTTGCATCCCCCCCCCCTCCATTCGCAGGGGAAATGCATCAGAAATAGAATATTTGAGGGTTTAAAGGAAAAAATCGAAAGCTCGGTCGCATTGCTTCATCGCATGATCATTCCTCTTAGAATCGCATGATTTCGCGCCCCTATGATAATTCTTATAAAGAAGATTTTAGAAGGCTTATGTCGAAAGGGTGCGTGCGCGGAGCAGGGGGGAGCGGGGAGGGAACGGGGATGGCCGCACCCTTTCGAGAGAAGCCCCCCACCCGGTTGTCTCGAAAGGGTGGGTTGCGTGTGGGGAGTGAAATTAACGCACCCATTCGTGGAAACCGAAGGAGCTTGTCTCGAAAGGGTGTGTTGAGTAGTCTGATGTACAAGCCATTTTTTGTTAATGTAAGTCAAAAAAGAAAAAAAAAAAAAAAAGGGAAGGAAGGAGGCAGGCAGTTGGCTATCACTTGATGGGGTGTCCAAGGCAGGCACGGATCCGGGAGGGGGGGGGGGGGCGAGCGGGCCTTGGTCCCCCCCAATTTTTCACCCCATTTTTTACCATTTTGGGAACCTCACCTCCCCCCCCCCCGAAAAAGAAAGGGGGCCCCCCAAAAAAGAAGAACGCCGAAATGGGAAATGTAATGTACAACCCTTTTTTTCTTTTGTTTTTTGGCTATTCTTACACTCAAGAACGCAGAAGCACACACACACACACACGCACCCCAACACACACACACACACACACACACACAAATCTCATTTGGTTGTGATTGCTTGATTGCTTGAAGTGCACATGTTGTTGTCCCTCCATGCTGAAGGAAATATGACTTTCTATTCTGCTTCATCTGTCCTTTGGAAATGCACATTCCATTACGAAATCAGCCTCATGCAGATCTTTAATTTGCGACAGTAAGAAACTGAAGGAAGATATTTGCAAGTGTATGTGTGTGTTTGCAGAGGCGTCGATCCTCGGGGGGGGGGGGGGGAGGGGGGCAGTTGCCCCCCCCCCCCAAGAAAATTTCGGTGGGCAAAGATATTATTTTGCCCCCCCCCCCCCCCAATAATTTCCCAATCAAAAATAAAAAAAGGAAAAAGGAAAAAGAAAAAAAAAGAGAAAAGAAAGGAAAAGGAAGGAAGGAAGTTAAATGAAAGCGGAAAATAAGAAAAAAAGAAAGAAAATGGGACACTGGGAAGCACTCGCTCGCATTTATTGTATCTTAACCAATGCCGATGATAATTACTATTCTTATGAAAGGAAATCGGTTTGCGTCTTGTGTTTCTATCTAATGTTATACTATTCCTCTACTCACAGGAAGTAATATAACCAAAGCAGTGGCGTAACAACCGGGGGGGAAGGAAGGGAAAGGAAGAAAAAGGAAAGGAGAAAGGGAAAGGAAGAAGAAGAAAGGGAAAGAAAGAAGAAGAAGAAAGGGAAAGAAAGAAGGAGAAAGGGAAAGAAAGGAGAAAGGGAAAGGAAGAAGGAGAAAGGGAAAGAAAAGAGGAGAAAGGGGAGAAAGAACAAGAGAGAGAGGGAAAAGAGGGAAAGGAAAAAAAAAGAGAAGAAAGCAAAGTGAAACAAAAGAAATGAGGGAAAATTTAGTACCAAAACCGGGGAGTTTCCTGGGGCTCCCCCGCAGTGGCTTTCCCTGTAGACCCCCATCAGGGGCCCTAAGCCAGAACCTTGGGACCCACCCGCTAAGGGCTTCACAACAAGCAACTCGCGGTGCGGGCTCACCTCCGCATATTCTATTTCTAGACTTAGTTACCGGGAAATTTTCGGCTCTGCCCCCCCCCCCGAAAACAGGCAGAGAATTACACCACTGATTCTAAACTTAATTACCGGGAAATTTTTGGCTATGCATATGCCTCCCCACTCCATAACAGGCAGAGAGCGTAAGAAGAGCGGGAACTGACAGCGCAAAAACGCCGGAGCTTCCTCGCTTTGCGCGGGAGGGGGAAACTTCCCCCTCCCTGCACCCTCCCCCCCCCCTAGGGAGCACTACCGTCCTCCTAAAATGAAATCCTAGTTACGCCGCAGAAGATAGACTTCATTACCGACAACTAATAATTCAAAGAAATAATAACAATAATAACAATAACTCTTATTTACCCAGGGTAGCCACTTCAGCTATAAGCTGATCTTCCAGTGGGCCCTGCATAACGCATGTTGTTATTATTATCCTTCTCCATTCTTATATGCCGAGCGCCTGGCTAGAAGGCAGAAGGTCCCATTTTTGTAAGTCTTTGGTATGACTCGGCCGGGGATTGAACCCACGACCTCCCGTTCATGAGGCGGACACTCTATCAATTGAGCCATCGTGCCCGGTAAGAAACGTCGGAGCTTCCGCGCTTCGCGCGGGAGGGGGGAAATTCCCCCCTCCCTGCACCCTCCCCTCTAGGGAGCACTACATTGGCGTAAATTCCAAGGGGTAGGGGGATCTATCACCCCCACTTGGGGGAGAGGGAAGATGGTGTGTACAAATTACCCCCCCCCCCCCCATGCAGACACACTTTGGAAGGAACAAAATATATTTCAGTTAATCAGTAAGTAAAAATTCTGAATATCTATCATAAACAACCATTATATTTTAGAATTTCTATTTGAAAATGCTATTGAAAACAAACAAGTGGTTATTTTTGGCTCGCTCGCTTCGCTTGCTCGTCAAAATCTTAGGATTTCCATCCGAAAATGCGATTAAAATCGAGAAAAGTGGTTATTTTTGGCTCGCTCGCTCGCAAAATAGATATGAAAATGTGTGTGACAGGGAAAAAAATTGTTAAAAATGTTTTTTCATCCCCCACTCCTCAAATTGGATTTACGCCGGTGGAGCACTACCGTCCTCCTAAAATGCAGCCCTAGCTACGCCACAGATTCTGGACATAGACTAGTTACCGGGAAATTTTGGGCTCGGCCCCCCCCCCCCCCCCGATAACAGGTACCTGTTACGCCCCTGAACCAAAGAAGATATCACTTCTAGATATAGAGCGGCCAGTTGACCTAAACATAGATAAAAATTTCAGGAGATAACGGCCTGGATAAAAAAAACCCCGCAAAACAAAAACATAATTATTTTTCGTTAACTCGCTTGCTACTCCACTGTACTCTTCCTGGTAAAAGCTAGATACAAGATGATTTCGGGCAGCAAGTAGCCTATTATAGCAGCGAGATTCCAAAGTATCATTATATTTGGGCAGCAAGGTGGCTGACAAAGATTTTGGGAAGAATCCATATAATTTTGCCGGCATCGGTGGTTGACTTTGCTCGCTATAGTAGAAACAGAATGGATTCGGACTGCAAGCGAGGTAGCTAAAACAGTGTCATATTCGGCACAAAGGTGATCGGATGTATTACTTAGATATCATACAGGCATGACAGGTTTATATTGTATTCGGATGATAGTGATAATAATAATATTCCGTTCTTGTATAGCGCATATCACATTTTTATCACATTTTTATGATGACGAAATAACACTTCTATCATATGGAAAAGGGTATATTTTTCCTCGCTCGCTGCGCTCGCTCGTTTCATATTAATTTTTTTAAAAATATTTTTGAAAAGCAAACAAATTCGGTGAGATAGATAATGTAGATGTTTCATTTGCTCACAGCGTAATTTGCCGAAGGGTTACTACATCTATCATGAAAAACAGTGTGTGCTTCCTCGCTCGCTTCGCTCGCTCGTAATATTTTAAAAAACAGAGTGGTTTGGGGGCAGCAACAATGGATCAGAGATGTAACAAAATAGAGTTCATATTTTGGCAGCGAAGTAACCATATACATATACATCAGGTATCGTTTATGCCTGTATGATAACTAAACTCTTCTCTCATAACAAGAAATTTGTTATTTTTTGCTCGCTCGCTTCGCTCGCTCGCAAAATTGAAAAAGAAAAGTAGGATGGTTCACATAGCAAGTTGCTTAATTTCCCCAATTTGAAGATGCTTTACGTTGATATAGGCCTATGTTTTATATATGGGTATATATATATATACATACATATGTGTGAGGGGTGTGTGTGCGTGTGTGTGTGTGTGTGTAAAAATAGTAGCCGTGGGTTCATCTCCGCTTGGTCGTCTTGCCCCCCCCCCCATCCGGAAAATGGATCGACGCCTTTGTGTGTTTGTGTGTGCGGGTGCATAAGATTGCTTCTGCGTTCTTGAGTGTAAGACTACTCATAAACAAAATGCCTATTCACTTTTCTTGGGGGGGGGGGGGCACACGTTTCTCCCGTTTTATGCATCCTACCATAATATTCTAGCAGACAGAAAAAGGGGAAATTCTTTCCCACATGTATATTTTGGGGGATCCTTGGACCAGCCACGGATCCAGGATTTGATGAGGGGGGGGGGCATGGCCATTGAAGATTTTTTTTTGTAATTTAGCGACTAAAAAAAAAAAGAAAAAAAGGTTGTACATTACATTTCCCATTTTGGCGTTCTTCTTTTTTGGGGGCCCCCCTTTTTTTTTTTTTTTTTTTTTGGGGGGGGGGCAAGGTACCCAAAATGGTCAAAAATGGGCGGAAAAATGGGGGGGGGGGGGGGTCAAGGCCCGCTTGCCCCCCCCCCCGGATCCGCGCCTGCCTTGGACACCCCATCAGGTGATAGCCAACTGCCTGCCTCCTTCCTTCCTTTTTTTTTTATACTTACATTAACAAAAAAAAAAACTGGTACATCAGACTACTCAACACACCCTTTCGAGACAAGCCCCCCCCCCCGGTTTCCACGAATGGGTGCGTTAATTTCACTCCCCACACGCAACCCATCCTTTCGAGACAACTGGGGGGGGGGGGGCTTTTCTCGAAAAGGGTGCGGCCATCCCCGTTCCCTCCCCGCTCCGCGCACGCACCCTTTCGAAATAAGCCATTTTAGAAAGAGGTTTAAAAGTTTAGAAATACTGATGCAGTTGTTGTTTTGCTCGTTGTCAGGAAGGTTTTATCCAGTGCCTCATGCTTAATACTGCTCCCCTCTGTTTGCCTGATACAGCAAGGTTAAACAACTGAAAGAAATCTAACATCTGATAAGGGCTGCATTTTAGAGGGGGTCGCAAAAGATGCAATAGAAAAAGATAAAGGAGAAAATGAATAAAAATCATAATCTTTAACCCTATTTTAACTAGGCTATTTCAGACCAATTTTTTTACTGATGCAGCATTTGAAAAGGTTAAACTTTTGAAAGAAATGTAATCTTTAGTCGCCTTGCTATTAAGATCAGTACTCGACTATTTCTCAAGGGTTATCGATAATTTTGCTAATAATAGAAAACTCTGTATTAACATCTAATTTCGATCTTCTCTACCGTTCAGTTTCAATGGTCAATTACCAAATTTCCTGGGTAAAATGCTCAAGAAAGTTATAAAAATCGCCGCTTTGTCACTTCGCTCCCTCGCTTGTACGGAGATACATTTGGGCACTGGGGGGGGGGGGGGGCGCAACTTTACTGTTTGCCCTGGGTGCCATACGGTCTAGATATGCCACTGTATCTGTAGTTAAAATTTTACCTATTTTGTTACCCCCCTCACATTTAGGACATTCTGGCAACATGAGTAATAATACAACTGCAGACTATTACTACTTTATTCAAGTGGTATACAACTGAATAGCAGAGCAAAAGTCAAGATTTAATTCATAGTCCATCCAAAATTGCAACTTTCACACAAAAACAAGGTTTTGCCAGATTGTCCAAAATGCGAGGGGGCTGAATAATTATTAAACCAACTGTACCTACTTTAGAGCTCGGTTCCGAAAGGTACTACATCCATAAATCAAAGTTCTGAGAAAAACATGACTTTTAAATTATCATAGTTAGCAATGTCCGTTTGGAATGATACTTTCGGTGATTGTACTACTGCATAATACAAAAGGAAAATCTACTCTTATCAATAATTAATTCATCATTTCTTTTTGAACCCTTTAACTGTTTAAAACCTATATTTAAAAAAATACGAGGAAGTGAAATTACGTGATCCTGCATGTAAGACACTTCTAAGGAGAAGGGCGACCGAGCTTTAGAAACTTTTCGCATTCTTAACCCTCGAAAATTGTATTTCTAGTGCATTTACCTTGGCGATGGGCGGGGGGGGGGGGGGAGGGGAGGGGAGTAATTAAAAGTTGAGAATCCTTGAAATGTTAAACTCTGCAAATGTTGTTTTATGCAACGCCAAATGCATCTTCATTTTTTATATTTTGACCATTGAATAAAGAAAACTATATACTAGGGGCGCGAAAACCTCGTGACATGATTTCGAGCTAGAAGGACGCACTAGAACGGAGCTCCGGCCACCCATTGATTTTACACTGTAATTTGACTTAGCACGGAATATGTTACCCCAACAGCCGTACACACGACAAGCATCGGCTAAGCAGACGGCTGGTGCCCCATCGGGCACCGCCGAAAAAGTTTCCTCTCCAAGCGCAGCTTCCCCTTCGAATGTAGATTTGCATCGGGATATTGCAGACTTTTCCAACAAGATCCTTACCAAACTTGACAATATAAATTCAGAAATTCAATCTATTAATCGTCGTCTAACGGATGTCGAGTCTACAGTGGAATTTAATTCGGCTAAGATCATCGAAGTCGAGAAGGCAATACTGAATAACGTCGATTCTCTTTAAGAGGAAATTTCAAGTTTGAAGGAAAAGCTGTTAATTATGGAAATCTACAACCGGAAACCAAATTTATTATTCTATGGTGTTGAGGAAGACCAGCAAGAAAACATCTACAATATACTACTAAAGGTGTTCATTCACCTTGGCGTGGACGAGGAGAAGGCCAAGGGGATACAGCTTATCAACGCCCACAGGCTACCTTCGCCGCAACCCGCCTGGGAACCCAGATACCCTTGCTTCAGGCCGCTCACCCCCTGCTCCGATCATCGCAAAGTTTGTTAAGATGCCAGACCGCGATCTCATCCTTTCCGCTTTCGAGAACCTGAAAAGGCCGAGGGGAGCAGCGCAGCCGCTAGGAATAGCCGCAGGTACGCCACCACCACCTTCCCCTCCGCGTGTAACAGTGAGAACTGACCTCCCTCCCACCTTGAAAGCTCGACGTGGCCACCTAGCCGAGGTTGCCTATAAGCTACGTAAGGAGAAAAACCTATCAACTAGAATTAAACTACAAGGGGTCAAGATCGTTCTCCAGTGGAAAGAGAAAGGAACAACAACATGGAAACCCCACGAAGAATGAAAAGATTCATCATTACTCTAGGTGACGGACAAATTTTCTTGAAGACACAAGTTATATATAAGTCTTGAAAAAAGTAAAAGAATCGTTTCTTTTGACTTTTTGAAAATTGTTCCCAAAATAATATTGGTATTGAATGCCTCCTATTTTATCTCTTAAAACGAATATCGCTTTCAAATTTTTTGAAGCTACCTCGTATCGAGCTTTGAATCGTGTTTAGAGATGAAAATTTCCTTCTTTGTCGGTAGTTTTTTATTTTGTTAAAACTACAACGTGTTTCATAGAAGATACTCATTTTCAAAATTGTACTACCGTATATTGTACTGCCATATATTGCAGGAAAGGTGGAAAACTGTTTCTCTGTATATATTTTTCTTTCTCATCCCTTTAGATACTGTTGTGTTCTTCAAGTTAGCATTCCTGCAGCTTATGCTTGCAAACCTGCTATTCTGAAAGTGTAAACCTGCCATATAATTTTTGTCTTTCAACTTGTTTAAAAACAATAATATTGACTATAGCTGCTGAGAATTCTTGTAGCATTCTTGTAATGGATATGATTCTGGTTTATTATATTCCAAGATTTGTCTTTCCAATATAGATCACATTAACCATGATATTGTACCAATAGACAATTTCAGACTTGAGTGTATGTACTCAAAATGACCTGTTTAAATCCACCCCTTCTCCCTTCCCTTTAACATTTGTTAATGCTACGCAAGTTAACCTGGCTCAATGATTAATGTTTGTACCGCTTGCTGTGTGTCAAAGCTCTAGTTTACTTAGAAGGCTTGTAGCATATACTTGTAATGGACTGTGATTTACTGATTCATTTTTGAAATGTATGCTAAGATTTGTCTTTCCTTAGATCACACTTTAACCATGAAATTTCGTCAGTATAGACCATATTAGACATTCGAATATTTACACTAAAAATGTCTTTTTAAGCTCCAATTTTCCTCCTCCTCCTCCTCTTTTCACTTTGATAAAAATTTGGTTTGGTTGCATGATTAATATTTATATTGCTTGCTGTATGTCAAAGCCCCAACATGCCAGTCGATTATTCTCTCCCATTTGTACCTTTTGTAATGTCCAAGACTTAAACTCGGCAGACGTGAGTCTGCTTGGATAATATTTCCTTTACTCTCGTGGCAATGTCTATAAAAATAACAAAGCAAGTAGAAAAAGATATCAATATTTTTGTCTTGTTTCATTACTCGTTTTTCTCTCAGATATGTCCAATTTTTCCTCATACCTAAAGGGTCAACTGAATACACACCCCCGTTGGATCACTCAAGAGATCAGTAATAACATGCCAATCGCTTGTATACTTAAAGCATTTTTGTTGACAAGTGATACGCACAAGACAATACAGGTCTTAATTTCAATCTTGGAAGTTCATATTCCAGCGATCTTTAGTGTATAGCATTTTCTTTTCCTTTTCTCTCTCTCTCTCTCTCCTTTTTGAAACCAAAGGCACATGTGAAAATCACGCTCTACCCGATTTATGAATGTCTAATTGTATGGACTGTTTACTCCTACCTGCAATATGCGCTAGTTGCTCACTGGAACATTGGAGTACACGTGATTTTATTTAATTTAATCTTATTTTATTTTTATTTACTTATTTATTTTTTATTCCCACGTCTGCCTTTTTGTGCCCCAAATTTTCCCCATTTTGTCCATGCAGAGCAACATGCGGAATTATACAATTTCATTTTTCACCATTTTAACTTCGTAGACGAGTGACAGATTTGTAAATTTAAATTTGCATACCAAGTGCTCAGTGGGTCAGAAAAGGGCCTATAGCAACAAGCTTCTTTATTTTGCAAATTGGCTATTTACAAATTCCCGCGACCGCATCACGTGTTTGACATTATAAGGGCGTGGTTACGCCACGGCTGACCAACCTCCACCTATGGTGCTCTGTGCCAATAAGAAATGCTCGTCAGACGGGGCAAGGGATCCGTTATTGTGCATGAACAGTTCCTCTATCAGTTCATTTGCATTTGTTCTTGATTAATGACTGGGCAATATAATACGTTAAGTATTTTTCATGGCAATGTCTAAAAAGAAAAAAAAAGAAGGTGAAGAAGATGAAAACAACAACAACAAAAAGGAAATTATTTTTTTATTTATTCATCTGTTCTTCATTTAAACATGTTTGGATTCATATATTTAACACTTGGAAGCTATTTCCGTATAGTATTCTTGCATTGTACACCCTCGATATATCGGGTCACAATTGGCTATAATGAATAGATAGGTTTAACCCCACCTCTTTACCAACTTGTTGGGTAACATTCATCTTTATTATGCAAACTGTCTTTCGAAAGTTAAGAAATCTGTAACAAATAATATGCAAATCACTTGTACAACTTTTATTCATTTGTTGATGAATGGTACATTTTTTATATACAATTCAAGGGTCTGGATCACATACTTAAATGTCTATTTTTATTTTTTTCTGGGGGCGATATTTTGTGTATGAAAAGTGCTCACATGTTCTTTGGCAGACAGGTCTCTGTCAAGTAACAGTGCTCTTTATATTTACGTAATCACTGTTGCCATGCTTGGATCTACTCTTACAGATGTATAGCCAGCTGCTCACCAAACTCGTTCAATCTAGCGCGAGTGAATTTGTATTCTCAAGCCCACCTCTTTCATCTCTTTGTGCGCCAAATAAAGCAACACGTAGAAATTGCACAATCACTATTACCGTTTAATTTTTTTATACAATCGACCTAGATTCTTAAGTTAAACACTGGCAAACCAAACGGTTGAGTAGTGATATTCCAGTAGGCATTCGTATGTAACAAAAAATTCTTTATTTTGCAAATCAGTTATTTAGAGAACTCGCCCCCTCGTCAAGGGTCTGGCATTATTTGCATACGGTTTGGCTATATACGATGAGCGATTAGCCTCCATTAACATGACAAATGACGATGCTCTGAACTGACAAATAATGCTCAACTAGTCCATTATGTTTTGTAAGCAGCTGGACTATTCATTTGAACTTTGTATTTACAATGACTAATTTACATATTAATGCTCATTGTATGGGAAACATTGAGAACAATCGTATATACTCCTGTACATTTCTACTTTGTATATAAACCTTTCAGGGTTCACTTGGTTATATAGGTTGTTGTTGTTTTTTTTTTGTCATGCATAGTGATAAGTGCACCCTCCATTGAAATAGAGACAAGCAGTCACCTTCTGGTCTTTTGAGAATGTCATACTCCAACCTCCTTCACATGAATTGTTTCTTGTTTTATACATTTAAATAATTCCTGTCACGAATGGGTTAAAATATTTTTGGTTTTGGTTAGTGAGAGAATCAGTCTCCACCATTACCATTTAAGCCTTGTCTTCTTCTTTTTCAACTGCATCGGCTCAATACAAAACTTTAATGGGGCAAATGCCATGCAATTCGTTCATACTTAAAATGCATGATTTGATGCTATACAGTAGTTTACGTATATGTACAGGTTTTGCATAATGTATTTCTTTAATTTGTATGTGAAAAAATCTCACTGTTCGGCCGGATGGCCGGGCTCTGCTCTGTTGCAGCTATTGTAATTGACCAAGATGGGTCTGATTCCTTTTGTAGTTGTATTTTACATTCAAATTGCCAGCGCACTTGCACCACATACACACATTAACACACCTCCACGCACGCACAAATGCACCAACACCACGTGCACACTCGAAGTTGACCTCCCTCCAAATTTACGGAAGTTTACATTTTTATATAATTTCTGATGGAGTCACATACTTTTGCTCCCGAAATTTTCCTTGACGTGACACACCCGATAGGGAATACTACATTCCTATAGAATTTAATTCTCATTTTTCGCATAATCCTGAAAATATTTCACTATTACATGCAAATTTAAGAAGTCTGAATAGAAATGTTGAATATTTTGAAAACCTTTTCTACTCTTTAAATAACTTTCCATTTTCCGTCATTGGAATAAGTGAGACATGGCTACATGAAAATTCCCCAGATATGTTCAATTTGCCAAATTATAAGTTGATTAGGGCAGATTGTGAAGGAAAGAGAGGCGGTGGCGTTGCCTTTTATATTGGTCCAGATTTAAAACTCAAGATCCGTTCCGATGTTCAGCTAACTCAAGCAGAGTCATTGTTTATTGAAATTGACAATTCAACTCCCAAAAAAGTCATTATAGGTTTAATGTATAGACCCCTGACTCTAATTTCTGATGAATTGGATTTATGTCTTCATAAAGTAGGGGATGAAAATAAAAATATTTTTTATGCTTGGTGACTTTAATATCAACTGCCTGCCCTCATCTGATAATAGTAATTCAACCAACTTTATGAAATTAATGTACTCATTTGGCTTCCTTTCTATTATCAATAAACCTACCAGAATTAATTCAGTTTCATCAACTCAAATTGACAATATTTTTTCTAACGTGCATAATTATAAAACCATCGGAGGAATCTTATGTTCTGAAATTTCCGACCACCTACCAGTATTTGTAACTTGCGATTGTAAATTATCTTATCCTAAATCATTTGACGAGTATTCATATCGAAAAGAATCTAAACGTGATATGGAATTCCTGAAGCAAGATTAATTTTAGAGGGATGGGAAGATGTATACAATGAGGATGATGTTTATATCTCATACGATCACCTTAACAACAAATTAAAATATTATTATGAAAAGAATATCCCTCTAGGTAAATTGAAAAACAGGCGAAATAAGCCTAGGAATCCTTGGATAACAAAAGGTTCATTGAAATCAATACAAACACGTAATCGCCTTTACAAATTACATTTACGTAATCCAACCGAATCTAACTTAAAGATATATAAGATATATCGCAATAAATTAACAAAATTCATTCGTATATCCCGTAGATTACATTTTGCTAGTAGAATAAAAAGGCCAGTGCTAACACTAATGCAACGTGGAAAATCATCAAAGAGGTTATGGGAACAAGGTCAGATCCCCCACCAACCGATAATGTTACTTTAAATGGTACAAAAATACTTGATTCTAACCTTCATGCAAACTCTTTTAATTCATTTTTTTTAAAATATCGGACCCGAACTTGCCAGCAGAATCAGTAGCCCCGATGCCCATTTTACTGACTACCTTTTTGAACCAAATCAAGAATCTCTCTTTTTAAACCCAATAGACCCCACCGAAGTTATTAACATTACCCGATCTCTTAATAGCTCTAAATCTCATGGTTGCGATGGAATCAGTATGTTTCTCCTAAAAGAAATAATTTACCCACTTGCCAATCCCTTGACTTACATATTTAATAACTCATTATCTCAAGGTATTTTCCCTGATTTATTTAAAATAGCTAAAGTCAATCCAATTTTCAAAAAAAGATGACCCCCAGGAAATTAGTAATTATCGCCCCATTTCCTTACTCCCAAGTATATCCAAAATCTTAGAAAAAATAGTTTATAACAGACTCTACAAATTTATTAATAAACACAATATATTGAATTACAATCAATATGGTTTTAGGAAAAATTACTCAACTAATCTGGCTTTAATTCCAGTTTACGATAAAATTACAAACGCTATAGCTAACAAAGAACATGTTATTGGTATATTCTGTGACTTAAGCAAAGCTTTCGATACGCTCGACCACACTATCTTACTTTCCAACCTCAATCACTATGGGGTTCGAGGTCAACCATTATTATGGTTTAAAGATTATTTAAGAAACCGAAGACAATTTGTTACATTTAATGGTTATAAGTCAGATTCCCTTTCAGTCCAATGTGGTGTTCCTCAAGGTTCCATTTTAGGCCCACTATTATTTCTTCTCTATGTCAATGACATTATTAATACATAATCCCTTCTATCCTTTGTCTTATTTGCCGACGATACAAATATCTTTTGTTCTCACAAAAACCTTAATTCATTAAACAATATATTAAATCAGGAATTGAATAAAGTATCAAACTGGTTCAAGGCCAATAGACTTTCTCTTAATACAAAAAAAGACCCATTTCATGTATTTTAAACATCATTTTCACAATACGGACACGCCAGTTTACATAAAAATCGATGGTACGCTTTTAGAGCACAAAACTAAGTCCAAGTTTCTGGGAGTTATTATACATGAAACCTTGACCTGGAATGAACACCTACATCATGTTATAATGTGCGTCTCAAAAAGCATTGGAATTTCAAAAAGCATTGGAATTATTTCCAATGCTTTTTGAGACGCACATTATAACATGATGTAGGTGTTCATTCCAGGTCAAGGTTTCATCTATAATAACTCCCAGAAACTTGGACTTAGTTTTTTGGGAGTTATTATACATGAAACCTTGACCTGGAATGAACACCTACATCATGTTATAATGTGCGTCTCAAAAAGCATTGGAAGTATTTCCAAGTTCAAATCTATTTTGCCTCACAAAACTTTATTTTTTTTACATAACACATTAGTACTCCCGTATATAACATATTGCAATAGCGTGTGGGCCACTTGTGGTTCGACAAAACTCAAATCTATTTTCAAACTACAAAAGAGAGCCATCCGCATTTGTACAGGATCACATTACTTGGCTCACACTGACCCCCTATTTTATAAACTTAAAACACTAAAAAATTTCGATTTGAATACTATTCAAGTAGCAACCATTATGTTCAAGTATGCCAATAATCAACTGCCATCGTCCTCTGATGATATGTTTAGATTCAATAGTTCTGTCCATTCCTACTCAACACGCATATCTAGAAATTTTCATCTTACAAATCCCAAATTATTAATAACACACAAATCCATTAGTCATCATGGTCCGGACATATGGAATAATTTTCCCGACAATGCTAAATCGTGTTCAACCACATATTCCTTGAAAGCCACACTTAAGCGAAACATTATACAATCTTATGCCCCCAACACTCCAAATTAATATGACACCAACAAAATTGAGATTTATTCTTTTTTATATACCCAACTGCTATCTGCTGCACAAGCACCCGCACTTGCATTGCACCCACTTGATCAATTGTCATAAAGAGTTGTCACGAAATGTCTTTTTACCCGAGGCCGCCATCCTTTTCAAGCCTTACAGCTCACGATGGCTTTCTCCTGCGTTCTCATAATTTAGCTCTTTCGTATAATGAAAATATTAACTTGTATTCCTGTTTGTTTATACCTTTGTATTATATTTATCGTATACTGCAATGTTATAATTATACATGAACTTCATTATAATGTCGATTTAATCTAGAACGCAGAAATAAAAGCAAGCAAACAAACAAACAAAACAAATTAAGAGATCCTGAAAGAAAATAATTAAGCGAGAGAGCAAAGCGATCGAGCTTAAGAACTTTTTCGCATTTTAAACCGTCAAATACTGTATTTGCACTGCATTTACACTGCCGATGGGGCTCATAATCCTACGCGCTCGCAAAAATCCAAATTTCGATTTTTCATTAATGACGTCATATTTTTGCCTTTCAACACGACTATCTCGCTTATTCATGGTTGATTTTCTCCTTCGTCCTTCGAAAGGACATTCTTTAACTAGATTGACAGATGACAGACCACCTAATTCGTCTCCATTGACGAATTCAAATATCTCGTTTCAATCTCTTTTGCGTTTTTTGCGCCATCTCAAAGTGCCACCCGGGACATATGCCCCCCTGCACCCCCTAGATAAGCCATTGGATGAAACTCATTTGTCAGACTCTTAAATGTTTGAACGTTGAATCTTGTGCAGATCGTCCCCGCCGCCGCTGCCGCTGGGCTACACTTACTTGCACACAAAATAAAAACAGCGTGTGCGGTTCGGCACTACTGCCTGGTTTAGATATGGCTTACGATTAGCATACGGAGCCTGTATCCGTACGAACCCGCCTATCCGTGCGGCCTCCATGCAGAGGCGGACGACGACCGAAGCATTTTCGCACAGATTCACGGGATCTGCAGTGTATACGATTTCGATTTGCGAGGAGTAATACAAATTTAAAAAATCGTAAACCCGTGGCCGCATATTTCGTAGGAAGCATCGCGCAATTCCCGCTCGGGCATCGCGCGGAACCCTCGCGGCCGACGGACACCGCCCATCCTCTGCATGGGCTCGGTACGATTTCCGTGGGGAGGCTGCGGAGATTGCACAATTACCGTACAATCTCCGGGCAGCCTCTGCAACGTCTGCACATGCATTCCACGGCCTGCCCCCTTTGGCCAATGAATTATGGCACGATGACCGTGTAGCCCGTAGACACCTACGATGCCTGAAAAATCGCAATTAGGAAAATACTAAACCATTTTATCGCACGGCGCCCGGAAGAAAATGTAAATAAGGCATGATTCTGTTTGCAGTTATGTCAGTGAGCTTCCCTACATTCTCCTCCACTGCTTATGCAAAATGATCACTTTTTTCAAGGAATTCACCAGATTTGTTTTCATCACAACCAAAATAAATAGAAAGAAAACAGTGGTTTCCTTAGAAAACAATTCAAACAGGTGTGAAATTTGTCCATTGTGATTGGAGGGTCCCCTTTGTTCAAACTTGACAGTGAGGACTTATGACATAGTTTACAAAAATAGAGAACTATGGTTTCATAATCTACAACGACTTTTCACATTGCAAACTGATTTCTTTAATATTTGATACTTAAAGGCTCATCAATATATCTTTTTTTTGCGGGGGGGGGGGGGTACGGAAGCACTAAATTGCCATGTACTTGACGAGATGGCGAAATATTTTATCTTTCCACGTCGACTTATTAAAAGCTATATGTCCTCTTGACGACATTTAACTTTTTATAAGTCGACTCGGCAAGATAAAATATCTCGCCATGTCGACATAATAAGGCCATCAAGTCAACATGGCCAGATAAAATATCTAGCCATCTCGTCAAGTAGATCATGTAGATCGCACTTTAAAGCTTCCGTAGGGGCAGGGGGAGGGGCAAAGATAATAGCTATCATTTAAGAAAATACAGATTAAATCCTTCCTGTTGGAAAAAAAGAACACGCTATTACATTCGCCTGGATGTCCCTACTGGCGTATTACGAGAAAGATTTTGTACCGGGGGGGGGGGGGGGTGGCTGAAACGGCATTTTTTTTGTGGAATATGCTTCCACATACCCTCTAGTTTGAAATTATTTTGCACAAAGATCGCCTATATTAAAATTTGACGTTTGTGTTTTTTTTCTGTGTAATTTAAAAAAAAAAAAATCTTCAACGGTGAGCACGTATGTTCATAAAATAAGCAGGCGCTCCGTGAGCGACGACACTTTTTTTTTTTTACTGGGGACGCATGCATTGATTTTTTAAAATGAGTTTAGGGTTTTGTTTCGTTTGTTTTCCAAGTTTTTTTTTTTGCATTAACAGAGAGTGTTTTTATTTAGAGGACCGATGGAGAGATAAAAATCAAATTAGTTTATAAAACTTTAGTAGGCTGCAATATACCAATTACTGCTTCACCCAATACAACTTTAATTTATCAAATTCACCTTGGATATTGGGAATTATGGCACAATTATTGATATCGAATTAGTTTAATTGCATTGAACTTTAAAAAGGAATTTATATTAGATATTATCTTTGAAGCATAATATATAATTCATACCGTGTTTTACAAATATATTCCTCCGTCAGTAATCCTTATAAATTTCATGGTTCATGCAAAAGCATTTCGGATCTCAAATGCTACAGGCAACATTCCACAATGTTTATTCATGAGTGCCCTCACATGTCACATGGTAGGGGACGGAAGTAGCTCGACGCTCGAACGGACTTGACATTACGCATTAAGGTGCAAGATTCACTTCAGACATCAAAGTAGCCTTAAATCTCATGTTTTGCAGAATTGTACATGATGAAATTTTACCATTGTCTCTTCGGTAACTATTTTACACTTTCCTATCAAATCAATGGGTAAAATGATTATTTATAAAGGCGATTCATTGCGGAAACGACCAAATCAGCTCTTTTCTATCTCACTTTTGCACTGTGTCTCACATTCTATAGGATAGGTCGATTTTATCCCGGATCATTTAAGAATTAAAAATTCACCCAATACATGTATTTGTTACAGTGTATACACAACTGGATTAAAATATATTGAATCGAAACAAATACTGAATCCAAACATACCTGATAATTTCTTGCAAGTTTGTAGAAAGGTGATATCATCCTGTGATGGGTATATACCATCCTTCATATCTCCCACGTCAAAGAGAACAGCCTTGAAACAGCGTCTTCTTTCGGTCACTGCGTCAATGGTTTCCACAGTCAGGAAAGGACATAGATTACGCAACAAACCATATGTTCTGTTAGGTCCGGATAAAACAACCAGTGCTACAGGGTCGTCTTCTTTAGGGCGAGGTCGACCCCGCGCATCTTGGAGAAACTTAATGAATTGGGAAAGGTCATCATCTGGCATGTCACAGAGGTTGTTACATTGAATCACGCATTCGGAACATTCGAAGGTAGAGGGCTGGGTATCTTTGAATGTCATCATCAGTATGGCTCTGGTGTTGGAGTTGTAGCTGGAGATAGAGTGAACAATGACTGCAACCCTGCCAGGTCCTGAATAGAAATATGAATACATGGTTCCAGAATTAACTATAAAGGATTATTGAAATGATTAACAAATTTGTCACATTCAATCAGTGTTTAACATTGTTAAAGTCTCAATGAAGATACGCCAAACAATGTTTACACATTTCTCTTCCGATTGGAGGCAAATTTACGAAAGACCACGAAGTCATTTACCATGGGAATCTAGGCTTCTAACATGTCTAATTAGGTATGTTTGTATGTACGTATGTGAGGGTGAGGGGGGGGGGGGGGGGGGGGGGGTGCGGATGTGTGTGTTAGTGTAAGTGTGTGCGGGGTGAGGGTGTGTGTGCGTAGCTATCTTCGAGCCTATTGACGCATTGAATATTCCAGGCGTGCCCGATTCGGAAGTCATCTGCATTTCAGATTTTACCATGTTTAATCTTACATGTGAAATGCACATTACGATTCCACTTTTATGACTAGATATATCAGTTGCACCCAGCTGACTAGTCATCTAGTCATTTTAACTGATTTTTTTAGAGTGTGACATACTTCAGAATTATTTAGTTATTCACCTTTGAACCGAGTTTCCTTGACCATGTTAACCAAAAGATAAGACGTTACGAAATGCGATAAACAATAATATAAACACAACAAAAAAGTAACTCCCCCCTAATTCGAATTAGCATAACATTTTAACGAAAAAGTTTTGAGCAAAATAATTTGGCAGGAGTGTTCCTACACTTATTGACTAACTTCAGTGTGAAAATGAGAATGATCCGTCAAGTCATGTATGAGTGAGCAGACAGTAAAGGCAAAAATGTCACTTTTCAAAAGTCACAAGAGTCATTTTGGGGGGTCTGTGCAACAAAACTTTGACGAATTTGGTTTCTTCCATTGTTTGACCCCGTCATGCCTATCCCTGGCACTTTCCATGTTTATTACAGTTGGTTAAACACATTTATTTTTTTTTAAGAAAGTGGGGTTCAGCCCTTCTAAATCTGCAAAATCCATTCAGTTTATGGAAAGAATTGGCATCAACCAACATTAATCAGCACATTATGTGAAAATACTAGGTAGTCGTTTTTTTCAGCATTAAACAGTAATTTTTTAAATTATCTTGCTTCATCGTTAAAAATGTTCTCACTCAACCATGACACAATCTCAGTAAACATCAACAGCACTTAAACAACACCAGAAAAAGCTTGTTTTACAGATTCCCCAAAATGACTCATGTGACTTTTGAAAAGTGACATTTTTGCTTTTAATGTCTGCTCACTCATGCATGACTTAATAGATCAATCTTATTTTCACTCCGAAGTTAGGCAATAAGTGTAAGAACACTCCTGTCAAATTATTTTGCTCAAAACTTCTTCCTTACTAAGTTGTGCTGTTTTGAATTAGGGGGGAGTTACTTTTTTGTTGTGTTTAGTTTTCATTACTTCAAATTACCAAATTACTCACCATATTTCTGTTTCAGTTGTTGCAAGAGTTTATCATAACTGGCGTCAGCAACATCAGTAATAGAGTTCCGGCCTTGTGAAATTGAATGTAGGAGAACGAAGGCTTCATAATTTCCCTCTGAGTGAAACGACACCAAGTCCTTTGGCTTGAGTTTCA
>CM057156.1:20136694-20149694 GCA_029962745.1 Echinometra lucunter
CGACAAGCACTTTAATTTCTTTACAGTGGCGATGATGGTTTTGAAAGAAGAACATTTCCTCAAACGAAGAACGATAAACTAATTTCAGAATTACATTAAGTAATTTGAAGATACCGACGATAAAGGAAATGGTTGTAAAGAAGTGAATATCATCTTATTTTTTTTTAAGGTTACGTTAAGTTTTGTTAGGTCATTTGAAAGCTCTTCGTCCCATTTCGTAAATAGCAAGGTACTCGCCAAAGACGCTATGAGATTTTTCCTCCTCAGGTTGCATAATAAAAAGCGAAAAATATTTTTGATCTCGGGTCAGCCACGTAAGATAACACAGGGCCTTCACAAGTGTAAAACCCATGAGAGTTCTGTTTACGCGAAGCGGTTGGTAGGGCAGAGTGTTGCCGTTTATATCGTGTTCCTTTCATACATTTACACTAGAATTCACCGGGAATTCTGAATTGAATATCACATGATCCCCCACATGTATCTTTTCTGCAAGGCGGACACGGTGAGACTATATTTAATCAGGTTCAAGCCAAATTTCTTTTGCTTCGATTCTTTTCTCTAAATTTGTGCAGTCATCCAGCCACTCAGATTTTTGAGTGGGAGGTTTTTGTGGGTTTTCTGTTTTAATCAAGAAATATCTACGCAGTTATACATATCTTCTATCATGACTATGCAGACTGGAAACGTTTGTAAAACGTAAGATGAAGATCTCTACTCTGAATTTGCATTATTTGGTATTTACACCGGCTTTCTCTTTTTTTCTGTTATATGATCGGCGGTAATATTCTAATGCAAAGTAGGAAATGATTTTTTTTTTCTTAAAAGTTCTTTCTACAGGTTAACTGGAAAATGACATAAACAGTGTGCAGGATAACAAATTGAGTCTATAGGTATAATGTCTTTATCAAAATCAAATGCTACAAAGTAATCTTTAGCGCATAAATGAATTGCATTACCACTACCTGTGATATACCTATACACTCTCCAAAATTAACTAGCCTAAAACGTGTAAATTATGTTGCCTTTTATATATAATACACCTGTTCATAATATGTAATATGCAATGTGTAATATCTAATATCTAATATGGAATATGTATTAGTGATATCTCCAATGTTTTCTTTATAACAAAACGCTATTTACAGGCTGTGATAATGAAATTACATAGTTTCATCCTTTCCTCGTACTAATTCATTTCATTTGAATTCAAGAAGAACGTGGCCTAGCACAAAAGGCCAGTAATGTATGACCTCAATAGTGATTTCTCCCTAAAGTTACAAACACCCATCTACAAACACTAATTATGAAATATAAGTAAGAATATAACATAAACCATAGTTCTTTTTAAATTGTATGTCCAGATAATTGCTTCGAGGCTTTAGGTCACACAATTCTAAAGACATAGCGGGTCATGACCAGTCAGCATATGTTTACTTTAGTTAGCAGCCTGCGGTATCTTTTCAGATATTCGAGTAAACAGAGGTGTTATTCGGTCTACTTGAAGAACCCCTTGAACAGATTGTACAGTGAGCATTTTGTTTGTTTGTATGGGTGTGTTTGTGTGCGTGCGTGTGTGTATGTGTGCGTTTGGGTGTGTGTGTGTGTGCGTGCGTGTGTGCGTGTGTGTGTGCGTGTGTTTGTGTTTAAGGGGGTGCCGTTCTCTTGTCAACTTTCAATTTTCTCACTTTACGAAATTTTCGACACTTAACGTAAAATAATCAAACTGTAAAAGTATGCTGAGATTTGAAAAAAAATCGTAGCATAAAAATAGCAATGATTATTCTATCCGAAAACAAAAAACAACAACAAACAAACTTAATGTCTCTCCTTTTGTTCTTCATTCAGTACGTGCCTCCTCTCCCCTCCTTCCGACATCTTTAATTGAAATATCTCATTTGACTTGGAGATGCCCAGGTGGAATAGCACTAATGTTTTTGTTGTTGTTGTTGTTGTTTTATATATACCATTCCCTATTATATTAAGAATTTTAGCAAGGGAAGAAGAGAAGAGAAAAGAAGGCTACTGCGCATGGCATATCCCGATCCTTTCATCCCTGGTTCTTCAGAGGCTTTAGGCAATATAACATTCGTAGGTTTAGAATAATCTTCTACACCCGACCCTTCCTTGCCTTTGGTTCTTGGAGGCATTGTTGTTTTAGCTTCATGGTGAGGAAATCTGAATTGCTGACCACATGAAGCAGCTGTAACCTCCTCCCCATACTCGTGAGAACAACATACCAGTGGACTTGTTTCGTTCATGACCCAGAAAGTGCGGTATGTAACTACTTTTCTGAGGCCCATAAAAGGTATCTTTGCACCATTTTGAAAGCAAGACAGAGTACTGTTACCACTCCCAGGTCTACATTTACAACGCACTACGAGCCTACCATATTTCGCACTCGGCATAAAAAAGCATTTAGCGGGACTAGGAGGGACATGTACCTTTACTACCTGTTTCATGAAATGAGATTCAACATCTTTAGAACCGAAGTTATACAAGGTATGCAATTCATATGTTCCTTCATCCTCAGCAGACACGGGTACAATATTGATGTTAACGGCCAGTATATTTATGTCTACATTAAGTTTAGACGAGAATCTTTCTGATTGATCTGGATAGATAAATCCTTCCAGATCGAAGGCACCATTGACGCAGAACGGACGGTCTTTGGCCTCAAATCTGACCGTATAATAGACATTAGACACATCTGGTAGATCCCTGACACTGCAGTTGAAAGGAATGACGCCATTCGATCCAGCTCTAAGAGTAAGAGGTGTTTCCTGGTGAGCAGCTTGGACAGATGGAATCGGCACAGCAAACAAGCCGACTAAGAGAATAACCATGTAATTGTTGAATTGCGGTTTTATGCCAGCAGCAGATCCTCTCTGTGAAAAGGAAGAAGACAGTTCATATTAGAAAAATCTCAGGCTGAACACAGTCATTAGGGATAACAATTCTGTCCTGTCAGTTACACCAGCAGATCCTCTCTGTGAAAAGGAAGAAGACAGTTCATATTAGAAAAATCTCAGGCTGAACATAGTCATTAGGGATAACAATTCTGTCTTGTCAGTTACACCAATTTCATGAAATTTATGTTTTGGAGACATTTCGACGAAAATAAATGAATCAAGGTCTCAAAAATTTACCGTCACACAACTTCATAAAAGAAAGGAATAAAGTAAAGAAGATAGATGCATCAGATATGTCTCTGTTTTATGCCTAAGCCTAAATTCGCTTAAATTCATGGCTCAACATAAATGAAATACCTACAATAACACTCAATGACCTATTTGACCTTCGAATTGCCTGTGAGCTAGCAACTCAAAGGCCTAATCAGTTCGTCTCCTCACATAGTCATCCATACAAAACTATTTCAGAGATGGTGAACAAAAAATTAACAAATCTTATCTTTAATTTCATCATATCGACCTAAGTAAGCTTTGGCCTTCTGAACCCCAAAACCTAATCACTTTACATGATGATGCCCAACTCGTAGGCCTATCACATTTGAAATTGATACCTCCGATGGTGCTTAAAATAAAGTGTTAACATGCTAAAACCTGGAATTTCAGAAAAAAGACCTCGCTGACCTTTGAACCACGTACCACAAATCCTATTCACACTCTAAGAAAAAAGTGCAATTCTGCATCCCAAATGCTACAATAGTAGCACCTTTGGGGGTGCAATCTTGCACCCTACATGACAAAGGTGCAAATGTATGCACCCTTTTGTCATGTTTGTACTTGATTGCACTAAAAAAAAAATGCCCATCTGCACCCGTAAAGGTGCAATTATGCACATTAAATGGTGCAGTCATTTTTGCATTCAAAGGGGTGCAAATTTGCACCTTGTCTAAAGCGTAAAACTCTGAACCCTTAAGGGTGCAAAATGTAGCTCACTGCACCCTAAATGGTGCATAATGCTTCCTTGGGTACAAAGTTGCACCTTTGAATGAGTTCCTAGTGTATCATTTGAAGGGTGTAAAATTTAACCTTTTTTTACTTAGCGTGAAGTCTATACCTCAAATCGTCGCGTCAGCACAAAACAGTCCTATTGTGTGCAGAAAAACTCATATTAAACAAATATAACGCATTTTAAAGCTCTTCTACTGAAAATCTAGCTGTGATACCTTTTGTTTAGGACTAGCTGTTACCTCCTGGATAAGATTTGAAGAAATAATGAAGCGTCTTAGGGGTGGTTGTTTTTATAGTTTTTTTTTATTCTTATTTTTTTGTTTAGTTTTTGAGCTACTGCTACCAAAAGATTCTCTTAACCTCGTGCTATTATTGAAGAGGACGAATGGTCGGACGGATGGACGGACATTCAACCCGAAAACATAATGCTTCCGGCAGCATCTCCGTGCGCGGAGTCAAATATCTACATCTCTCAAGAATTCTCAGTGAGGAAGGTCCTCTTTTATTTTGGTAGCAATCTATAACGAGGTTTACGATTATTTAGATACAGATAAATTAGAAATACTGGAACAAAATATTTCAGAAGTTGAATTCACACTCTATAATCAGTTTTCTGTTATCGGCAAACTAGGAAATGTACGTGAAAGATGCTTGAAGAATTTCAGTGAGCAACTCTGCCCTAGTAAAAAATAAACAACAAGCAGTACGTGAAACTAGAATGGATTGAAAATTAACAAATTCCAATTCATGTTAACAGCACTTTATTTCAGACATCATTTCTTTAAAAGGAAGAAAAAGCACACCATGGTCTTAGTAGGCCTATAATAGATACCATATTCTCAAAAGCTCAGGATTCAAATAAATAGGAAAAGTAAACTCTAGTTCTTCATGTCACTTTCGATGGAAAGGGTTTGGACATACCTTTTTTGATTCAAGAAGGTGGACAATCTTCTGCAGATACGTGATGATCCCCAGCATTATATTGAAGAAGCCCTGGCAACGATCGAGGACTATGACAACCTGTAAAGACATATACACATAAAGTAATAAAGTAACAGAACAACACATAACACAGTTATTTCTATTATTCCCATGTATTTCATAAATCATTAAAATGTCACGAATGCGTAGAGCCCATGGGTAACTGATTTTCATGAAGACAAAGCTCGACATTTCGTTATAAAAAAAAATTACGGTAATGAATCATTCTCATGAAAACTATCAAATAAACCTGTTATTTAACTGGATCTGTCAAACGCACTAACCGAAATCACGTGCATGCTCAGATACATTTACTTATATCTCTCATATGAGACTCCCCCACCCCTGTGTAATAAAAACCTTAAAAGTAATTGATAATCTTATAATCAGAATGAAATTTGAGAAAACGATTTTGAAGGAAAGAGTCTTATGCTATTGCCATGATTGTAACCTATCAATTTAAACGAACAATGACAAAACGTGGAATGTCTTGAGAGTGACCATTACCTCAAAAGATGCGATCCACTCCTCAAACGCAGACACAATGTGTTCCTGAAGAAGTTCGTCCCCGGACTTGATACATAAAACACAACGAAAGTAAATGATTATTTCCTTCTTTCTTTCCATCGTTTACACTCACACTTTGCACACTCATGTTCAATTTCCCTCCCATAATGCACAATCTAAGAATTGGCTGGAAGAAACTGTTGATGTACATCCTTCAAACGGAAATTTCATTCTTATTTCAATTTTCACATACATCACTCAATGGCCCATTAATTAGGAGATTCAAGATTCAACATCAACATGATCAAGAAATATGCCGTAAGAACAATAACTCAAGCATTACCTCAGCATCATATGTGGCAACCAGAGCATTTAGTGTACACTCGAGATTCTCACGTTTCTGGTAGTTTCCAGACTGTCAAGCAGAATGAAAAATAAATACATTATACAGAAATAATAAGCAGAAGCGACGACATTTGTATATTCAATTCAACTTCAATCGTTTCAATCGTTTCGTAGGCCCGTAATACTTGTTGTGTTTAGCTTTAAAAGGTTGTTATTGGAAAACACATAAATATGCAATTTACTCCACATTTGCATCTGTGCAACCAGTTAGTTACAAATAATATTTGTAAAATGTTATAACATGTTACAGGGCAAACTTGATTGCATTCTCTATAACATCCTCCCATTCTTCCTCTCTTTATGTAGCAAGGAGGAAGATAACTATAGAAATAGACAACTTTTGAATCCTTCATATATCTTTCCAACGACTATTAATTACAAAATGAACTTGTCTTTCAATAGGTCAAGCAATGATGATCATATACAGGCCAATCAAAGTAGGTGGAAAAAATTGTCAATTTCACAATTATTTACTTTGGGATAGACAATTCAGAAGACAGCGATTTTGTTCTTAGTAGCAAGCATTTCACCTTGTACCATACACTATAAGCCTTCGTAAATTTGTTATCCGTTCTTCTGCGTTGTCTATCTTTAATGTGAGTTTTTATTATCCAAGTTCAAAGTAAGGTTAAATCGGTGTGACCAGACGTTCGAATACCCAAACCTCTCGGCGAGCCCATTTAGTTCCTTATTTCAAAATCATGTCGAAACCAGGGAACATTTAGCCAAAATATGCATAAGATGCGTGTTCTGGTACAACAGTCAGTGGCGGCACCAAGGGGGGGGGGGGGGGGAGGCATGGGGGCATTTGCCCCCCCCCCCCTACTCAGAAGCTTTGCCCCCCAGCTGCCCCCCCCCCCAGAAATTGTGAGGACTGAATAGACAAATCATATAGTAATTTGTAAAGAAGTCGATGTTGTCATAAGCATCATATTCAAGCTGTGAAGTGCTCTAAAATACCATTTTCCGCTCTTCAAAACTTCGATTGAAAACAAAAAAAGTGGTTATTTTTGGCTTGCTCGCTTCGCTCGCTCGTCATATTTTAAAATTTCTATTCTAAAATGCGATTAAAAACAAGAAAAGTAGCCATTTTTAGCTCGTTCGCTTCGCTCGCTCGTCTTATTTCAGAATATTTATTCGCAAATGCGATTAAAAACCAAAAAAGCGGTTATTTTTTTGTTCGCTCGCTCGCAAAATTGATATTAAAATGTGTGTAAGAGGAAACAAAAATAATCCAAAAATTCAATTATTCCCATTCCTCAAAGTGGATTTACGCCGGCGACTAAAACTCGCGCTTCACGCTCGATTTTTCCATACACGCAAAAAAAAATTGACTGCCCCTGCCCCCCCCCCCAACATTTTCTTTTGCCCTCAATTTGCCCCCCCCCCCCACTTTAACAATCCTGGTGCCGCCACTGAAAACAGTCCTTTATACTCTATTTAGGAGAACTTAATATCCTTGATCAAATGTCTTTTTGAAAGCGCCTTGAGCATTTCATCAAAATGGAAAATGGCGCTATGGAAATCCTACGTATTATTATTATTTTCGAAAAGAACAAATCCCTACAATAAACAACGATAAACTCTGATAGATGAATAACATACTCCGCTTCCTGTCTTTCATGATATCACAAGCGTAACATTCTATAATCGACTCCCAATTCTAAAGACGTAGATAAAATGAATTAAAACCTGGGAAGTCCACCGCCAATGATGTTACCCACTACAGTACCCTTTTCCTCTAAATGGCAAGCTACTGAAGGGCAAAGAAAAAAGGAATCGCATCCATTACTTTAGCGAGGAATGCATTTGAGAATATATTTCTAAATCCAAGGAAAATTTGGTCTGCATGCAAATCAGAACAACAAGTTGCCTAAAGATATCAACCAAAATGAAAGAAATGTGTTTTAAAATATCACTTAAGTCCTTCCAAATCAAGGTACTGGCTTAAATTAAGAAGAAAAAAAAAGCTGAAAATTCATTAGATATGACTCCGTGGTGGTCTTAAGAACGCTGTTGTATAATGTATATCTTCAGTATTCAGCCGACACGCCGTCGTCGTTTGGAAAGATGGAGGGAAAAAATCAATAAAGAGATCTACATGGGAAGGGGGGGGGGCAAGCTGGGCTTCCAAGAGACATTATAATCCTCTCTTTTGCCTAGTATAATTTCTATAGACGCCAACAACGGAATATACATCATGTAGCAATCTCCAAAATTTCGCTCGCTTGGGGGTTAAATGATAATTTAAATAATTTGCTTTGCCTTCAGTGCTTCTGAATTAAAGACTTCACAATTCATCGTAGATTAAGGGCATTGGCTAACTTTGTGAGTAGCTGATTTAAAAAATTCTCAAACTAAGATGAAACATGTGTATGAGTACTTGTATTTGTACTCAAAAAGCCTGAAACCAACCATAATTTGGAATGAAAAAGTGTAAGTTAGACGCAAACGGCGATTTTATTATCCTACGTCTCACGAGACAATCACTAAGAGAGCTTGAATTTGAAAATGCCGTTATGTGCCTCCCGCCGCGTGATACGCCAGTACACAGAGTGCGGTAAGGTGAGTCATACGGGCATGCGCAAACCTTATGTCTATTCTGTGCAACCGAACCTCTACATTTTTCAAACATTGGTTCACACTTTTCAAACATTGGTTCACATTTTTCATATTTAAAAATACTTCCTGTAGATATCATATTTTGAAGCTTTCAGACTGGTATTTTTACACTATAACCCTTATGTTTATCCCATTTTCAAGCAACAAAACAAGATTTTTTTAGTCATAACAATGTTAACCAATGCCTTTAATTACTAGCATAATCCCTTGCATTTTCTTTTTGGCAAATGCATTTGACTTTAGCAAAAGAAAAAAAGTACAAAGAATTGCCGATGGATTTGGTCATCCATGACCCTGTATTAAAGGATTGCTTGTAGTATCCAACCTTCCTCCTCAGTTAGGAAGGATATTGTATATTCCATTCACTGCGATACTGCGCTATTCCACCAGATGGGTCATACATTTAATATCCAAACATGAATAGCACTGAAATAAATTAGAAAAAAAAATTAACCAAAATTTCAGAACGTACCCTGTAATAAAAGTAAGGTGTGATGAGAACGAAGCAATATTCTTCTTCAGTCAGACGTCCATTCTCTATAGCTTCAAACGTGGACCTCACCTCCGACTTCAAACACTGTATAGATAAAGGATGTCAGGCAATGGTCACAAAACAGCGTGTATCCAAACAAAATGTAATCCAGATTTTGAGGTATTTTTATTCCAAGGTTATTTTATATGAAGTTTAGGCAGAAAGAGGAACTCCTCCCCTCATGTGCATCAGTCATGTCAGTGATGTCAAGAATGAATGCTTGAATAATTATATTTTATTGCTAATGAAGATGACAGGGTGTGTTGTAAGCATTGTATAATGAATGAAATGCTTGCTTTTTATTTCTCGAGTACAGGTATGTGTATACCCTTGTTGAATCTGACACTTTAAATGAATATTGCTTTTGTTAATTGGAAGGATTTTTACTCCTTATCATTCTGGGCAAAGCCTTCGCTTCTAGGGAAGTATCCCCTCCTACGGTTGTCGCGGTAATGTTCTTCTCTGATCTGCCAGTGCACCTGCTACCAGATAACCTTTTTTATGGCTTCGGATGAGACTAATGCCCTATTCTTTAAACTGCTGGAGTTTTCTTTCTGGGAGATTTTCCCTGAAAGCCTCCCGAGTTCGCTCTCATGACTGTGAAGTGGTGAAATGTTGTAAACTCACAGCCGAGAGTGTGTTCTGCAATGCAGGCAACTGAAACATCACTGATAATAACTGATGATTACCACGCAGGCTCACAGTAAACAGCTTACGCAAGATTCTGTTTAAGAATAAATCTCAGTTCTGCCAACTAATATCGCAAAAATGCTATTCAGAGCTGTCTTGATCATAAATTAAGTTTGGGACCAATGAAAGTACAGCGATTTCAGTCTTTCATTCTTTTACCTGCCAAATATAGAATTTGTACCGGTCATATTTAATGAACTCGGTCTTGAGTGCTATAAATGAGGCAGGTGAGGTATCAACGGAAAGGGCAGGAGTTCCTCTTTATTATTATGTTTTTATTAATACCTTTTATTTTACAGGTTGTATATATCTGTAATGTGACAGTGTCATATACCCCCAGCTGTGAAGCCCTCTTTAAGAATGAAATTGAGTAGTATTAGAAAAAAAGTAGAAAAGTAAGGATTAAAAGAAGATTTGAAGAACGTAAAGCCTCTTATAAAAATAAATGTTTTGCAAAAATTTTCATGAATTTGAATGTGTGTGTTTGAGTGCGTAATTATTCAGAGGATTTACTTGTATAACATGTATATATATCTACGATTAATCTTTGTTAAGCATTTTTTCCAATAACTTTCAGTCAGGAAACCATGGAAAACGTTACTAAAAGGGAAGTTTATTTATACTGCGGACAAAATCAATATTAATACTATAACACAAATGGTTCCCATGAATGTGACCCCAAAACTCTCCAAGTTAGACTTTTAACGTGCTAAGTGTAACTATTATCTGTTATCATCTAATGGGAGTTGCGAAATTCGCCATTTTTTAATGTTAAAAAATAGGAAAAATAACGTCATCATATCTGCCAATTAAGTTACTATTACCTGCATATACTGCAAATAATGAGAGATTCTGAAAAAATAGATACAGTTATTATTATTCGGTTAACGCAAAATATCTAAGAATAACTTGCATCATAACTATCATCAATAACCTTTGGATTTCTTACGAAATAATATTATGTTAATAGGGACAGGCCTACCTCAAATTCATGGAGATTTGGTTCTCTCTGGCATCCGGACTTGAAAAAAAAACAAACATGTGTAGAAAGATAGTGAATATTATAAACATACAAAAGGCACTAAAAGAATTCACTCACGTTAGATATTGAATGAAAAAAAAAGACAAACATGTTTTTTTTCATAAATGAATGTCTGTCTTAGCTACGCAAAACTTGAAGTTACTGCCATTTCAAAATAATAAGTTAAATTATAAGATATAAGACACTTTGCGCAAAAAGCAAAAACATCATGCACAATTTTTATGGTCTTATATTTCCTTTGATAGATGTATTTTGCTGATGGAATGTAGATATTTAAAAAACCCTATTATTCAAACCCAATAACCGTATGACACTTGTCCTGCTTATACTTAAATAATAAGCAGAAGCGACGACATCTGCATATGGGCAATTCCACGGTAACTGACGTTACCAAGAGTACTAGTGGTGTTGTTTATGCTGTAGTTTTGTGAATGACTCTTGCTTTGTCTTTTAATAACTATAGATAAATAAGTTGACAATAGGGAAGAAACACATGGACATTTTTTTTACCTCAAACTGCATTTCTTATATCACAGCAAACGAAAATTTGTCGGTAACTGATGTTACGCAAAAAGGACATGGAAAATGATGGTGTAGAATCAAATTTACATATATCATGCCTCAGACTTGTAAGGATTATGTAATTCATTTGACATTACAGCTAGGTTCCTGGGAAGAGATGTGCAAAATAATGAGCAATTTGAATAATTTGTTTTAGTGCCATGAAAAATTTACTGAAGACATGTTGGTAACTGACGTAACGTGACTGACATTTCACTAAATTAAACGTAGTTTTTGCACATTTCCATTAGTGATTCACTCATGAACTACCCAAATCTGTTAAAGTAATCAATTAAATGGAAAAAATCTGAGAAAAATGACTAAACATAAGAATAAGAGGCATTTAAAGCACATTTCCATGACCATAGTCCCATATTTGCACATTTTTGTTTGTTAATGTTATTCTCCGTAATAAGGTCGAATTGCAGATTTTTTTATCTTAAACGTTTATTTGTAACAAAAAGAAGACCCTGTAGTAGGTTAAGATTTTTATTTGGAATAAACAGGGCACAGCGCGATTTCAAATTTTGAGGTCTGTGTCCCATATGTTGTGGAATTGCCCATATGCCAAATCAAACTCTTTGACCTGACATAGATGTTGATCGCATAAACGCTTGTTGTGTTGAATTTTCAATGCAATTCGTCAAACATTTTAGACTTTGGTTTATTTACATAAATGTAATCGGCCATTAAAAAAGAAGAAATCTTCATGCAAATGACATCATTTCAAAGTAAAATTTGTTGTTATAAAACAATCCTGATACCATTTTCAGAGCATAACTTCTTAACAAAATATTTTTTCTGTGAAGGCCGGCTGGTGAGCTAGCTGGATCTTCGACTGCTTTTAGAAATTCAACAAAATTGGATGATTACAAATTATACTGTAACTTTTGAAGTCAACGTTAATAAGAAATCATTTGTCTATGCCCACTGTTTTAGCATTATAGCAGACCAAATGTGTGCTTAGATTTTATAGCCTGTCATGTTTTCATGCGAATATGGCATCGTACTGCAATGCTCGTTGTAGATGATTTGTTATCGTTTAGTTTTGCATAAAATCATGGATATTTCTAAGGGTTCATTCCATTACATCGGGGTGCTCGATGAGCTCCAGTATGACTACAGCTCTAGGCTATAAGAGCTGGGAATTGCTTGCTCCCGTGCAGTTTACTCTTCAAAAATCTTTTGTACAGACTGGCATAATGACGTAGACTTCCGATTAAACAGTTTCGAGGTTAATCTCTGAGAAATTTAGTTGTGAACATGTTTCAAAGAACAGTATTATTATCAAGAATGGCCGAGAGTAATCAAGGAAACTCACCTCGTGACAAAAGCCAGGAGTGTGTAATTTGATATAATACTCCTCTTTCAAGATGGATCTATCCTCCACAGCTTCAAGAGTGGAAATGAGTGCGTACAACATCTCCTATCAGAAAGCAGTGGAAAATAATCCGTTACCAGCTTGATTCTCTTAAAAGCATTGTCAGCATTCTAAAAACTGAAACCCACATTAATTTTCTTCTGAAACAATGATAATGTCTTTATAATTCATCATTTCAGTACTATCACAAGGAAGGAGGCGAAAACCCAAAAAGTAAAGCAGGCGCCGCCGGAGACACGATGACCATCAATTTAAAAAAAAAGAATGTGACTGTACGAACATCACCGTTCACATAATAATCTGATGAAGAAATGTGGTGTATAGAATTAGGATGAGATATAAATAAATGAATAAATAAATAAATA
>CM057156.1:20150194-20211918 GCA_029962745.1 Echinometra lucunter
TCTCTCTCTCTCCTTCGCTATGAAACAGAAATCACTAAAATAATTCTTGAATACGTCATGTTTTATTCATCCATTAGCCATTTTAGCACACAGACACAGTTCATCCTCAAGGTCTGCAGATAAATTTTTATTGCACATATTTATATAATATCAACATTTTTAAAGTAGAAAAAAAAAATGCCTTTAATAAACTTTCTGGCATTTGTCCGAGTTCAAGGCGCAGTCCCTTGCACAGAGGGAGATGTCGGGCCCGAGCTATATTTAAGCATTTTCAAGGAAGTTCCCAAACTGCTTGCTGAAAGCTTGCCAACAGTCCAAAGGGATTATCAGAGCTATCTATATCCGCTAATTTGGATCAAATTACTGTCAGGAGCGGTCACTATGACTTTCGAATTTCCATATCATTTTTCCGGCATTAAGATGAAGGAAAGATGTTTATTTTATCTGTATACTGGATAATAACGATATCTGATGGAGATTGTGGAATATCCATTCATATCAGTTTAATCTAATAGAATGAGTTTGTTAAGGTCAGAAGGAGAAATAAAGATGGATGCAGTAGATTGGCAGATGAACACATAAATAGATACTTAGATAAATAATTGATGCATGGATGGATAGATGGATTGACTGAGTGAGTGAGTGAGTGAGTGATTGATTGACTGAGACAGATATATCAGAAAGATTGGTGGATGGATAAATGGGTCGATCGATGATGTATAGATTGATAGATAGATAGACAGATAGATAGACAGACAGACAGATAGACAGACAGACAGAGAGGTAGATAGATGATAGAGATATTAGAAAGATGACTGGATGGATACAAGGTCGACGTTATCAAGTGAATTTTTAAAATTTGAAGGGGCATTTGGAGCATTCCTACATGACCATGATGACGGCTCTGCATTGTGGAGATTGAAAAAGAACAGAAACGACAATTTGTTATTTATTTTGTTTGTTTGTTTGTTTATTGTGTTCGTTTGTTTTGTTTGTTGTGCGGTCATTCAAGTTCGGGGGTTCTGCATGTCTGCCATATTGCTATTAATTCTTCCACTTGCGTCCCTAGATCTCCACAGTATAGGGAATGTGCATGGACAGAATAAAAGAAAGAAAGAAAGAAAGAAAGAAAGAAAGAAACAATGAAAAGGCCAAAACTTTGATTTTCTTTACAGTTTAATAATCGGACAGCTTTAAAACTGTCGAATTTGCCGGCAAAATTTTTTCTATTGCGGGATGTATATAAGAGCCCCTCTTCACGCTCCCTCAAGCAAACACCCTGGATCATAAACATGATAAATCGCTTAGTTTAGTAATAAAGTGTGTTAATCTTAGCCTGCATCAGCTGCCTCAATTACAAAGCTGCATACCTCCCCATGGACTCACCTGAGAATCCAATACGACAGGTGTTAGAGCAGAGATAACACGACTCATGCAGGGGGGCGTTACCGTGGGGGGGGGGGTCGCGTTTGGGGCATCCAGTGATTTGTTGGCAAATCCATGATTGCTGTAAGTAAATTTGTATAGTTCTCAATTTCTTTCTCTTTAGACTTTTCCTGACAAAACTGTGATTTTAAGAGTTTTACTTCTTTGTGTTCTTGTGAAAACTAAACTGGCATATACTCTACAGTAAAGCGTGACCTCATTTCACTTCTTTTTTTTTTTAACCTTAAAAAGCACCTGTAAAGTTTGACAACTAGTTTCTTTTGCACATCAGAGACAAGAGTGATTTAGCAAAAGCCAATGAATAAATGAATTAATTGATTAATAAGTAAATGAGTAATGATATTAATTATCATGATCTCCTTGCTGGCAAGATATGTTCAGTATTTTTTCTTCCCCCCCCCCCCCCTCTTCTCTTTCTTTTCAGAATCCTTGATTCACCGCTTACAGAAGTCAGACAAGGTAATTCATAGATATAGCTACATAAGGGTCCCTCTTAGAGATCATTCGGTTTGGAAGCGAACGAAGCATTTCCGCTGTGGTGCATGATGAGTGGATCGCCAAGTTAGTACTTTATAGAGACAAAATAAAGGGCACATCAAGATTGTAATTTTCTAGATATCCATACCAAAATTTATTTTCAAGCGGGAATAAGATTTGTAAATGGCTTATCAAAGCCTTGAAAATGTAAATGGGGTGCCAGAAGTATAATTTGAAAAAAGCAAAAATACTGAATGCGGCAGCAAAAGCTTTTTAGAAGATTATGATTATCAAATCATGGCGATTCCGCCAGAGGTGACTGTAAGTTTATTGCATGGATTTAAAGTTTTCAGCTTCACTTACACTTCCATACACTAGTCTGTAAATTTTACAGCAAATCCCCGTTGAAGAACATTGAAGAACATTATCTCTATGCATACACACAGAAATTTATGAAACAATTATAAAAATGAATGTTCAATCTCAACTGCAGACTGAAAAGTATGTGATATATAAGGACATCTAAGAACAGATTTCCTCAGTGATATTTAATTATGATCAAAAACAACAAAATCCCGTTACAAAATCTTTATGGCTCCTCCCTTGCTCCCCCCCCCCCAAGGCTCGTCTTTCACTTTCAACATGTGGAGTGCCAGCATTCATCACGTGGTTTTTATGAATCACGTGATGATACGATCAAAACTGGCCGACAAACAACAATGATATCATAGACGAGAGAGACACTGGACCATGCCTCTTGACATCTCACCGTTGGGTCATTAGTCAGAGTTTGAGGGGACTACCCCCTGCCCCTCCATTTCCCTTCCCCGTTCCATAATAAAAAATACCCCTCCCCCCTTGAGAACTCGTTGACGCTCTTTCATGTCACTCTGAACTAGACAACAATCCTCATTTCAAACAGTGTTATTAAGACGTTAAACTGAGTAACATTAATTAAATGAAAAAAGTTAAAGGAAAATGCAACCCTGGAGAAAAATCAATTTTGATAAAAAGAGAGTATAGAGTGTCGATCTATTTTTATGGCGATCCTCAAATCTGCAATGTTGCTTCAAAATGGCAGGTTTAGAAGGATAACTCCTAATATGTTTTGTACACAAAATTTTATATGTATTTTCTCCATTATCTCTGAAGATGCAGCTTGTCTCCTTCTTAGCTCAAGATGTATCATGGGAAAATGTCTTTGACACATCGTATTTTGAGTTCACAAAGATACAAGCAGAATCTTTTAATACTTAGACATAACAGAGAAAATGTGAAATTTTGTCTATAAAACATATTGGGAGTTGTCCTTCTAAACTTGGGGTGGTATTCTGAGACTGTTTTAACTCTGTTTTAAGTCTGTTTTAGCAAATCGGTATTCTGAACACCGTTTTATCTCTGTTTTAACTTTTGTTTTAACTTTTGTTTTATCTTTCTAACCGCGCATCTTACTTTGCATGCCTGGCGCAAGTCGTGCGCAAGCGCGTAAAAATACCATATGTATTAATACTGCTTTCACATCAAGGTACGGTCGCTGCGACCGGTCGCTGGGTACGGTCGCAGCGACCGATCGGACGTGCTTTCACACCTCCGTCAAAATTTGGTCAGGCCCAGAGCGATCGGTCGCTGTATAGCTGACCTAGCCGGAAGCGGAAGTAGAGATAGTGCGTAGCCATGTATGGGGGGTCATTGCATTTCGATCGGTCGCTGAGTACGATGTGCTTTCACATCTAGCTTGCATCGGTCGCGATCGGTCGCTGAAGTACCTCACCGACCGTACTCAGCGACCGATCGTTTTTGACCAAAACGATCGGTCGCAGCGACCGATGAAATGCTTTCACATTATGATTTCATCGGTCGCAGCGACCGGTCGCAGCGACCGTACCTTGTTGTGAAAGCAGTATTCTGAAGACCGTTTTATCTCCTGTTTTAACTCTTACCGCTTGACATTTTAACGCTCATGAGATAAAACAGGGTGGGAGGTGTTTTAACTTTGCATGCGGTATGTCATGGCGGCAATTTTTCTCGCTCATAAATGTTTTGGGTTGGAATGAGGGGGATAACGAGATCCAATAAACCTTGCTTTTATTCCCGAAACAACATTTCGAAAGAATTTTTGCCTCGGGTGGAGAAATTTAGCAATTGTCTGCGATAATATCAGAGATGATTTGCAGAACTAATTCTGTCACATCATCACATCTGGGGAGCGTTTCATGAAAGGACTTGTCGGATGTTTTATCCGACAAAGTCTGTTTTATCCGACAGTTGCCATAGTAACGATGCTTCTCAGCCAATCAAAATCAAGGAAAGACGTCAGATCTAACAACTTGTCAGACAACAAATGTTGATGAAACGCTCCCCAGAATTAAAGCAAGAAACTAAGCGCAAACTAATGCGCTGATTACAGCGCGAATATATAAGTTCACGCATTTCACTCACCCCTTCCCCAGGGAGCGATCTTATTGGCTGAGTCAGCTTAGACTCATCTCTAACTACTTTCCCCATTGGATAATATCTTTGTGGTGGGTGTGGCTTTGGTGACTTACAACACCGTTAAAACAGTTCTCAGAATACCGTTTAAAGACTGTTTAGCGGTGTTGTAAATCATTGACTTAAAACAGAAGTTATAACAGAACTTAAAACACAGTTTAAAACGGTGTTCAGAATACCACCCCTGCCATTTTGAAGCAACATTGCCAATTTGAGGATCGCCATAGAAAGTAAATTGAGACTTTTCAAACTTTCATAACTTTCTCATTTGGTAACGGATTTTGATGGAACTTTTTTCTAATTGCTTCTCTCTATATCCTCTCTTTTCATTTAAACTGATTTCTTCCCAGGGTTTCACTCTCCTTTAACATTGCAGTAAAAATTTCCAGCGAGGGATAAAACCTCGGAGTATAGGCGCAAAGGGAAATTTTTAAACTAAGGATGGGGGAGCTATATAACGACTCTTATCTCAATTTCAACTTTCCGGTCTCAAAGTTCTGCGGGGGGGGGGGGACGAGCTCAAAAAAGGGGGATGCTTTATGACAGAAGAAGTCCGGTAAAGCATCACCATATTCGGTGCCTAAATACAAAGTAATGGTTACCGAGTAGTGGAACCTTAACAGTCCGGGGGGGGGGGGGGGGGAGCAGCCCAGCCATCGCGCCCTCGCCTCATTCGCGTATATGCATCGGGGGCCAAACCCTGTATGATGGTGTCTTTAAAAGGAGAGATAAGAGATAATGGTTTTGAATTCTAGTCCGTTTGCAGTATATAATTCTTGTATACATTATCATTATTAACACGAGCATTTTGATGTGATACACAAAGGTGTGAAATGTGGCCCTTTTCATACGAAAGAGAGCGAGAGATTGTGATTAGAAAGCATGCAGTTTTTATATTCAATCACCCTAAAAAAAATTTTAAAAAAAGATTGGTCAAAATGACCAATACTTTGGTTAATATGTGTCCGACCAAAAATATTGGTAAAGATTGACCATTATGATGATCATTATTACCAATATATTGGTTAAAATGTACCGAATTGTTGGTTAATATGTGTCCGACCAAAAATATTGGTAAAGATTGACCATTATGATGATCAGTATTACCAATATATTGGTTAAAATGTACCGAATTGTTGGTTGATTTTGACCAATTTTTTGGTCGCACACATATTCACCAACACATTGGTTATTTTGACCAATCCTTTTTTTTTTTAGAAAACATGTATACACAGTGTGTACAGATTATCAAGTCCAACAATAATTGTGGTATTAATGCACTCAGAAACATGTTTTTTACAGTATACATCATTTTGTATGAAAAGCAGCCGAAGCTGGATTATTCATGTTTACGTGTTTACATAACAAATTACATTTCAAAAAGCTACATTCTTTTTTTTTTTTTTTATACGGAGAGGGGATATATATGGATTTAAAAATTCTCATAGTCATGATGTTGTCGTTATACATGTACAGAAGTTACTTTTAGGACATCAAAGTACAACAAAACAGACTGAAAACAAAATCTTGTCAACATGGTTAGGTGAGAAATATAAAGAATGACACCAACTCGTCCCGAAATAGATACAAATCAAAGAGTGAGGAACGGAGAGGAGACACGACAGAGAGAGTATGAAGGCGACGGAGAAAACGAAAGAGAGGGTGAGTGAGTGAGGAAATGAGAGGGGAAATGACACAGAGAACTGATTTGTATACATATGGTGGCCCTGAAGTACGCTCGACAACAGGCCATGTGCGACGTGAAATTCGCATCCCAGGTCCTGAACTTCGCATCCGAGGTCATGAAATTCATGACCCGTGGCGCAAACTTTGCATCCCAAGTCCTGAAATTCACGACCCGCGGTGCGAAATTCAGGACTGGGAAGCAAAGTTCGCGCCACGGGTCATGAATTTTGCACCGCGGGTCGTGAATTTCAGGACTTGGGATGCAAAGTTTGCGCCACGGGTCATGAATTTCGCATTGCGGGTTGTGAATTTCACGACTTGGGACGCAAAGTTCAGGACCTGGGATGCGAAATTCACGTCGCACATGACCTGTTGTCGAGCGGAAAGACAGTTCAGAGAAGTTTGAGGATATAGTAAACCACGCGAGTAAAAACATGAAAAGGGGGCCCGAAAGGGGGGGGGGGGGGGTAGCAGGGAGAGGTTCTGAGATAGAATGCTCTGAGGAACAGCTACAGGGGTAATTAACTCGTTATCTATAACCTGTCCGTATGTCATATGCAAGCCAGGTGTGTATGTATTCTATATCCCTCGTGACTTAAAAGATAATGAATGATTGGGTATGATGGTGATAGCTTGTATACAAAACGTCATTCAACCAAGGAGTTATTCACAAGTCTGTTAATAGCTCCTTGCTTCAACCCACGTAGAAACATATTAATGTCACAAACACTATTGCTGCAGAACAACAAAATAACGTAAACGTTTCTTATGAAAGGCTATAACTTTCTTTCATTTCAACCTTTCAAAATTAAATTCTATCAATCGTTCGAAGAAAACACAAATCTGATGATTAATTACATTAACTTCCAATAGCATCATATTTACTCAATATAAGACGTTACAGTTTTCTCAGATTTGTGAAAATTTCGAGAATACGTTGATTCAATTTCTGACACCTATTTTTTTCTGCCACAAGGGTTAGTAGTCAGTGTTGCTTCATTACGTTGCTTGGGCACCATTCAATCTGGTTTTCTTCTTCTTCTTCTTCTTCTTCTTCTTCTTCTTCTTCTTCTCAGTTAAATTCAATTCAAAATATATTTTGCATGTTACATATTACAATTATTTTTATCAAGATATTTCACAATACATGGCATAAGGTTGCAGAGAAAAGGGTTCAGTAGAGATGAGTTGATGAGGAAGGATCTTAAGGTGTCCCTTGTAGGTTGTTGTTAGGTTTTTGGTTTGTTTTGTTTGCTTGTTTGTTTCTATAATGCCACAATCTATTGAAAAAGCGGCATGTTTTGCTGCACAGTAATTTCTATTTACATTTTCCCAATAAAACAAATGTCATTTTTGCAGAACATGATGATAATTGTGATGATAAATGAACTCAATTCAGTCTACATTCCAGAGCGCCTGTTGAAGTAAGCACATTAAGTTGTAGTTCAGGGAGTGGTTCATGTGGACATGTGATGTATTTATCTTTTTTTTAAGGATGGTGTTCCACTGCATAGTCACTTTAGACATGTTGGAGACGTGACTGGAGTTCTGTTTTCTTATTTTAAATCAGCCTCAATTGTGCTATTTTTTGTCTATTTTTAGCGAGTCCATCGTCGCCATGGTCGGGGTGGGGATATCCTGCTTCGGCTGACCGAAACCCCTTTTTTCAGATCAGAAGATTTTGTAGAGGAAACAAAGAACAGATTGTGCTATCTTCAAGATCTAAAAGTGAAAGAACTTCTCAAAATTTCACAAAGATTTTGTTAGCTCTTTGTTTCTTTCTTTTTGTATTCTACTTTTTTCTACTCTGTTGGCTACTGTCCTTCTTTTTTTGTTGTTCATGCATGTACCTTTTTTCAATCATTATTAACCCATTCATGACAGGAATTATTTAGAGCCTAATTTGATCAGCTTTTATTCTTCAAATTGGCAACACCAACATTTTTATTTTGATGCTACATTTTTCTTATAAAACGTCATGTATCTGAAATGAATATAAATTGACAGAAATTATGATGAGAAGTCCAAAAATTGCCAATTTTCAGGGGAAAACGATGATTTTAAACTTGCTATCACATTGCCAATTTAAGGATTTTAATGCTTATTTTCCTTTAAAAAGTTTTCAGCATCAAACAGCGAATATTAACGCAACCAAAATGGGTACAGTTTGTGTAGATTTTTTTTGCTCTTTCTGCTCATGTATTTGGTTTGATTTTTAGGGCTTTGCATCAAAAGATATTAGGCCAAACCACAAAATGTGTCACGAATGGGTTAACCGAGGGGCACTCAAATTGCAAGTTATGCTTTATAGTGGGCATATACATTTCCACAGAATATACACCAAGATTCACATGCAGTTATTCCATTTTTATTTTCAAGGGTATTAATCTTATATTGATCATCTATGTTTATTTCAAATATAATGTTTTGCTTAAAATTTCCATACTTAGTTATCGTGATAATGATATTTTGAAATTTTATTTTGTTGGAAAAGAAAGAATTAAAAAGTTCAGAGCTCGAGTTCAAGTTCAACTTGAAATCGTATGCGAGCTCGAAATGTTTACATGACGACAGCATTAGCTATACCAAATGCTTCTTTAAGATGATTGGATAGCTTTTCAGCGATAAGCATGGCAAGACGCCTATAGACAACCACTTGATCACTACACTCCATTAAAAAATTGAGGAGAAAATTGTTTTGACTTTTAACAGCCTGTCTTGCCTTACTCTTCATTAGTGTATGCGATTGTTCTTGTCAATTAATACCTAGCTCCCTGTTCATCTCTCTCTGTTTTCCCTCCCTCCCTTCTTCCCCTACCTCTTTCAACTCTCCATTCTCGATCTCTCCTTTTCCTTTTAACGCACACACTCTACCCCTCTCTATCTCTCTTTCTCTATACCTATCTCTCTCTATCTCTATCTCTCTCTCTCTCTCTCTCTCCCCATCTCTCTGTCAAGCAATTGACAGTTATAACTAATCGTCTTGTCCCATTAGGAAATGAACGTTATGCAACGCATCATCACCCTGTGTGATGGTTTTGTATTATAATCGTTTTTCGCATGCTTTAACAAAAAAAAAGAATGTAAACACTTTTTCATGTTCAGATTTTTCCTAGAAGACTTTGATAAAAATCAATATGTAATACATCAAATTAAAGGAAATTTAACGGTCTTTTGATCTGGCAGGTGAACCTAAAGAGAAACTGTACGTATGAGTGAACACATTCGTTTTTCTCTTCCAAGGTACAAAAGTAAAAATTGCAAAAATGGACAATTTGCCATTCAAGTGTAAATGCCCTTCCACGTAACTATGGGAGCAAAAGATAAAACCTACACAATGAATCGACATAGTAATATGAGCCTTCGTCCTCTAAATCTCTTTCCAGCCCCCCCCCCCGAAAAATTGAAGAAAAAAAAGAGTCCAAAATTTATTGAAGTGACATCTGGAGTAGACACAATGGTGACTAAATGCCCCAAATTTGATATTTAATCATTTTTTTCAGGAAACTTAATTGTCTTTCAACCTGGTAGGTAAACATAAAATGAGCTTTATGTATATGAGTGAACACATTCATTCAACTTACTCTTTTTTAAACTGCCAAAGCAACAGTTTAAAAAACGCAGCCATTATGTTTTGGGTTTTTTGTTTTGTTTTTTTTTCTAAGTCAAGCGACTTGAAATTCAGGGGGGGGGGGTACGCTACTGAAACAAAATTAGTTTTCCCTGGAATTACAGTGTAATATATCCACAGGCTACACCCCTGGGTAACCATATGCTGTCATTGCATTTGATTCATAAGTTCATGACTTCATGAATTCATCATGAAGTCATGAATTGATAACAACAACAAAAATCACATTTGGGGCATGTAATCATCCATGTGGCTACTCCAGATGTCGGGGGGTGGGGGTGTGGGGTGGGTGGTAAGAGATATAGAGATCAAAGGCTCATTTATGTAATTGCAGCCAAGTCTCACAATATGTTAGTTTGATCTTTTGCTCCCATTGTTATGTGGAATGGAATTTAAACATGAATGGCAAACTGTCCATTTTTGCAATTTTTAGATTTGTACTTCGGAAGAGAAAAACGAATGTGTTCACTCATGCGTAAAGTTTCTCTTTATGTTCATCTACCAGATCAAAAGACCGTTAAATTTCCATTAATTTGATGTATGATATGTTGACTTTTATCAAAGTCTATGACAAATCTGAATATGAAAAAGTGTTTAGTTTCTTTTTTTGTTGAGTGTATTACTAACGCATCATTAAGGTATACGATCGTGCCTTCTATATACCTTTTTCTGTTTTTTTTGTTTTGTTTTGTTTTTTTTGCTCAATGCATTTTGTTCGCCTTATCCATGTTAACCCCAAACGCTTTGTAATTATCAATATCCTAATTGAATTTACCACTGAGCCCTAAAATTTTGTAGAGCCTTGGGTCAGAAGAGATGAATCGACAGGTGGACATGACCAAGTCCTCCTCAAAATCCAGTGTTCTATACGTAAAGAAAAAAATGTAGAAAAAAAAAAACTGAATCATGTTTTCAGTTATTCCTCCAGTCAAACTAGGTCATGTAGGTAAAGAATTGAGTTTTCGAATTGCGATTTCAACTCGAATCCGAGTTAAGCTGAAAAGAAGATTACAGGTCAAAGTGTCTAGTTTTAGTCCGTTGAAAGATTATAGATACTCCTTTTAGACATTAGCAAAAGGTATCTTTAGACAATCGAATGAAAGAAATGGAAAAGGTATATAATGTAAGCCTACAAAGTTTGAATATATATGATTTTTCAGAAGTTTTTGGTTAATTGTATTATATGCATAATTGTTTAATTTGTTTGAGCAGTAGCATTGTTGGGAGCTCTGTTACACTACAGCGCAGTAGAGTATATTTACATAGTGACTGCGCTATATAAATGGTCTAATTATTATATTCGTCATCTTTTTATTTTCAAACAAAATGACTTATATGATCAAAATAAACGCGCGTTGATAAATTTCATTCCCTAAGAAAAGGGGGGGGGAGATTAGGCCGTCAAAGGTCTAACATACACTCTTAGAAAAAAATAATAAAAATGTGCCATTTAGAACCTATTTAGAACCATACAGAAAAGGGGTTCTATAAAGGGTTCCTTATATTTTCAAGAACCCCTAAAGGTTCCATGTACAATCAATAATGGTGCTAAAGACCCCTTTAGAACCCTTCAGAGAACCTTTAATGGTCCTTTGAAGAACCCTTATAAATTATAAATAAATAAATGTGGGACAAGAAAAGGTTCCAGTCAGCACCATTTTTTCTAAGAGTGTACCCCCCCCCCCCCCCCACCTTCGACCATGCTGACGAAATTGCATGGTGAGCATTCTTCTCCTGTAATCAGATGACGGTTCATTGATAACCCATTTACTGCACATGGATTGCATTAAACCATATCATCATCATGTTATCACATCATGGAGGTCTGGAAAATACACTATATTCTTGGAGTCTTCCAATCTCTTCTCGGCAGTTTATTGCAAAGGGTTTCATCTTTCTTTTTCCTTTTTTTTTTTAAATTGCAAATTCAAAGTATATTTTTCTTTTTTTTTTAATCTGTGTTCTAGGGGAAATATTTCTGCAAGGAGATTAAACACAGGACAGCATTATATCAATGTGACTTTTCTATGTTCTTTATGGCCCAAGGAGCTGCTTTCTGGAAGAAGATATACTGGAAGAAAATGACTGTTTCTTTAAACTGAATTTTTTTTTTAATGAAATGAATTCGGAAAATGATTAATACATTTTTATGCTCAAGAAGGTCTTTACGTGTTAAATTTTGCTGTCTACCTTGATAGTGAGCATCAGAGACTCAGCTAAGTCCTAAAATAACCACCAATTAGATCCTTAAACCTCTGCGTGCCTCGGAAGTCTTGCCGCGAAAGACCCTTCAAACGCCTTCCCAATTTCATTACAAAGCTTCCGCCCTGAAGGAAACGATATCCTTTTGAAAGGCCACGTGACAGCAAGTATGGCAAGGTTTACATGAACATCGCACCATTTTTCTTTAAAGTAGACCACGAAATTGGCTGGGATCGAATCGCTCAAACAAGAAGGGTGCTTTCATGTTGACATTATTACTAAAAGAGAATTTAAGTCTGAGAGAATCCTTTTTTTTTTCCTTTCTTTTTTTTTTAAAAACAATTCCACGCGTTGGTATTCAGATGCCTATAGCATGTTCATTTATTTGATATACGATAAAAGAGTAATGTAGATAAAATGCCTTGCTCAGGGGCATAAGTGCCGCGCCGGGAATGGAACCCTCGACTCTCGCGTCTCCAGTCAAGCGCCTTATACCACTCGACCACGGCACCTCTACTGAGAACCCTTTTTGTAACGTAGCCCAATTTTTTCAGTTAGGAATCGTATTTATGTAGAATCACGATGTCCTTTTTAATGATTTACCAACTAAGTTATTTCATATTTATTTATTCATTCAGTCATTCATTTATTCGTTTATTCATTTATTCATTCGTTCATTCATTCATTCATTCATTCATTCATTCATTCATTCATTCATTCATTCATTTATTCATTCTTTTATTCATCTATCTATTTGTTCATTCATTCATTCGTTCCTTCATTTATTCAAGTGTTTATTATTCTATATATTTATCTAATTGATTGTTTATTCACTCATATTCTGTTTGTTCATTTATCTAGCTAGCTAGCTGGCCGGCTAGTTTTCTATTATATTAACTGTGTTTATCTGTTCATTTTTTTTTTTTTTTTTTTTGCTTATCTATTCATAAATTAAATTATATGTATAGCAAAACTGCATGCACGACAGTTTTAAAAAGTTCTTGAAGAAATTTCGGGGCCAAAATTAATGTTTTAAAGAAGTCATCGTTATTATGGGTTCAAGAAACTAAATATAACTGCTTTCAGTTAAAAGTAAAAATTCAATTTAAAAAAAGTGTCAGGTAATGTTAGTGGTGCTTTCTTTATAAATTACATCACTTCCGACGACTTGAAAGAAACAGTCCCTCCAAAGTACAGCATGACAGCAAACACATAGCAAGAGCATAAGCATTGCCGCAATCTTTTGAAGCAGGTTGGGTAGAAACGGGATTATTTTGACCATGCATGAAGAAGCATTTTTTGCAACATTTTCCATTGGCGTAAATCCCGGGGGGGGGGATGGGGGGATATATCCCCCCCCCCCCCACTTTTTGGAGAGGGGGGGATGGCGTGTACAAATATCCCCCCACTTTTTAAGAAAGAAAATATATTTTAATTAATCTGTTAGTAAAATCTTTGAATATCTGTCATAAACAACCATCATATTTTAGAATTTCTATTTGAAAATGCGATTGAAAACCAAAAAAGTGGTTATTTTTGGCTCGCTCGCTTCGCTCGCTCGCAAAATAAATATTAAAATGTGTGTAAGGGGGTCTGTGGGGGTCAGTGAGGGTGTGTGCTTATACTTAAGTGTGAGATCGACAGAAAAAAATCGTCAAAAAAGTCAATCATCCCCCCCACTCCTCAGAGTGGATTTACGCCGGTGACATTTTCACAATCCTTCGAATATCTTGATTTCCTGGAATACGACTGATGCTGACGTTGTATAGTTGCATGCAATATAAGATTGAAAATCCCAGCAGAATTTTATAGCGCGATATTTCTTTTCTTTTTTTTTTATTGTTTCGCCTTTGTTGCATGGTGTTGCATTGGGTGGTTTTTTGTTGTTGTTGTTGTTGTTGAAAACCACGAAGTTTACACCCCTCTGCTACCAGTTTTAGATGACACAGCCTTCAATATTTCAGTTCTTCATTTTTTTTTCAATTCTGGCTATTTAAATCAGTCACTTCAGTTTAGCGCAAATTGATCAACCTTTTTTGCATCATATTCGTTCTCTGATGAAGCTTTGCAAGTTTTGCTATTACACAATAAAATACATTTTTGTGATAGATTCAACTTTCGCCTTATGTCGCATCGGTCTTAGATGCTATAAACTGATAAATTTGGTCGAAATTCGACATACTGTTTCATTTTGTCCACACATGCGGACGACATGACGAATGTTGACATTTTCGACCCAATTTTGAATGTTTATAGCACTAGGTTATCAACATATTGTCACCATTGATTAGGAATAATGGCGAGCAGATATACGACGAGCCTGAACAGGATAAATCTGATTTGGGGATTTAAGGGTATCTGTGGTCACGATTTTGAACAGATTTAGGCCCAATATCCACGACTTGATATGGGATCCGTTCAAAATTGATCATGACTGATTTGTCACAAAATGATGAATATTGGTTTTTATACTTTGCGGGTTTAATTGAAACTGCATTTTCATCTTTCACAGTGAGCTTTTTCTCTTTAATACAGATGGAACATTATGTGAAGTATATGTCATTGTATGCATTTTCTTTTTTAAGTCCGCTGGTTGAAATTGTCCTTAGAACCGTTTAACTTGTTAACGATATTTCTGTTTATCAACGACTGAAAATGACAAGAGCAATGTCTCAGTCGTCTCAGTGGTGGAGCAGCGGTCTGGTAACTGGGAATACCCGGGTTCGAAACCAAGTCACTGCGCTATAGCGCCTTTGGAAAACAATTTCATAAAATCCTCATTACACTCTAAAAAAAGGTTTACCCAATATTGGGTAAAAAGGGAACATGCATGTTTGTTGGGTAAATTGATACAAAATACTGTGTAAATTTAACCCAATGTTGCGTTGAAATTTACCCATAAAAAACATGCATTTTGCCTAATATGGGACAAAATCTTACTTAACACACATGCATGTTCCCTATTTACCCAATATTGTGTAACATTTAAATCAATTTTTTTAGAGTAATAAGTCCCTTAGTGAGGACTTGAAGTAGTGAGTTCCCTCTTTGTTAACAGAAACATGCTTTCTTAGCAGTCAGATAAACAACTAATCAGCGAAATCTTGACATGGAAGTTTAATGTGAGCGCCATGCAATATCTTGAAAATGCCTAATTTTGCCTTCTGTCGTTTTAAATTCACTTCACTGAGTAAAATAAATAATATTTGATTTTTAGATGTACTTGAGAAAAAAATCTAAATCAAATCAACATGCCATCTGTCCCGTGGCTTTTGGTAGTAGGTTTCGAGGCTGTCCTTTTAACATTGAAAAATAATAATAATTTAAGTGCACATGCATAAAATGAATACAGATAAGGCCAAGATTAGTAGACGCTTCATTTTCCCGGTGCCCCCCCCCCCTCCCTACATTCTCTTTGAACAGACAAGGACATGTTGCAGGTTGTCCCAGTCACAGTGTGGTCATTCTTTAGACATAACAAACTTGTCTGGTCACATCTATTTCAACAAATTAAGAAACGTCCCAGGCCATGACTGTTAAGTTATTCTTGAATCTGAATCAAACCATTAATGAGTGAGTTGGTCTGCTGAAATTACCCTTTAAATTGACCGTTTCCGAGGCAATGACTGGACCATTAACTCATCTGATATAAAAAGCAGTCAATAAAAATGAAAGGCATCACAAAGGACACTAGATAAACCTCTAGAAACGGGTTTGCCCATCCTTTTTTTCCTTCTTAAAGGCTCGTATAAACTTATTCGACAGATTTATTCCTCTCTAAATCTTTCACTTTTCCGACAGCTATGACCACCACTGAATGGTAATAATCGAAAGACTTGACTCATATCACTAGTCAGATGAGGCCCGTGTATTTTTCTCTTATATACTACGGGTTCTTCTGTTCTACCATGTCTAGTCTGCATGCAAAAGCAAATAATATTCGTTTCATAACGAGTGATTCCTGTTTCAAAGCGGCCTCCAAAAAGACTTCCATAGCTTTACAACACGTTCATTTCTTTCATTTTCATGGCTAATTCGGGAGGAAATAAACTGAATGATTCGGGGTAGTTTGTTTGTTGTTGTTGTTGTTGTTTTAAAGGCCGGACAGATCACAAAATGAGCTGGTTTTTTTTTTCTGGAGATGTTTTGTTTTTCATCGAAATTAGTCAGGATGATGACCATAATGTTAAAAATGTAATTCCTAAGCATGAAATGCTAAACAGGAAACCTGCTCATTCTTTTTATTTAAAATCCGTGTCTGCCTGACGATTTATTTTTGTAGCTGATTTCGATGTAAAACAAAAAAATGAGGGGAAAGAGATAAACTTTTCAGGTGCAGATTTTAGGAGGAAATCTTTGAATGAAAGGGAAATGTTGCTTTGGAGAAATGTATTTGATTTCCTATTGACGTAGGTTTGGGAGAATGAATTTTGAATAGCATTGAATAGTAATGATGTAATCGACTAAACTGAGCTTGTTCACTGTGTACTTATAGCCTTTCCCATTTCAAATTCCCTTAAGCATGTTAGGTGAAAATATACCTGTGAAAATTAACATGTATCAGAAATAGAAAGAGAGAGATAGATAGAAAGAGAGGGAGGTTAGAGGGGAGAGGGGAGGGAAAGTGGGACGGATCGAGGGACGGACAGACGGACAGACGGACAGACGGACAGACGGAAAGATATCGAGTGGCTAATCTTACTTCAGAAGGAGAGAAAGAGAGAGAGGGGGTAACATTACATAATTTAAAATCCCTGATTTTCCACTGAAAGTTATTATCTCGGAGCTTTGCCACAAGAAAAGTCACGGTGTAAAGATCATAATAGGCCGATGATATCGAGTGGCTAAACTTGATCTAGACCTGATTTTATTAAAGATATTTTTAATGGTTAGGGTTGCGATTTGAGTTTTAGATTCTGGGTTAAATTCAAGATATGGTATCTAGTTCATAGCCTTAACCTGAGGGTTGAAGTAAGTAAGTAAGTAAGTAAGTAAGTAAGTAAGTAAGTAAGTAAGTAAGTAAGTAAGTAAGTATAAAAATTCTGTTTTTTGTTGGCCAATGACTGCGGAACAATATTGCTACCGGAGAATATTATGTCTTACAACTCTTTGGGCGATGACTTTCAACAGGGTAGTCTTGTGACGTCTTTATCTTGGCAAAACTGTGTTCTTTCTTTAACCACGTGATCAGGAATCATGAGTCACGTGGTGAAAGGGGAGATGAGGGGAAGGAAGTATGGTGTTCCCGAAGGGACAAAGCTGGTTTTAGAAACCTTTCCAAAGCCATGAAGGTAATACACAGTTTACCCCTCAAAGTTACGTCATGATCCGTTTATAATCAGACCGGGCGTATCCAAATCGAAAAAAAGTTTCTTTTGCCGTCCCAATCTCAGAGCAGTTTTAAGATTCACATTTTATTGATGATAACAAATGAACACATTAACACAGTGAATTGCGATTTAAGAAAGTTTTATGTGAAGTAATAATTGATAATGAATTGATAATGTATTTAAAATAAAAACTGATGCAAGTAAGTAATCAGATTGTAAAACAAAACAAAAGGTAAAGGAATTGAATTTTGTGAATAAAAGAAATAGGAGAAGCAGACAAATTAGGCTTTATCTCCCAAAATGACAAGAATTGAATCAAAACATCTAACTATTTGGCTTTCTTTGTTCCTTCGTTAAAACAAGCACTTTTTAAGGTTCTTCTTACTCAGACATTCTCCTAGAACCAAAAGAAGTAGAATGAGAAGGAGAAGAAGAAGAAGGAGAAGGAAAATAGATCATCAACTTCCACAGGGACACAAATTCGGACTTTGTCCTTAAGAATAGCCACTCATGCAGGTATCATGATATAGGGGAGGGGGCATGGGCGTTTTGCGCCCTCCCTTAATCTGTCGCTGCTTCCTTGTAATTCATGATGTTTTCTAAATATGGAAACAACCATTTAAGTATAATCAACACTTAATCGGTCTTTTTACCACTCAAGCATAGATTGGCAGCATGCATGAGGCAAAGAAACTGTCATCGGAGTTCATTTTACGTCAAGATGGATACCGCCAGAGGTCACAAGCTGCTCTCATCTGATGTGAAGTAGGCCTACTATACCTCTATTTGACTGGCAGATTTAAGGGGTGCAATCTGCCCCTTATGAAACCAAAGTAGCATACCTTTAATCCTCTTTTTGCCAAACTTTTAAGGGCGTCTGACAGATATTCCAGCTTTTATTGTTTGTTTCCTTTTTTATTTGATTCACGTATCTCATTTGTTTATTTATTCATTCATTCATTTTTTTATTGCCTATTGAAATGTGTTTGCCCCCCTCCCACCTCACTTTTCAAAAAATCCTGGATCTCCCTTGCTTCGAGCTATCACTTTTCACTTGACATTAGAAATTTGATCATGGGATTTTACACGTGATTATTTTAACGGAATATTTTTAATTAATCATGAGATTATCTTTTCTGACTACTGACACTATTCTTAAAGTATTTTGACGTCATACATTATAAGTGGGCGATGTGTGCGAAGAAAAGTGTTTGCTCCATCTCTTTTAAGAAAAGTACATGGTCAACACTGTAATCAAGCCATAGAAGTTAAGGGTGGCGATCCAGGGGGATGGGGCCTGCAGGACACGTGCTCCTATACAATATTAAGGAAGTATCGCCCCCCCCCCCTCCACACACTCACACACACACACCCACACACACACACACACACACACACACACACACTCACTAAAAAATCATGAAAATGGAGGAAAACTGAGAAGAAATATACAGTGCAAAATAAAGAATGACTTAACACTATTACCTCGAGGGCTCCGCATTCCAAAATTGGAAATTTAGCTTAATTGCAACGCTCTCTCGCAAAATAACAACACATATCATATTATCATATTAAAAAATTTTTAAAAAATTGCAAATCGCTGGCACATGGGCAAAGACTGGATTGTGTGTTTTAACTCCTCATGAGCCAAACAAAATATTCCCCAGTGCCATACTGTATTTATCATGAGAAAGATTTACTACAGTCATTAGGATTATTCCAGTGTTACAGTACAAAAAGAATCTAATTTATAAATTGCCTGTTTAAAGTGTTGCCATGCATGTAATCAAGCCCAGAATGGGCAATTTCGCATCTCTTTTGTGTTGAGCGTGCAATTCTCCCAACAATTTGTGTGTATTGTTTTGTGCCGATCGACGCGTATGGCAAAACCCTGACTGTGCAGTTCGGCTAAGCAAGCAATCGAAGTGTTAAAAGAAAAAAAGAAAGGTGCAAACTATACGATCGCTGCCTGGTATTCTGGGAAATTGGGGGAAAAAGTTATGTCCACAAAACATTTTGAAGTAGAATTTCCTTGTTCGGTTCCTGCGATATCTAGCAAAAATAATAAGTATAAAGTTGGAAAATAAATTGAATTGAATAACTTTACCATGAATGTCGGATGGGGGAAAGCGAGAGTTGAAATTATGTGAATTATCTTGTCCCCCGGGTTCTTTCGTTTATATCTCCACCCCCCCCCCCCCCCCACTCCCCTTCATCGCACATTGTCTCATCAGGATTTTTGCTGCCTCCTTTTTGGTATAAAGTTCGGTCGCTTTTAGAGTATGAGTCAACCGTCCAGGGATACTTCATCTACGTCATGATCACGTAAGTGAATAAAGATTGATGGATCATGTTCGTTTGATTTGGAGGCCTAACCGCTATTGTCTCGAAACCGCAACATCCAGGCGCCTGATAAATAATAAAAGAAGAAGTTAAAAGAGTGTCGTCTATCGAGATGACTTTTTAAAAGGCTAAGACATAAACCTCTAACTTGTATTTTCTTCTCATTGTCTTCTTATTCCGTCAGTGATATAAATTATATCAGTTCTTCTCATCATCATTATTTGAACGCTCTGAAAAAAATATTTTGCACCCCAAATGCAACAATAACATGGAAAAGGTGTAAAAATGCACCCTTTTGCACTTTTTTGCGCATCTGCACCCTTAAAGGTTTAATTATACACCATAAAGGGTGCAAATTTGCACCTTCCCTAGAGGGTATAACTCTGCACCCTTAAGGATACAAAATGTAGCTTACTGCACCCTTAATGGTGCATAATGCTTCTTTGGGTGCAAAGTTGCACCCATACAGGAGTTCCCGGTGGTGTATTTGAAGGGTGCAAAGTTGAACCCCGGGTTTTTTTCTTAGTGTAAATCAAGTTTCTCTTTTGATACTTGGAAATCAGAGGGCAAATGAAAATTGGTGAATTAGTAACAGTTAGAGAGAGAGAGAGAGAGAGAGAGCTAGAAAGGAAAGGAATAAAACCCCGTCGACTGAAGTTACTTGATATATGAATATTTTGTGCATCTTCGATCCAGGAGTGTTATAGGCGTATATATGACTGTGAAAACAAAGTATAAAGATGTCAAAATCTATGTTGAAATAGGATTTGATGAAATCCTGGATATATTTCCCCTAATAATAATTTCCCCATATAAAGAGAAAGTTTGAGTATGACCAGATGACAGCGTTTCTTGTCAATATCATCCAAGGTTTCCTAGGGTAGTTTTCTCTCTGATACAATAGGTGATTGTTAAAGAAATCTTTTAAGCCTTTTATCACCCAAACCCACAATCCTGTGGTCGGGACTTACCCCAATAGATCCTCAAGCTGTCGTAACTGTTGGTTAGGTGTCTCTGCAAGGCTTGTACTGGGGTATTCATAGGGAGACCCTCCTCGAACAAAAAACATTGAGCCCTCTTTGTACCACCCCCCCCCCCTTTAATGTTGAGCGTGCCTCAGTCATGCATCATCATGTTAACTCGCACATACACCTATAATCTGACAGAATGATGAGTCCCGTACTTGTCTGGGATTAGAACCAAGTACCTTTCAAACAGATGGCACATGCCTGACACCGTCCGCCTGTCCATGCATCCCTGTAGCCGTGGAGATACAACCTGCAACTGCCACTGGGCTATGGCAACAATCTCTATGGTGACGAAGTGTGGGGTATCTTTGATATAATAATAACGTCTTATTTACCCAGGGTAGCCACTTCAGTTTATATCACCTTCTCTTCCAGCGGGCCATGCATAACACAATATGTTATTATTACCCTTCTCCTTTCTTATATGCCGAGCGCCTGGTTAGAAGGCAGAAGGTCCCATTTTTTTAAGTCTTTGGAATGGCTCGGCCGCGGATCAAACCCCGCGACCTTCTGTTCATGAGGCGGACGCTTTATCAATCGAGCCAACATGCCCGATTCTTGATTCTCCTTGTTTCGATCCATGGACTAGATACCCACAGTTATCTCGTATCAAACTGATATCTGGCGCTTCTGGGGTATTCATATTTGCAGGGAAACTGCGAAAAGCACTTTTACTCGATGGTTGTTTTCATGGTACAGGTGACCTGACTGTCAAAAAAGCATGGGTCCATAGGTAATCAACCTTGGGACCGTCGCGACGCGTCGGTTTTAAGTCCTCTCCTAAGGAATTTGTAATGATAGGGGTAATGTCTTAGCAAAGTGAGTTCGGTCATCGACTTGGTTTCGAACCAAGGATCTCCCGATTAGGGAACTATACTGCTCTACTACTGAGCTATTGTGCCTCCTGAAATAAAACTGATGAGGTTACCCTCCGTAGGTAAGATCGTTTTGTTAGTCCCCGTTTTATTTTTCCAAAATGGGGAGTTTCTTCTTTTCGGACTATCCCTGTGTTTTGACATGCAAGAAGGCGAGCCCCTTAGATGTCAAATTAAGAAGAAAGGAAATTCATATCAAGTGGCAGAGTTTTGACGCAAGTCGGGCTCTCCGGGGACATGACAGAGACAATAGCATCATCACTACCCATGATTCATCAGGGGTTCTCCGAGGGTTTCCGGAAACCACCGAATCATCGAGTGATTGGGCGATATTGCCGCTCGATCAAGGGGAAAAATTAAAGAGGACTTGAGCCTAAAAGAAAAAATTATTAACTAGTTTAAATTAAAGCACCACCATCCTCTTCGTGCTCCCAAAACAACAAATAACCCTGCGGTATTTAGGTGAATGGGTAATTATGAAGAATAAAATTATATAGAATAACATTTTTTTTTTTTGCAAATCGCTTTCAAATAAGCGTCAGACTTGCGTTCCATTAATTTGAAACCTTTTTATCCGAATGCGTTATGACATGTGACCAGTCTACGTCATGTCGTTTTTTGAGCTCATTTTAGAATGATTATAGTTATTCAAAATGACAGTATCTCTTTACTGAAGTTGTCTTAGAAGCTTCTGTGTGGGATAGAGGAGTTACAAGGAAACCCTGATGTGTATACAGATTATACATTGATTGGTCTTCTGGGGAGCGTTTCATGAAAGGACTTGTCGGATGTTTTATCCGACAAAGTCTGTTTTATCCGACAGTTGCCATAGTAACGATGCTTCTCAGCCAATCAAAATCAAGGAAAGATGTCAGATCTGACAACTTGTCAGACAACAAATGTTGATGAAACGCTCCCCTGGTCTTCTTTCACTGCATTTTGACAAGGGTTGCCCCGTGACGTCATTATCTTGGCTCTCATCCCCCCTGTAGATTTTGATGGATACCAATGTCATGTTCGCGATCACTATTCTGATTACAATATGACAAGATATTATCACGATATCATGGAATATGATTGATATGATTACCCAGGGCTAGGGTGTATCTCATATTTTGAAGGGGAGGGAAGGCACAGTTCAGAAAAATATCTGATAAGGAACAGATAAAAGAGATCACATTTTCCCCCATTCTATTTTACTCTTTTATAAGGGTGGGGTGTGGATGGGGCTGCGCTTGTGTACTTTTACAGTAAGGCCAGTTGTGACTTATCGAGGAGGCACAATGCAGGCAGGTTGCTCCCCATCCACCCCCACCGTCCGATGGTGTGATTCAGCTATAAATTTCTGAATTCAGCAAGTAACTTTCCTTGAGGTTAGATAATCCACGTAAAACCACTGCATGTAATATGGAAATGAGAGTAAGGGACCAAGAACATCAGTCATTGTGGTCATGTCAGTGATTGAGGGGATCCGGTAACTTTGTACGATAATAAACTGTTGGAGTTTGAAGTCTGTGCTGTATGAAGACGTTCAGAAGGATGAATAAACAGCCGGGAATATAAAGGTTTTTGAAATATAAGATGTTATTATCAAGATATCTATCACTAAATTCCGCCATTGGCAAAAATCAACCTGGGTTGTCTAACACTGCAGTCTATGGGGTCAAAAAAAGGTCTGGCATTTCACTTTTTGTAAAGCACAAGATGATGCCTTTGAAGTGCATTTTCAGGACTACATTTTTTACACAATATTACATACACTGATGACATGTAGGGCATTGCAGCTCAGATTTTTAAAGTTACTCAATGGCTGTAAAGAAACGCTCTGATAAACAAGTGATTCCTAAAGAGCACCAAATACAAATCAACAAGTTCCACTCTGAGCCGAGAGTACTTAATCAATCTTAACTTCTTTTGTTAATACTGTTATCAATCATTCTTCAGCTATAAGTCATCTATATACCGTAATATCTATCAACTTGTATTATCACGCTGCTCATACCTTACTCCGTGAAATCAATGTTTCTGTTTGGATAAAATATTCATCAGAGGAATACGATATCCTGATTTCGTAACGAGCAGGACGCAGTTCCCATAAAGAGCAGTGATCACTTTGTTGGGTCTTATCAATTTCTTATCAAAGGCGAGAGACGAAAGGTGACTGAGGCTTAGTGAATAGTTTTATAGAATCATGAGAATTATTACAGCAAAGTCAGCCATACCAATGAGGTACCTCTTTAGCCATACACTATTACTTTTCACCCAAGCAATATCCATAGATCCATACGCCTACTTTTCATCAAGTGATATCCTTCTGCCCTTGATTATATCTTTCTAAACACCCTTGAACCGACCTGAAAATAAATTGGGTTATCAAACAAAATAAGGTTGTAAAGGATTGTAAATGATAACTACTTTACTAATACGCATACACTTTTCACACCTACGCCTTTATGAAATTAATTAACCATGCAGTGAATAATATATCCTCTGCACTTTAAAGGGGGATCTAGAGATGTGTGGTTCAGAAGATTATGGAGGCAAGGTTGGAGAGGACCTGGTACCCCTGCGTCTTCACCGCTGCAGCCTTCCTCTATGTTACGGAAGCTTAAAAGTGCCACCTAGATGACGAGATAATTCCTCGTCTTCTCGATCTTTTTTGATCCGAGAAGGCCAAAAGGCGAGATTCGACACTCGTCTTCTCGACCTCTTTTGGTCCGAGAAGGCGAGAAGGCGAAATCCGGCATCTCGTCAACTCGACTTCTTGATTCCAGGAAGGTGAGAAGGTGAGATTCCAAATCCCGTCTTATCGACTTCTCGCCTTCTCATCTTCTTATACCCAAGAAGTCGAGAAGACGTGATTCCGGACTTCACCTTCTCGCCTTCTTGGACCCAAGAAGTCGAGAAGACAAGATGCCATATCTCATCTTCTCGCTGTCTTGGACCCAAAAAGTCGAGAAGACGATAGGCCGGATCTCGCATTTTTTTCGGCTTCTCGGACCCCCCCCCCCCCCCCAAAAAAAAAAAAAAAAAGAAAAAAAAAAAGCTCGTGAAGACGAGGAATTATCTCCTCGTCTCGGTGGCACTTTTAAGCTTCCGTATCTATGAGAGGTTGACATGAGCAGAAGAATCATGCAGCCGACCGCATAACATCTTATCTCCTTGGAGTTTCTGGGAACTTGTAAAACTCCATCTAAGCAAGGAACATCTTATGCAGCCGACCGCATAACATCTTAACTCCTTGGAGTTTCTGGGAACTTGTAAAACTCCATCTAAGCAAGGAACATCTTATGCAGCCGACCGCATAACATCTTATCTCCTTGGAGTTTCTGGGAACTTGTAAAACTCCATCTAAGCAAGGAACATCTTATGCAGCCGACCGCATAACATATTATCTCTATGGAGTTTCTGGGCACTTGTAAACACCATCTAAGCAAGGCAAGGTACAAATCAATGTTTCCATTCTTCATCTGTGCTTTCAATCCATTTACTTCAAAATGATGTTTCATCTTAAAGGCGTCATGCACATTACTGGATCCAACACTACAAAGGTATCCAGGGGGGTTGGACTTGGACTGGAATTAGGTTGAGGAATTTGAATGTGACCGCTCTTCTAATAACCCGTAAAGTCGGCCCTCATACCAGGGGCGCCTCATAAAGTTGCTCGTAAAGTTATGCATGACTATAGGGCACACACGAGTAATTCACCCGCTCGCGCTGCAGGGCGGACAGGCGTATGTGAAATGATGTAATGGTAGCTGATGAAAAATATTCATATAAAAATGAGTAATTGTCGGCTGTTAATGTTTACAGCTGAAATAGCTTTTGGAAGTCACATACTTTCATATTTGACCACCGATACTTGGACGCTTCGGTGTATTTCATATGAATTATTTGAGCTGCAGAACATTTCGACGTTAGCCTCGTTTAAGCCCTTTTTGTTTGAACAGAAAAAGTGTCCAAATAAAGCACTTAATTTCAAAGTTCTATGGATTTTGCAAAGACTCTGTGAATTAAAACGATTTTCATCGAGAGGTTATTTAAACGTGATTTTTTGAAGTGCTTCGATTTAACACGTGTTTCTATGGGAGTCTAAATTACTCGTGTGTGCCCTTTACGAAGAACTTGAATATGAAGTGCCAAATGGGATGCAAAAAAGAAAAAAATTCCTGACGTTTTAACAGAGTTTGACCGCATTTCCCATAATCTCACTTAAATTGTGGCAAACAATATATTTCGCAACAAAAATATTGCTAAACAATAGTAATGTTAATCTACATCTGCACATTTCACCTTTAGCTGATGCAATTTATAATGATTGAGAATCCCATTTGGCCTGCCATATTCAAGTTGTTCATAAAGTCATTCGTAACTTTACGAACAGCTTTATGAAACACCCCCAGGAATATAAACCGGCCCTCAAGCTGAAATATCAAGAGCTACGTAGGGATCAAATTACCCAAGCTAACTGGTCAGTCCCTCTCTGTGTGTATCTGGCATACTGAAAGTTATGGTGGCCCTGAAGTCGGCTCGACAACAGGTCATGTGCGACGTGAATTTCGCATCCCAGGTCCTGAATTTCGCATCCCGGTTCCTGAACTTCGCATCCCAGGTCATGAAATTCATGACCCGTGGCGCGAACTTTGCAACCCAGTCGTGAAATTCACGACCCGCGATGCGAAATTCAGGACCTGGGGATGCTAAATTCAAGTCGCACATGATCTGTTGTCGAGCGTACTTCAGGGCCACTATGGAAAGTGCTCATCTGTCATGTGAAGCAGTGGTTATGATGATTTAACAATTTCGTCTTACATGCCTTATGAGTGTCGCAGCAAACACAAGACACACCAAAAACTTTGATAGCAAAAACAGCAATTGTTAATTGACATTTTTGATTCAGAATCTTATTAGTCTTGCCCTTTGGCGCACTTAACGCTCAGGGCATGATTAAGCCATTTTTTTCTATCACTCTTCCTTCCATTCATACGCTAGCAGACTGATGGTATTGACATGGTCCTATTAACACGTCATGCAGGGAGGTCTTGACGTCTGTCCACTGGCAAATCAAGTGTGTCACACAGTAAGGAGATTTAGAGATGGGACTAGAACACTTTCTAGAGCAAACAGGTGGCATGTCATAGGAAAGGATCATGAAAGACACTTTTGTGATGTACAGCAAATCATGAAAATAGAGATATGGCCATGTGGACATTTAGGGAGAGGCAAGGTCTCCCAGAAAAGAATAGCCCCTCCCCCCCCCCCTTGCCCGAGCGAAAAAATGCTCAAAAAAGTGTTGAAATGTGAGAAATGTAGATGAACTGCCGAATTGTATTAGAACCGCGGCTGACATGAGAGCCGCAAATCAGGTGATCCACAGTTCGACGACGTTGCTACTTTTAAAACATCCCTGACTCCCACACTATCATCATGATCATGACTAATGCAGGAGGCTTTTTCATTTTCTACAGTTGGTTCCACGAAGTTTTGAGGGGGGTCATGATTTATTGTCTTCTGTTCGACTCCATGATCTCTAAGTATCAAATTTTGCTTATTTTGTCCATCATCTCGATCACATGAACATGACGATGTTGTTTCCTTGTCACCATATCTCGTCACGCACCCAACGTGTACGGTCACACGTAAAACCATATCGGCGACTCGTGGGTGTCGAGGCTCGTGAGCTGTACCCATATCAACTGAGGCGGACTGGGGATAAAATTCGGTTGCCGACCTTCGGTGAGACCTGCCAACTCAACTTATGAAATACGCATTCCCAGATTTCCCCTTCCACGACTATGATAATCATCGTTATTGTACCATACGATGATCCGCCTTTATAAAAAATAAAAAATAAAACAATTGAAAAGACGCAGTTTTGCCAGGGGGTAACGTCTCTTGCTGAAAATCATCTGTTCGGCATTTAAATGGTTACACTGCTTGCTTCGTTTTTATGACATAAAATGAAAATAAATGAATTAAATAAAATGGAAAAATGTCAGTTTGGCTGGCCATTTGAAAGGAATCGTATTTTAATCGGTCCACTCTCGTCCACTCTCGCTAAGCTTGTATAAGGCCTTTTTGCGTAATGAAATTGAAAGATACATTTATTCGTTTCATTTTGTTTTAAAATTTTCCTCGTCGTTGTTTTTAACAGGCCGATTTGTGTTGACCAGCCTTTTGTGTTTGAGATTTTAATCAAAATATTGACACCGGCCCAAAGGGAATACTCTCCAAATTTCATATGGCCATGCAGTCCGTCCCTGCTTATCACACCATAAACCGGGATTCCACACTAAACAGATCCTAGAGTGTCCCTTGATAGATGCCTTCAGGAACTGCGGACATGGTCAGATAGGCACGAGGCAACATCCCAAGAGTTTAATTTCTTCCTCTCAGGAAAGGAGATGGAGGACCCAAAAAAGGGTAGACTGCATTAGCAGGATGAAGTATACAAGGTTTTTTTCTTGTGCTTACAGAGGACCCTAATCAGAGGACCAATATGTTATGCATACACATACTGCTGATGATTTCTGTATGGGGTGCGGGGACTAAGTATGCCAGAGTTACTTAAAACACTTGAATACAATTCTGGAGTTCCAGATGTAGAATCTAATAAAGATTGTCTTTGGTTCCAAGTCAGTCGTATTAATCGCGTTAATGTCAGGATATGACGGCGTCAGATCAGATCTTTACAATTTGCTCATGGTACTGCACAAATTCCTAATTCCTAAAGAAAATTCTCGCCCCCACTGGAAACGCCCCTGGGGAGATTGGTGTGCCACTCCCCCCCCCCCCCTCCCCCATTCGTTTTGTCCCCCTTAAATTCGTGACTCCGTTGGCATTTTGAAGTTTTGAGGATAATAGGAAGGAACCAGACAGTGAATAAAATCTCTTTATACGAAAAAGGAAGGGGTTCGAAAACTGCATAAGTGATCACACCCTCGCCCCTCAGTGAAAACTCGAAAAGAGACGCCCCTGGATGATATGTCTCGAACAATGAACTATATTGAGACGTCATTTGATAGATCAAACCGTTGACAGGTATGACGCATAAAATCATGTCCTCCGATCACTTAACATTGCCACATTGCCCTGGGATCGAAAAGAGGCCAGTATGATGAGTAATAAAGACACCTCACCGTGTTACGATGTTGAGGGCCTTGCCGATCAGAACTTTAAGTAACCTGTTGGGGTTCCCAATCAGAGTTGGGATGATAAAAGTAGGATGGGGAAAGCACTAGGGACTATAAGTCTGCCGATGTGTGCCAAGAACAAGTCCAAGGCCATATCTAGTCAGGATAGTAACGGCAAGAAAGGGTACAAAATAATCTATATTTTGAACAACATAATGAACTGAATGTGATAAAACTGTCTTGGGAAGTCAATAATTGAAATAAGAAAGAAAAAGACAGAAGGAAAGAAAGAAAGGACCAAAGACAGAAAGAAAGAAAGAAAGAAAGAAAGAAAGAAAGAAAGAAAGAAAGAAAGAAAGAAAGAAAGAAAGAAAGAAAGAAAGAAAGAATGAAGAATGAAGAAAGAAAGACGAAAGAAAAACGAAAGAAAGAAGAAAGAAAGAAAGAAATAAAGAAAGAACGAAACAGATAAATAAGGAAATAAACAGATAATCGAATAGATAGATTAACTATAGATAAGTAATTAAATGAATAATTGGAAGATTAAATAAAGTAGAAAAAAAAAACGTGTACGGCCCAAGTGTAAGCCATTTTTTATACCTTTATATGTTACACTCGACATCTATTGAATGATAGTATATTTGGTGATTAGACAACTTGGAACAGACCAAATTAACAAGGAAATGGAACTTTCGTTATACCGTTACTTTTCTTTTTCACTTTGATTTCAGTTTACTTATAAGCGACAGGAAAATTACCAGATACCTAGGACTTGCGTAATTGGTTCATGTTTGATGGGGACTATGATGCGCAGATGCTAGAATCTTTCATGAATGAATATAGAATGAGGATGAAAAATAGGACATGTACACCTAATTTAATGCTCAGTTTTATTACAATTGTCTTCAAAGGTCTTTCACCTCTCGCATGGGCCTCAACAGCCAAGTACTGCCATCACTATTCATGCCAACATGGCAAATGATAGTTCAATATGTTCAAGGGAACAATGGACATTGCTCAGTGATTTCCAAAAGATGGGTTCCGATTGGAAGAAAAGGGAAATTCTGCAAGACATGTCCAATATCCTGATACCTTGAGTTTGGAACCTCATTCTGTCGTGTCTATACACATAAAGCCAAGTAAAATAGATTCCTAGTTTCTCGCCCGGAGTCTTTCAAACTGATGAGGACGGGGTTCCATGTCATATTTTTCCTGTATATTCGGTCAGTTTGAAAACAAATTTTTCCTTTTTTCACTGTCATTTGTCCTGTTTGTGTAGGCATTTAAGAGGCTACAAAAATGCTTGATATCTTTTTTGTCACCTCATTTTACAGATGTACTCTGATCAACATTTATTTCATTTCAATACAAGGAGGGGCGAGAAACTAAGATTAACTTTAGTGGCCTAAGCAAGAAAATGTTTCACTTTTGCTGACATGCGAAAGTAGCGGTAGTCACTGGTAGTCATGGCAACACATCAGCGAAGACATCAGAAAAGGTTGCTTCTAAACTCTTAGGATGAGATAAGCTTATAAAATTCGACATATATGTCTACTTAATGTTCAAGAACATTATCGAGTGATGAATGAATGTTAGCCAAGAGTGATGATAATTACAATAGTGTTCCGTTCTTGTGTAGCGCATATAACATTATTTTATTTATTTATTTATTTGTTTATTTATTTATTTATTTATTTATTTATTTATTCATTCATTTATTTATTTATTTATTTATGTGTTTATTTATTTATTTATTTATTTATTTATTTATTTTATTTATTTATTTATTTCATGTCTGCATGGTTCAACAGAATTACATAGTATGATCATGACCAGAGCAAACACTAATAAACACAACTGGAAAAAATATCATTATACATGTACAATTGTAAATAATGTAATACAACGTCTCCACGCTCTTCCAAAAGACTTTGGATATTATTATCCCGGATTTAGCTCCAGCAACCGTAATGCTCAGGGTATAAAGGGATTTGCTGGCAAAGCCCTCGTTTATTCAAGGAATAAACCCTACCAGGTACCCATGCTATAAACCTACGTCGAGTGTGGAAAATGCATGTAGATCAATTTCTTGCCAAAGGACATGAATGTCGTGACAGAGATTCGAATCCCGTACCTTGAGGCTATCAGCCTGGAGACTTACCCACTGAACCAAAATACCTTTACCGACATATAGGCATACGACCTGAGTGACTGAACAGATTACCCTTGGACTTTTTGACGTTCAGTGTCCTTTTATGATTCTTGTTTGTCTCAGCGGCATTTCATTTTGTTAGTCTCTAATCTCTCATTTCTCTCATTCCTTTCTTCTTCTTAATCCTGTTTATTCTTAATTTTAATCTTTTTGTCGCCACCCTTACCCCATCAGCATCATTAAGCACGTCATCACCATCATCATCATTTTCAGCAACAGCAGCATCGTCAAAATCATAAGGACCATAATCACCCTACAATAAATTCTTGGGCATTGTCAACAAAGGCATCATCATCAGTAGCAGCAGGAGACTATAGCCATCATAATATGGTTCGTCATAACTTGGTCTTCCTCGTGATCTATCGGTTTGCGTACTTAATGTATTTATTTGATTTTCCACCTATTTCACCTCTTTTACGTTTCCCATTCTCCTTATCCAACAAGAGTCTACACAAGATTTATGCTTCTATGTGTGTAATCATTTATCTCCACCCCTCCCCCCCCCCTCTCTCTCTCTCTCTCTCTCTCTTTCTCTCTTTCTCTCTATCTCCGTTTCTCTCTATTTCTTTCTCTCCTTTTTCTCTACCCTCCCTTTCTATTTTTCCTCATCCTTAAATTTGATTTCATATCCCTTACACAAGCATGAAAACCCTAGATATAAAATTTACAATACTGCCATCTTAAAAGAGCCTAGTCACTATTTCCTTGATCTGCCCTGAAAAAAGACCCCAGGTCCCAACTAGCAGATCCTATTTTGTTCCCAGAAAATATACACCAATAGTGTGGTCTCAGAAGCTAATTTTGATATTTCTGACTCATTTTAATTAAACGAATGCCCCTTCCAAATCAGATAAAATATTTCAAATCATCAAAGTGATTTATGTATTGAGACTTCTCAAAAACTTTCTAGCTGTACGTGGACTGGAATTCCTCACGGAACAGGTTGATTTCTTGTATGGTTTGTAATGACGCAATTCCGTCACCTTCACAGGACTACAACATCATGAACATTGTACGTATAGGACAGGTTCGTTTGCCAAGAATGTCCGAGGCAAAGCCACGAAAAAAAAAACTGACTCATATACTCGACTGGTTCGGTAAGGTATCCTCTTGAGCTGGTAGGGGAAGAAAAAAAAATGTTTAGCCTTTGATAGGCCTATGGCCTTTGCGAATCCCACACATTTGTCACCTGTTTGTATTTCTTGTATATTTTACCTGTGAAACCCATGTATGTATATTGTTTGTATTTTTTAAGCAAATGTGAAATAAATTGAATTGAAATGAATTGAATTATAAGTAAAAATTGAAGCAGTGGGCGAGATACGAGGGCAGTGGGATGCGCCCCAGATCTTTCGAAACCCCGTCGAAGAGCAGGGGCCGATTAAAAGAAAAAAAAAAACACATTTAACACAAGGAAATGGAAGAGAGTAAACCACAACGAAAATATGGCTGCCTTGATATCTCACAATAGCTTTTGCATGGACGGCTATCCAGGGGAGGGGTTCGTTTTCAATTAGGACCCCACCCCACCCCCCGAAATTTTGCAAAAATACTAGTTGTAGTTTCCTAAATCGTTCTGACTCGACTTCTTATCTTCCTCTCACAATAATACCCTGTGAAATTTAACTTTAAAATACGATATGAAAAGCTTAATATTTAGGTAGGACTTAGTCATTTCACTGTCTACAAGAGCTAAGGAGTAAAAAAAAAAGTTCCAAAAGAAATCTAGAACAAAGATACAAAATGAAATTAAGTGGGGCAAAGATACAGCGTTTAGTTAGCGATGGAATTTGATTTTACGACATTTACCAATTTATCTGCATGTTAGATGCACTTTACTGTCTTTACTTCCCTTGTATGACAAGGTATGATGCAAATGTAAATTTTGTTTCATTGGTAAAACCATCCTTCAGATTTAAAAATTGTAATAATCGATTGACCAAGTAAAATGGGATCCATATAAATTCAGCAGCCTCCCCACCATAAAGTGATCAATATTTGCTCCTTTCCCACGGTAAAATGCTCACTATTCCATCATAATGTTCTTTATAATCTCTTATAGTTCTGTTTATGATTCATTCGTCTCCGAATGTGTTTTATCAGGCCCAAAACATGCGTAGTATTAGCCCTTAAACGTGTCAAGGCTGACAACTGACACTTTACATGAGGCCAGAATGCTAGAGAGGTGACATTTAAATAAGTTTGGCTAGAACGAGAACATTGTGTCACTGTGGATAATTTAGGATTCCCAATGCAGGAGCCAGGACAAAATTAGAAGCCGTTATGCATGTTGTGCACAACTACTCCTCATGAAATTTGGGTCTGCGCCAATATCTATAAAAGAATCTTCATAATTACCTTTCTCAAGTCTTCATGTTCACTTAGTCACGTGAAAGTGATTCATAATCATGAAAAATGTGCATTACCTTTCGAAAGATGACTTTTCACAGTTCTTTTGTATATCAGTATATTTTACCTGGGTTCTCCCCTTTTTAAGATGTTTAACAGTTGCACTGTCTTTGTCTACTACTGTTAATTGTCTTCTTCATGGGTTCCCCCTTTTTCAAAATTAATATCACAAATATACATGACTGTAAATGCCATATACTTTTGCCATATACTCTTGCCATACCTCATATTCTCGGCCTCCGTTCTCCCCCCCCCTCCCCCCCCCCCCCCCCTCTCTCTCTCTCTCTCTCTCTCTCTCTCTCTCTCTCTCTCTCTCTCTCTCTCTCTCTCTCTCTCTCTCTCCTCTCTCTCTCCTCTCTTCTCTCTCTGCCCCTCGCCCCTCTCTCTGCCCTTCTCTTTTTCTCTCTCTTTCTCTCTCTTCTCTCTCTTTCTCTCTCTCTTTCTTCTTCTTTTTCTTCTTCTTTCTTCTTCCTTTTCTTCCTTTTTACACGTTTCATATCTTATATAGCATGATCATGATCGAAATCCCGTTGTTCCTTATATTTCCTTTGTTAAGTTTTTGTATGATTTTACATCTTATTCCTCTTTGGCTTAGTTTGATCTTGTTATATTTTGCCATCATATACCTCATGAAACAGTCAAACGCCGTTAGCTGATTATGATGGGGCCTTCAGTAAGAGGACCATCATGGTACGTCGATTCTTAGTCCTTTATACTCGATCAGGTAGGTGTTTCATCTTATCCTTTCGAAAAGAAAGCTCCCTGATATCAACTATAGCAGGATCATCAGCATTCCAAGTTTCCTAATCATCATCATTATCATCATCATCACTATCATTATCATCATCATCATCACAATTATTATCGTCAGCATCATTCACTTTCATTCATTTGCATTGTTGTTTAGCCCACACGATGACCTTCGCAAAAAAGGGTAAAAGTCTTTATAAATAAAGCTATACTAGCAAAACCCTTGGCTTAGTTCTTAATGTTTCGGGAAGGAAAATAAGGGTCAAAATCATAATCAGACAAAAAAGACATTGTCTGATCGGACACCTTGTAAACTCGAGTTTGCTCATCAAATGGACAATGACAAGGTAAAAAATAATGATAAAAGCATCCCTTGTTTTAAAGATTGTGAGGTCAAAACACTAGACATTAAGACTATGTCTGAATGACTACCTGCTTAGACATGTGGCCTACCTACAGGTGGGCAAAGAGCACACATTCTTCTCCCCCCCCCCCCCACACACACACACACACGCACCCTCAGCATTTTTGTGGAATGGCAAAAAGAGAGAGGATAAACATCGATGAAGAAAGTACTATCAGAAATACTTCAAACAGGTGCGATAAATAGGCTAACGCACACTGGAAAAAATAAATCAAAATGTGCGAAAGCTGAAAGTCCGGTCCGCCAGTCATTTCTATGGACAGTGTATATGTGCACTGAAATAACTGTTCTTTAGTTGATATTTTAAAAGTCTTTGCGATGGTGTAAGAGAAAGAACGAAAGGATATGAAAGAAAATCTAAGGATGTACGAAAAAAAGAAAACAGACCACAAACAGAATAATGAAGACGCAGGAAAGAACCAAACGGTAAATACACTTTTTTTTTAAAAATTCTTACTGAGTAATATGCAGTTCTTTGATTATTTCACTGGATACTCTTATAGGCGGTTCCTTGTTCAAATCATTCATCAAAGCATTTAGACGATAAGCCTATTAATATACCTCCGTTCATACCGATCTACTTTCTACAGAAAGATGAGTGATCTATGAAAAAGTGCAAGCAGTAACTGCTTGTGGAGTTGTTTAGATATGCTGCAAAGACCTTGTGTTCAAATTGTCATTGTTATTTTTGGTATGTGTATAACCATGACCATGAAGGGTAATATATCGCGCACTTTTAAATGCCATTTCTTGCTCTTCATTTTCAGGGGGGAGGTGAATAGTATACTGGTAAAGGGAGCAACTCTGATTTTTTTTTCAAAAGTGACCTTTTTCTTGATTAGGGATATACTTTTTTGTATATGCCCTACGCTCTACATAATGAAGAAATCAAGGTCACATGACCCCAATTTCCGAACTATAAACAGTAAAAACGCCTTATACAGCCCGGTTTACTATATGAACTGATCAGGTATTGTTTAAAAGTTTTAAACAGCAATGTTCAATTTTTAATATTTATTGTTCAAAAATTGAACATTGTTGTTTAACTTTTTAAACACTTTAAACTTTTAAACAATACCTGATCAGTTCATATAGTAAACCAGGTTGTATAAAAATTTATACAAGTTGTTTAATTTAATTTTTACTGTGTAGACATCAAAAAGAACCAATCCAAGCATAGATTTCCTCATAAAACAGTGACATATATTTTCTTCATTTTATACTCGTTCCGTAGAGTTGCTTCCTTTTACGGCAGCATACATCATGGCTATAATGCTACAAACTTGCATCACGCGCTTATCACCGAGAGTGCATCCTAGAATAACTTTCTCTCTCTATCTATCTCTCTCTCTCTCTCTCTATCTATCTCTCTCTCTCTTTCTCTCTTTCTCTTGCTCTATCTTGCTTGCTTGTTTGTTTGTTTATATTCTCTCTCTCTTTCTCACAAATAACACACACACACACACTCACACACATCGATTATTAGCAAATACTGCTTTCATATTTGTCAAAAGATGACGATCTATAAATGGATATCAAAATCGCACAGCAATAGAAATTTCCCTTACTATCCTCCAGCGTACCTTGCCCTTTATCTATTTACTATTTATATCCCAAATGAATATTGTATTTTTACAGGATATAGAAATGTCAATGGCTAAACGAAATATTACGATTAATTATATTCTGAAATTGAGGGACAGGTGCGTGTATAATCCTAAGTCTTAATCTGGGGTTAGTTAGTTCAAGGTGACTCGATATAAAGGTATTTGCCACGATCCCCGACGATTCTGTTGATCGTACATGATTGTGTGCTGGTTCCGGGGAGCGTTTCATGAAAGGACTAAATTGTCGGATGTTTTATCCGACAAAGTCTGTTTTATCCGACAGTTGCCATAGTAACGATGCTTCTCAGCCAATCAAAATCGAGGAAAGATGTCAGATCTGACAATTTGTCAGACGAAAAATGTTGATGAAATGCTCCCCAGAGGTAGAAAACTAACAAACAGATATAGAACACTACCAACTACATGAACTACAAGCCACAGAATGCACATCAAAAATATGTATCAATAGCCACCCTCACTCGCCAATCACCGGGAAGTTCTAATGCCATCTCTCTGTTTTTTTTATAGCATTTCAACTAGAAATTTCACTGCTATAACCGTCGTTCACGGTAAATTTATCAAAAATTTAAACAACTGGCTAACTAAAATATTATTTCTTCTTTGAAAAGTGGGGGTATATTGCACAATGATTGTATTGTATTCTGAAATAACTATAAAAAAAATTAAGAAATACAGAAATGAGCACGTAGGTGGAGTCGATATTTGCATGAAAACGACAACAACAAAAACATTTTACACGCCACCACTCTCTAAAAAGGGGGGATGTAATTAAACCACACCACCCCCCCCCCCCCCAGCTCCCCCGGGATTTATGCCAATGTAATTCAGCATTGATTGTCAAAATTAAGTAGTGTAAAATTTTCCAATTAGGTAGAGATCTAATAATCAATTGTTTCTAGTAACAATTTGCATTACCAGTAAGGCCAACGAGATCGACATCTCATCACATAGGGGCTGTCATTCTTATGAACTCTAGCTCCCCCTCCCCCCCCCCCCGGGGGTCACTAAAAATTCGACTATTTTGAACAGAAGTTTGTAAGCGCAAAGAAAAGTATTTTTGAAAATGGATTCCGGTATACCTCTAAGTTCATTATTTGTGGGCACACGTACATCTGTGAGATATCACCTGGGCCCCGTTTCATAAAACTTGTTATCAATAAGATGTTGCAATAACTGTTATAAGCTACTGAAAGCCTTGCATCTGATCGACTGCAAATTTTTGTCATAGAAATGTGGCAGTTGTTACTGATAACAAGTTTTATGAAACGGAGCCCAGACCCACTTCTATACATCCCTCCCCCCTACACATAGTCCAGGCCTCGGTGGTCCTCCTCCACTTTTCCCGGGCCTCGGGGAGGTCCTGTATACTGGACCACTGCCATAAGCAAACAGGTGCTATTGGCCAACGGACCTATTCTGACTCATCTTTTAAAAATTATACGAGGAAATTGGAGGGAATCTGATATAGATCTACGAAACGTTCCCCCTTTTAACTTTAAATGAGACGGATAACCTATGATAGAATTTATAAAATATAATTTCACGATGACTTCAAAATTTTCTCTCTTCATAACTTCTTAATTTATCATAAACTCCAATTTAAATGAATTTCGAGGCATATTTTTTTTTCTCTCACGCGATCACCATGCTCACCAAAAAAGCGATCAAATGCACATACCTTTGGTGTGAGTATGCCTGTTTTGATTGAGAAGTTGGAGATAGTTGTGGAGTGCATAAAAAAATATGGTTATGCTATCGTACTGGACAGCTTTAATTGCTTCTTCTTCTCATCTTCTTCTTCGTTCTTCTTCTTCTTCTTCTTTCTTCTTCTTCTTCTCCTTCTTCTTCTTCTTTTTCTTCTTCTTCTTCTTCTTCTTCTTCTTCTTCTCTTTTTCTTCTTCTTTCTTCTTCTTCTTCTTCTTCTTCTTCTTCTTCTTCTTCTTCTTCTTCTCTTCTTCTTCTTCTACTACTACTTCTTCTCTTCCCTTTTTAAAACAAATTTTACTTGAGTTTTTTTTTCTTTAATCATTTATGCTGTTAGATGAAGAAATAAATTACTGTATTAATTTTACCCCTAATCCAAAATATTTCACATTTTTGTGAGAAGGACCTAGTTCCGTTTAAAAAAACTTGTTTTAAGTAACAACTGCCACATTTCGATGACAAATTTGCTCTCAACCAATCAGATGCAAGGATTTCAGTAGCTTATAACAATTACTGCACCTTATTATTGATAAAAAGTTTATGAAACCGGGCCATAGACTGAAAAACAACCCTCAAACCATAAATCGACCGGCCCTTGAGCTAAATTATCTTGCGGCCCATGACTACAACTCCCCAAACTCCCCGCTGTCTTTTTGTTGTTGTTGTTGTTTTATATTGTATAGTTGTTTGTGAGTAATTCCACGATAACGGAATTAAATTAGAGATTTTTAGCTCACATTTTTAGAGTCTATGTGCTTATTTTTTACTCTGCCCCCCCCCCTTCTCACTCTGCGAATATGCCCATTCTTTCACCTGAACTCTTACATTCCAACAATTTTTTACTTAAACATTGTTGTATTATGTACCTCGGCAACGGAATTACAAGAAAATGGTGTCACTTTCAAATAACAAAAATGTCATGTAAAACCAAACGTGCATTATATCAATTTTTCAATTTTTTCAATTCAAAAAAATATTTATTTTCTTCCACTTGACTTGCAGGAGTTAACTGCATTACTGACTTAGATGGTGGAATTCTTCTTTTTTAAAAGCTTCTTTTAATTCAAAGATTGTGCTTTTCATCGGGACTATCAAAGTTATTGCTTATTTATTACTATAAATTTGAAGTAAGCTTATTGTGGTTCCCATGTGGATCTGTCCTTGTGTCATCCAAAACGGCCTTTGTGTTCGATCTTTGCCATGTACTTTTAAAATTTCAAGGACTCATACTTACATTGGAAAACCTTGTCATAGTGCCAAACTTCCAAAATTAGAAAAGAACGTTGGTGATAATCATAACTTCGATGTATCATATAGCTTCTATTTATTACCATCAAACTTTTCTCTGGCTGCGTGCTGGGATGATATTCTGATACCATCTGAATTAATCATCCGGAGAATAACTGGGTTATTTCAGTTCGCCCATCTTTTAGTGGAATTGACTCGACCTATTCTGCAAGGAAATTCAATTATATTTCATTTTGATTTACTTCAGGATGATTTATTCGATCTATATCTGGATTTAGGGGCGTAGCAAGGGTCCAGCCATTTTTTTTTGGGGGGGGGGCTTTGGTGTCAGGGGCGGCAGCGGTCTTATTCGGTAAAGGAAATGAGAGAGAAAGAGGCTATGGAATATGAGAGAGGGAGTGAAAAAGTTCGTCTCATTTTTATGCTAATCCCTTTCCCTCGTTCATTTCCCTCCTTTTCCTCTCCTCCTCCTTTTCAGCCTTTTTTTTTCTTCTGACAATCAATTGAGGCGCACTTCCCCCTTGTGTCCCATGTACTGCGCCTCTGTCTGGGCTGAAGATATCACTATATATATATATATATATATATATATATATATTAAATTTTCTGCCTCCCCCCCCCCCCCCCGAGACCATGCTGAGTGGAAAATTTGCTGAGATCGAATGGGAAATGTGCTGATCTTAAATTGTTAAATGCATAGATCATCAAATGCTGTCAGAGCGACAGATTATCATTCGGAAAAGCTGAAACCGTAATCTATATATATTTTTTAATCGGATGAAACGAAAAGGAGATTCCTATGCACAAGCGAACACCATAAACTATCAAATTAACATTCCTCTAACTAACTCAATCAGGGCCGTACGCAGAAATTTTTTTCCTGGGGGGGGGGGCAAGAAGCGTAAAAATTTTTGAAGAAGCTCAAAAGCGAGAGAGCAGTGGCGACCGAGCTAGTGACGAGGGCGCTTTTGCATAAAAGTGAAATTGAAGGATTTGGTGCACAGATTTCGTGGTTTTTGTGAAAATTTTCAGTAGAAAAATGTAAGTTTTCAAAATTTCGGGGGGGGGGGGAGCAACTGTCCCTGCCCCCCCCCCCCCCCCCCCCCCCCGCTGCGTACGGTCATGAACTCAATCTTGCGTTTAATGTTAGCATTAGATGCTTTTATACAATTGAAAACAAAAATCAAACCAATCACAAAAAAATCTTTATCACTGTTTGTGTAGATATTTATATTTCCATCAAAATTATCAAAACTATTGTTTATGATTCGGTGCAATTTGGAACTGTTGTTTATAACTGTTTTCATTTTTCTACTAATTTCTGGCATTTTATTTGCAGGAGTAAGAAACCTTTCTCTCGACAAAAAATGATAAACTATGTGTTATTCATTAACCAAATAAAGTAACTTATTAAGCAAAGAAATAAACTTAGCTATCAAAGTGAACAACACACTACCGACGATTGCCTCAATTCGATAATTAATATTTTGGAATGAAATAGGGTCAATAAGAAAGGTCAATTACTTTTAATACTAAGTACACGTACCAGCCTCTCAAAAGACAGAATACAGAATAAATACTTGTAAACTATTTATGTAATATGAAAGAGGGCTTAAGTGTATCGTGTTCAGTAGAATCCTCTAATCTTTGTGTATCATCTAAGATTTCCTTTATTGCTGAAACCTAGATTAAGGATAAACGTTCTGACTGGATATAAGGGCTCCGGTAATAAAGGCTTGGAATATTTTTCGCTGATCCCTCGATGACGGACATTGTTTACTCATCAAACTATTTGTGATGCGCGGGTCACATAGAGACAACGAAACGACAAATCGCAGGAATTAGAACGCAGGAGTTCTGACACAAAGATTAGCCGTATCAGTGTACACCAGATGTATATTCATAAATTCCACCTAAGTAACTTACCTTCATTTTACGAATTAGCATAATAATTTTTTCAAGGTAGGAAAAAATCAAACTAAATACACAGAAAAGGCCCAATATTAGTCAGACTGTAAACCAATGAAAAGATCGTTCATATAAGCACAAACAGCTTAAAGGGTAAGGTAAAAATAAAGAAAAGATATCAAACATTTAGCGCAAGGTTAAGAGAGAGGATGAGGGTAAACCTTAAAAAAAAACCTGACTTAAAAAAAATTGAGAAATCTAGGAAAATGCAATTGCAAAAAATATCATTATAAACACATTTTAGCCGTTTTAACGTCGTGAGAACTCTCCACTGTTCGGCCTTTGCCTTTATTCGAGTGTACAAAAGTGTTTTGCCATGCACATTCGTCCCTCGTGACCCATGTGTATTAAAAGTGTATGTGGTTGTGTTGAGGTAATAATAATAGTGCGGCAAAAAAAAAAAAAAAAAAATCGGGTGGAATAAAGACTTGAATAATAACAATTTTGTATGTATTTAAAAATGCTGTTTTCGAACATGACCTTTTTCCAATGCTGTAAGATTGGTTAGGCTTGAAAGTCTGAGAGAAAGTCTGTGAGAGCCATAGATGGCGCACTTTAGTCTAAAGTTTGCTTTTTAAAAAAGGAAAAATTCGGGTACTGGTAAACCTGCCGAGGGAGGAGAGGTAAAACACTGCCCCCCTCTCTCACTAGGTACCCCGGCTCAACGGAAGTGCCACTGATTCCCTCCATCCAATGGTGACTAATCACAAACTCGGAGAAAGACAGAGAGGGAAAGGGTGAGATGATGAAAGAGAGAGAGAGGGAAAGAGAAAGAGACTGGGAGAAGGGAGGGGGCAAATATTTCAAGGGAAGGGGGGCAGATGCAAGCTGCGATGAGGTAAGTACTTAGCCTCGATTGACGCGGTATAAAAACCTTAATCCTTGCGTTCAACAAATCAGTTCGTGACTTGGTTGTTTCTGGAACTCATCCTCTCCTCTCTTCCTCTTCAAGAAGTTGGGAAACTTTATTCCTTTGTACCTTAATATCCCTTGTGGACTTAGTTGAGAACTTTTCGGTCTCTTCTTCCAAACTTGGAAACTACAAATCCGATCAAAATGCAGATGTTCTTATTCTACTGTGTCTTCATGGGTGAGTTATTAATCTCGATATTTTCTCTTCTTTTATTCTTTATTCTTTCAATTCATTTAAATGGAAAAAAAATTGCATCTTCCATTTCCTTACTCTTATTTCAGAATACCTTGTCTGCCAATAAGGCATTTAATACTACTTTTAATAACAAAGAATTACTTCGAAACTTGAAGTTTATTTCATTTCCATTTTGATAAATATTTTCTGACAGTACTTGCACACTATATTTATTTTGTTGGTATACATTCTTTTGAAATTTACCTCTTCTTATTTTTCTTCTTCTTTGAGTTTTATTGGGTTTTTTTTTTTTGGGGGGGGGGGGGTTGGGGGTTTCTTTTGTTTTAGTTTGTTGGTTCGTTTTAGTGTTTTTCCGCTTACACTCAACTCAATAAGTTAGACTTTCGAGTATAGGAATATTTCAATCAATGATTAGAGAAAAAAAAGCTGTTCGAGGTCATCCATTTCAAAGATAGCAGCTGCATTTAAGCAGGACTATTTTAAATACATTCCATCCCAAATGAGTTATTTAGATTTTAAGTAGATATTCTACAAGGGAGATAACATCTTTTTTTTTAAAGATTCGCCTTAAAGCAAAATGTTAATGATATTGAAACTAAAGATGTGTTATTTGTGACTTAAGGTCTCTGTCACAGTAAAAAAAAGAATGAATAAATGATATGCATTTTCTCCTTTGTTCTATTTCAAAATCAACGAGTGATGAAATGAAAATTGATTCTTAATAATTATATCGTGCTAAATTGTAACATATTAAGCTATTTTATGAAGCATGCATCAATTTCGCATGTTTCTTTTATCACTTGGAGTTTATCTAGGAAATCAGGAACTTTTCGTTGTATTTATATTTCTTTTTCTTTTTCTCATTTTCATGTCATTCATTTGTTACATTTCCTTCTATAGTCACTCAGCATGCAACGTTTTCATGGCTGTCGAGGCTTGATATAAGCTTGTGATTCTTCCAGAAAATACCAAACTGAAAAATAGTTTTATTTCAATGTAACATGTATTACAAGTTGTTGTGTTTTAATTAGCTTAACAAGGGCGCCACGTTCTACTAGCAGAATTGCTATCCAGTGGTGTCCTTTTACAAAGAACTGTATTTCCAGTGTGCTTTGTATTATGATCAAATTTGGGTAATAAAGTTTCATTCATTCAGTGAGATGTTAATAATCATTCAACTTGAGAAAAAATATAATGACGAAAAATTGAGAAGCAGACGGTTAATTCAAAGAAAATCATTAATACTGACTAAGCTCGAAAGTCGGGCGTGGTGACTAGATAATCCCGAAGAGTTGGATTAATAAATCCCGATGACAAGTCAAGACGAAGATTACTGAGCTGTAGAACTCCCGAGTCCAGACGAAGATTAAGGTTTCGAACTCCCGAGTTCAGACGAAGATCAATGGAGTTACTTTCAAATCGTAGAATCATAGCTTAATAGAATATGTTAATCTTATTTCATTTCTGAGGGTGGGCGATAAAAAAATAACAACCCCGGAGCAGGAGATGAAGGCAGCTTCTGGAAGCTTTATTTGGATAACCGATTCGTCATCAGCGTAATTCATTCTTGATCAAGTAGGAAAGTGAATTCATTCTTCAGTCTTGGGGTTTGGGGAAAAAGGTCCATTAGTTGGGGGGAAACTTGGTCCGGAAAATCTCCATGGATGACACAGCTCTAAAACAGGCACGACTTGATTCGATGTGTCACCGGTTTGACTTTTTTGCGTGAATTAGGATTTTTACATGTCATGCATTTCCACTATGACATGACTATTTCGCTGTTCAACCCCATCCCCCCCTTTTTTAAAAATTTTTATACCCTGACTACCACAAGTTACTTTCGATTCCGAAGGCAATTAGATCAGGAGAAGAAATTTGTTTTTCATGTAACTAAAATGTCATTACAACAAAATCCTTTTAGTCCTTATGGGAAGATATGATTCCTAAAAAGGGGGGGGATGAAAAAAATAATTATATATGATATTTCTGTCGAGCTCTTTTATCCTGTAATACACATACTCAGGCAAAAGAGAGTAATTAGCATAATACATGGTTCGGATGGAGACTGAAGCTTTCGGTATAACACTGATTTTTCATGCAGATTTGACCCTCATTCGTGTCATTAATTCCACTTGCATTTTCCAGTTTCTAGTTACGATAAGTCCTGTTCCATACACCTCCAATATATACCAGGGTCCCGTTGCATAAAACTTACCATTAATAATAACTCTGCCATCAATGGTAATTACCATCGTAACATTGCTCAACAGCCAATCAAATTCAAGGTTATGGCAGTTACCAATGATGGCAAAGTTACAATCAATGGTAAGTTTTATGCAACAGGGCCCTGGTATAGCTAACCTGGTATACCGGTAACGGATGCCATCAATTTTGATGGATGTATCGTGATAGATCTAGTTAATAGCGTCAGATGAAAAAAAAATATATGACAAAAATAGTAGTATAGAAACAAGGGAAGTGTCTCGTGGAACGGTCATAGGTCTAAATTTACAGACTTGATACGGAAACTGTTGATTTTACAACCTATGGTTCCAAGCGAATGAACTTATTCCAACTTGCTCTTGTACTGCAACAAGTAAATACATCGTCGCAAAGTTTAGTGAGAAACTGTCATCTACATTTTTCTTCCATTTAAAGCAGAGTGATAAAGGTGATATAGGCTCTAAAACTAGAAAGGTAGTAGATTATGATGAATATAACAATGGATGCATAAGAAAATGTTACGAGTCAAAGGGTTGAAATATTGAAAACAGGCCTACCAAATACCAAAGATAAATTTCATGCCTTCCGGAATCGTAGTATTCCCTTCGGAATAACAGACAGGAACGTGTTTTATGTTATCATTAATGTTCGATTAATTTTGATCAAACAAAGTATTGGTTCCAGTATTATTCACACGTTCAAGTTCACAAGTACAAGTTCAAGTTCACGCAAGATTTAATGTCTACATGAAAATCAGCCATAAAAGGCAGTTTTAAATAGAGCTGATACGGTTGATACTAGCACTTGAACAACAAACAAAATAGATTTCTTGTAGATGACATAGCGTGGCGATGAGCATTTTACTGGCTTCAAATAGCAAACAATTCCATCGATATTCGTCTGCAACGCTGCACAGTGACAGCAATAGATGTTGAGAAATTCGTCGAGACTCAATTTTTAACTTCACAATTACTGCCATGCGCCATCTAGCGACAGTTTTTATTAAATTTGATTTGCCTTGAAATTATTAGAGAGCATGATTCTAATCTTTCTTCTCTTATACTGATTTTATTTTTTCACACATTGATTGCACTCCATTTTGTCGTGGATATTGAATTATTCCCTCCCCCTTTTATTATAAACTAATTCTCACTGCTGTGATTTATGAGAGGGGCCTCTGAGCATGGCCGTACGCAGGGGGGGGGGGGGAGGCAGGGGGCAGTTCCCCCCCCCCGAAATTTTGAAAACTTACAAATTATACTGAAAATTTTCACAAAATCCACGAAAAGTGCGCACTTAATCGTTCAATTTCACTTTTAAAAATGCAAAAGCGCCCTCGTGATTAGCTGGGTCGCGTCGCTCAACCCAAGAGATTGAAGGGCGCCATCATACCAAGAACCAACTAACCAACCTCGTTTTTGAGCTTCTTCGAAAAGTTTTACGCATCTTGGCCCCCCCCCCCCCCAGGAAAAAAATTCTGCGTGCGGCCCTGCCTCTGAGCCTATCCGTAGAATTCCACTTGTCTTCTTCGTTCATGACATCCTATGGCACTCCTATTTTTTGTTTTGCTCTCTTAACCATGTTAACGTTCTGACTGAATGACTTTGACTGGAATTGATACTTACCATTTCTGTTTGGGATTAAAGTTTCTCTCCATTCTAAAATGAAACTGATATAGGAAAGAATCACTTCCATCATGTTCCCTGAATATCTTGTAAATGAATAGCAAGTAAATATTCATGGTACTGAGTAAGAATTATGATTAGTTTCTCTCTTCTGTCGTTTCATCCTCACACCGATTTCCTTTTCTCTCTCCTTCTACAGCTTGCCTAGCCTCCTTCCAGGCAGTCCCCTTCGGGAACTTCGGGAACTTCGGGAACTTCGGAGATATGAACGACCAACCCGACGCCATGGGCAACCCCTTCGGTGACATGAATGAGTTTGGTGACACCCCAGACACCCCCGACATGGTCGATGCACCAGATGCTGCTGACTTCGATATCTTCGCTATGGCTGCCGCCGCGGCTGGCCAGGCAGCGGGACAGCAAGCCGCGGGTGGTTCGTCCGGTAGCGACGCGGACAGCGGCGAGGCGTATGGATCCATGGGTGGCGGTAGCATGGGCTTCGGTAACTTCGGCGGTATGGGCGGTGGTATGGGTGGTGGCGGCGCCGGTATGGGAGGTGGCATGGGTGCCAACTACGGTGGCATGGGCGGCATGGGAGGCTTCGTCGGCAACCCTGCGTACGGTTTCGACAACAACGACATGTTCGAGAACGACCCCGGCATGCTCAACGCTCAACGGTCATCCAAGGGACGCGGTGTGGGAATCGCCATCGCAACCATCGGCCTTGTCGTTGGTGCTGCCACCATCGCTATCGTGATCATCCGAAAACAGAGGCGATCTAACATGCAGAGTTTATAAGTGATGAGACTTGCCATGTGATGTGATGCACTTTGGACAATCTTGACTATTAACTCTTTATTTTTATACGAACTTCCATCTTAGATAGCCTGAAAATAATGTCACCAATATCATTTTATAAACCTGAGCTGCGAATGAAAAGCCTCTCTTCACCCTCACCAGTAAACACATGGAGGGTTTTAGAAGAAAAGGAAAAGAATTCCACTATATTCCTGCCTAGTTTTCATGATTACTGTATCAAATTTGCCTGCTGGTCGGCTGTCCATCCATTATTCGACGAATTGAAAGTAGTATAGCGCCCTCTTCATCTTTCAGCAATATCATGTTCGTAGTGTAATCGCTGAGATAAAGTCAGGAGCGACATGTCGTTGTACTTTATTTCTTGCCTTGTTTTCTATCATCGAAACGCCAGCTGTGGAAGCAGTGAGACAAGGGTCCTGGGGCATGCCCCCCCCCCCCCCATCGAGGGGGGGGGGAGAAGGTGTACATATAGAAAACTGAAGAGGAGGGAATTTTTAAAGGTTTTTTTTTTGAAAGATGTACCTTGTTCGATTACACTACTCTGTAATCGGTGGCTAATTCGCTTTCAATTTATGTATGACCGGTGCCCCCTCCCTCCCCCTCTCCCCACTTCATCAAACAAATAAAGCAACTCGTTTAACCCACTTGACTCTGAATAAACTTTGTCACCCCGATGCAATGAACTTTCACGAATGGACCAAACTTACTATCTTTTCCAAGAACCACCATTCAAGTATTCATGAGCAGCATATTGTATACGACGCGAGCTATAGAGCATTCATCGGTCAATTTCATGACCTTTTCTGTATATTTTTGAATTACAATCTGTGGTATAATATATGAGTTGAATAAATACATGTTGGGTGAATATTGTTATTGTGTATACACAGACAACTTCATGAACCCAGTCATTCTTTCGTAAGAAATCACTTGAGTGTCAATAACTTCATTTTGTTACCTGCGGCCCTTTCTGTTCATTTTCTTTTCTTCTACATTTTCTTACATTTGATCAGTTCTTGATTGCCATGACTCATTTCCATGGCCGTACGCAGCGGGGGGCAGGGGCAGTTGTCCCCCCTCCCCGAAATTTTCAAGACTTACATTTTTTAAACTGAAATTTTTCCCAAATTCCACCAAAAGTATGCACCAGATCCTTCCATTTCAATTTCAAAAATGCAAAAGCGCCCTCGTGACCAGTTCGGTCACTTCGCTCCCTCGCTTACTGGTTTCTTCAAATTCTTGCTGCCCCCCCCCCCCGGAAAAAATTCTGCGTACGGCCCTGCTCATTTCCATATAGAGAATGAACCAATGATTTTTTTTTCTTATCAGTCTTTCCTTACTTCAAACTGCACATCCAGAATAGTGGGTCAATCGTGAGAGATCGGTACCACGAAACTCATTTATGCAAGAAACGGCTCGACCTTTAATTGCGGGATTGATTTGATATAATTCAATTTTACCATCATCTAAACGATTCATGGTGTAAACACAGGGGGAAAGGAAACATTAAAATAATGAAGATTTTTTTAAGGCACGTTCACTGATAAGCTTTCAGACATGAAAAGAATTGAAGTGGTAACAATACTCATTCTGAAAAGATAACGTTTAATAAAACAACGTTTAAATAAAATAGCAGAAGAGAAGAATGAGGACGAACATGGAAAGAGAGATGGGAGAAAGAGAGAGAGAGAGAGAGAGAGATAAAGCACGTGATGAAAAGAGATAAGGGAGGGTAAAGAGAAAGAAAAAAGACAGAGATAGTGCGAGGGAGGAAGAGAGATGGAGAGGAGCATTGTGGGTAGGGAGAAAATAAAGACAACTGAGAAGTAGAGAAGGTAAGAAGTAAGGAAGAGAGCGAGAAAGAGAGGGAGAGAGAGAGGGAGAGAGAGGGAGGGGGGAGACGGAAGGGGATAGTGGAACAGAGAAATAATAAGGTGAACTTTGGAATGACATAAAAAAGGCGAACTCGAGTAGTATTAACAATTATCCCTGCAGCTTTCGGGCGAGAGATATGCATACATTGAAAATTGTAGCTGTAAGGTTCTGAACAAAAAGGAAAACTCGAAATCTTTACATCGAGAAAAAAAATAAAAAATCTTTACATAATGAAAACTAACTAAAAATCTTTATATCAAGAAAATAATTTTTTGAAGGGGAATTTCAAATAAATATTCGTAGACGTTCAAAGAGAGGAAGGAGGAACAGCACGATGCAATCGAGTTAAAAGAAAAAAAACCAGCACTGCTTAGTTTTACGTAAAACATAGAAACCGTTCATCACCACACCTACATATTCTTTCGACCATCCCATACTAACTTCATATACTCAAGCATACAAATAACATGATGTAAAAAGCATCTTCGCTCTCTGAGTTGCTGTGGTATTATGTAAACAAGGAGATAATTATGATCTCTCAGCCGATCGTCTTTAAACACCAGCCTGGATGAAGATGGTTCCCACTATGTCATCGCTCTCCATTAGGATGAGAAAACTTCAAGTTTGGGGAAAGTATACAGTTTCTTGCATTCAGATAGTTGCAGATTCAGGATTTTCATGAAAAAGGGGGCGCCCCCCCCCCCTTCACCGCGCAAGTTTTATGCATGGGTCGAAAATAAGTTGTGCACGTACTATGATCCTATCTGTGCACGCTGTTGATATTGATTTACAAAAATTGTGTTTTGCTCGCCCCCCCCCTTTTTTTTTTTCATTTGATCCGCTATTACTTTTAAACCATACTCTTAATTATTGATTGAAGAAAAACTGGATGAGAGGAGAAAGTTTTGTCTTTCTTTCAGGAAAGTATAGTGTGATTTTTAAACATAAAACCGTGACGATAATATTGCCACTACAGACAAAAAATAGTATGAGAGAGAGAGAGAGAGAGAGGGGGGGGGGAGAGAAAGAGAAGGGGCGGGGGACGAGAGAGAGACGGGAAGCGCTCATTCATTAAACTTTTACTGAGGATACGCCCTCCCCCCCCCCTCTCTCTCTCTCTCTCCCTATCTCATTGTTGGGGTCTTGCTTTCGTTCTCATTTTATTGAGTTCCTTGTAATGTATTTCATTGATCAAAATGATTGATTTCTTCATTCTCTCTCTTTTCTCTCTCTTTCTAACCATCTCTGTCTCCTCCTCCTCCTCCTCCTCCTCCTCCTCCTCCTCTTCCCCCTCCTCCGTCTTCTTCTTCTTTCTTCCTCTTCTTCTTCTTCTTCTTCTTCTTCTTCTTCTTCTTCTTCTTCTTCTTCTTCTTCTTCTTCTTCTTCTTCTTCTTCTTCTTCTTCTTCCTCCTCCTCCTTTTCTTGTACTCCTTCTTCTTCGGCCAACTTTCTAGATTTTATTCACCATGGACACGTGATCTCGCCAGTACATCATCATCCTACCATCAGCCTCATCCTCGGCATCTTCCTACCAGAGTGTAATAACAACATCCTCCATCTCCCCTGTGAATTGCTCCTGACTCTTCGTCACATCAAACTCCACCACCAGTAGATTAATAGACATGGAAGCACAAAAACAAAGATAGAGGGAGGGAGAAGACAAAAAAATCAGGCAAGTCCTTGAAAAACAAAATGCGAAGAAATCACTCTATTTGAGTCAATTACCCAAACATTTTAGTCAACTTTCGCTGATTCTTTTTTCGCCACCTATGGGAGTAGTCATTATCGTGTCAGGTTTCCGTGATTTGCGTGAAGCCGCTACTGACGGGTATAGTGTGGTGGTGTGGATGGACGGGCGGGAAAGAAGCGCCGCTAGCTGGCTATGGTAACCCGTCAGAGAGTGAGAACGAGAGATCGGAATCAGTAAAACTATATCCCAAGCAATAAACAATCGATCTACCCCGTCAGGTGATTAATAATAGACAGAAATGAGAGTCGTTAAGTCATTCCAACCCTCTGCTGATTCGCTCAAAAACGGTCAAAATGGGCCGGGGAACACACCCCGCTTAAAACTCGATAATTCGCCGTAATGGGTTGGATGGACGTCCACATATTGTTATGATGACAGACAACTAAACGGTTTCTCTAAATCCATTTCACGTATGAGATATCTTTCTTTGCATTTCTTGCAAGATCAGAATGATTAATCTTGCATCCTGTACTTTTGTGACATATTGATTAGTATAGCATAAAAGTGACTAGTTCATCTGCAAATTAATGATGGTTATTTTGATCATAATCCGAAATGATAGGCACAGACATTCAAACCTTTACCATATTATTACTTTAATTCTGTAATTGCTGTTTTAAAGTTTAAAAGGGTTTGAATTCCTAATTGTGATGTTGGTAAATCATGATAATGGTGATGATGATGATGATAGTGACGACGACGACGACGACGACGATGATGATGATAATAAAGTTTGTAAAATAAAAGTATAGTAAGAGGAAGATTTCCAGTAAAGGGGGATCTCTGATGTGACTATGCTGATAATTGAAACAATAATTATGATTTAAACAGAATTCTAAAAAAAAAAAAAAAAAAAAAAAAAATACCACTCACACCCACCATCACAAATGCGAATTTTCATATAAAAATAAAGAAAATATGAATGTGAAAGTGAAAAAGAAAGAGGAAGAAAGAAGGAAGATAGAGATGGCAAGAGAGAGGGAGAAAAGGAAGACAGAGAGAGAGAAGAGAGAGGGGAAAGAGAAGAGAAGACGTGGAGAGAGATAGAAGAGAAAGAGAAGGAAAAGAGAAGACAAGCAGAGAGAGAGAAGAGAAAGAGAAGGAAAAGAGAAGACAAGCAGAGAGAGAGAAGAGAAAGAGAAGGAAAAGAGAAGACAAGCAGAGAGAGAGAAGTGAAAGAGAAGGAAAAGAGAAGACAAGCAGAGAGAGAGAGAGAAGAGAAAGAGAAGGAAAAGAGAAGACAAGCAGAGAGATAGAAGAGAAAGAGAAGGAGAAGAGAAGACAAGCAAAGGGAGAGAAGAGAAAGAGAAGGAAAAGAGAAGACAAGCAGAGAGAGAAGAGAAAGAGAAGGAAAAGAGAAGACAAGCAGAGAGAGAGAAGAGAAAGAGAAGGAGAAGAGAAGACAAGCAAAGGGAGAGAAGAGAAGACAGAGAGATAGAAAGAGAGAGGGGAGGTATAAGATCTCAATGTGGGCTGACAGGCTGTGGGTTTAATCGCATCTTCGAACTCACTTTAATTATCGCATCAGTCCTCATGCCCATTCCCGCCGAGAATACATGATGGGAGTATGAGAAGATTGAGAAAGAAGAAGGATGCAAAAAAAAAAGAATATTCTTGATCCATCGAGCTAGCGAGAGAGTGCGATCCAGCCGGCCGGGCGAGACGGGCGCAATGCCCGTGTAAAAGCTCGCTAATTGGTCCGCTTGCTTGCTATTAATACAGGTAACGTTATATCCGTTGGGAATTCAAAAAACCCTCCCGGCAAATCCGACTCTGACGTTAAACGCACACCGATAAATGATAAATGATTCCTGATTTTTCGTGTCTCGTTTTTTCACCTCCCCCTTCTTTCCTCTCTTTGCGGCTAAAATATGTCTCTGTGTCTTTCTATGTCTCCCTGCCTTTGATATAATTCCTGAAGCACAATTTTCTTTTTATTTTATTCGATAAAAAGATAATTCCTCAACTTATCAAGGAATTTAGTGATTTGTTTTTTCATTTTTATCCAATGGATTAAGTTACTGTAGTCAGATTACTTTATAAGATTTATGTGACATTAGATTCCACATAGTTTTTCTTTCTCATTGCAACAGCTAATTGGATGTCACTGATATGCATTCCATATCAAAAGGCAGACCACACTCTCTTTATCTTCTATCATATGCATAATTATTCACCTTATACATGTTATAATAATCGGGACATGGAAACTCCAAAACCAGGTAATAATCATGAGAAATGTTCTTTTAATAAATTTGTATCAAGTAAAACCAATCAATGCACCAATCACTTTATTTTTAACCATTCATGATTACCCATCACTATTCTGATTTTAAAAAAATAAAAATTGGAGATTCTTTTTGTGTCTTTACTTATCAGGCTTATTGCGAATCGCTTTTATCATAATTAATAGCCAGTTCTAGAAGTATTTAACATTTCTAGTTTTTATCTCCTTTTCCTCTTTTTTCTCTTTTTCTCTTCTTTATCCACTCTCTTTCTCCATCATTCTTCCTCTCTCTCTCCTTCTCCCCTCCTTTCTCTTGATTATGGATCCATTCCTTTTCTCCGTTTCTCATGTTTGTCTGGGAGTCTTTCTCAGTCCTCTTCCCCATCCCCTTTCCCCGTTCCCTCTCTCTCTCTCTCTCTCTCTCTCTCTCTCCCTCTCTCTCTCTCTCCTTAATTCCATAATGCCTTTGAAACACTCGGCGTGGCAGACTCTTTGTCAGATTCCCTCTCCTACGCTTTTTTTCTTCTTCTTCCTTTTCTTCTTCTTTTCTATTTCGTTTTTCGCTATTTTTCATTCTTTCTTTCTTTCCCTCTGTCTCTTATCTCTAAGCTGCCTTCTGCTCTGTTCATTGGCATTTCTTTTTCTCGTTTTTCCTTTGTGTCCTATCCAAGCAAAGACCTAATACCACCTCTTAGAACCTGCAGACTCAACAAGCTTTGCTTTTTATGCAGGTTCCTTCATATTTCACCTATTCAAATGTCTTCCGTAATTTTGACTCACTCATTTACGTTTGATTTATACGGTTGTTTATGCCATAATTATGTCTTGTTTTATTTACCATGTTAAATTGTTCAATATTTGTTATATTGAGTCATTTTAACTGATTTGTTTTAAGAGTGTATCTTTCTATCTAATCTATCTATAAATCTACCATCTATCTATCTATCCATCCATCTATCCATCTTCTTTTCTCTTACCAGGAGACTACTACTATATAAACCTATATATGACCCCTGAATTGGGCGATTTGCAAGAATATCAGCCGAAGCTCTCGGAGGAGACAGAGCTGATGCGAAGGTCAGTGAAGGCTTTTGTTTTAACTATCAGGTGAAGATATTAACTCATTAGTTTTGTAAGCTTTCGTGTTTTGGGTTTTTTCCTCTTTGGTATGTATTTTCTATTCATCAAAATGCTTAAATTCCTATCCTACATGAGTCCTTTATTTCTGTCTCCCCGTTGAATGAATTCATTTACATGTGAAAAAAAAACCCTATTTCGTTATTATCATAGTTACGGTTGTATAGAAAACGGTGAGGATATTAACATAAGTAAGTTATTTTCCTGCACCAGTGTCATTGTTTTGTGATTTATTTTGTCGTTAAATTGTAAATTGTAAAAGCATTCAATGGCTTTTAGAAATACATACTCTACTGGTGTGGGAACAATTAGTTTCATGAGGGTTCCAAAGCGAGTACATGTAAGAGAGTGCCCCAGCGCTGTCGGGCGAGACGGACTGCTGCTGCCGCTGATGCTGCCACTTCCACGTCTCCCGAGGGAACCGATGAAAAAGGGGGAACGAATTCAGTTACGATCATCAACTTTCCAGCAAGAATGATGAAGACGATGATGAAGATGATGATTATGTTTCAGTAACCGCAATACCCATGCCGCCAAATAATTTTGCACCCCAGGCCCACTACGACTCTCGGAAGTAAATTGTTCGCTCTCCAGAATTGTAAGGCGGAAGTCCTTATCTAAACAATACTTTCTTGAAACCTCTTCGTGTTTTTCCGGCGCGCGGTTTACATGTTAAAGGAACACCTATGAATAATTATTTTCAGTGCATATGAATATTAATAGGATGTTAGTGTAATCTAAATCACATCATCCTTTTCAGGCAGTTGCTTCTATTTTTTCACATTTTTTCTCAGTTGATATACATATATTATATATACACAGGTTCTAGCTCTCTCTCTCTCTCTCTCTTTCTCTCTCTTTCTCAATATCTTAACATCTTAACATACCAGAAATATCATCTTTGAGTAAAACTGACATATAATTTTTATAATGGATTTTCCCATTTATCCTTCTGGAGCGTAATTACTGAATATACAGGAGTTGATAATTCCTTGATTACACCACATCAATAAGAAAAACAGAAGATATTACAAGCAAATTCATATAAATCTGGTTTCCAAACTCAGTCTTCAAATTCTCTTCTGTTTTTTTCTTTTTTTTTTAAATTGCTGATTACGAAAACAGTGAATCCAGATTCTCATTTGCGTATTATGCCTTTGTTTGTTTGTTTGTTTGTTTATCGCTGGTACAAGAAAAAAAAATGAATGAGTCAATCTCCAACACAGTAAAAGATAAAAGTCAGTCAAGAGGAAAAATTAATAAAACTATAAACACAAAAATAAGCAACTAAAAAAGGTGATTTGTTATTGTATTGTGTTGTATTGCATTTATTTAATCACGGTAAAAGCCTGCCATCAGCTACAGAAGCTGCTTTTCAGCAAGGCCGTGAACAATATTCAAACATAACGATACAAGAAATACAAAATGAATATACAAAGGAAAACCGAAAATATTATTTGAACTGCAATGAATAAAACATTAAAAACAAAAGCAAACGCAATAAGAACATGAAGAAAAGTATGATATCAAATGAAAAGTAACACAATGAAATATGAATAAAATTAGAATATGGATGAGTTTTTAAGATTTACTACGATAACTATGATAACCGAAGAAAAATAGGAGGGTTAAGTGCATAATCAGTTGGAGATAGTTAAAAGCAGCTTAATCTAAGAATTGAAAATGACCTTAAAACCAAGACGACTGACAACCCCCACCCCATTCCCCCCCCCCCCACACACACACACACACAAAACCAAACAAACAAAACCGCACACAGAGAGATTTGGTGTCCTTTAACGTTTTCGAATCGTAACTACCGTGTCAGTCGTTCAGCGAACACGTGCGGCGTGTTACGGCGTGATACCCGAGACTCTCTTTTACCATGCCACCTCTTTAAATTGAAACTCAGCACTTGAACCTTAATGGGGCCAAAACGTCTAAATCCAGGCAAACAGGAAAAAATATGACATGGAAGGGAGGAAAGAGTAGAAGAGAGAGAGAGAGTCTGGAATCGATCGGACTGGGAGTATTTTACCACCCGCGGTAAGAATATACCTTAATTGATAGTGATATAGCAGGTCAATTCAAGCAATCAAGCGTATGTAATTGTCATGATATCTATATCTCTATATCTTTTTTTTTCATCTGCTTTTTTTTTGCCTGTCTCCCCTTCTCTCTCCATTTAACTATTTATCTTTCTATCCCATTCTTTATTTATTTTTTATCTTTTTATACACGGCAGCTTCACTCACATTCGATCATCCTCTCTCTCTCCTTTCTATCTATCTCTCTCCCTCTCTCCATCGATTTTGTATTGCATTCTTTCTTTCTTTTACCGAATATTGTTCTTCTTTCACCCTCCCTATCTCTCTCATCTTCTCTCACTCCCTCTTCCACCTTTCCCATTTTCTTTCCATCTTTTTCTTCTTATCTGTCTCTCTCTTTCTCAGTCTTTCTCTCCCTCCCTTTTTTTTTTCTTCTCCTCTCTCCTATATCATGCCTTCATCATATTCTCAGACTTAATTTCCATTTCTTTCCTCTTGAGCAGAATTTGTGTAATTGCAACGGGTATAAGGTGTACCGTTTAAAGTTCCCTTCACACACGATCAGAAGTATCCGTGTGTGAACGCTCTAAATCCCTGCAACTTTGGCAACGGAAAATTCACCCATCTTAAGCTCACACAATCTTGGTAACAAAAGAAAAATTGGCATGATTATACTGTCTCTCATTTTCCGTTTTGTATGGAAAAGATATTGCGTGAAATCATGTGATATTCCAGCCATGATTTCCTGTGAATTTCCGTTTGATATGTGAAATGAATGCAATGTATAACTGTTGCATTCTGCCATACGCCAGGACCCCCTGAATCCCGACAGCTCCCCAGCACAAGGATCACAGCGCTTCGTATAGAACTATGCATGATCAAGAACTCTCGAAGGTTTTACACGTCTGTATTCCTGTGTGAATTGAGGTTTCTGACCCAAGATCACGAGTATATAGACCTATTTTTCGCCTTTAAATGTTCCACTTGAGGAGGAAGCATCTTCGCATCATCTTAGTTTGCTCGTGTCTTGCTACTGACCATGCAACTGTAAGCAGGGAAATCGGAGAATGGCTTTTGAAGGCTTACCGAAACAGCACAATAACCTTTAAGAACTGTGCTCACTTCCTGAGTTATGGCGCATACCGAGGACGAACTGATGTGAACGCACACTCTCTTTAAAATTCTCTCTCCTTAGCTGTGCATCAAACGAACAATTACCTCTGTATCCCTCTTGGCAATACCTTGGAAATTCTAAAGTAGATTAATGTGGTAATGCGAGTGTATATGTTATAAGCATGCAGATACGACCTAGGGGCACATAAGACATGGCTTGGTATGTTGTTTTCATATCGCAAGATAATTGATATTAATGGTGTTTCGTAATCTTCTTTATCTTGCCAGAAAGAATATGTTACACCGTACTTTTAATTGTTTTCTATGTCTTTTTCCCAGGAAACTTTGTAAAAGTGATTCGAAAAAAAAAACCTTCCAGCATGTGCTGATATCATTGATTATCTTCTATTAGGCATAATGATTTTCAGCGAGTTTAATGGATTCTTAATACAACTAAATGTATGCATTCTTAATCTAATTAATCTAAGAAAAAAAATCATGTTCATGTAGAAAGGACCAAATTTCTCCCATATTTCCACCTCTGAGCCGAACTTTTCTCATTATTGCAGTTCATGAACTACAATGGCATCTTATATCTTATATCTTATATTATATTGTATTATATCATATTATACTATGTTATATTATATTATATTTATATTATATTATATTATATTATATTATATTATATTATATTATATTATATTATTTTGTATTATATTCTATTATATTATATTATATTATATTATATTGTATTGTATTATGTTATATTATATTATATTGTATTATATTATATTACATTATATTTTTTTTACATTATATTATATTATATTATATTGCACCATATATTATACTATACCATGCTGTATCATGCTTACATTTAAACAAATGTTGCTGTATTAGATGCTTAGAATATGTTACTCCTATTCCATACAAAATAATAAGAATACTGGAATTATTACTTTCTTTTGGACAGGCCTACAAGACAAACAGAATCATGATGATGATGATGATGATGATGACGACGATGATGGTTGATGATAATAACAATAATTAAAGTAGCAGTGATGATCATAGCAATGATTATAATGATGATGATAATGATAATGACAATAACGTTAATAAAGATATTAATGATAATGAAGATAATGATAATGATAATAATCATAATGATGATGATAAAATAATAAAACAATTATAACAATGATAATATTGATGAAAATATAACAGTATTAATGATGATGACTGTAAAGTAATGATATTATAACGATGACAATAACAATTTTATGGTGATAATAATAACATTTAAAATGAAGATGATGACGATGATAATGATAATCATGATGATAATGATAATAATAATGATAATCATAATGATGATAATGATATTAATAATAATAATAATAATAATAATAATAATAATAATAATAATCATAATAATGATAATGATGATGATAATGATGATGATAATGATAATAATAATAATGAAAATATTGATTTAAGAAAATAATAGGAAAAATCAATACTTTTGAGGTACATAGTGAAATAAATGCCTTTTTCAAACATCACAGTGAACACATATCCTAACTTAAAGAAATTATCAAAATGTAAACAATGACAACGAAAACATGTAGAACATAATTCTATAACTCGCAGATGATTCAGCTTGCATCCTCGCAAATAAGTCAAGGCCCATCGTAGGCTATGGATTTTGACAATTAAGAATTTCCCCTCTTTTTTCACCTAAATTGACGAACCCTCAACGCATTTATTTTATGTCGTAACCGAGGGATGTCGTACGGAACCAAGATTAAGAAAAGATGCATAACATCTTACCGCTGGCTTTCGCCGAGGCAATTCACAAAGCCCTTGAGTTTGTTGGTCAGAACTTTCTCGATTAAGGCTCACCGAAATCCATTAGTTTAGTGAACATTTTAATCCACACATTACTAAATTACCTCTTCAGAAGAGTCCAGTTAATTTCAGTTTGGGTTCAAAATTCAGTCCCTTCTCCGTGCTTTTAAAAGAAATGTAAATCGCTACAATAACGTCAGCGTTGAAAAGTGAGCTAATCCCTCTTAATTACGACGGTAATGCTTCGAGGGTATTGTCCAAAAGCAGCAGGAAGATTATTATCGTTGTATAAGTATAATATGCATAGTCATATCCGATATTTTAAAGAAAATATGAAAGGAGATGCTAATCCCCATTTTGTAGTCCCACTTTGATTAAATTTATTGGAGAGGGGTTGGATTAGGGACATACGGAGATGGATCAGGAGAGGGTAGCTCATCAGGTATTCATAAGCGATTGTCATATGAATGCGGGTGATAATGTTATTGATATAATTGGGAATTTATTCACCGAGCCCCGTGCTTTGATTGCTGTTACCCCCAGACAATGGGAAGTTGGGGCGCCGAGAGTAGCCGTCTGATAGCCCGGAGCACACCGATCCATCATGCGAAATCAGCGACCCATCTGTGACTTCTGGGGTACTGATCTGTACACTATATTTGATATACACTTTCTTCGAGGCTTGTAAAATGCATTAGCTCGATACGTATTGGAGGAGTTATTTAATAGTGTTTGTAATGGATGTTTTTCAGCATGATATTATGAATATGCTCATAATGATCATAATTATTATCTCCGTCCTGTCAGTTATGACTACTATTATCATATTTAAGCAAAACATCATCATCATCATCATCGTCATTACTACCATCATCATCATCATCATCAACAACAACAAAAGCATCATCATCACCATCACCTCCGCCAATTACCATCACCACCGACATCACCACTACCACCACCACCACCACCACCACCACCACCACCACCACCACCACCATCATTTTAATCATCATCACCATCACCATCTTATCATCATTTAAAGCAGTCGTCATGACAAGAAATACCCTCAATAAACATGAAAATCAACTTTTATCTTACTCTTACTTAATATTAGTTCACCTTTGTCCACTACTCTAGAAGTGGTTCTACTCATAGAAATTTTATTCTTTAAAAGGGCAACTTCTTCTTCTTCTTCTTATTTTCCTTTATAAGTATTGTTTGACTGATTTGCATCTTAATCATTTTACGCTTTGAATCATCATTTAATTAGCCAGTCAGTCAACAAAAATATTTAGCAATTATAATTGTTATAATTTTGATAATTATAATGATTATAATAATGATAATAATAATAATAAGAGTAATATACACACACTATAAGAAAAAAATTCAAGTTTGCACCCTAAATGCCACACTGGGAGCACCTTTTTGGGTACAATTTTGCACCCTAAATGAAAAAGGTGCAAAAATGCACCTTTTTGATCTTGTTTGCACCCGGAAATGCCCGTTTGCATCCTAAAAGGTACAACTTTGCACCTTTAAGGGTGCAGAAATTTTTGCACTCAAAAAGGTGCAAATTTGCACCTTTCCCTACAGGGTACAACTCTGCACCCTTTAGGGTGCAAAATGTAGCTAGCTGCATCCTCAAAGGTGCAAAAAGCTTCTTAGGGTGCAAAGTTGCACCAAAAAGGAGCTCCCAGTGTTGCATTTGAAGGGTGCAAAATTCCAACTTTATTTCTTAGCGTGAAAAAAATGAAATCAAATCTGACATTTTTTTCTTTCTATTCTTTTTTTTTAATGCCGATTGTTATACTCCAATTATTATACTCATATGATCTTTGTGTCTATTTGTCTCGTTGTTTTTATCATGTACGTTCTTCCCTTTTACTTTGCATGTAAACAAAACAAATATCCATATATGGACAATAAACGATGAATCGAAATGAATTGAACATACGCTTTCACGCAGACTATTCTCCTAAGAACGATTCAATTTATATTATTAGTTATTATTAGTATATAATGATAAATCCAGTGAATTAATAATAATGTACACTGTTCATCGTATTTTTCACCAAAAACTCTCGTTCGTAAATGGCGTTTCGACTTGAAAATTAGGATTGTTTATGCAAGCAATATAGTTTTTTTTTTTAAATCATTATTTACGTAAGGATGTAATTATGAATTCCACTGTCGGTCACCGCTGCATACAATATACATGTATGCATGTATACAGAAAGGAAGCAAATCATTGGGGAAACAACTAGCTATAAAAAGCAGGTTTCAAATTAAAACATAACAATTGTTCCATTTCAATTGTATTCCCTTAATTACTGTCCTTTGGGAAGAAATCATTTCTATAATTTGCTCCCATGCATCTTAATTTTATCCCAGATAGAGCTGTGTCATCTTTACTCACTATACATCTTTAAAATATATAATGATTATAGTCCATCGGGTATTGTGTAAAAAGTGTGAGATAATTGATGCGATCGGAGGTGGGTCTGGTCGGATGTAATTCAATGAATTTTTCTCCTTCGTTTATGTCGATGTAAATACAAGCTGTACGCTCCCCTGTGAGTTTCTGTAATGACTTATCGTCCATTGTTGCTTGAGTTGCTTGAGAAAAAAAAATGTCCTAGAAATCGCACCAGGACACAAGCCTTAATCATGTTAATCGCTCAACTTGTAAGGCTGCATTCCACTTAGTCCATTTATCGTAAAACAAAGACACAAGGCTATTTTTGCGCAGAGATTTCAATTTTTGAAGCTTTTAGCAGAAAATCTTTAAACGTATGGGTTATCTAAAAGTTGAATGCCACATCAATTTTTTTTTGTATTTTGTATAATGTAACATGTCTCCTGCTTATTTCATTCTGTTGTATATACCTAATTATAATTTAGTATATCTAATTTTGAAAACACAGTGTAATCATAAAGATTCAGTTTGTTTCAAGC
>CM057156.1:20212418-20231984 GCA_029962745.1 Echinometra lucunter
TAAACATGATGATTCAAAATGCCTGCAAACCTGTTTAGATAGATCATAGCAAGCATATAAAAAAAATATTTTTCATTAGCTGTAATCAACTTCAAGTGCTTGGAGATGTTGATGGTGGAGACGCTTGGGACAAGTTAACTCACTATAAAAAATATGACCAATGTGATAATAACCGTGAGAGAATTCGATAAACAATCAAAGAGATAATTTACAATGTACCGGGGGGGGGGGGTGGCTGTCGCGTAAATTAGAGCAACAATACTCACACACACACGGCACACGCCCAGAAACGTTCCGCTTCGCATTATTCAACTTCTCGCACGTGGCGCCACGCACGCCGAAAACGCGCTAAAATGTTACGAAATGACATTACATTAACAACATTGCACACAAGATGATCTACGAGTCACACTTCTGATCCTTTCATAAAAAAAAAAGGGACTGTAAAAGTTCTTCATTATGTCCGAGTGCAGCTGAATACATACGAATTGCATGATGATAAAGATGGCTTGATTATGATGAGTACTGCATTGGCACAATGAATAGATTCGATCGGTTTGGGAGAAAGTTGAACAAATGGATTGATTCATTAAATAAATGCCCTATAACACAGATAACACTTAATCCAGATCAAGCGTAATTTGGCAGATGGTAATAGTGATACACTTCTGCTACGAACTTGCTTAATAATATTAAACAATAATTAACAATAACGCTTGGTCTGTTAGTAACGATGACATAAATCGCTAAAACTAGAGAAAGAGAGGGGAAGGTGAGAGTGATAGACAATAGATAGATAGAGAGAGAGAGAGAGAGAGAGAGAGAGGGGGGGGGGGGGTCGGAACTAAGAGGAGATGGGCGAACGTAAAAAGAAGACACCATTCCCATATCCTCTTAATTAATTGCCTTGTTCGTATAAGCATTTCATCCGTCTTGTAAATCAGAGCCGCAGCCACTCTTAAAATTACAATCTAAGTGCTCTAAACTAACATACACGGGACCCCTGTCGACAAGACGACAATCTATATTGAATATCAGGCTATTTCTCGCGGATCACCCTCAGATAATATATATCCCCTCGCCGACGAAGTAGTCGAAGAGGGATGAAGTAACGCTGCCGTCCGTCCATCCGTCCGTCCGTAACAAATCTGTGAACACTGGTTTCCGTTCGATAACTTCAGTAATGTAACACATTTTAATGGAAATTTGGCACAATTGAGGGCCCCGTGTGTTCTTAGTGAGTGAGCATGGTCGATGGATTCAAGAAATAAAGTTCGGAACTAATTTTCATATAATTCAACAAATCATTCAAGCTATTGAACTTTTAAACACAGGAAGTGACGAACCGTGAGTATGAGGTATTCTGAATTATTGATCGCGTTCTCGTCATGATACCAGGCAAAATCTTGCACTCATTATAATCATGCAATTCTCTTAATTCACCGTTTTTGTTATATTCTTTTTTCACTTTTTCAACAAAATTAATATTTAGTTAATACCGATTAACAGTTCCATTGAACCATGGCATTTTGTTCTCATGATCTTCCCTTGATAACCACATCTCTTCACACTGTCATGAACTTCTTTTGTTGCTATTAATCGCTTGCAACTGTTGCAGATATTTCACTCACCCGTTCAATTTTCAATCAAAATTTTACACATTATTCTCTATTTTCAAAGTTCCAGTGTTCTTACAGTTTAATTCATGCCATTATTCTGTTCCAATAATAATCTTTGAAAATTCAGTATTAACCCATCGTGACAGGAATATTTAAAGCTAATTTGATCAGCTTTTATGCTTCAAATTGGCAACACCCACGTTTTTATTTATTACTACATTTTTCTTATAAAAACGTATGTATCTGAAATGAATATAAATTGACAGAAATATGATGAGAAATCAAAAAGTTGCCAATTTGCAGGGAAAAAAAAAAAAAACGGTGATTTTAAACTTTTCTATCACATTGCCCAATTTAAGGATTTTAATGCTTATTTTCTTTAAAAAATTTCAGCATCAAACAACAAATATTGACGCAACAAAATGGGCACAGTTTGTGTAGAATTTTTTGCTCTTTCTGCTCATGTATTTGGTTATGATTTTTAGGGCTTTGCATCAAAAGATATTAGGCCAAACCACGAAATGTGTGGCCTATGTCACGAATGGGTTAATTTAACATTCTGAAGGGGAACAGTTGTTATCGCCTTGCATTATTAAATGAGTGCACGGTGGATGGAGAGAGAGAGATCAAATCATTCTCTTATTCGTTATTTATCTAATAAAAAAGACCCAAGAATAACGTGATCATGACTGCTGCTTGTTAATCACATCCAAGATTTCTTTAATGCCATTATACTGTTTCAAATATTTATAACTAACCATTGGAAGTTCACTAATGATTTCATATTCTGTTTTTAAATTTTCCCTGTTCTTTAATTTGTCAACTTTTCTTATATATTAATCTTCTTTTCAGGTTTACGATGCAGCCACCAATTAAAGCAATTAAAAACCAGATGCGAAGCAAAATAAAACAATCAATGCATTTTGTTAATCTCAAAGGTCTTACGAAATCAGGCCAGCAATTCCCAAATTCGTCACCTCTCCATGATATGCTTTAATCTTCCGTTAATCCCTATTTATTCACATTCCTTTATCAAATCCTATACGAATTAACATAAAATTATTTTCAGGTTTACAATGCAGCACCAATTAAGCAATTAAAAACAGATTGGAAAGCAAAATTAAACAATCCATGCATTTCTAATCTCAAAGATCTACGAAATCATGCAAGCAATACCCAACGATAGCCGCTGCAGGAAGCAGGTGGCAGTTGAACCGAAGCGAAGCAAGACCACTGAAAAAAAAACTGACCATGGACCCTACTTTGAACTGACCACCGCGTGAAATTTTTGTTGTTCACTGTCGAAGCTTAAGTAACGGTAGCGAGCAAGACCACACAGTAAGACTGCCCACTACCATGACCATAATGGCTGATTGACCAAAAGTTCTTTATATTCCGTGCCGCAAAGCTGACCATTCGCGAAATTGCAATATTATTGTGCTGAGATAAGTAACTTCTTGCTCTAATTCACCATATTCACAAAGCTCGTATAATTTGGATAATTATCATAAGCAAGCTACGAGTCGACGTACATCTCAATCTATTAATATGTCTCAACTAAAAAGAGATTATAGATTAAATATTTGCGTAATGAATTACAAACCTCCGGAATATCGAACCTTTTGGATTACCTTTGGAGTAAATGAATCTTCGACATTATAAACTTTCAGAAAACCGACAAGTACCCTTTTTCGTAATATGATCGGGTACGTGATTAACGGTCTTCTTGAAGTACCAGGGAAGGTGGGTAAGGTCTGCGGAAACTACGTAGAAATATTCTGTTGGTAAATCACATTCGCAAAGATTGCTATATGGAGTAATTTCCTGTATTTTTGCATTCCCGATCAAAGTTTTCAAAGCTTAGGCGAAATCTGCTTTGCATTTAGATGTGTTTTAAACCAACATTATCATACTGAGTCCATTTCCTATTTCTTGAAACTTTCCAGTGTGGATATCCTTTGAAATCATTCAAGATTATTTATCGATGCGAGGATTTAAACGAATATTACACAAACTCGTACGAGTCAGAAATTGCAAGTTCCCAATACTTCTCCCTTTTTTCATTGCACCTCAATACAAGCGTAACCTTCATTCTTTAGTTTATTCTCTTAGTTTGTAGAGGAGTGGAAATCCACTTTTAGCCGTTATAATTATGGATACCTTATTCAGGAGATGAATGCACTTAAAATTGACTGGACCTCTGTCCAAAGTTGAGGTTTGAATGACTCTTTTGAGAGTGGATTTCACTATGTCGGGCGTGGGTTCCACTCTAAAACGAATATATCCCTTTTTAAAAAATGCCCTTCACGGGGGGGGGGGGGGGGGAACACTTCCCCAAACTTTATGGGTGGGGTCAAACAGGGTATGTTCCCCCCCCCACACACACACACACATTTTAAGCTGAGGATTTTCTTTCTTCTTTTTTTTTTTTTGCTTGCTTGTCAGCAAATTTTCGGTGCTTGTACACCCCCTAAAAAACTTTATGCCCCACCCCCTATTTTGAGCTGAGGTCTTATTGAAAATTTGGAACGGATTGGCGACCCTGCCCTAAAAGAATGGATTTTCACTCTACATTGGAGAGAAAGATACTAGGTATAGGTTTATCAAAAGTCGCTCCGATGCAGATTTCTTTTTTAATGAAGTACAAAATAATTAACCCCCACTGAACATGCTGAAAGCAGTATCTCGTATTTCATTGTCCCGCTTTACACATGCCTCACCTAACATTCCGTGTTAATTAGGATTTTCGTATACACCAACTGGCGGTGGTGTTGAATGCCTCGGTGCAGATCTCTTTGCATCGCATCCCAAATGATGTGCAGTCGCTATTATGACGATCATTAAATTCATCATTGCGTTCAATCTTCAACCATTCATTTCTCTCTTTGTTGCTCGCTTTCATTCAACTTTTCTCACCACTTTCCCATTCCCCTCTTTTCCTCTTTCCCCTCCTTTTCTCTCCTTCCCTTCTTCTTTGAACTTCCCTCTTTTCTCTCTCTCTCCTCTCTTTCTCTCCCTCTCACTTTCCACTAATCAGACATTTTTCCAATCCGACCACAGCCCCCCCCCCCCCCCTCTCTCTCTACTCTCTCTGCATCTTCTTCATTTTCACCCCCTTAATTTAGGCTCATTTTGGCCTCATTTTGGCCTCTTTCTAGTTATATCTCTTCCTTTCACTCTCACTCCTGTCCCCCTTTTTCTTTCTTCTCTTTTTCACTCACTCTCCATATTTATTCCTTCTCTTTCCGTAGTCGGTCGCATTTCCAATAATTTCTTCCTGGTGTCCATGTGGCCTCTCTGCTTACTCCCTTTCTCTCCCCCCTCCCCTCTCTCTTTCTTTCTCTCTATCTCTTAAGCCTATTATTTCTTCATCTTCATTTCCCCTTTCTATGTCTTGTTTTCCTTTCATCCAGTATCATTTCATAAGGTTACTTCACTTCTCATTATCCCTTCTAGCTCTTTTCCCATCTCTCTCTTAAAATCCCCCTCCGTCTTTTCATTTTGTCTCTCTCCCTGTTATTATGATTATGTCTACGTAGTATTTGGCATCAGACAAAACAATGCCAACAAAATTTCAGTAAACCTCATTGAGAAGTAAATAATGATTTGATTAGAATGAAATTAATAATTCAGAATTTTGTAAATAATGGACGATCCATGAAAAAAAAACAGACCCTTTCTTCAACCTCCGTCATCACATCGAATTTTGTTCAACTCTCTCTCTCTCTCTCTCTCTCTCTCTCTCCTTCTCTCCCTCCCTCACAATCACACACTTTTATTATGCCTGTGTTTTATTTGGCATCAAACAAAACAATGCCCACAAAAGTTTAGCAAACCTCATCACGAAGTAAATAATGATTTGATTGGAATAAAATTAATAATTCAGTTTATTTTGATTAAGGTTGATCCATGAAAAAACCAAACCTTTCTTCAACCTCTTTCATTACATCGAATTTTGTTCAACTCTCTCTCTCTCTCTCTCTCTCTCTCTCTCTTTCTCTCTCCTTCTCTCCCTCCCTTACAATTACACACTTTTATTATGCCTATGGTTTATTTAGCATCAAACAAAATAATACCCATCCAAGTTTAGTAAACCTAATTATGAAGTGAATAATTATTTGATTGGAATATAATTAATAATTCAGAATTGTTTGAATAATGGATGATCCATGAAAAACAGACCCTTTCTTCAACCTCCGTCATTACATCGTCAAGAGTCAGCGGGTTGTTCATGGCGAATAATGGTTGCTAGTCTGAAGTTGATCACTGATTCCTTACACAGGCGCAACGTACTCTTCAGAACTGGTTAGCTTGATTATATCTGTACAAATAATGTTACGATAAATCTAAACAATTATAAATTTACACAATCACTTTAAACCTGGTAATCAATGAAGCATAATCTGTCCAAAGTTTTGTGCACAGCGCAATACCCCTCCCAAAAAGAACAGAACAAGAAATTTAGAACGATGTAAAATCTAAAAAGCCACCATCACCATCCTCACCATCACCACAGCAAATACTTCCATCAACACCCCCACCCCCACCACCACCACCACCCTTCCACCACCACCACCACCACCACCAACATCCCATCATCATCATCGTTGGAATTACCACCACCACCACCACCACCACCACTGCCACTACCACCACCACCGCCACCACCAACACCAACACCAAAAACCACCAACACCAAAACCATCAATACCAACCCACCACCATCACCACCACAACCTATGAAACCATCACCACCACCGCCGCCGCCGCCACCGGCACTACCAATGCCACCACCACCATCCCATCATCATCGTTGGAACCACCACCACCATGCACCACCACCACCACCATAACCACCACCATAACCACCACCATAACCACCAACACTAAAAACCACCAACACCGAACACAAAACCACCAATACCACACCACCACCACCACCACCACCACCACCACAACCGCCGCCACCATCTCCACCACAACCACCCCCATCTCTTCATCATCATTATCCTCCGTCTCCTCCTCATCGTTAGAACTTAACTACAACCTCCACAACCACCACCACCTCCTATCGCCGATGATGGTGGGGATTAAAAAAGACCCTCACCCCTCCCATGTCTCACAAACGCTCTCAAGAACCCCCCATACAGAATAAAGTTAATGAATACCAAGCAACAATGACGAGGGAAATTCATACACAGCAGCAAATGCATTTCAAACAAAATTGTACCCCCTTTTTGCATAAATGGCTTTGATGAAATTAGATGAATCTTTCCACCCTTTCCTTTATTTTCAAAGAATATATATTTATAAGGGTTAATCATTCAATCGAAATAATCCTTGATAAAGAAATATGAAAATGAGATACTGTACAAGGAAATTCAAGCTTATCTAAATAAGATTTCCTCTGATCTAGCACTCACGCCGTATTCTCTTAATCTACGACTGTTTGCTCCTTTTGATTACAAAGGGATAAATGTAAAAATTAACAATGCTTTTCATATTCTTTACTTCTGTGATACAATCAGCACTTCTGCTAAGATCCTTATAAATATTACGAATATATCAGGCTCTTGAGAGTATGGAATATAGAAATAGGGATAAGAGAGGCATTAGTGAGGCAAGAGTTGGATCTCCTAATTCCCCCCAAAAGTATACTCGCCTCGCTTTGCATTTTTAGTTATCTTATCATTCACTGCTAAATCTCTAGAATACATGCCCTTTAAACATACTGTATATGAGCTGATGTGAAAACAGAAAGCGGAGTGTGATATAACATTCAAAGCTTGTTTCTCATATTCATGATTCTTAAATCCCCTGCTGGGGAAAGGTGAGAATATTGCTTCTGGAGAACGGATTCGGTAATCCTTGGGATTTTGTGTGCGATAACAAAGCAGATAACTCATCCCTGCTTTTGAATAAGCAATGCAATCAATCCTATATAAATTGTCTTTTGTAATGTTTGCAACAATCCCATTTCCCATCTTCCATCCTAAACTTATGAGCGCGCTAATTCGGTGAAGAAAATTGAAGGGGAAAAAATCCAACTTCATAGCAAAATATTGTTTAGTTTCTTTGAATATACAGTATAAAGAACCACCGCATTGAAAATATATATTTTTTGCCAGTGCTTTAAAATTAATGAAAGATTCGGAACATAACGAATTATTGCAACACTCATAACCTGAGTTTTCTGCTAGCCAATTTAGTTAGAAGAACATGCCCGGGAACGTGAATTGCCCAACGGCGTAAAAAAAAGTTTTGGATCATGAATTTGAGAGGATAATGCGATATTAACATGGTAATTTAGTTATGGCAATAATGCTGATGATTACATGGCTGTTTGTTACTCTGTATAGTTTTGAAACCATAATAAAATAAAAAGAGTAAAGAGAGAAATAGGGAGAAGAAAGAGAGAAGAAGAGAGAGAGAGGGAGGGAGAGAGAGAGAGAGAGAGAAGGGGGAGGAAGGGGGAGTGCTAACACGTTTAAAAACTCGACATTTCCTTTAGTTGCTGTGGTCAACATGCATGGCCAATGAAACAACTAGAATAAATAAGTTTTAGTATATTATTTTAGCATAATCATCATTATCATGATACATCTCGCTACCCTAATAAACATTATTATCTGTTCCATTAATATTCTCTGTTTTCATTTTCTCATGACCTCTCAATACCCAACCAATCATTTTCCCCATTATTTCATCATCATTCAGAGTACATACAGAATATGTGAAGAAAATAAATGTGCTTGAATCTGAATCTGAATCTAAAGGCGATACCATGAAAATGCTAAAGAAATGTAATTTTTTCTCAAACATAGACAACCTGACATCAAGTTTTATCTTATAAACATTCATTGTAATGCTAACACACAATATTTGCAACCTATAATGTCATGATACCAGGAAAATATTATCCCTCACAACTACCCCAGGTAACTTTCTCTGAGATAAATTTCTCTAACTTATTTCGGAATCATATTCATTGTAGGTACACTTCAAGCGGGTTTTAAAGTATAAATAGAGAGTGATTGTTAATGAAATTCATTTAATTCATTTGGCGTGAAGTATGGAAATAAATAAAATTGTGAGACCGTTGGATATCGCCAGTCACTTTAGAAAATAGCCATAACCATGAAAACCGTGAGGTTAAGAACAGAATCTTAAAAACATTATTTAATAGAACTTGAATAGTTCTTGAATCAAGAGTTTTATAGAAATAATTGTTTTACTTATTGTCACCCTCGACCCAGGTGTATTGAGTGGGTACTTGGTATACTAGGATTTATACTTTAAATTCATTGAGCGTTGAATTTGCCGCGCAAATCATAAAACCGGGCTACCGATTATAGGGCCCTCTGGGAAAACAGTACATAAGCTACCCCGGGGTTAATAATATTATAGTTTATTCTTATTCTTATTACTGTTATTGTTACCTTTATTCTTATCAAATTAATGATATAATTATTATTTTTATTGTTTTGTTATTATTATTGTTATTCTTATAATTATTATCATTATTAATACAATTATCATTATCATCATCATCATCATCATTATCATTATTATCATTGCTCACAAATGATCTAAGTTGTAAAAGTATTTGGGGGATTTTGTTGTATTTTTTTGGTTGTCCTTCCGCATGAAGAACAACGTATCAAATCCTTTCATGTGATTACTCTGTAATATTGTTTTCTTAAAAGTCGTCAGGCGCGGGCTCAATTATATGATGAACATTTTCCATCATTATACACCGTGGCTCTAAAATGGGGAAAATGTCGCGCGAGACCCTCTAAAATGGGAAAATGCGAGAAAACAATCATCGTATGATAAGCCCAAAGAATGTTTTCTCTTATTTCTTTTACTTATCACTTATGATTATTTTCTCTTATTCTCTTATTCAAATTATCTCCCACATCCAATAGTTTACAAACGCATGCAGAAAACTAAAGAAACCGCTGTAATTCATTCACTATTATTGATCTTGAAAAAGAATTTCGACGAGTGTTTTTTTTTTTTTTGTTGGTTACATACTGTCTATTTCACTTTGAATTGATTTATTTAGACCAAGCCCTTTACAAAAATTTACATTTTTCGGGTGCTCTCAATTTTCCGACCTTCTGTTGTAAAACAATGTAATCTTTTAAAGCTACTGATTTTTGACTATTCACGTTTTAAGTTATCATAAGTAAAATTATTAAACATTCTCCCTATAGAAAGTTATTCCATATTACTTTAAGTTAACGACATATTTTGTTTCAGGAATTTTGTCTGATTAGAAGCAGTTATAACGGTTGCCCAGTATGACTTCTACTGTATGTAACAATGAAGGTTTTAAGGCACGCAAGTGTTTATGCATCGGACGTTTGAATGCATACTCGACCGGGGAGCTCCGGCGCAGCTGAGCAGCTCAAACGAAGCCTCAACGTCGCGTAAGACACTTCCACGACTGCTTCGAAATAAAATGCTTTAATTGCTTAATCAAAATGCTTGAATGGTTGCAGAAAGAATTTACAAAACTCACTTCTTGAATTTATTCAAAAAGCAAGCGCACTAGCATGTCGGCATATATCCAAGGCATACATTCATTTTAACATTACTCATAAATTATACAGTGATTAATTTGTAAACAGGCATACCAATTTTCATATCTTCTTGTAAAATTGATAACCTTGGCAGAAAAGAGTAACATGATATTCTGTATCATAATATTTATTCATATATGAATGACTGACGTTAAAATCTTCTCAACCAAGTTTGGGCTGAATCCTGTGAGCGGCTCTACACAGCGATTTTTTGTTTGTTTGTTTAGAGCATTTGAGTGGAGTCATTGTTAATATCACTTCAAAATCAACAATATGCACGTTTTTACAAAAAAATAAAATGAATAAATAAAATGATGATATACACGGCAACAAACTTGGGTCTTCCTGTACTTTCCTTTTATGCATGAGTAAGTGATCACAGTTTATTTGGGATGCTATCCTTATCATTTTAATGGACCTATTAATATGGGCCCCGTTGCATAGAACTTACCATAATGATAACTCTGCCATTACATCAGTTGTAACTACCATGGTAACATTGCTCAACAGCCAATCAAATTCAAGGTTTCCATGGAAGTTACCATTGATGGCAAAGTTACCATTAATGGTAAGCTTTACGCAACGGGGCCCTGGCAAACGTGGATTAAAATCTTGCCAAAAAACAATAGTGCCGGGATGGGATTCGAACCCTCAATCCTCTGATTGATAAACAAGTGAATGCACCACGATACCTCCAGACACAAACGATGAAATTACCTTCACTCGAGGAGTGAATTCGAAACAAAGTCCAGAGGATATTGTAAGTTATAATTACACACTTTAGTCATCATCATTACAGAATGGGTAAACACAGAAATACAAAAAAAGTACAAGGAATACAAAGACAATTGGCGATTTTTTCCCATTGTATTTTAATTGTGATTTTCTTTAGGCATCGGGTATGTTTGGTCAATTGCAGGTTACAGTTTTAGGGCAAGGAAAATGCTTTTTTCCCACAAGGTACATAAGGAAGAAATCCCATTATCACGCATTTATCTTCGCTGGATTTAATATTCATCATTGTCATAACTGTAGCTCGATATACAAATTACCTCTTTTTGATGTCATGAAAATGCAAAAGTAAAGGAAAAATGGAAAAATATAAACATTTCATTTTCAACAATATGCCTATCCAAAAAAAAAAAAGTATTATCCCAGCTACTACATTAAAGCTATCCATCATAAAATCGCTATTATCAAAATCACAAGCATAATAATATATAATAACATATCAGTAACATAATAACGAATAACAAACAAATTTGAATATTTGAAAAAAAAAACAATTAGAAACCTTTTAACTTCACCTTGTTTCTGTTTGATTATTTTTTCAAACGAAGATATAAAAATACAACTTCATACAGCATCGCCCTTCTGTTCTGCTATCAAGCATTATTCAATGTTTGTCGTTAAAAGGAAACGCATAGATTGCACTAATTAAGCTTGTACTACGAGAAAAAAAGATGGTCTTACCAGCTCTTGGGATTTTTTTTTCTTCCAATCCTGTGCGCTTCAAATCAAGAGATATATAGAGTCCACCGAGTAGGCGTGAAAAATACGTCTTAACGGCAGAAGCCACGGGGAACAAAGTATATTAATCACTGGCACTTGGCTATACCAGACCCCCCTTCTGGTAGTAGAAGCGAGAAGATGGAAATTGCTTTGGCGCACAAGTCACTGCGGTCCACACGTCAAAATCAAGCAACAGGGCTTGAAAGGGCGAAGGATGCGGAATTTGTGATCGCCACAAGTTCCCGCCGAAAAAATGCGCTTCCTTTCGCCTGTCGTCTGCCAAATTCAACTCTCTCTCATCTCGTTAAGTGCAGAGACCATGATTTCGTTCGTTCGTTCGTTCGTAGCGGATTTGGAGACGAAACTCAGGGGAGAGATAGGGGGAGGTATGGGGAATAGGCGATTTTGTTTTTAATTACTACAATCCTCTTCCGTAAGTGGTTCGTTTGTCACTCGAAAGTGGGGATGACGGGCGATGCTGATTGGCTCAATATAGCGCTTAGGGGATGTGCGCATCACTAACGAAGACCAATCACTGACGTGTATACTACAGGCGTATAAGCAACCGTGTAGGATTATTCTGTTTTCACGAGCAGGAGTCTTGCTAGAAATGAAATAATACACAATAAAACTTGTGATAATTAGCATCTTCTACCAAAATGCTCTTGGTTAAAAATGATCGTTACCAGTCTTAAGAATAAAATGAAGGAACATCGGAACGAAAAAAAAAAGGTTTAATTGAGTAAAATGCTTGACAACAAAACAGAGTATACATTATTAGAGTGATATTTTAAATTTTGATGCTGCAGAAGGCAAGACAACAAACCACTGAACAGACATAGAGCGGGAGAGGGAGGGAAAAAGAAAAAAGGGGCAGAGAGAAGGAGAGAACGGAGAGAGGGAGAGAGAGAGAGAAGAGAAAGAGAAAGAGAGAAAGAAGTAAAGAGAGGAAAGTCTACAGAATGGAAAACAAGAAGCATATGGCAATTTAATTTTAGGGACATAACACATGCCTACCTGTAATCTCGTTTAAGGAAAAGTGATGTAAGGAAAAAAAAAAACGGGGGGGGGGGGGGAGGGGGGGGAGGGGGGATGATAAATTTAATCCAAGTCAAATTTAGTTGTGAACAGATGATTTTTCACCAAGAGACGTCACCCGCTGGAAAATTTGCGTTTATACTCCTACAAACAATAAAGGAGGATCGCTGTATTGCACGATTACGATAATTATCATAATATTCATGATAAACGGGCAAATTGGGACTAGATATTTCATAGGTTTAGTGAGCCAGTCTCAATGAAGGTCCCTAACCGAGCTTTAGTCCCAGTGCTCCTAGCCTGCACTGTAAATGCATTGTAAATCTTATATTTATTCTCTTCTTATATCATTAAGAGCATAATGGGATATTCACATTTTTTTTTCCAGTTTGATATAGGCTGCTTTATCTGTTTATTTGTTATTGCAGGAATGTGAGATTTTGGTAAGTGTTGCATATCAAAAAAGTATACCAAACTTTGAAAGCTTCCTGGTAAAAAAAAATTATGGCGGATATGCCCTTGGAATTCGTTGCATGTTAAAGAATAACTCGCTTTGTATTCAACAATACCATATTTATGTTGTGTGTGGGGTTTTTTTCTGTTACGGATGATTGAGTATAACAGGCTTGTTGAAAAGCATGACGCATGACTTTAAGAACGACTTAACTATGAACAGCCAGATGGAACGCCCATAGTTTTTCCTCTTGTTTTCACAAAGCGTGACTGTATTTCACATAAAACCCTATAAGCACACCCTCAATCCTCCCCCAAAAAGGAAGGGTGGTGCGCACGCTGATTTTATTGAGGTTTGTTTATTTCCGATAATCACCTTATATCCAGAAATCTTCGGATATTTTACGGTCATATTAGATTCCCAAAAGACGTGCTCATCACAAATGAAATGTCCACATACTGATACAGTAATAATTATGTAACTGGCGAGCATAAAAAGTGATGAAAGGGGATGATCAAAACAGAAGGAGTGCACTTTAAAAAAAAACAGGAAAGAAAAAGACTTTTGTAAAAATCATGCCGACGGATGACTTCAGCATGTTCAGGAAGGCGTATGTAATAACATAATTTTTATTTTTCTTTATTTTATTTGTTTATTTTCCAATCATGGGATGGATAGGCCCTGGGGGTGTTTCATAAAGCTGTTCGTAAAGTTACGCATGACTTTACGAACGACTTGAATATGAAGTGCGACAGGGATGCCCCAAAATTTTGCTGATGTTTTAACAAAGTGTGACTGAATTACCCATAATTCTTAATTAAATTGTGGCAAAATATAATTTGCAATAAAAATGTTTGTAAATAATCATAAGATTAATCTACATCTGCATATTTCAGCTTTAGCTGATGTGATTCATAATGACTGAGAATCACATTTGGCTTGCCACATTCAAGTCGTTCGTAAAGTCATTCGTAACTTTACGAACAGCTTTAAACACCCCCCCCCCCCTTCCCCGGTCAGCTAAGTACGGTTTTTCACGGGGGGAAGCAGCAAAAAGGGAAAGCAGCAAAAATATTCGTTCACCTAACAAAATTGTTACAAATATCCATGGTGCATAAAAATGGAAACTGTAGTGATATTACTATTGTAAAGGTCTGAAGACAAGACTATCACTTCATCGCGTGCCTAGACAAGACATGTCGTCATCGTCATCGCGTCAATTCATCCTCCTAATAAATGGCCAAGTTAAGCCTCCACAGTTATAAAAGACCTGTGTCATGAGTATTATATTTGCATCGGCCTACCAATAAACCGATATATGGTGTCAGGATCATCGAATCCAGTGGTAAGGAAGAATAGGAGGATAATTTTAAGGTACGGACCGGGAGAAGTCGATGACGTCGTATCAATTCAGCGTACGTGATAGATTGCGCAATAGTGAATTGAGCGTGAATTGCATGCATGTGTGTGTGTACTAACGTGAACGTGAAGTGAATAAACAGCTGATTGTTGTGATCAATGCAATGCAGTTGTGATTGCCTCGGTGAAGGAACTGTGAATGCTGGTTACGCTATGATCTAAAGGATATAGGTAACTCGAGCATTGCATAGTTGCCTAAATAAGCTGAACTAAATAGTGTAAATAAGTGCTATAAGCCACTAGGGCAGCAACTAAACTAGTGATTAGTTTAATTGTAGGGATCGGCTCTAACATTGACACACTAATAACCCCCTCACCATACATAATATCTGTACACATATCCGTCATGGCTACTAGTTCTTAGTCAACCAGCACCGCTAGATTTGTTGACCGGAAATATCGCAGAAAATTGGAAAAAGTTCCAACAGCGATTTGAGTTGTACAATGTAGCCAGTGGAATGGCTGAGAAAGAGGATAATCCCAATGCTCATTATTCTTGCATTGCATAGGTGATGCAGCCTTGCAAGTGTATAACACATTTGTCTTTGCAAATGATGATGACAAGATGAAGTTGAAAGTTGTCATGAAGAAATTTGAAGAATATTGCATGCCTAAAAGAAATGTCACATATGAAAGACACAAGTTCTTCACACGCTCACAAAACACACATGAAACAATTGATCAGTATGCAACAGCTTTGAGAAACAAGGCACAGTCATGTGAATTTGGAGAGCTAACTGAGAGTTTGATACAAGATCGCATTATCTGTGGAATGACTGATAATAGCGTGAGAGAGAGATTGTTGAGACAAGAAGACTTGAATCTTCAAAAGACTTTGCAGTTGTGTCGTGCTGCTGAAACTACCCGAGCTCAGGCCAAAGAGCTGTGTTCCCAGGATGAGAATTTGTCAGTAGATGCTCTCGGTAGTAAGAGAAAATCCTTTCCAGGTACAAAACACAAACAAAATTCCAGACAAACTCGAGGGTACTAGTCAAAATGTGAGACCGAAACAGGGTCAAGGTCAGAAATCCACTCAGAAATCCAGGAATGCCTGTTACCAGGTGTGGTAATTTCCATGGTAAGAGTAGTTGTCCGGCTCAAGGTCAGATTTGTCGAAAGTGCGGACTACGTAATCACTTTGCCAAGTGTTGTAAGACACCAATAGTCAAAGCAGTCAATGAATTGCGAGAAGATATGGGATTTGTTACCAAAACCCTACTGAATTCCTTTGTTGATGCTATCGATAGAGATGGGTCAAAGGATGAGTGGAAAGCTGAGATTGAGGTCAATGAAACTCTAGTAAACTTCAAGCTTGATACAGGAGCGCAAACAAGTACAATTTCTGAATCAGTCTACCAGAAATTGAACCGAAACCAAAGTTGCATTCGGTGACAACACAGTTGTCAGGATATGGCGGAACGCGTATTCCTGCAAAAGGTCGTTGCTATACGCAAGTCCGATACAAGGGTATTTCCCACAACATGGCATTTTTCGTAGTGCCTGGCAATAGTCAACCATTACTTGGCTTACAAGATTGCGAAAGACTGAAACTTGTGAAGCGCGTCCATGTCATTGAAAAGAACTCAGACAATGAAATTGTTGATGCATACTCAGATGTGTTTGAAGGCCTAGGATGTTTGCCAGGAAAACATCATATTGTGTTGCTAGAAAACGCACAGCCAGTGAAACACGCATGTCGCAAAGTTCCATTTCCAATTCGTGACAAGCTAAAGCAAGAATTAGACAAACTGGAGCGCATTGAATGTCATTCAGTCAGTGGATGAGCCAACAGATTGGGTCTCATCATTAGTTGTCGTAACTAAAAAGAATGGAAAGCTTAGGGTATGCTTAGACCCTCGAGGACTTAAACAAAGTGATCAACGAGAACACTATCAGTTACCATCACGTGATGAAATCACAGCAGAATTTGCCAATGCAAAGTACTTCAGCAAACTAGATGCTTCCAGTGGATTTTGGCAAATTGAGTTGGATGAACAAAGTTCAAAACTATGTACATTCATAACACCCTTTGGTAGATACAGATTTCTCAGGTTACCATTTGGTATCTGTAGTGCACCAGAAGTATTTCACAAGATAATACACAACATGTTTGTACATGTACCAGGTGTCAATACTATGATGGATGACATTGTGGTATATGGAAGCACTCAGGACGAACATGATGATCGTCTGAGGCAAGTCTTAGACATTGCACGCAAATCAAACCTAAAACTCAATCGAGACAAGTGTGAGTTCAGTGTGAACCAGTTAACCTTCATTGGTGACATGATCACTCAAAATGGAATCAGTCCAGATCCAAAAAAGGTTACAGCCATCAGAAACATGGCTAGACCAGCCTGCAAACAAGATGTACAACGTTTCTTGGGAATGATAAATTACCAGAGCAAGTTCATTCCAAACCTATCTACAAGGTCAGCTCCCCTCAGAGTCCTACTGGACAAGAATATAGAGTGGATGTGGGAAGATGAACAAGAAAAGGCATGGCACGAGTTGAAAGAAACTCTGATGAAGCAGCCAGTGCTACACTTCTATGATTCCACAAAGCCCACGAAGATATCAGCTGACGCTTCCAAGAATGGCCTAGGAGCAGTTCTCCTACAGCAACATGAACAGAATTGGCATCCGATAGCGTATGCATCTAGAGCAATGACTGATGCAGAGACACGTTACGCTCAGATAGAAAAAGAATTGCTAGCTATCACATACGGTTGTGAAAGATTCCACCAGTATATCTACGGTCAAGTGATAGAAGTAGAGACAGATCATAAGCCACTCATTCCATTGTTTACCAAGCCACTGAGTGACTGTCCACTAAGGATCCAACGTCTTCTGATCAGGGTGCAGAGATACGACTTGAAAGTGTCCTACACGCCTGGCAAATTCATGTATACTGCAGATGCATTGTCAAGAGCAAGTAGATCCTGAAGCTGAACAGAATCAAGAACGCGAAGAAGACATCAAAGTCTATGTAGATGCTATCATCGAAACACTACTGTGACTACAAACAGAAAGACACAATTTGTTGAAGAGACGAAGAAAGATTGAAAACACTACAGCAGCTCAGTCAAGTCATCAACACAGGATGGCCAGCTGCAAAACACCCAATGTCCAATGACTCTTAGACCATACTGGAATGTCAAAAATGAGCTTTCAGAAGCCAATGGCTTAATCCTAAAGGTAGCAGAATGTGTAGTTCCAGTATCAATGAGAAAGCAAATGCTCAACAAGATACATGAAGGACATTTGGGTATAGGAAGTGCAAGAGAAGGGCACGTGAAGTTCTCTTTTGGCCGCAGTATGAACCATGATATCACTGAAATGGTTCAAAATTGTACAGCATGTATGATGTACAAACCCCAACAACAGCAAGAAAGTCTGCAACATCACCAGACTCCAGAGAGACCATGGCAAAAAGTCGCATCCGACTTGTTCACATTCAATGGTAAAGACTACTTAGTTGTCGTAGACTATTACTCCCAGTTCATCGAGCTACGTACTATGACAACAACAAGCAGCCAAGCCGTGATCACACAGTTGAAGGAGATATTCTCTAGACACGGTACACCTTGTGAACTAGTATCAGACAATGGTCCTCAATACGCAAGTCGTGAGTTCAAAGCCTTTGCAACTGACTGGGATTTTGTCCACACAACAACCAGTCCATACTCTCCCCCAGTCCAATGGTCGCGCAGAGGGAGCAGTCAAGCTAGCCAAAAATCTACTGCGCAAGTGCCAGCAGAGTGGTCAAGACATCTACCGAGCTCTTCAAATCTACAGAAGCTCACCACTCGACTGTGGCAAATCCCCTGCAGAACTCCTCTACAATCGCCCGCTTGAGATCTAACCTGCCTATGATGGACAACCTTCTTAATCCACAGAACATTGATCCTCGTCAGGTGAAGGAAAGGAAGGAAAGGCAGAAGGCCAAACAGAAACAACGCTATGACCAACATGCTCGTGATCTTCCAAAGCTTCAATCGGTCAGCATGTCAGACTTCTTGATACGCAAACCAAACAGATGGTCACAGCAAGGCGTTTGTCAAGGCCGAACTACCAAATCGGTCTTATCTGATAGAAACTGAATATGGTGTGACACGTCGAAGGAACCGCCCGTCACATCAGGCCAGCCCCACATACAGACCAGTATCCGTCGCATGATATCGACGACGATTGATGCACATCCAAGAGATGATGATGCTAGCCCCCAAGCAGTAGATGCACCATCAACATCTGCCCCATCAACTGCTCCATATACAACCAGGAGTGGACGCAACGTGAAGCCACCAGCTCGCTTAATTGAACAGTGAATTGAAGAAACACCTAACTTGAAAGAAACTGTAAACCTCAAGAAATCAAATCAAACCTGAACTGAACTTATAATTTCACAGGATTTGGAAACATTATTATCAACCAAAATTGCCAAGGACTGAAGAATGATTATTTTGAAACGACTTGATTACAAGGACTCTCTCTCAGGAAGTTTTCGGGCAACATAATTATTTAAGCACCACATGATTATGCACATTGTATGTTTATTATATTGAAGGCTGTTTACAGAAACTAAGGTTTTAAACAGGCTTAAAAGAAAACTGTTATCATGTCTTTAAATGTAAAGGCACAAGATGAAAATACTTGTTTGTACTTGTCTAAAACAAAAAGTAAAAACAATGTTCTTTTTAAAGAAAGGGAGGTTTGTAGTGCTATACTATTGTAAAGTCTGAAGACAAGACTATCACCTTCATCGTGTGCTAGACAAGACATGTCGTCAATCGTCATTCGCGTCAATTCATCCTCCTATAAATGGCCAAGTTAAGCCTCCACAGTTATAAAAGACCTGTGTCATGAGTATTATATTTGCATCGGCCTACCAATAAACCGATATAGAAACTAATTTAGATAATTCAAAAATTATTTG
>CM057156.1:20232484-20324482 GCA_029962745.1 Echinometra lucunter
AAGAGGAGAAGAGAAGACAAGCAAAGGGAGAGAAGAGAAAGAGAAGGAAAAGAGAAGACAAGCAAAGGGAGAGAAGAGAAAGAGGAGAAGAGAAGACAAGCAGAGAGAGAGAAGAGAAAGAGAAGGAAAAGAGATGACAAGCAGAGAGAGAGAAGAGAAAGAGAAGGAAAAGAGAAGACAAGCAGAGAGAGAGAAGAAAAAGAGAAGGAGAAGAGAAGACAAGCAGAGAGAGAGAAGAGAAAGAGAAGGAGAAGAGAAGACAAGCAAAGGGAGAGAAGAGATAGAGAAGGAAAAGAGAAGACAAGCAGAGAGAGAGAAGAGAAAGAGAAGGAGAAGAGAAGACAAGCAGAGAGAGAGAAGAGAAAGAGAAGGAGAAGAGAAGACAAGCAAAGGGAGAGAAGAGAAAGAGAAGGAGAAGAGAAGACAAGCAAAGGGAGAGAAGAGATGAGAAGGAAAAGAGAGACAAGCAGCAGAGAGAGAGAAGAGAAAGAGAAGGAGAAGAGAAGACAAGCAAAGGGAGAGAAGAGAAGACAGAGAGATAGAAAGAGAGAGGGGAGGTATAAGATCTCAATGTGGGCTGACAGGCTGTGGGTTTAATCGCATCTTCGAACTCACTTTAATTATCGCATCAGTCCTCATGCCCATTCCCGCCGAGAATACATGATGGGAGTATGAGAAGATTGAGAAAGAAGAAGGATGCAAAAAAAAAAGAATATTCTTGATCCATCGAGCTAGCGAGAGAGTGCGATCCAGCCGGCCGGGCGAGACGGGCGCAATGCCCGTGTAAAAGCTCGCTAATTGGTCCGCTTGCTTGCTATTATACAGGTAAACGTTATATCCGTTGGGAATTCAAAAACCCTCCCGGCAAATCCGACTCTGACGTTAAACGCACACCGATAAATGATAAATGATTCCTGATTTTTCGTGTCTCGTTTTTTCACCTCCCCCCCTTCTTTCCTCTCTTTGCGGCTAAAATATGTCTCTGTGTCTTTCTCTGTCTCCCTGCCTTTGATATAATTCCTGAAGCACAATTTCTTTTTATTTATTCGATAAAAAGATAATTCCTCAACTTATCAAGGAATTTAGTGATTTGTTTTTTCATTTTTATCCAATGGATTAAGTTACTGTAGTCAGATTACTTTATAAGATTTATGGACATTAGATTCCACATAGTTTTGCTTTCTCATTGCAAAGCTAATTGGGATGTCACTGATATGCATTCCATATCAAAAGGCAGACCACACTCTCTATATCTTCTATCATATGCATAATTATTCACCTTATACCTGTTATAATAATCGGGACATGGAAACTCCAAACCAGGTAATAATCATGAGAAATGTTCTTTTAATAAATTTGTATCAAGTCAAACCAATCAATGCCACCAATCACTTTATTTTAACCATTCATGATTACCCATCCACTATTCTGATTTTAAAAAAAATAAAAATTGGAGATTCTTTTTGTGTCTTTACTTATCAGGCTTATTGCGAATCGCTTTTATCATAATTAATAGCCAGTTCTAGAAGTATTTAACATTTCTAGTTTTATCTCCTTTCCTCTTTTTTCTCTTTTCTCTCCCCTCTTCTTTATCCCACTCTCTTTCTACATCCATTCTTCCTCCCTCTCTCCTTCTCCCCTCCTTTCTCTTGATTATGGATCCATTCCTTTCTCCGTTTCTCATGTTTGTCTGGAGTCTTTCTCAGTCTCTTCCCCATTCCCTTCCCCGTTCCCTCTCTCTCTCTCTCTCTCTCTCTCTCTCTCTCTCTCTCTCTCGCTCTCTCTCTCTCTCTCCTTAATTCCATAATGCCTTTGAAACACTCGGCGTGGCAGACTCTTGTCAGATTCCCTCTCCTACGCTTTTTTTCTTCTTCTTCCTTTTCTTCTTCTTTTCTATTTCGTTTTTCGCTATTTTTCATTCTTTCTTTCTTTCCCTCTGTCTCTTATCTCTAAGCTGCCTTCTGCTCTGTTCATTGGCATTTCTTTTTCTCGTTTTTCCTTTGTGTCCTATCCAAGCAAAGACCTAATACCACCTCTTAGAACCTGCAGACTCAACAAGCTTTGCTTTTTATGCAGGTTCCTTCATATTTCACCTATTCAAATGTCTTCCGTAATTTTGACTCACCCATTTACGTTTGATTTATACGGTTGTTTATGCCATAATTATGTCTTATTTTATTTACCATGTTGAATTGTTCAATATTTGTTTTATTGAGTCATTTTAACTGATTTGTTTTAAGAGTGTATCTTTCTATCTAATCTATCTATAAATCTACCATCTATCTATCTATCCATCCATCTATCCATCTTCTTTTCTCTTACCAGGAGACTACTACTATATAAACCTATATGACCCCTGAATTGGGCGATTTGCAAGAATATCAGCCGAAGCTCTCGGAGGAGACAGAGCTGATGCGAAGGTCAGTGAAGGCTTTTGTTTTAACTATCAGGTGAAGATATTAACTCATTAGTTTTGTAAGCTTTCGTGTTTTGGGTTTTTTTCCTCTTTGGTATGTATTTTCTATTCATCAAAATGCTTAAATTCCTATCCTACATGAGTCCTTATTTCTGTCTCCCCGTTGAATGAATTCATTTACATGTGAAAAAACACCTATTTCGTTATTATCATACGGTTGTATAGAAAACGGTGAGGATATTAACATAAGTAAGTTATTTTTCTGCACCACTGTCATTGTTTTGTGATTTATTTTGTCGTTAAATTGAAAATTGTAAAAGCATTCAATGGCTTTTAGAAATACATACACTACTGGTGTGGGAACAATTAGTTTCATGAGGGTTCCAAATCGAGTACATGTAAGAGAGTGCCCCAGCGCTGTCGGGCGAGACGGACTGCTGCTGCCGCTGATGCTGCCACTTCCCCGTCTCCCGAGGGAACCGATGAAAAAGGGGGAACGAATTCAGTTACGATCATCAACTTTCCAGCAAGAATGATGAAGATGATGATGAAGATGATGATTATGTTTCAGTAACCGCAATACCCATGCCGCCAAATAATTTTGCACCCCAGGCCCACTACGACTCTCGGAAGTAAATTGTTCGCTCTCCAGAATTGTAAGGCGGAAGTCCTTATCTAAACAATACTTTCTTGAAACCTCTTCGTGTTTTTCCGGCGCGCGGTTTACATGTTAAAGGAACACCTATGAATAATTATTTTCAGTGCATATGAATATTAATAGGATGTTAGTGTAATCTAAATCACATCATCATATCCGCAAATCACATCATCCTTTTCAGGCAGTTGCTTCTATTTTTTCACATTTTTTCTCAGTTGATATACATATATTATATATACACAGGTTCTAGCTCTCTCTCTCTCTCTCTCTTTCTCTCTCTTTCTCAATATCTTAACATCTTAACATACCAGAAATATTATCTTTGAGTAAAACTGACACATAATTTTTGTAATGGATTTTCCCATTTATCCTTCTGGTGCGTAATTACAGAACATACAGGAGTTGATAATTCCTTGATTACACCACATCAGTAAGAAAAACAGAAGATATTACAAGCAAATTCATATAAAACTGGTTCCCAAACTCCATCTTCAAATTCTCTTCTTCTTTTTTTTCTTTTTTTTTTCAAAATTGCTGATTACGAAAACAGTGAATCCAGATTCTCATTAGCGTATTATGCCTTTGTTTGTTTGTTTGTTTGTTTATCGCTGGTACAAGAAAAAAAATGAATGAGTCAATCTCCAACACAGTAAAAGATAAAAGTCATTCAAGAGGAAAAATTAATAAAACTATAAACACAAAAATAAGCAACTAAAAAAAGATGATGTGTTATTGTATTGTGTTGTATTGCATGTATTTAATCACGGTAAAAGCCTGCCATCAGCTATAGAAGCTGCTTTTCAGCAAGACCGTGAACAATATTCAAACATAACGATACAAGAAATACAAAATAAATATACAAAGGAAAACCGAAAATATTATTGGAATTGCAATGAATAAAACATTAAAAACAAAAGCAAACGCAATAAGAACATGAAGAAAAGTATGATATCAAATGAAAAGTAACACAATGAAATATGAATAAAATTATAATATGGATGAGTTTTTAAGATTTACTACGATAACTATGATAACCGAAGAAAAATAGGAGGGTTAAGTGCATAATCAGTTGGAGATAGTTAAAAGCAGCTTAATCTAAGAATTGAAAATGACCTTAAAACCAAGACGACTGACAACCCCCACCCCATCCCTCCCCCCCCCCCCCCCCCCCCACACACACACAAAACCAAACAAACAAAACCGCACACAGAGAGATTTGGTGTCCTTTAACGTTTTCGAATCGTAACTACCGTGTCAGTCGTTCAGCGAACACGTGCGGCGTGTTACGGCGTGATACCCGAGACTCTCTTTTACCATGCCACCTCTTTAAATTGAAACTCAGCACTTGAACCTTAATGGGGCCAAAACGTCTAAATCCAGGCAAACAGGAAAAAATATGACATGGAAGGGAGGAAAGAGTAGAAGAGAGAGAGAGAGAGTCTGGAATCGATCGGACTGGGAGTATTTTACCACCCGCGGTAAGAATATACCTTAATTGATAGTGATATAGCAGGTCAATTCAAGCAATCAAGCGTATGTAATTGTCATAATATCTATATCTCTATATCTTTTTTTTTTCATCTGCTTTTTTTTTTGCCTGTCTCCCCTTCTCTCTCCATGTAACTATTTATCTTTCTATCCCATTCTTTATTTATTTTTATCTTTTTATACACGGCAGCTTCACTCACATTCGATCATCCTCTCTCTCTCCTTTCTATCTATCTCTCTCCCTCTCTCCATCGATTTTGTATTGCATTCTTTCTTTCTTTTACCGAATATTGTTCTTCTTTCACCCTCCCTATCTCTCTCATCTTCTCTCACTCCCTCTTCCACCTTTCCCATTTTCTTTCCATCTTTTTCTTCTTATCTGTCTCTCTCTTTCTCAGTCTTTCTCTCCCTCTCTTTTTTTTTTCTTCTCCTCTCTCCTATATCATGCCTTCATCATATTCTCAGACTTAATTTCCATTTCTTTCCTCTTGAGCAGAATTTGTGTAATTGCAACGGGTATAAGGTGTACCGTTTAAAGTTCCCTTCACACACGATCAGAAGTATCCGTGTGTGAACGCTCTAAATCCCTGCAACTTTGGCAACGGAAAATTCACCCATCTTAAGCTCATACAATTTTAGTAGCAAAAGGAAAATTGGCATGATTATACTGTCTCTCATTTTCCGTCTTGTATGAAAAAGATATTGCGTGAAATCAAGTAATATTCCAGCCATGATTTTCCTGTGAATTTCCGTTTGATATTTGAAATGAATGTATAACTGTTCCATTCTGCCATACGCCAGGAGCCCTGAATCCCGACAGCTCCCCAGCACAAGGATCACAGCGCTTCGTATAGAACTATGCATGATCAAGAACTCTCGAAGGTTTTACACGTCTGTATTCCTGTGTGAATTGAGGTTTCTGACCCAAGATCACGAGTATATAGACCTATTTTTCGCCTTTAAATGTTCCACTTGAGGAGGAAGCATCTTCGCAGCATCTTAGTTTGCTCGTGTCTTGCTACTGACCAACTGTAAGCAGGGAAATCGGAGAATGGCTTTTGAAGGCTTACCGAAACAGCACAATAACCTTTTAAGAACTGTGCTCACTTCCTGAGTTATGGCGCATACCGAGGACAAACTGATGTGAACGCACACTCTCTTTAAAATTCTCTCTCTTTAGCTGTGCATCAAACGAACAATTACCTCTGTATCCCTCTTGGCAATACCTTGGAAATTCTAAAGTAGATTAATGTGGTAATGCGAGTGTATATGTTATAAGCATGCAGATACGACCTAGGGGCACATAAGACATGGCTTGGTATGTTGTTTTCATATCGCAAGATAATTGATATTAATGGTGTTTCGTAATCTTCTTTATCTTGCCAGAAAGAATATGTTACACCGTACTTTTAATTGTTTTCTATGTCTTTTTCCCAGGAAACTTTGTAAAAGTGACTCGAAAAAAAAAACCTTCCAGCATGTGCTGATATCATTGATTATCTTCTATTAGGCATAATGATTTTCAGCGAGTTTAATGGATTCTTAATACAACTAAATGTATGCATTCTTAATCTAATTAATCTAAGAAAAAAAATCATGTTCATGTAGAAAGGACCAAATTTCTCCCATATTTCCACCTCTGAGCCGAACTTTTCTCATTATTGCAGTTCATGAACTACAATGGCATCTTATATCTTATATCTTATATTATATTTTATTATATCATATTATACTATATTATATTATATTATATTATATTTATATTATATTATATTATATTTATATTATATTATATTATATTATATTATATTATAGTATATTATATTATATTATTTTATATTATATTATATTATATTATATTATATTATATTATATTATATTATATCATATTGTACCATATATTATACTATACCATGCTGTATCATGCTTACATTTAAACAAATGTTGCTGTATTAGATGCTTAGAATATGTTACTCCTATTCCATACAAAATAATAAGAATACTGGAATTATTACTTTCTTTTGGACAGGCCTACAAGACAAACAGAATCATGATGATGATGATGATGATGATGACGACGACGATGATGGTTGATGATAATAACAATAATTAAAGTAGCAGTGATGATCATAGCAATGATTATAATGATGATGATAATGACAATAACGTTAATAAAGATATTAATGATAATGAAGATAATGATAATGATAATAATCATAATGATGATGATAAAATAATAAAACAATTATAACAATGATAATATTGATGAAAATATAACAGTATTAATGTTGATGACTGTAAAGTAATGATATTATAACGATGACAATAACAATTTTATGGTGATAATAATAACATTTAAAATGAAGATGATGACGATGATAATGATAATGATGATGATAATGATAATAATAATAATGATAATCATAATGATGATAATGATAATAATAATAATAATAATAATAATAATAATAATAATAATAATAATAATCATAATAATGATAATGATGATGATAATGATAATGATAAAAATAATAATGAAAATATTGATTTAAGAAATAGGAAAAATCAATACTTTTGAGGTACATAGTGAAATAAATGCCTTTTTCAAACATCACAGTGAACACATATCCTAACTTAAAGAAATTATCAAAATGTAAACAATGACAACGAAAACATGTAGAACATAATTCTATAACTCGCAGATGATTCGGCTTGCATCCTCGCAAATAAGTCAAAACCCATCGTAGGCTATGGATTTTGACAATTAAGAATTTCCCCTCTTTTTTCACCTAAATTGACGAACCCTCAACGCATTTATTTTATGTCGTAACCGAGGGATGTCGTACGGAACCAAGATTAAGAAAAGATGCATAACATCTTACCGCTGGCTTTCGCCGAGGCAATTCACAAAGCCCTTGAGTTTGTTGGTCAGAACTTTCTCGATTAAGGCTCACCGAAATCCATTAGTTTAGTGAACATTTTAATCCACACATTACTAAATTACCTCTTCAACAGAGTCCAGTTAATTTCAGTTTGGGTTCAAAATTCAGTCCCTTCTCCGTGCTTTTTAAAAAAATGTAAATCGCTACAATAACGTCAGCGTTGAAACGTGAGCTAATCCCTCTTAATTACGACGGTAATGATTCGAGGGTATTGTCCAAAAGCGGCATGAAGATTATTATCGTTGTATAAGTATAATATGCATAGTCATATCCGATATTTTAAAGAAAATATGAAAGGAGATGCTAATCCCCATTTTGTAGTCCCACTTTGATTAAATTTATTGGAGAGGGGTTGGATTAGGGACAGACGGAGATGGATCAGGAGAGGGTAGCTCATCAGGTATTCATAAGCGATTGTCATATGAATGCGGGTGATAATGTCATTGATATAATTGGGAATTTATTCACCGAGCCCCGTGCTTTGATTGTTGTAACCCCCAGACAATGGGAGGTTGGGGCGCCGAGAGTAGCCGTCTGATAGCCCGGAGCACACCGATCCATCATGCGAAATCAGCGACCCATCTGTGACTTCTTGGGTACTGATCTGTACACTATATTTAATATACACTTTCTTCGAAGCTTGTAAAATGCATTAGCTCGATACGTATTGGAGGAGTTATTCAATAGTGTTTGTAATGGATGTTTTTCAGCATGATATTATGAATATGCTCATAATGATCATAATTATTATCTCCGTCCTGTCAGTTATGACTACTACTATCATATTTAAGCAAAACAACAACATCATCATCATCATCATCATCATCATCATCATCATCATCATTACTACCATCATCATCATCAACAACAACAAAAGCATCATCATCACCATCAGCTCCGCCAATTACCATCACCACCGACATCACCACTACCACCACCACCACCATTATTTTAATCATCATCACCATCACCATCACCATCTTATCATCATTTAAAGCAGTCGTCATCACAAGAAATACCCTCAATAAACATGAAAATCAACTTTTATCTTACTCTTACTTAGTATTAGTTCACCTTTGTCCACTACTCTAGAAGTGGTTCTACTCATAGAAATTTTATTCTTTAAAAGGGCAACTTCTTCTTCTTCGTCTTCTTCTTCTTCTTCTTAGTTTCTTTTATAATTATCGTTTGACTGATTTGCATTTTAATCATTTTACGCTTTGAATCATCAGTTGATAAGCCAGTCAGTCGACAAAAATATTTAGCAATTATAATTATTATAATTTCAATAATCGTAATGATTATAATAATGATAATAATAATAATAAGAGTAATATACACACTATAAGAAAAAAGTTCAAGTTTGCACCCTAAATGCCACACTGGCAGCACCTTTTTGGGTACAATTTTGCACCCTACATGAAAAAGGTGCAAAAATGCACCTTTTTGATTTTGTTTGCACCCGGAAATGCCCGTTTGCATCCTAAAAGGTACTACTTTGCACCTTTAAGGGTGCAGATATTTTTGCACTCAAGAAGGTGCAAATTTGCACCTTTCCCTACAGGGTACAACTCTGCACCCTTTAGGGTGCAAAATGTAGCTAACTGCATCCTTAAAGGTGCAAAAAGTTTCTTAGGGTGCAAAATTGCACCAAAAAGGAGCTCCCAGTGTTGCATTTCGTCGGCTTCCCGGAAAAAGGCCGTTAGCGACCTTTTCTCAATTTTCCCGCCATTTTTTTTTTCATTGCAGAAATGGAAAAAGCGTGTCATAAGCTTTCTTCTCGTACCATTGTCGAACCTCAGTTTGACGTCATTATAACTTAATAAGCCAAAAAACAAAATTACACGGGCACGTGAATTCCTCCTCACTCAACGTGCTTACGCGCATAGACCGATTCGCAATAGCGTCCTTTTTCTGGGAACTGGATTTACGTACTCACGCATTTTTGGTCCGGGAAGAAATGCTAATGATTAGAAAACTTTTAGAGTGTTTTAAATAAAAGCACAAAATATCACTGAAGAAAAAATCTTGCTCTGTCAGAAAGTTTGAGAGTAAGAACGGAAAAATAATACACTAGCTGCTAAAAGCTCAAAATAAGGTCAAAACTTCCTTCGCGTTTTTCTCGAAAACGTACATTTCGCGCACGTGCGCGTTAGTGGCCTTTTTCGGTAAGGCGACGATTTGAAGGGTGCAAAATTCCAACTTTATTTCTTAGCGTGAAAAAAAATGAAATCAAATCTGACATTTTTTTCTTTCTATTCTTTTTTTAAATGCCGATTGTTATACTCCAATTATTATACTCATATGATTTTTGTGTCTATTTGTCTCATTATTGTTATCATGTACGTTCTTCCCTTTTGCTTTGCATGTAAACAAAACAAATATCCATATATGGACAATAAATGGTGAATCGAAATGAATTGAACATACGCTTTCACGCAGACTATTCTGCTAGGAACGATTCAATTTATATTATTAGTTATCATTAGTATATAATGATAAATCCAGTGAATTAATAATAATGTACACTGTTCATCGTATTTTTCACCAAAAACTCTCGTTCGTAAATGGCGTTTCGACTTGAAAATTAGGATTGCTTATGCAAGCAATATAGTTGTTTTTTAAATCATTATTTACGTAAGGATGTAATTATGAATTCCACTGTCGGTCACCGCTGCATACAATATACATTGTATGCATGTATACAGAAAGGAAGCAAATCATTGGAAAACCACTAGCTATAAAAAGCAGGTTTCAAATTAAAACATATCAATTTTTCCATTTCAATTGTATTCCCTTAATTACTGTCCTTTGGGAAGAAATCATTTCTATAATTTGCTCCCATGCATCTTAATTTTATCCCAGATAGAGCTGTGTCATCTTTACTCACTATACATCTTTAAAATATATAATGATTATAGTCCATCGGGTATTGTGTAAAAAGTGTGAGATAATTGATGCGATCGGAGGTGGGTCTGGTCGGATGTAATTCAATGAATTTTTCTCCTTCGTTTATGTCGATGTAAATACAAGCTGTATGCTCCCCTGTGAGTTTCTGTAATGACTTATCGTCCATTGTTGCTTGAGTTGCTTGAGAAAAAAAAATGTCCTAGAAATCGCACCAGGACACAAGCCTTAATCATGTTAATCGCTCAACTTGTAAGGCTGCATTCCACTTAGTCCATTTATCGTAAAACAAAGACACAAGGCTATTTTTGCGAAGAGATTTCAATTTCTAATGCTTTTAGCAGAAAATCGTTAAACGTATGGGTTATCTAAAAGTTGAATGCCGCATCGATTTTTTTGTATTTTGTATAATGTAACATGTCTCCTGCTTATTTTATTCTGTTGTATATACCTGATTATAATTTAATATATCTAATTTTGAAAACACAGTGTAATCGTAAATATTCAGTTTTGTTTCAAGCCTCTTTGTACCACAGACGAAGTTGATTTGACATAACCCATTCATATTTTCTACTGCAAGAAATCATATACATGTACTGGTAAGTTCTTCTTCTTCTTCTTCTTCTTCTTCTTCTTCTCTTTCTTCTTCTTTTCTTCTTCTTCTTTTTCTCTTTCTTCTTCTTTTCTTCTTCTTCTTCTTCTTCTTCTCTTTCTTCTTCTTTTCTTCTTCTTCTTCTTCTTCTTCTTTTCTTCTTTTTTTCTTCTTCTTCTCCTCCTCCTCCTCCTTCTTCTTCTACTTCTCCCTTCTCCTCCTTCTTCTTCTACTTCTCCCTACTTCTTCTTCTCATCGTCCTCCCCCTTTTTTTGGGGGGTGGGGGTGGTTGCTTCCTTGAATAGAAGTATAGCCCGTGCCATTTTCGGATGAAAACTAAAGATTTTCCTTCAGTATTTGACAATAGGAGGAGATTCGCGGCATATCTTTGTTTTGCCGCGCATCTCTTCAGTCTTATTTTGTTTTGTTTTGTTTTTCTTTTCCATATTTTTGTTTGTGTGTGTTTTGTTCCATCGTTATCCTGTAATCATTATAACGCTTATCGCAGCGTTAATTCGTATCGTTCTCGTCCGTGTATTCCGGCGTGTAGTCGTATTGCCTCTTGTCAAAGTAGCGATGCGGAAGAGTATAATTGACAGTTTCGCGCCAATTATCGCCCAGGACTACGCACAATGTCGTCTGCTCAACTACCGAGCATTCTCACCATGTTCTTGCACAGCAAGGCGCCGCGGACGAATCATTGCCTCTGATATAATGATCACAGCAAATGAAGTCGTTATTTCTAAATGAAGAAAAAAAAAACACCGCCGGACAAAATATACCCTTGATGATCACAAAATGGAAATATTATTTCTTATTGTTACTTTCTCTGAACAACGGACGAAACTGATCTCAAAATTCATTCATAATTTCTGCACTAACTGGTACATTGTTTGAATTCCAGACACAATCGATCACAGAATGCATTTGTTACTTTTCTCAATGGTATTATTGGGATCATTCTAATAGTCTTCTCCATTTTATTCATCGATACCGCCATTCATCATTGTTCTTAATTGTTCTCCTGTTCTCTCACTTGAATATTCATGTTAGCATTTTCTTTCTTAAAATGTCTCAGTTTACTTCATCTCGTTTATCTCGATCGTCTTAACCGTCTTCGTTCTTCATAACTAGGATTTGTTTGCTTCATCCTTTTTTTTCCTTCGTGGCTATTTCATCATCTCTTTCCTAAAAAACATTCAGAGAAAGTAAGAAATGAAAGAAAAGGAAGAGAACATCAGTGAAATGGGCATAGACTACCTCACATTTTTAATTCCCTGTTCATCCCCTTAATTTTCCTTTCTCTCGTTTCAGAATAATTCACTTTGGCCTTGCCAAATCATGTTCATTATGAATTTGCTTTTCCAACATCAATCGACCTGCAATGCTTTGTGACAGTATCTTTTTAATTTCAAATATCCTTGAAAATTTTTCCCTTTTCACGCTTTCGTCCTTTGTTACAAACGTTTCATAATAAAATGTTTCAGCCACAACGGAAACCACAAACTTAAACTAAGTAAACTCAAATAAGGCAGGTCTGATCACCTAGACTAGTAGAGTTCTTGATTGTCGGTCATCCTCCCGTCTGTTTTCACCCAAAGTTATCATGATTACGCAAATGATTTTTACAATGGCTGCCAAGTGGAAGATTCAAGTCCATTTTGTGGACCGTGGATGCGTTTTGCTCAAGAGTCATGAAAAGTAAGCTGGAAAAAAAAACAGGATTGTCTGTCCGTCCTTGCGTAATATGAAGAGCTTAGTTCCAAACGGTGCTAAATCTATTTTTGATCGAATTGTGCATGTGTATATATAGTAAATACATTTTTTCTATTTTTATAATATACATTTATATATACATGTTTATGTTTATATATATACTGAAAGAAATAAAAATGGGAGAATGATAATTGCATAGCTCCATCAATGTTCCCCAGAGCTGTCATCCATTTTGAATCAAGGGTTGAAAAAATGCCTCCGCCGGGAATCAAACCCGGGTCACTGGCTTAGAACGCCAATGCCTTACCACTAGACCACAGAGGCGGGCCAGCAGTTAGGCGTGACCGAATCCAATTGACCGACAGACAGATTTCCAACCCTTTGTGATCCTTTATTTTGGTGCAGATGAGTTAATGAACAATGAGAAGCCGCATGCCGCAGTTGCCAAAGTTGTTTGCATTTGTCAAATTTCTTTCAATATATATATATATATATATATATATATATATATACATTTTTCAATGTTTTGTCTTTATATTTTTTTACTTCTGCCACGTAATGCTGCCTATTTTGTTTGTATCAATTTGTATTACAACAACAAATGAGGAGAGCCTTTAGACAGAAATAATCATTTCTTTTAGGTAATCCCCAAGCATTGGTTGTTGTTTATGTTATATGTATGTTGTTATGTTTCCTTTGAAAATTTGTCGTCATGTCATTATACATTGTTATATGTTCCTGGCAATAAACATGAACATAAACATAAGCATAAACATAAACATAAACATGAACATAAACATAAACATAAACATGAACATAAACATAAGCATAAACATAAGCATAAACATAAGCATAAACATGAACATAAACATAAGCATAGACATAAGCATAAACATGAACATAAACATAAGCATAAACATGAACATAAACATAAGCATAAACATGAGCATAAACATGAACATAAACATAAGCATAAACATAAGCATAAACATAAGCATAAACATGAACATAAACATGAGCATAAACATGAGCATAAACATGAGCATAAACATGAACATAAACATAAGCATAAACATAAGCATAAACATGAACATAAACATAAGCATAAACATGAGCATAAACATGAGCATAAACATGATCATAAACATAAGCATAAACATGAGCATAAACATGAACATAAACATAAGCATAAACATGAGCATAAACATGAGCATAAACATGAGCATAAACATGAGCATAAACATGAGCATAAACATGAGCATAAACATGAGCATAAACATGAGCATAAACATGAGCATAAACATGAGCATAAACATGGGCATAAACATGAGCATAAACATGAGCATAAACATGAGCATAAACATGAGCATAAACATGAGCATAAACATGAGCATAAACATGAGCATAAACATGAGCATAAACATGAGCATAAACATGGGCATAAACATGAGCATATAATTACTTGTATACATGTATAGTCAAAAGAATTCGCAAATAATTCGTTTCATTCCAAAGACGCTTAATCTACGTGAATTTAAATTACATGAATGATGCATTAAAATCCAAATAGGCCTCACTGCGAGATTTTTAAAACATGGTTGAAGTGAACTAAGACAACAGCCCTGTATATACAAACAAACACCAGACTGAACTAATGGACTCAGAAAAGTAGTAAATTAAAAAGAAAATACTCGATTTATTCCGAAAATGCAAAGGGTGGACTTAGCTCCTTTTGGACTGAAACTATATAGCCGAATCAATAATCCCGTGCAGCGCTGGAAAAAAAAGCGGCAAGGTGTAAAAGGGTCAGCTCAAGTCAGATACTCGCGTCTTATGGATCGGAAAATAGAGATGGGAAGAGGCCCATGTCATGACTAGCGCCTATTCAACATTCACATTTCATGGCGGTTGTAGAAATGGATTCAACTCCATAGCGTGAGAGGTTGAGACTGCTGAGGCAATCTTGAATATTGAGTCGACTGGTGCTGAAAGCAAGCGTTTCAGTAAAAGTCGGAACGGAGTTACTTTGGTGATTGGCGAATAATCTGACATCTAATGATAATGATAAAAATATAATAAGATATTTTTTAAAAAGAAAACTTTCAACGGTGTTAAAATAAGTAAATCAAGTAACACTTTGACTTATCGCTCCTCATAGATACTTCACTGAAAGAAATGTGATATTATTGTTATTATTATTTTAAGATTTATTTTTAATCATCTCCTCGGCGATTTTAAGATGATAATTTCTTAAATGCTTAAATCGATGTCGAATATACGCAGTTTCAATGCTATAAATGATTCAACAACTGCTGACAAATGTGGAAGTTTTCTGTTCCTAATTACTTTGAAAATCAAAGCACTTTAGAGAATATGACATTCTTGTTTCTTTTCAGAGAGATACCCCGCGCCAAATGTGTTCTTGCATTGTTTGTTTGTCTGTTTGTTTTTATTTCCATATCAACAATTGAAAATTGAATTATACATGGCAAAGTCATACACATGATATATATGCGGACATGGAGAATAGCCCATTTTAGTGGCATTCACAAAATGTCAATGTTCTTCAATGGGGTCCTTTAGAAATAAATTAACACAATTATATGTATAGCAATAAAAGAAGAAAATCGAAAAACATAAATAAACATAAAAATTAACCAAATCAAATCAACATGATCAAATACAAAATGAAATAAAATACAGAAACCTTATAAACCGTAACAAAATTTGAAAAAAGGGGAGTATACAAAATAAAACAGAGGGGCCTGATTCATAAAGATCAGTTTGAATGTTTGATTTGAAAGACTGAACTGTAGAAAAGGTGAAAAAAAGGGTAGAAAATTAGAAAATTGGATGAATGTTAGTTGATTGTACTCTAAAGTCCCCCTTAGAATAATATCCGTTTACAAGTGTTCGTTTTCGGTCTTGGGACATCAACATGACCAAGGTGTGTTCTAGTGCGGAGTAAATAGTGATAAGGTCTAGAAGGTATTGATATTTTCATGTAGTCTGTAGAGAGACTATAGTATATGCAGAATCTTAAAAGTCATAATGAATATAATGCTCCTTTTAACGAATGTTTCATTTTCCATTTTAAAGTATCATGTATATACATAGTTGAAGTATGCAGAATATCGATTACAATCCTACCCGACCGATCCTGAAGTTTATGTAATAAATTCACACATTTTCCAGATGCAGATTGCCTTATTGTATCAGCCTTAGTGAAAATGGGGGAGAATGACGAAAGAATCAATCATATCAAACTAAATTCATTTGCAAAATACTCTAACCTCCAAAGAAAGCCTATTGTCTTCATATGCCTATCCTCAAAATTTAGTATTTCATTCAAGTTCCTGATCAATGAAAAACCCAAAGATATTCAACATTATCTGCATTTTTTACATTCTCGTATCAATGACGATTATAATTATCTCAATCGTTATATCTTGTCAATATTAGTAGAGGTGCCGTGTAGTCGAGTGGTTTAAGGCGCTTGACTGGAGACGCGAAGGTCCGGGGTTCGATCCTCGGCACAGCACTTATGCCCTTGAGCAAGGCATTTTATCTAACATTGCTGTTTTATCGTATTTCAAATAAAGTGATGTGCTATATGCATATTGATACCAACGTGTGCATGTGTTGTTTAAAATGTTAAGTCGTGTACCAAATAGCATACTAACGTTGTTCTTTTTATTTGGTTTTAGGGTGTTATTTTTTGTTCGCCTTTTAAAAGTTCGTTTTGTTGTTTGTTGTTTAATTCAATTAGAACTATTTTATACTAATCCACCTATTCAATTTCTGAAGTTCATTGCTGAGCTATTTCAACGACTATACTAGGCCTTTGTCCGAATAACAGAAACCATTATCATGTGCATCTGAGTGAAATGAATATCTCTGAAAATAAAAGGATTGAAAAAAAAAATCACAAATAAGAATTGGTCAAAAAAAACACCCTTGAGTACACCATGTGAAATTCAACAGTGGACGGAATGAACGGTAATGTTTAAAAGGGTTGTTGATTTCCGACCTAAATATTTTGAAAATCAGTCTAGTGATTTACCAATAATAAACCAAGTTACGACAGTCAAGTAATAAACAAAGAAAAAAGCTATACTTGGTAATTCATATTTATTCATTTCCAGCAGAAAGAAAATACAATGACATTGCATAGATATAATTATACAAACAATATAAAATTAATATATATGCATAATGTTTTTTTCTTTCTTGTGTTAACATATCAATAAATAATTAGAATAAATTATCATAAATTATTGATTTCTGTGGAAATGGAGGGATCCACTAAAAAGCAATTGCCTATAGCTTGTGGAACCCTCAGAAAATAAAATTGTTGCAAGTTGTGCCTACGAAGAATAGGAAAACACGATACAATACCAGAACAGAACAGAACACACAAAAGGAAAAACAAACAAACACGAGGCGACAAGGAAACGGAAAACAAGAAAAGAAAAAAAAAAAGATAATAGCAGTACTTCAAGACCGAAAAAGAAAGTAAATATAATGGTAATTTCAACGAGGTAAGATGGTATAATTATTCAGTTTGAGGAGATGATGAAGACCCAAATGAAAATTTAAGATTGACGGGTATTATTATTGTACGTTAGTGTAGGATTTGAGAAAAAAATGTTTTTATTTTTTTCTTGAAAGGATTAAGGGATGGACTATTAATAATATCTTCTCTTAAAGAATTCCAGAATCTAGGACCTTCATACATAAATGTTTTCTAAGCTAATAAAGTTCTGAAGAGTGGTAGGTGAAACTCGTTGGACCGTCTAATTGGGTAGTTAAACGATTTTGGGGAAACATTTCATCAGATATGTGTGGAAGGGTGCTGCTATTGTATTCATACATAAATTGCCCTAAGTGAAATAGATACAGGTCATTTATTTTTAGCAGTCTGCTGTCAGCAAATAAGGGTCTGTGTGTGAGAGTACAGAATAATTGAAAATAATGAATAAGAAATGTACGTAATAATAAAAGAAAACTGAATATTCATATTCCGCCCTTCTGCTGCCCCTCCCCCGTATATCAGCATATTTGACATTTATACGTGCTCCGGTACCTATAGAAATTAATGAATTGCCCTCTTTGATTACCTATCTACCGTAGATATAAAGGTTTGTCTGTGATTGAATCGTGGATCCACTGTCTTGATTAACATTACCAGATTACCATGATTACGTGTGCGAAGAGAGAGGTGGGCTCTAGCCGCCGCTGTACTCAGGATGTGAAGTAGAATTTCCATGTTAATTAAACCTTGGCATTGCATTTGAACCAGGGTTAAAGTACCAACTAGATTTAAACCTAGGTTTATTTAAGCTTGGCTGTTATGATGACCAATGGGATTCAAACCACACTAACGGACCTGAGGTGAGTTTCAAGTGTAGCCTATAGTTAACCGAGGAATATATTTCAGTCTACACTCATAGAAAAAAAAACTGTTGCTGATTAGAATCTTTTCTAGTCTCACATTTAGAACCTTTAAAGGTTTTTCAAATGTTCTCTAAAGGGTTATAAAGGGGTTTTTAGAACCATCATTGGTTGTACAAGGAACCTTTTTGGGTTCATGAAAATATAAAAAACCCTTTCTAGAACCTTTTTTCGGAGGTTCTAAATACGGGACAAAAAAACTGGTTCTAGCTGACACATTTTCTCTAAGAGTGTTGGCATTGCATTTGAACCAGGGTTAACGTATAAACCAGATTTAAATCTTGGTTCAGTTAAACTTGGCTGTTAGAATACTAATGAGATTTAAACCACTCTAATGGACCCGAGGTGAGTTGTAAGTGCAGCCTAGTTACCAAGGGTTAATACTGTATTGTAGTCTAGAGTTAACTAAAGTGTCTTAGCCCCTCCTCAGCACTTTCCCTCGCCCTCATCTTGCCCCTGCCTCTTCCCGTCCGACTTTTGAATATGAAGAACTTTTTAGTAACTGTGAGTTTCACGAAAGCAAATCTATATCATACAAAGCAAAACTTTCTAATTTTTCATGTTTTTTGTTTGTTTGTTTGTTTGTTTTCACGCACATTACATTAAGGAAAGTTATTTTTTCGGAAAGAAAACCAAACGTCATCTGGTTGTCCTAAGAAAGAAACAGAAATGTCTGTGATATTTTTTATCATCAATGGAATGTAAAACTGAAACAATTATTGAAGTATATAGTATGGCTAAGATATGAAATGCGCGTGTGTGTTTTTTTTTCCTCAATTAGTCTAAAAACGTGTAAACACAATTATTTCAGCTTTACTCCTACCAAAGTGACAATTATTCTGCATGTCAAAAAATAATGTAAGTTAAAACAGTTACCAACAGCAATTATGCGATGCTTTACAATAACTGACTAATTAGAATGATTAGTGAATAGCTCCCGAGGCCATCTCTACAGAAGAACCTTGCATTATGATCCAAAAATAATAATTATATATGGAATTGATTTGACAAGAACTCATCAAATAACTGCCAAAATTTCGGCTCTGTGATAAAAGTGACGAGCTTACTTTTTAACCTTGACGAGAAAACAGCGGCTGGTGCAATATCCACTGCAATCATGATAATGGATAAGCAATATTTGTTATGATGAATTATGAAAAGCTTTTTTTTTTTAACGACTGCTCCAATGTCCGTTTAATCGTGAAGTTCTGAAAGTAAGAAACGTTCTGATGTAAACATAAAACAAAAGACATTCTCGCATGTCTGGTATACTATGCTTGCTTTTAAATTGTGTAGTAAGTCGAAAGAAACAATAACTTTGAGCATATACGAAATAGTGTATTGAGCATGTTACGAAACAGTGCATTGAGCAGGTTAAGTTGTAGATGTGGTTTTGTAAGGGAGGGCGTAACACCACTCCGTGATTTTGTTTTCCCATCTTTTTCTATCAAACATGAAGAGAAACCACGTAATGATTTGATATTTGTCCACTTAAACAGGGGAGTCTCTAAAATAGTTGTATGATTTGACACCCCATTCAAAACTCAAAATCCTTGAGTGATCACTGAGGTCACCCCTAAAAGAGTGCATATCACAATTTGTATGCAGTCTCATTTGGGCCTTTGGTCTCGCGAGTTCCTTTTTTATATTCAGGCTCGTGGACCTTCGGTCTCGTTGTCCTTCTTGTCAAGGAGCGGACACCACCTAACCCTAACCCTAACCGTGGCCAGGCACACCAGGGTAGCATTTCATCAACATTTGTTGTCTGACAAGTTGTCAGATCTGATATCTTTCCTTGATTTTGATTGGCTGAGAAGCACCGTTACTATGGCAACTGTCGGATAAAACAGACTTTGTCGGATAAAACATCCGACAAGTCCTTTCATGAAATGCTCCCCTGAATGTTGAGAGCGGACGAGGGAGCATCATCAAGTGCGTAAAGCTCCCCGTGCTTTCTCCGCTTCCAACATTCAGGAGCGTCTGCTAAGGAGTATGGAGCTTGAATTCTTGGTCTGGTTTTGCTTTTTTTTTCTTTTTTACATGAGTTGGGAATAATATCATAGTAGAAAGTTCTCTGAATAGAATTGGTCTTGAAATACCATCATATTCGAAATAAGACGGGAAATGTTCGTGCCTCTTTGGGAAGCTTTGGTCAGCTTCTTATAAATTTGAAGATTCCACAATCCCACACCAGAATTTTGTTTTTGATATAATCAATCTATATTTTCCCGCTGTTTAGAGACAGTTCTTTCACAGAGTAATTGCACGATCAGAACCCATCTTTATCTTTAAACCTCACCTAAAATCAGCAGCTTTTGCCTCAACTCTATATCCATATTTACTTGTTGGTTTTTCACCATTGCTGCTAACCTTGAAAATATCATTTGACTGATGAAAAACGTTTATCAGAATCATAAAATATGCAGCCACTTTGTCAACATTGCGGGGACGAACCAACTGCCAGGGTTTTAAGCATTCAATTAGATAGTATGATTATCAGATGGAGAGTAACCTTGGTTGTGTTAAAAAAATGGAAAAACCGAGAAACAACCTTGTCCAATATTATTTTGAATTATCTAAATTAGTTTTTATGCACCATGGATATTTGTAACAATTTTGTTAAGTGAACGAATATTTTTGCTGCTTTCCCTTTTTGCTGCTTCCCCCGTGAAAAACCGTACTTAGCTGACCGGGGAAGGGGGGGGGGGGGTGGGGGGTGTTTCATAAAGCTGTTCGTAAAGTTACGAATGACTTTATGAACGACTTGAATGTGGCAAGCCAAATGTGATTCTCAGTCATTATAAATCACATCAGCTAAAGCTGAAATATGCAGATGTAGATTAATCTTATGAATATTTACAAACATTTTTATTGCAAATTATATTTTTGCCACAATTTAATTAAGATTATGGGTAATTCAGTCACACTTTGTTAAAACATCAGCAAAATTTTGGGGCATCCCTTTCGCACTTCATATTCAAGTCGTTCGTAAAGTCATGCGTAACTTTACGAACAGCTTTATGAAACACCCCCAGGGCCTATCCGTCCCATGATTGGAAAATAAACAAATAAAATAAAGAAAAATAAAAATTATGTTATTACAGCCTTCCTGAACATGCTGAAGTCATCCGTCGGCATGATTTTTACAAAAGTCTCTTTTCTTTCCTGTTTTTTTAAAGTGCACTCCTTCTGTTTTGATCATCCCCTTTCACATTTTTATGCTCGCCAGTTACATAATTATTACTGTAACAGTATGTGGACATTTCATTTATGATGACCACGTCTTTTGGGAATCTAATATGACCGTAAAATATCCGAAGATTTCTAGATATAAGGTGATTATCGGAAATAAACAAACCTCAAATAAAATCAGCGTGCGCACCACCTTCCTTTTTGGGGGAGGATTTAGGGTGTGCTTATAGGGTTTATGTGAAATACAGTCACGCTTTGTGAAAACAAGAGGAAAAACTATGGGCGTTCCATCTGGCTGTTCATAGTTAGGTCGTTCTTAAAGTCATGCGGTCATGCTTTTCAACAAGCCTGTTATACTCAATCATCCGTAACAGAAAAAAACCCCACACACAACATAAATATGGTATTGTTGAATACAAAGCGAGTTATTCTTTAACATGCAACGAATTCCAAGGGCATATCCGCCATAATTTTTTTTTTACTAGGAAGCTTTCAAAGTTTGGTATACTTTTTTGATATGCAACACTTACCAAAATTTCGCATTCGTGCAATAACAAATAAACAGATAAAGCAGCCGATATCAAACTGGAAAAAATGTAAATATCCTATTATGCTCTTAATAATATAAGAAGAGAATAAATATAAGATTTACAATGCATTAACAGTGCAGGCTAGGAGCACTGGGACTAAAGCTCGGTTAGGGACCTTCATTGAGACTGGCTCACTAAACCTATGAAATATCTAGTCCCAATTTGCCCGTTTATCATGAGTATTATGATAATTATCGTAATCGTGCAATACAGCGATCCTCCTTTATTGTTTATAGGGGTATAAACGCAAATTTTCTAGCGGGTGACGTCTCTTGGTGAAAAATCATCTGTTCACAACTCAAATTTGACTTGGATTAAATTTATCATCCCCTTCCCCCCCCCCCCCCCGTTTTTCCTTACATCACTTTTCTTAAACGAGATTACAGGTAGGCATGTGTTATGTCCCTAAAATTAAATTGTATGCTTCTTGTTTTCCATTCTGTAGACTTTCCTCTCTTTTCTTCTTTCTCTCTTTCTCTTTCTCTCTCTCTCTCCCCGTTTCTCTCCCTCTCTCTGCCTCCCTCTGCCCCTTTTTTTCTTTTTCTCTCCCTCTCCCGCTCTATGTCTGTTCAGTGGTTCGTTGTCTTGTCTTTCGCAGCATCAAAATTTAAAATATCACTCTGATATGTATATTCTGTTTTGTTGTCAAGCATTTTCACTCAATTAAACCTTTTTTTCGTTCCGATGTTCCTTCATTTTATTCTTAAGACTGGCAACGATCATTTTTAACCAAGAGCATTTTGGTAGAAGATGCTGATTATCACAAGTTTTATTGTGTATTATTTCATTTCTAGCAAGACTCCTGCTTGTGGAAACAGAATAATCCTACACGGTTGCTTATACGCCTGTAGTATGCACGTCAGTGATTGGTCTTCGTTAGTGATGCGCACATCCCCTAAGCGCTATATTGAGCCAATCAGCATCGCCCGTCATCCCCACTTTCGAGTGACAAACGAACCACTTACGGAAGAGGATTGTAGTAATTAAAAACAAAATCGCCTATTCCCCATACCTCCCCCTATCTCTCCCCTGAGTTTCGTCTCCAAATCCGCTACGAACGAACGAACGAACGAAATCATGGTCTCTGCACTTAACGAGATGAGAGAGAGTTGAATTTGGCAGACGACAGGCGAAAGGAAGCGCATTTTTTCGGCGGGAACTTGTGGCGTTCACAAATTCCGCATCCTTCGCCCTTTCAAGCCCTGTTGCTTGATTTTGACGTGTGGACCGCAGTGACTTGTGCGCCAAAGCAATTTCCATCTTCTCGCTTCTACTACCAGAAGGGGGGTCTGGTATAGCCAAGTGCCAGTGATTAATATACTTTGTTCCCCGTGGCTTCTGCCGTTAAGACGTATTTTTCACGCCTACTCGGTGGACTCTATATATCTCTTGATTTGAAGCGCACAGGATTGGAAAACAAAAATCCCAAGAGCTGGTAAGACCATCTTTTTTTCTCGTAGTACAAGCTTAATTAGTGCAATCTATGCGTTTCCTTTTAACGACAAACATTGAATAATGCTTGATAGCAGAACAGAAGGGCGATGCTGTATGAAGTTGTATTTTTATATCTTCGTTTGAAAAAATAATCAAACAGAAACAAGGTGAAGTTAAAAGGTTTCTAATTGTTTTTTTTTCTTCAAATATTCAAATTTGTTTGTTATTCGTTATTATGTTACTGATATGTTATCATATATTATTATGCTTGTGATTTTGAAAATGGCGATTTTATGATGGATAGCTTTAATGTAGTAGCTGGGATAATACTTTTTTTTTGGATAGGCATATTGTTGAAAATGAAATGTTTATATTTTTCCATTTTTCTTTTACTTTTGCATTTTCATGACATCAAAAAGAGGTAATTTGTATATCGAGCTACAATTATGACAATGATGAATATTAAATCCAGCGAAGATAAATGCGTGATAATGGGACTTCTTCCTTATGTACCTTGTGGGAAAAAAGCATTTTCCTTGCCCTAAAACTGTAACCTGCAATTGACCAAACATACCCGATGCCTAAAGAAAATCACAACTAAAATACAATGGGAAAAAATCGCCAATTGTCTTTGTATTCCTTGTACTTTCTATGTATTTCTGTGTTTACCCATGCTGTAATGATGATGACTAAAGTGTGTAATTATAACTTACAATATCCTCTGGACTTTGTTTCGAATTCACTCCTCGAGTGAAGGTAATTTCATCGTTTATGTCTGGAGGTATCGTGGTGCATTCACTTGTTTCTCAATCAGAGGGCTGAGGGTTCGAATCCCATCCCGGCACTATTTTTTTTTGGCAAGATTTTAATCCACGTTTGCCAGGGCCCCGTTGCGTAAAGCTTACCATTAATGGTAACTTTGCCATCAATGGTAACTTCCATGGAAACCTTGAATTTGATTGGCTGTTGAGCAATGTTACCATGGTAGTTACAACTGATGTAATGGCAGAGTTATCATTATGGTAAGTTCTATGCAACGGGGCCCATATTAATAGATCCATTAAAATGATAAGGACAGCATCCCAAATAAACTGTGATCACTTACTCATGCATAAAAGGGAAGTACAGGAAGATCCAAGTTTGTTGCCGTGTATATCATCATTTTATTTATTCATTTTTTTTTTGTTGTAAAAACGTGCATATTGTTGATTTTGAAGTGATATTAACAATGACTCCACTCAAATGCTCTAAACAAACAAACAAAAAATCGCTGTGTAGAGCCGCTCACAGGATTCAGCCCAAACTTGGTTGAGAAGATTTTAACGTCAGTTATTCATATATGAATAAATATTATGATACAGAATATCATGTTACTCTTTTCTGCCAAGGTTATCATTTTTACAAGAAGATATGAAAATTGGTATGCCTGTTTGCAAATTAATCACTGTATAATTTATGAGTAATGTTAAAATGAATGTATGCCTTGGATATATGCCGACATGCTAGTGCGCTTGCTTTTTGAATAAATTCAAGAAGTGAGTTTTGTAAATTCTTTCTGCAACCATTCAAGCATTTTGATTAAGCAATTAAAGCATTTTATTTCGAAGCAGTCGTGGAAGTGTCTTACGCGACGTTGAGGCTTCGTTTGAGCTGCTCAGCTGCGCCGGAGCTCCCCGGTCGAGTATGCATTCAAACGTCCGATGCATAAACACTTGCGTGCCTTAAAACCTTCATTGTTACATACAGTAGAAGTCATACTGGGCAACAGTTATAACTGCTCCTAATCAGCCAAAATTCCTGAAACAAAATATGTCGTTAACTTAAAGTAATATGGAATAACTTTCTATAGGGAGAATGTTTAATAATTTTGCTTATGATAACTTAAAATGTGAATAGTCAAAAATCAGTAGCTTTAAAAGATTACATTGTTTTACAACAGAAGGTCGGAAAATTGAGAGCACCTGAAAAATGTAAATTTTTGTAAAGGGCTTGGTCTAAATAAATCAATTCAAAGTGAAATAGACAGTATGTAACCCCCCCAAAAACCACAAACACTCGTCGAAATTCTTTTTCAAGATCAATAATAGTGAATGAATTACAGCGGTTTCTTTAGTTTTCTGCATGCGTTTGTAAACTATTGGATGTGGGAGATAATTTGAATAAGAGAATAAGAGAAAATAATAATAAGTGATAAGTAAAAGTAATAAGAGAAAACAATCTTTGGGCTAATCATACGATGATTGTTTTCTCGCATTTTTCCCATTTTAGAGGGTCTCGCGCGGCATTTTCCCCATTTTAGAGCCACGGTGTGTAATGATGGAAAATGTTCATCATATAATTGAGCCCGCGCCTGACGACTTTTAAGAAAACAATATTACAGAGTAATCACATGAAAGGATTTGATACGTTGTTCTTCATGCGGAAGGACAACCAAAAAAATACAACAAAATCCCCCAAATACTTTTACAACTTAGATCATTTGTGAGCAATGATAATAATGATAATGATGATGATGATGATGATAATGATAATTGTATTAATAATGATAATAATTATAAGAATAACAATAATAATAACAATAAAAATAATAATTATATCATTAATTTGATAAGAATAAAGGTAAAAATAACAGTAATAAGAATAAGAATAAACTATAATATTATTAACCCCGGGGTAGCTTATGTACTGTTTTCCCAGAGGGCTCTATAATCGGTAGCCCGGTTTTATGATTTGCGCGGCAAATTCAACGCTCAATGAATTTAAAGTATAAATCCTAGTATACCAAGTACCCACTCAATACACCTGGGTCGAGGGTGGCAATAAGTAAAACAATTATTTCTATAAAACTCTTGATTCAAGAACTATTCAAGTTCTATTAAATAATGTTTTTAAGATTCTGTTCTTAACCTCACGGTTATCATGGTTATGGCTATTTTCTAAAGTGACTGGCGATATCCAACGGTCTCACAATTTTATTTATTTCCATACTTCACGCCAAATGAATTAAATGAATTTCATTAACAATCACTCTCTATTTATACTTTAAAACCCGCTTGAAGTCTACCTGCAATGAATATGATTCCGAAATAAGTTAGAGAAATTTATCTCAGAGAAAGTTACCTGGGGTAGTTGTGAGGGATAATATTTTCCTAGTATCATGACATTATAGGTTGCAAATATTGTGTTTTAGCATTACAATGAATGTTTATAAGATAAAAATTGATGTCAGGTTGTCTATGTTTGAGAAAAAATTACATTTCTTTAGCATTTTCATGGTATCGCCTTTAGATTCAGATTCAGATTCAGATTCAAGCACATTTATTTTCTTCACATATTCTGTATGTATTCTGAATGAGGATGAAATAATGGGGAAAATGATTGGTTGGGTATTGAGAGGTCATGAGAAAATGAAAACAGAGAATATTAATTGGACAGATAATAATGTTCATTAGGGTAGCGAGATGTATCATGATAATGATGATTATGCTAAAATAATATACTAAAAATTTATTTATTCTATTTGTTTCATTGGCCATGCATGTTGACCACAGCAACTAAAGGAAATGTCGAGTTTTTAAACGTGTTAGCACTCCCCCTTCCTCCCCCTTCTCTCTCTCTCTCTCTCCCTCCCTCTCTCTCTCTTCTTCTCTCTTTCTTCTCCCTATTTCTCTCTTTACTCTTTTTATTTTATTATGGTTTCAAAACTATACAGAGTAACAAACAGCCATGTAATCATCAGCATTATTGCCATAACTAAATTACCATGTTAATATCGCATTATCCTCTCAAATTCATGATCCAAAACTTTTTTTTACGCCGTTGGGCAATTCACGTTCCCGGGCATGTTCTTCTAACTAAATTGGCTAGCAGAAAACTCAGGTTATGAGTGTTGCAATAATTCGTTATGTTTATATATATCTTTCATTAATTTTAAAGCACTGGCAAAAAATATATATTTTCAATGCGGTGGTTCTTTATACTGTATATTCAAAGAAACTAAACAATATTTTGCTATGAAGTTGGATTTTTTCCCCTTCAATTTTCTTCACCGAATTAGCGCGCTCATAAGTTTAGGATGGAAGATGGGAAATGGGATTGTTGCAAACAGTACAAAAGACAATTTATATAGGATTGATTGCATTGCTTATTCAAAAGCAGGGATGAGTTATCTGCTTTGTTATCGCACACAAAATCCCAAGGATTACCGAATCCGTTCTCCAGAAGCAATATTCTCACCTTTCCCCAGCAGGGGATTTAAGAATCATGAATATGAGAAACAAGCTTTGAATGTTATATCACACTCCGCTTTCTGTTTTCACATCAGCTCATATACAGTATGTTTAAAGGGCATGTATTCTAGAGATTTAGCAGTGAATGATAAGATAACTAAAAATGCAAAGCGAGGCGAGTATACTTTTGGGGGAATTAGGAGATCCAACTCTTGCCTCACTAATGCCTCTCTTATCCCTATTTCTATATTCCATACTCTCAAGAGCCTGATATATTCGTAATATTTATAAGGATCTTAGCAGAAGTGCTGATTGTATCACAGAAGTAAAGAATATGAAAAGCATTGTTAATTTTTACATTTATCCCTTTGTAATCAAAAGGAGCAAACAGTCGTAGATTAAGAGAATACGGCGTGAGTGCTAGATCAGAGGAAATCTTATTTAGATAAGCTTGAATTTCCTTGTACAGTATCTCATTTTCATATTTCTTTATCAAGGATTATTTCGATTGAATGATTAACCCTTATAAATATATATTCTTTGAAAATAAAGGGAAGGGTGGAAAGATTCATCCAATTTCATCAAAGCCATTTATGCAAAAAGGGGGTACAATTTTGTTTGAAATGCATTTGCTGCTGTGTATGAATTTCCCTCGTCATTGTTGCTTGGTATTCATTAACTTTATTCTGTATGGGGGGTTCTTGAGAGCGTTTGTGAGACATGGGAGGGGTGAGGGTCTTTTTTAATCCCCACCATCATCGGCGATAGGAGGTGGTGGTTGTGGAGGTTGTAGTTAAGTTCTAACGATGAGGAGGAGACGGAGGATAATGATGATGAAGAGATGGGGGTGGTTGTGGTGGAGATGGTGGCGGCGGTTGTGGTATTGGTGGTGGTGGTGGTGGTGGTGGTGGTGGTGGTGGTTTTGTGTTCGGTGTTGGTGGTTTTTAGTGTTGGTGGTTATGGTGGTGGTTATGGTGGTGGTTATGGTGGTGGTGGTGGTGGTGCATGGTGGTGGTGGTTCCAACGATGATCATGGGATGGTGGTGGTGGCATTGGTAGTGCCGGTGGCGGCGGCGGCGGTGGTGGTGATGGTTTCATAGGTTGTGGTGGTGATGGTGGTGGGTTGGTATTAATGGTTTTGGTGTTGGTGGTTTTTGGTGTTGGTGTTGGTGGTGGCGGTGGTGGTGGTAGTGGCAGTGGTGGTGGTGGTGGTGGTGGTGGTGTTAATTCCAACGATGATGATGATGGGATGTTGGTGGTGGTAGTGGTGGTGGTGGTGGTGGTGGAAGGGTGGTGGTGGTGGTGGGGGTGTTGATGGAAGTATTTGCTGTGGTGATGGTGAGGATGGTGATGGTGGCTTTTTAGATTTTACGTCGTTCTAAATTTCTTGTTCTGTTCTTTTTGGGAGGGGTATTGCGCTGTGCACAAAACTTTGGACAGATTATGCTTCATTGATTACCAGGTTTAAAGTGATTGTGTAAATTTATAATTGTTTAGATTTATCGTAACATTATTTGTACAGATATAATCAAGCTAACCAGTTCTGAAGAGTACGTTGCGCCTGTGTAAGGAATCAGTGATCAACTTCAGACTAGCAACCATTATTCGCCATGAACAACCCGCTGACTCTTGACGATGTAATGACGGAGGTTGAAGAAAGGGTCTGTTTTTCATGGATCATCCATTATTCAAACAATTCTGAATTATTAATTATATTCCAATCAAATAATTATTCACTTCATAATTAGGTTTACTAAACTTGGATGGGTATTATTTTGTTTGATGCTAAATAAACCATAGGCATAATAAAAGTGTGTAATTGTAAGGGAGGGAGAGAAGGAGAGAGAGAGAGAGAGAGAGAGAGAGAGAGAGAGAGAGAGAGTTGAACAAAATTCGATGTAATGAAAGAGGTTGAAGAAAGGTTTGGTTTTTTCATGGATCAACCTTAATCAAAATAAACTGAATTATTAATTTTATTCCAATCAAATCATTATTTACTTCGTGATGAGGTTTGCTAAACTTTTGTGGGCATTGTTTTGTTTGATGCCAAATAAAACACAGGCATAATAAAAGTGTGTGATTGTGAGGGAGGGAGAGAAGGAGAGAGAGAGAGAGAGAGAGAGAGTTGAACAAAATTCGATGTGATGACGGAGGTTGAAGAAAGGGTCTGTTTTTTTTTTCATGGATCGTCCATTATTTAAAAAATTCTGAATTATTAATTTTATTCTAATCAAAGCATTATTTACTTCTCAATGAGGTTTACTGAAATTTTGTTGGCATTGTTTTGTCTGATGCCAAATACTACATAGACATAATCATAATAAGAGGGAGAGAGACAAAATGAAAAGACTGAGGGGGATTTTAAGAGAGAGATGGGAAAAGAGCTAGAAAGGGATAATGAGAAGTGAAGTAACCTTATGAAATGATACTGGATGAAAGGAAAACAAGACATAGGGGAAATGAAGTTGAAGAAATAATAGGCTTAAGAGATAGAGAGAAAGAAAGAGAGAGGGGGGGGGGGGGGGGGGGGAGAGAAAGGGAGTAAGCAGAGAGGCCACATGGACACCAGGAAGAAATTATTGGAAATGTGACCGACTACGGAAAGAGAAGGAATAAATATGGAGAGTGAGTGAAAAAGAGAAGAAAGAAAAAGGGGGACAGGAGTGAGAGTGAAAGGAAGATATATAACTAGAAAGAGGCCAAAATTAGCCTAAATTAAGGGGGTGAAAATGAGGAAGATGCAGAGAGAGTAGAGAGACAGGGGGGGGGCGGGGTGTGGTCGGATTGGAAAAATGTCTGATTAGTGGAAAGTGAGAGGGAGAGAAAGAGAGGAGAGAGAGAAAAGAGGGAAGTTCAAAGAAGAAGGGAAGGAGAGAAAAGGAGGGGAAAGAGGAAAAGAGGGGAATGGGAAAGAGGGATGAAAGTGATGAGAAAAGTTGAATGAAAGCGAGCAACAAAGAGAGAAATGAATGGTTGAAGATTGAACGCAATGATGAATTTAATGATCGTCATAATAGCGACTGCACATCATTTGGGATGCGATGCAAAGAGATCTGCACCGAGGCATTCAACACCACCGCCAGTTGGTGTATACGAAAATCCTAATTAACACGGAATGTTAGGTGAGGCATGTGTAAAGCGGGACAATGAAATACGAGATACTGCTTTCAGCATGTTCAGTGGGGGTTAATTATTTTGTACTTCATTAAAAAAGAAATCTGCATCGGAGCGACTTTTGATAAACCTATACCTAGTATCTTTCTCTCCAATGTAGAGTGAAAATCCATTCTTTTAGGGCAGGGTCGCCAATCCGTTCTAAATTTTCAATAAGACCTCAGCTCAAAATAGGGGGTGGGGCATAAAGTTTTTTAGGGGGTGTACAAGCACCGAAAATTTGCTGACAAGCAAGCAAAAAAAAAAAAAGAAGAAAGAAAATCCTCAGCTTAAAATGTGTGTGTGTGTGTGTGGGGGGGGACATACCCTGTTTGACCCCACCCATAAAGTTTGGGGAAGTGTTCCCCCCCCCCCCCCCCGTGAAGGGCATTTTTTAAAAAGGGATATATTCGTTTTAGAGTGGAACCCACGCCCGACATAGTGAAATCCACTCTCAAAAGAGTCATTCAAACCTCAACTTTGGACAGAGGTCCAGTCAATTTTAAGTGCATTCATCTCCTGAATAAGGGATCCATAATTATAACGGCTAAAAGTGGATTTCCACTCCTCTACAAACTAAGAGAATAAACTAAAGAATGAAGGTTACGCTTGTATTGAGTGCAATGAAAAAAGGGAGAAGTATTGGGAACTTGCAATTTCTGACTCGTACGAATTTGTGTAATATTCGTTTAAATCCTCGCATCGATAAATAATCTTGAATGATTTCAAAGGATATCCACACTGGAAAGTTTCAAGAAATAGGAAATGGACTCAGTATGATAATGTTGGTTTAAAACACATCTAAATGCAAAGCAGATTTCGCCTAAGCTTTGAAACTTAGATCGGGAATGCAAAAATAGAGGAAATTACTCCATATAGCAATATTTGCGAATGTGATTTACCAACAGAATATTTCTATGTAGTTTCCACAGACCTTACCCACCTTCCCTGGTACTTCAAGAAGGCCGTTAATCATGTACCCGATCATGTTACGAAAAAGGGTACTTGTCGGTTTTCTGAAAGTTTATTATGTCGAAGATTCATTTACTCCAAAGGTAATCCAAAAGGTTCGATATTCCGGAGGTTTGTAATTCATTACGCAAATATTTAATCTATAATCTCTTGTAGTTGAGACATATTAATAGATTGAGATGTACGTCGACTCGTAGCTTGCTTATGATAATTATTCAAATTATACGAGCTTTGTGAATATGGTGAATTAGAGCAAGAAGTTACTTATCTCAGCACAATAATATTGCAATTTCGCGAATGGTCAGCTTTGCGGCACGGAATATAAAGAACTTTTGGTCAATCAGCCATTATGGTCATGGCAGTGGGTAGTCTTTACTGTGTGGTCTTGCTTCGCTACCGTTACTTAAGCTTCGACAGTGAACAACAAAAATTTCACGCGGTGGTCAGTTCAAAGTAGGGTCCATGGTCAGTTTTTTTTTCAGTGGTCTTGCTTCGCTTCGGTTCAACTGCCACCTGCTTCCTGCAGCGGCTATCGTTGGGTATTGCTGCATGATTTCGTAGATCTTTGAAGATTAGAAATGCATGGATTGTTTAATTTTGCTTTCCAATCTGTTTTTTAATTGCTTTAATTGGTGCTGCATTGTAAACCTGAAAATAAATTTTATGTTAATTCGTATGAGGATTTGATAAAGGAATGTGAATAAAATAGGGATTAACGGAAGATTAAAGCATATATGAGAAGGTGACTAATTTGGGAATTGCTGCCTGATTTCGTAGACCTTTGAGGATTACAAATGCAGTGATTGTTTTATTTTGCTTTCCAATCTGGTTTTTAATTGCTTTAATTGGTGCTGCATCGTAAGCCTGAAAAGAAGATTAATATATAAGAAAGTGACAAAATTAAAGAACAGGGAAAATTTAAAAACAGGATATGAAATCATTATTGAACTTCCAATGGTTAGTTATAATATTTGAAACAGTATATTGGCATTAAAGAAATCTTGGATGTGATTAACAAGCAGCATTCATGATCACGTTATTCTGGGTTTTTTTTTATTAAGATAAATAACGAATAAGAGAAATGATTTGATCTCTCTCTCTCATCCACCGTGCACTCATTTAAATAATGAAAGGCGATAACAACTGTTCCCCTTCAGAATGTTAAATTAACCCATTCGTGACATAGGTCCACATTTCGTGGTTTGGCCTAATATCTTTTGATGCAAAGCCCTAAAAGTCATACCAAATACATGAGCAGAAAGAGCAAAAAATTCTACACAAACTGTGCCCATTTTGGTTGCGTCAATATTTGTTGTTTGATGCTGAAATTTTTTTAAAGGAAAATAAGCATTAAAATCCTTAAATTGGCAATGTGATAGAAAGTTTAAAATCACCGTTTTTCCCTGCAAATTGGCAACTTTTTGATTTCTCATCATAATTTCTGTCAATGTATATTCATTTCAGATACATGACGTTTTATAAGAAAAATGTAGTAATAAAATAAAAACGTTGGTGTTGCCAATTTGAAGCATAAAAGCTGATCAAATTAGGCTTTAAATAATTCCTGTCACGAATGGGTTAATACTGAATTTTCAAAGATTATTATTTGGAACAGAATAATGGCATGAATTAAACTGTAAGAACACTGAACTTTGAAAATAGAGAATAATGTGTAAAATTTTGATTGAAATTGAACGGGTGAGTGAAATATCTGCAACAGTTGCAAGCGATTAATAGCAACAAAGAAGTTCATGACAGTGTGAAGAGATGTGGTTATCAAGGGAAGATCATGAGAACAAAATGCCATGGTTCAATGGAACTGTTAATCGGTAATTAACTAAATATTAATTTTGTTGAAAAGTGAAAAAAGAATATAACAAAAACGGTGAAATTAAGAGAATTGCATGATTATAATGAGTGCAAGATGTTGCCTGGTATCATGACGAGAACGTGGATCATAATTCAGAATACTCATACTCACGGTTCGTCACTTCCTGTGTTTTAAAAGTTCAATAGCTTGAATGATTTGTTGAATTATATGAAATTAGTTCCGAACTTTATTTCTTGAATCCATCGACCATGCTCACTCACTAAAGAACACACGGGCCTTAAATTGTGCCAAATTTCATTAAAATGTGTTACATTACTGAAGTTATCGAACGGAAACCAGTGTTCACAAGATTTTGTTACGGACGGACGGATGGACGGACGGCAGCGTTACTTCATCCCTCTTCGACTTCGTCGGCGAGGGGATATATATATTATCTGAGGGTGATCCGCGAGAAATAGCCTGATATTCAATATAGATTGTCGTCTTTGTCGACAGGTCCCGTGTATGTTTAGTTTAGAGCACTTAGATTGTAATTTTAAGAGTGGCTGCGGCTCTGATTTACAAGACGGATGAAATGCTTATACGAACAAGGCAATTAATTAAGAGGATATGGGAATGGTGTCTTCTTTTTACGTTCGCCCCATCTCCTCTTAGTTCCGACCCCCCCCCCCCTCTCTCTCTCTCTCTCTCTCTCTATCTATCTATTTGTCTATCACTCTCACCTTCCCCTCTCTTTCTCTAGTTTTAGCGATTTATGTCATCGTTACTAACAGACCAAGCGTTATTGTTAATTATTGTTTAATATTATTAAGCCAAGTTCGTAGCAGAAGTGTATCACTATTACCATCTGGCCAAATTACGCTTGATCTGGATTAAGTGTTATCTGTGTTATAGGGCATTTATTTAATGAATCAAATCCATTTGTTCAACTTTCTCCGAAACCGATCGAATCTATTCATTGTGCCAATGCAGTACTCATCATAATCAAGCCATCTTTATCATCATGCAATTCGTATGTATTCAGCTGCACTCGGACATAATGAAGAACTTTTACAGTCCCTTTTTTTTTTAATGAAAGGAGATCAGAAGTGTGACTCGTAGATCATCTTGTGTGCAATGTTGTTAATGTCCATTTCGTAACATTTTAGCGCGTTTTCGGCGTGCGTGGCGCCACGTGCGAGAAGTTGAATAATGCGAGCGGAACGTTTCTGGGCGTGTGCCGTGTGTGTGTGAGTATTGTTGCTCTAATTTACGCGACAGCCACCCCCCTCCCCCGGTACATTGTAAATTATCTCTTTGATTGTTTATCGAATTCTCTCACGGTTATTATTCACATTGGTCATATTTTTTATAGTGAGTTAACTTGTCCCAAAGCGTCTCCACCATCAACATCTCCAAGCACTTGAAGTTGATTACAGCTAATGAAAAATATATTTTTTTAATATGCTTGCTATGATCTATCTAAACAGGTTTGCAGGCATTTTGAATCATCATGTTTATTGCGCTATAAATGTTGAATTACCCAATTTATGTGAAGGCTTTGACAATGAAGAGAAACAATCATCGGCGATGGGTTGCAGTAAAATTCAATGTTACTCAAATTTAGACATTACTTTTTAAATCATTTTGGTAAGAATATTTTAAGACAAAATTCTGGTGTCGATAGCTGCTCGAGAATAACTCGTTTGATTTCATTAATGCAGTTATTAAAACGCGACAGATTTTTCCTATGATTATTTAATAAATCTCAAACGGTTTAAGCGATTTCAAAATCTTGATTCTTTATTTTAAGGCTTAAAAGCGCCCAGTAATTCAAGAATTTCTTTATTTTTTTTTTTTGTTCCTGTTCTATTAATCGACCAAGATAATCCATCAAGACAATCATATTTTAGGATTCGTTTGCGTAATTTCCTCACTTATCGTTGTCAAGGCAGTTGCAGCGATTCAATTAATAAAAGGCAGTTGTAGTAGTAGTAGGTGGTAGTAGTAGTAGTAGTAGTAGTAGTAGTAGTGGTAGTGGTAGTGGTAGTGGTAGTAGTAGTAGTGGTAGTAGTAGTAGTGGTAGTGGTAGTAGTAGTAGTAGTAGTGGTGGTGGTAGTAGTTGTAGTAGTAGTGGTAGTAATAGTAGTGGTAGTGGTGGTAGTGGTAGTGGTAGTGGTAGTAGTGGTAGTAGTAGTAGTAGTAGTGGTAGTAGTAGTAGTAGTGGTGGTGGTGGTGGTAGTAGTGGTAGTGGTGGTGGTGGTGGTAGTGGTAGTAGTGGTAGTAGTGGTAGTAGTAGTGGTAGTGGTAGTAGTGGTAGTAGTGGTAGTAGTAGTGGTAGTAGTGGTATTGGTGGTGGTGGTGGGTAGTGGTAGTAGTAGTAGTAGTGGTGGTGGTGGTGGTGGTGGTGGTAGTAGTAGTAGTAGTAGTAGTAGTAGTAGTAGTAGTAGTAGTACACTCTAAAAACAAATTAGTTAAAATGACTAGATAATGGATCAACTGGGTGCAACTGATATATCTAGTCATAAAAGTTACTATATTCTAATCAGAAATGACTGAGTTCTAGTCAAAATAGACTAGAAAATAGTCACAAGGACTGAGATATAGTAAAAAAAAAAAAAAAAAAAAAAGACTGGTATTTTACTTGCAACCAGCTGACCCTTTCATCTAGTCATTTTTAAATGATTTGTTTTTGAGAGTGTAGTAGTAGCAGCAGCAGTATTTATTTCAGTATTTTCACAAAACAGGTAGTACAATAATGAGTGTAATAAAAAAGAACATCAGTTATAAATACATATGTCTAAATGGCCGCCTTCTGAGTGCAACAGTTAGCGGCCGGGGAAAAGGAAAGCCAATTCAAACACTAACCTTAATCTTCCCTATTCCGGACCAACTGATGCACGCAGAAGATCGGTAAAAAACAAAAACCAAATAACAATAAAATGTAACAATTCTTAAGTTACCATCTTGACATCTATGGGGGAGAACCAAAACTTGGGAGGAAAAGGTGAAATCGATTCCTCGAAGGACGAACAAGTGCATTTTGATAATAAGTGATGTCATAAGCCTTCGGGCACTTAAATATTGATATAATTTCCGAGCTATGCCACTGACTCGAGACAAGATACACGATGCTACACCAACTTGAACTACTGTCACTATCACGTACCAGCACGTTTTTCAATCAATATCAACACTATTGATGTTCTTTCCAGTATTATCCAACCATTAAGTGCATGTTGATCAATTTTCCAAAAGGTTCCCCCCTCCAGGTATATTACAGAAAGCGGGAAGTCGAAACTAATGTTGACACTTTAAATTGGTAAACAAAAGCCTGAAATGGTTATCTTTGAAAGCCATTAATTACGCGAGTAACGTTAGGCCTCGAAGAGTGATGCACACAACATCGTCTAAATGGAATTAACAGTTGTCTGCAACACCAGAGTGTGAGCAAAAGTATATTCTCTCTCTCTCTCTCTCTCTCTCTCTCTCTTTCTCTTGTGCTGCCTGGAATTCTTATGTAGCCTTTGAGCAAGTTTGCGGCTCCATCTTGTCTTAGCATTGCGTCAAAAGTGATCACAACGACTGGTGTTTTTCCCCGTTTGGGCGTCTCTTTCCTTCTTATTTGCTTAATCGATATTCCTCAGATCTTTACCCCCCCCCCCCCCCCTTAATTCTCCATTAGAACCATGGATCCGTTACTTAAGACAAAATACAATGTTTATTTTACTATTAACTGTTGAATATGGAAAACAGATCAAACAGTCATAGTTCATACTTGAATTGTCATGAATGTATCTGTTCTTTCTTTCGCAATTGCAGAGTCCTATGGAGGAGTCCTTCACATCCTCCCATCTGTCGGGTAGCAGTCCCACCATGCTGGATACCCTGAGCCACCCGGACAGCCCCGGTTCCCCATCATCACCTCATCCACCAGGGTCCGGCCAACGTCCCATGATGTCCCCGAACCAATGCCACACTGTGGTCCTCTTCAGTACCCCTATAGCAGCTATTTACATCGATGGCAAGGAGCGGTTATGCCTCGCCCAGATCTCTAACACCCTCCTCAGGAAATTCAGCTATAACGAGATCCACAACCGAAGAGTAGCTCTGGGAGTCAACTGCGTCCAGTGTACCCCCGTTCAACTGGAGATGCTGCGTCGAGCGGGAGCCATGCCAGTTAGTTCCAGGCGATGCGGGATGATCACCAAGCGAGAAGCTGAGAGGTTGTGTAAGTCGTTCCTGTGCGAAAGCCGACCGCCCAAGCTCCCTGAGAACTTTGCTTTTGATGTCTACCACGAATGCGCTTGGGGATGCCGTGGTGACTTTGTCCCATCACGCTACAACAGCTCAAGAGCAAAGTGCATCAAGTGTTGCTATTGTGGCTTGTACTTCTCACCGAATAAGTTCATTTTTCACACCCATCGGATCGCAGACTCGAAGTATCGTCCTCCTGACGCAGCAAATTTCAATTCCTGGAGACGCCATATTCATCTAGTAGATAGAAGCCCAGAGGATGACCTTCTACAGGCTTGGGAGGACGTTAAGGCTATGTTTAATGGTGGAAGTCGGAAACGATCTAATCCACCCAACCCTTCTGCATCTCATTCCCCATCCATCCCATCCAGTGATGCCATCTCGTCAAGTCCACCGATGACAAAACGCAAGAGGCAATCCTTGAACTACCAGGATGCTGATCCAGTTATTCAGCTCAGATCGAATTCAGTCGATCCCAGACTTGACTACTTTCTGTCGACAGCGACGTTCGGTGGTGGCAACATCCATACACCACAGGCTAACCGACCATCAACCCCATCAGTGGAAGACAACCCAATGGCAGGAGCCCAGCCATGCCAGCTGTACTCCAATACCGCGAAACTTCGTCAGCAATTCTCGGCACATGCTTTAGCGAACAGAAACTTGTATGCAGAATACCTCTCAAATGTGGGAAAGCTCCCTTACCCACTAGCAGCCTCATTCTGGCCTAAGACACCAAGTCTAATGCCTCCATTGGCTGCCCACTTTCCGAGAGATCTTCCTCCATTCGACCTGAAAAGCTTGGCCGATCAGCGTGCCCATTCTTTGAGCAAAGAGTCTTTGGCACTTGCGGATATTGAGGGGAATTCCCGTGATGATGAAGCACTCCGTGACCTTGAGAACTGGGAAAAGGCTCGTTTCTCGATGGCTGAGCGCCATTTCAATCTGAGAGACATGAAAATTCCAGGCAAAGCCGAATTCCATTATGGATCAGCTTTCCGGCCAGTCATGGCTAACGGGGTCGAGATGTCGGACTCGGCCATGGCTCTCCGATCACAGTCAGGGGACTCCGCACTGCGTGGTGACCCACCCTCTTTCATTCACCACATTCATGACATTTCGAAAAAGTCCTCTCACGACCCAACTCCAGGGGACATCTTTCGTATCAAGGATTCCTTTCCTACCAGGGATCTTCCTGCCTCAGGGAGTGTTCCGACCAGACCGGTGGATTTCGCCAGGTACTTCCTGGACGACAAGCATTGGGGTCGTGAAGGAAGGGAGGGATCAGCTTTCCTATGGAGACAGCAGAGAGAGAAGAGACTGGATGACCTTCTCTTTCGAGTAGCCAGGAAGGAATGTGAACGTAAATCAAAGAATGGTGAAGTAGGAGAAGGGAAGATGAACCAGTCTTCTGTCATTCAGGACGCAGAGGCCAGTACATCCTGCGAATCGCCCGATTCCAAACTGGAGGTAAGTAATCCCTATTACTTTACATATTGAAAGTTTTATAGTCCATAATAATCAGCCAAGTTAGGCCTACACTGTGCGTATGTTCATGTATAGAATTTCTTTCAAATATTAAGCAGATTAAGCCGAAAAAAAAAAACAAAGGAAGCAAACAAGCATAAATAATATCTTGAGGTCACAGTTTGGGATTTTAAAGTTTTGCATGGAGTAAGTTCAAGATGAGGCTAGATGTATCTAAACTTTTTGTGACCTCATACCCGCGGATTCAATCTGCTCTTATAGAAGCGATATTACAGACTTATTGTTTGAATGGAGCAAAAGCAAGATATCAAAAAGAAAAAACATATTGCATTAGACGTCAAAAGTAAAATTGACAGTACGCACTGGTAAGAACACGAACACATGTAAAACGCTCGCTATGGTTTATAAATAATTGATATTATCGTATAAAACATATCGCTATTTATTATAGATCACCAGCAACAAAACGAAAATCATCTCTATTTACTTATTGCAAAAGAAAGCCCTTCGCATATTTACTGGTTCACAATATTTACCTCATACAAGACCAATATTTTGTCAGCTGAAGACTCTAACAGTATTTCAAATAAATTCACTAGAAAGTTTACTGTTCATGTTTAAGTATATAAACGATATGCTCCCATACCTCCTACCGTACTCGTAATTCATCTAATTTTCATCTAGTCAAACCAAAGTTACTTACTGCAAATAAATCTATAAGACATCATGGTCCAGACCTATGGAATTCTCTCCCAGAATGCTTTTAAATCCTGTTGCTCACTCTACTCATTTAAAACCAAAGTTGAAACAATGTTATCAGAATATTCAAGGTAAAATTTCTGGGCCAATTCTTCAGTCTTTTGTCATCATTTCTTTCATTTCAGTCATTCCCATTATCATAATCATCTTAATCATCAACATCATCATCATCATTTTAATCATACACATCATCATCATTATTCTTTCAGTTTATGTTTTCAATTGATTATTTATCCACTCTGCGTATTGATCGTGTTTACCTGTTTTATAAGATTTGTTTGGGGCTGCCATATTTTCAAGCACATTTTCTTGCAATGGCAGTCCTTCTTCCGCAAATGATTTTATCGTTTATCGTTTTCTGTTCTGTTCTGGGGGGGGGGGGGGGGTTGAAAAATAATGACTGTTATACAACTAGTTTATTAATGATTCATTGCCAAAAAAGTATACTTTTTAATTTTGTTTCAGATATTTTACTGAAAAATCAAATCAAATCAAGAAGTAGAAAGGTAAACATTATCAAATTGTTACATTTTTCAATCCCTTCTTTCATCAAGAAGGATAACCTGATTATACACAATTATGGTATATGATTTCAGATATTTTACCGAAAAATCAAACCAAATCAAATCAAATCAAGAAGTAGAAAGGTAAACATTATCAAATTGTTACATTTTTCAATCCCTTCTTTCATCAAGAAGGATAACCTGATTATACACAATTATGGTATATGAATCGACATGATAATTAAATGTATTACTTATTATTATTTAAAGCGCACAAGGACTTTTAACGAGTAATCTGCGCTATTATTATTGTTCGTGGTGTTGTTGTTGCTATTATTATCATCATAATCATTTTATCAGTATCATTATTATTATCATTGCCATCATCTTTACCACTAACACCACCACCACCACCATCAGCATCATCAATTTTGCACTCTACTACAAAGTCATTATTCTCTAGATTTTTACATTTGACGAAAGAAATGTACATGTGTATATACGTTATAATGTGTATTTTAAACTAGACGTATTACTATTATTTATTTGTATGGAATTTGAAGTATGTTTGGCTAAGACTATGAAAATATTTTTTTTTTAAATAGTAACATGCTGGTTGAGTTGTGAAAATACAAGGAGAAATATGGAAAGGAAGAAAGAAGGAGGGAGATGAGGAGAGCAAGATATGGGAAGAGAGAGAGAGAGAGATGTCTAGAAGTTCATGCTTTATGGTAAGGACTGATGTGTTCATTATCATGATTACGAAGACCACTCAGTACTACTGAACACAAGCAAATACTAGAATATTTATAAATCATTTACAAAGCATATCTTTAAGTCATCCACGTTTTTTTCAATAAAAGGCTAACGAAGGTGGATTATTTAATTCCATCTAATCAGAAAGAAAATTTCACGTTTGCCTCCAGCAGAATTCGCTCTGTAGGTGAAACTGAAATAAGATTATAGCATTTCTCTATTGTAATTTTATTTTTCATCTTGTAATGAAAAATATGAGAACGTGACTTCCTTTCAAATGACGTTGATGAAACACCACCAGGAGAGAGTTAGCCGTGGTGTGTGTATGTAGTTTTATTTGTAAGCAGAAGGGTTGAGGGTGATTTTTAAAAAGACCGATCAGGAATTGCCAGAGCGTTCATTAATTTCTCCCCATCCCAGAGACACCCAGCATATAATTCCTTCGCCCAGACCCCCCCCCCCCCCCCTCTTCCTCCCACGTAAACCAAACATAGCCTACCCACATACCCAATATCGAAAAGCATGAATAATCTAAGTTGATCAAAGGTATTTTATTCTCTAAGCTCACCGCGTCCAATATAACATGAGTTTATGTAAGTGGAATCACAAATGGGAAAGATTGTTTACGTAGAGGAATATTTAGTAAACTTTGCTAGTAATAGTTTTTAGTTTTTGAATGCATTTTCGGCTTTATTTTTTTTTTCATTTTTTATTTTTTGCTCATAACAATAGATATGTACAGACCTGATAAAAATTGCATTAAAGTAGACTTTTAGTAGAGGTGAGATCATTGTTATTCTGGTGACATTAAACAGTTTCTTGGCGCAAGCTTAAAATGTATTAGAATTCTGACTTTTGGTACTAACCATGCTAAAGATGGGGAAAAAAAAAACAATACTCATGTCTAGGTGGTGCAAGGCCATCGACTTCAGTAATAATATGGGGATGCACCCCATGCTAGAAATCCAGGGCTATTCACTTGTAATTCCCGTTGGCATGGCCAGGAGTAACGTCAGCTGCCATGCGTAGGGAACATTACCCCGAAGATATGACAGTGATTACCTTTCTCCGGATCGACAGCGAGAGCTATAGCAAACAAAATAAGGAATCATTGGCGAAGAAATAATAATATCAGCGGGAATGGATTCTTAATCAAGAATTGATGCCCGCCCGCCGCACAAAAACATAATCATTTATTAGAAAGGATCTCTCTCTCTCTCTCTCTCTCTCTCTCTCTCTCCCTCCATCTCTCTCTCTCTCTCTCTCTCTCTCTCTCTCTCTCTCTCTCTCTCTCTCTCTCTCTCTCTCCCTCTCATTTTCGGGCATCCTCTGGCTACGCAACAGCTTGTTGGCGTAACTCTGCCGTCATCCAGCTGATTATCCATAACTCTCATTCGTTATCTATATGAATGTCACATAATATGCTATCTTCCCCATACAAAAGCATCATATGAACTATTAAATATTCTACTAATTACCTTTTTAACAATGACTGCCCTGTGAGATGGAATGTCGATTCAGTGGTTTAATCATGTTACTGAATATCATTTTTTAAAAGTCAATTATTGAAAAGAGAATGCCCAAGTCACGATTCTCATAAAGGTGATGTTGATTAATACCGCACTCTTCGTCTTATTTTTTTCAATGATTTTCACATATGATATCGTAATGTTTGTCTGCAATTATGTGCTTATACAACGATTACGCTTGTTTACTATTATTATTTTTTTTTTTTTTAGAAACAACTGTTTTGATTTTAATTGACCAATAAGGATTAAATAACTGTACTCTTAAAACTTAATTGTTAAATATCCATTTAAAAGGGCCGAGAAGTGATTACATTTTCAAAATGGTAGATAACCACTTTGAACATGCTGGATTCCTCGGTCCTTTAAAATGGTGATTTAACCTTTAAGGTTTTAGAGTGTATCATCGAAATGACAAATAAACATAAAACATCAAAATAATGATCTGATATTGTCCACTGATACATGCATGTTTATGTTATGACATTTTTTCAGTCCTGAAACGGTCAACTTAGTAGGATGATAATATACGATGTAAGGAGAATGGATAAATAGACATTATACGTAAATTAATAATTAATGAAAAGAAATGACATCGTCTTGCAAGCTATGTTTTCACGTATTTAGTTCAGGGAAATGCCCGTTTAGTCGGTGAGTTTGTATTCTGCTCTGCATACAACAAACCATTTCCCTGCAACAATCAGGATTATTGCAACTAGGTGAGAATGGTTTATTAACTGTACGATCACTAAAATCAGTTTGCCAGAATGGTTGAAAATGGTATATAATGGCACTCAGTTTTCGGTTTTGCCAAAAAAAGGAGCGAGGGGTATGATTATGAGGATGCAGCATTATGTACGAATTCTAAGCGTTCTTCAAAGAATGCCAAGTGATGGCAAAATTAACGTGCATGTCTCGGCAAATTCTCTCCCCCTTCCCTAGCCCTCAACTCGAGCTTGCTAATTCGCTTCGGAGACGAGTTTGATAATAACTGAACTATATTGTCGCATAGCTGCAAGCAAATCGGACCCCCGGTGGACCCAGAACTCGAAAGATTGCGAATTAAAGATAACAATTTAAAAGATAACTGTTATTCAACTATAATTGCAGGGGCGTTTACGACAGCTCGACGACGGATTGTGAGTTGGGCATGTGCCGGCTGGGAATTGACGAGGAAGCGGGAATGAGATTTGTAGCGAAGATGAAATGAAACTGTTCGTTAATACCGCATCTTCGCGCTTAATCGAACCGTTTTCGTCATAATTATGATTGTTATTTCAAGTAAAGTTGATTTATTTTCTTTGCATTTGCGTGAAACAAACTCATGATACATTACCATGACAGCATGGAGTAGATTCGTAGGTTATAATGACGTTAACCCTCCTTGCATGGCCCCTGACCCCCCCCCCCCCCCAACACACAAACACATTATAGGTGTCCCTCGCGTGTACCTGGCATGATTCGATGTTTTTGTTTGTTTGTTTGTGTGCGTGTTTGTTTGTTTTGTAACGGTCAATAATTAAAATGCCATGGTTATGATGGTAACGATTAAAATCGTTTAATCATGTTTTTTTACAGCAACATGTCGAACTACATCTTTATATTTTTCAAAGTCATTCAAAGCTCACTAGTCTTTAAATGCACTACTTTGTTTCCATGCTAATGTTTAAACAACAATAAGGTTTCAACTTTTTGTAGGCCCTCAATAGAAACTTAACGCCATTTTTATTATAGGAAATGAGTTGAAGCATAGCGAAAACACGCAATCTGGTTAACGATGTGAAGTTAATTATGCCGAAAGAGAGGAACATTCTTCGACGATGCTCTATGAGCATGAATGATTAGCAATCAGCGGTCCCCCTTTTCTCAGTAAAGTGTTTAATTTTTTTTTGTTATCAGTGCTGCTTCTTTTAAAAGCATGATAACATGATAACATGATAACAATCGCCCGCGTATATAGCGAACACTGGTTGCTTACACGCAAAACCATTATGTAAACCAGCGGGAAGCGCGCGACAGCCGCCGCAGCTCGGGGCGGCCCGGCCGAGGAAGAGGCGTGTAGCGTGCGTAGAGACGTTGGGATTGCCTGTCGTTATTCCATTGTATGCCTCCGGGTGTAACGTTAATCAAAGTGATTACCTTCGTGTCAATACAGAGGGTATTTTTAGGGAAAAGAAATGGATTAATCAAGTTTATTAAAGTTCCGTCACAGAAGAGTGGTTACACGATTTGTACGTGACAATCCTGATCTTTATATTTGGTCAGTGTTGGATGAGACCCCCGAGACCGCAGTCCAGTGGTCGTCTCATAGTACAAATTGTGTAAACTAAAATGCAATAATAAAATGAAACGAATGGATGGCGATAAGAGAGAGCAAATGAACATTATTTCACAGCTTTCAAAACAGCCCCTCACTGCCATTGCCAAGTTTGGAATAAAAATAATTATGACGGGTGAGACAAATACCTCCCTGATGCAGACGCGGAGTTAGAGGGTGCCCCCTCCCCGCCTGTGCACCCCCCTCCCCCCCCCCTTTGCAACCTAATGAAAAAAAGCGAGGACCATTTTTTGCGTAAAACAGACACCTGAAAAAAATAGACTGCGCCCCTCCCCTTCCACCTCTGCCGTGATGTGCCATATTATCATCATATTATCATCATCACCAATATAATCACTACCATCATGATCATGATCATGATCATCATCATCATTATCATTATCGACAACAACATCACCATCACATCACTATCGCCACCAACTACATCATCAACATTTTCAACAACAACAAACCATTACCGTCGTCACCATCACTATTATCATCACCATCATCTTCACCATCACTATCGCCATCATCATCATTTGATCATCACCATCATCATCGCCTTCACCATCACCACCTCCACCACCACCACCACCATCATCATCCTCATCATCGTCACCATCACTATAACCATCATCATCATTTTTTCATCACCATCATCATCATCATCACCATCACCACCACCACCACCACCACCATCATCATTATCGTCATCATCGTCATCACCCACCATCATTATCACCACCATCACTATCAGCATTATCACCATTATCTACATCAACATCATCATCATCATCATCGTCACCATCACTATAACCATCACCACCATCATCATCGCCTTCACCATCACCACCTCCACCACCACCACCACCATCATCATCCTCATCATCCTCATCATCATCATCATCACCCACCGTCATTATCACCACCATCACTATCAGCATTATCACCATTATCTACATCAACATCATCATCATCATCATCGTCACCATCACTATAACCATCATCATCATTTTTTCATCACCATCATCATCATCATCACCATCACCACCACCACCACCACCACCATCATCATTATCGTCATCATCGTCATCACCCACCATCATTATCACCACCGTCACCATCATCAGCATCATCACCATTACCATCTTCATTATCATCAACATCATCACCATTATGACAATCGTCATCACTATCGCCACCATTAACATCATCACCATTATCAACAGCAACATTACCATCATCATTACCATCTTCATTATCATCAACATCATCACCATTATGACAATCGTCATCACTATCGCCACCATTAACTTCATCACCATTATCAACAGCAACATTACCATCATCATTATCATCATCATTATTCTCTTATATCATCATATGCTTATATTGTCTCCTCCAAAATCTACTCCATCTTAAGCATGTTAAGTATATTATGCCCTCAGTTGATATGGCATTTAAGCTCATAATAGTAGGGGTCATATAAATTTCCCACTGAGGTAGGCTGAAATGTTTGATAATAATTAGTCTCATTTAAAATGTATTGGTACAATTGAAAGTCAGACTATCATTCACCTAGCATCAAACTACCATTATGTAATTATTGAAACGGACATTAAAAATCGTAATAAGGTATTCATTGAAATCCATAGAGCAGAATACTCGAAATAATTATTAACCGTGTGTATTCATAGTATCCTGAAACTGATATGGGCTGACCCAATCTCACACGGGGCTATGAAAATGGAACGAAACCTAGCGATGTATGAAATACCATAATCACGTGAAACTTCATTATCTACAGGTAATAATAATTATAGCCAATATAGAATTGAAAATTACGTATGGAATGGGTCCACGGGAATTGCTTTCTTACTATCTCAATCTTACCCCGTAATGCATGTTATCAAAAAGCTTTTTTTGAGATGAAAACGCAGTGATGCGAAAAGTTAATCAAAGGATGACATGCTTTTGGCGGTTTGGGGATGGAAATCTTTCTTGAACGATGGATGATGGTGGATTAATGTAAATTTGGCCGAGTGTGAAGAGTTTATTCGGCTGGAATCTTCTGGCGTAAGTGCGGTCAAGCGGGCGATGGCGAGCCGACGAACCATACTCGCTAACGTTGGTTAGTTCTAGCTCGTGCGTAGTATCGTCAGCAAATGAAAATATTGACAAATTCAGCTTCGTGTTCGGTAAATGAGAGCATTTAAGTTGATTAAAATGACGGTTTGGTGTCTAAATGGCCTGTTGCGCCTTCTCATGCTCGAATTAGGTCTACAGCGGCACGTTTTTAGGTCTTTCAAGAAAGGTGTGAACTTACTGAGGGACGGAATGTATGCAGGTACAATATGGCAAGGGGTGGGGCGCACTGACGGCTGATGCCCATCCATCGAATATAAGTTTTCCAGTTTATACGTTCTCCGAGACAACTCAGCGAGCGAGCAATATAAATATTTAGAAATGGCCTTGAGAATTAATACAAAAGGCCTACTTACCTGAATGCTAGCAGGTTCAAAATTATCTTAGCATGCTAGGGGGAGCACGCCAATAGCTTCCAGCTAGTATATCCCCCCCCCCTTCCCACGAATCCCACCAGCTGTGCCCATGGAACGATAGGTCTCCCTCAATCGAGGAGGAATTACAATCATCTACCATTATAATTAGATTTATGATGGAATTTGATGATAATCCTTCATTATCAAAACATGTACTTAGACCAGATCATAGTTAGCATACTGACCACAAATTTTCACATATCATTTAAACATGCAGAGGTCCCTTGTTGTGCATTTTAGAATAATCACTTCCAGCATGATAGAGGTCATTGGCGGAAATCCAGGGGGGATGGAGGATATATATATATATATATATATATATATATATATATATATATATATATATATATATATATATATATATATATATATATATATATATATATATATGTGTATGTATATATATATATATACACCCCCCCCACACACACACACACACTTTTTCGAGAGGGGGTGGTGTGTAAAATTATATCCCCTCCCCACTTTTTAAAGAAGAAATAATGTAGTAAAAGAGACGTAAAAACAAAGGGAAAAGAGGAATGAAAATAAAGGAAAAACCTGGAATGATTTGAGCGGCAAGTTGATCGAAAATAGATGAATTTTTTATCATCGAAAGAGAGTGTTTTCCTTGCTCGCTTCGCTCGCTCATAATATTTAAGAACAGGTTGGTTTTGGACAGCAAACAATTGGACCAGCAAGGTATATCATAATTTGGTAATGAGGTGACCATAATACCATTTAAATATCTTATAGCTTTTGGCATAGAATGTTTCTTGATGACAAAATAAGACTTCTTTTACAGCAAGAAGTGTTTTTTTTTTCTCACTCGCTTCGCTTGATCATCGCAAAAAATAAACAAATAGTATGTATGTGGGGGTGCGGGGCGGGTGAGAGGGTGTGTGTATACTGGAGCGTGAGCAAGAAATTTGGGCAAAATATTTCGATCACCCCCCCCCCCCCAACTCCCCGAGAAGGATTTACGCCGGTGATAGAGGTGACTTATTAATAGTTTTTGTTTCAATCTCTTCATGATCTTGGAAGAATCTACAACCTGAAAATTAATCATGACATGCCTCTTGTCCATAAAGGGGCTTTCACAATGCTCGTGCGATCATTTGCGACCATTTGGTCGTAATACAGTGTTGCACACAATTGCAAACGTCGCAAACAGTCGCACCACCAATTGTGAAAGGGGCTTAACTGAATAATGATACATGACATTCATGAGCATATAATAGGTATGAGTATTGTGTTGCGTTGGTGTGTTTTAGAATTTGACTTTTATCTGCTCATGCTCAGAATACAAAATGCACTCACACGAAATGAAAGGTTTAGGTCGAATAATACTTCACATGATCTCCAACACAATGCAAGGACAAGCTCTTTCTTGAGATTTTGAACTTCATTATACATGTTCATGAGAAGCTTTGTCCTTTGCTGTTATTGTTTCTGTTATTGACCATTGTTTCTTATTTTTCCAAGTCTTCGTAGGCACAATTTGAAGCAATTTTATTTTTTCTGGCGGATCCACAAATTACAACCACTGCTTTTTCGTGGACCCCTCCATTCCCACAGAATTCACTTCTTTCGATGATCTACATGTATTTATGTGTATTTACTTATCAAGAAAAAAAAAGTAATATGTATACATATGATTTCATCTTTTCTGTAATTATACCTATGCAATGTTATTGTATTTCTTTTCTTTCTGTTAGAAATGTATAAATGCTAAATCGAATATGAATTTGTTTGAAGTAGAAAGTTATCCGCTTTCTTAAGTCTCCCGCTGGAGATACTTGGCGACTGGTTCCACGCGAAGAAGTCATTTTCTCTGCGCAGTGTATCCATGCATGCATCCTCATCCACATGCTGTTTATAATTATGTTTAGTAACAAATTATGTTTAGTAACAAAAACAACAGCAAATCAGTCAGTGACTTATATCCCTTGCTCAAATCTAATTCATATTCATCATGAAATACAAAAACTTTGGGGGAAAATTCTCTCTCTCTCTCTCTCTCTCTTTCTTGTGTTGTTTATTTCTAAAGCCTTTAAAGTCCTGCCCTTGATCAGCCCATTTCAACAACCAATTCATTTTTGAAAATTGTTATATTCTTAACGATGGCGGCTTAACCGTGCCAGTAACTCCAAATTTCACACGCTCCAAGCGAATGATTGTCACAGATAGACGCACACACAGGCCAGCATTTCTTCTAATTAAATAGTCTCACACGATGATTCATGTACCGAATTAATGAATTATTATAAACGATGTGCAAAATATCTCTTAATTTTGTTAGACGTCAAGGTTTGATTCGCGTACCATGGCCTTCACAGAGAAACAGGCAAACAAACGAGAAAAAAACAAAGAAAAAGAAAAAGAAATAACAAAATTAGACGCGAGCCAGAGTATGTCCTGGTATTTTCCCCGAAGGTCATTGTCTATGATCATGGCGAATAAATTACAAACCGTCTCTTTGTTAACAAAAAGAATCAAATAATTAGGTCTCGGTCGGCTACCCTGGATATCTCAAATAAGTAGATCAGGATGACTGCCTCTGGGCCCTGACTTGTCAACCAAGCGTTTCCCCAGACCAATGCCTCTCTGGCCAACCGCCCTATGTAGGAAAACCGTAGACCGAACATGAACCAAATTTAGTTCGAACTCACACCAATCAGCACGATAACCCTAATTAAACTAGGTTCGTAACTGAAATTATAGTTGTCTGGGGATTATTATTCACGGGGTGTTTCATAAAGCTGTTCGTAAAATTACGTCTTGACGTTTTAACAAAGTGTGACTGCAATTCCCATAATCTCAATTAAAGTGTGGAAAAAAAAAATAAATGTTTGTAAACAATGTTGATGTTAATCTACATCAGCATATTCCACCTTTAGCTGATGCGATTTATAATGATTGGGAATCCTATTTGGCTTGCCATATTCAAGTCATTCGTAAAGTCATTCGTAACTACGAACAGCTTTACGATAAACACTCCTCATGCATCATGGCGGGTAGTTATAGAGGGATAGTTGTAATGATTATCAAGGGGAGATAGAACATGTTGTATATATGTTTGCCCTAGTATCGACGAATGATGTATTACTACAAATCAATTGTTTTTTTTTTATGATGATGATAGTAGCCTATGTTTTAAGAAGAAGAAGTTTCGCATCTCAGCCCGATGGCTGAATAAACATTAAAGTTTTGAAAAAAAAAATGCATACACGACAAATGGAAATGCATCAATATTTTGCAAATTTAAGAGAAAAAGCAATACAAGGATAAATAACATGAGGTATAGAGTTATATCATCATGATCAAGAAATAAATTAATAATTACATGATAATGTGTGTGTTTGCATAATCATTAAAATGTGAAAATGTGGCAATTCAACCAAATCGTCCGTTTTCACGTAGATGTCATTAAATTTATTTATATAGATATTGATGTGTTGTATTTTCCCACTGCATATTATATCTTTTTCGGGTACATAAACTACAAATCTAGGATAAGAATAAAAATAAACGAAAATGAAACGAGCACTTATTAGAAACATAATGAGTGAATTGCTCATAAACAGAACTGTGCACGGAATCCTATATAATTTGCAACTCTTATTGCATTCAGTGAACGCTTTGGTTAATTGTAGGAATGCAGTTGGGTTCAGAATACAGGGTTAGGGTTGGGTTAGTTGAAAGGTCCCGGATTCGAGCTGCGAATTCTGTCAGGATATAGGATATAGACTTCAAAGCAATTGCCTCTTGGAGAAGGTTTCGGTTCATTCAGTTTCTTATCTTTATGAATTGTGTGATCCTTTAAAATCTTGGTTGCAGAACGCAGATGTCAACATCGGAATGACGGAGACAGAAGGCGAAAAAGCAGCTGACACATGCCCTAAAAGTGGCTCCTTGTCCAAGGGACTCATAACCAACGGTAAGTATTGATCTAAATAAACCCTAATCATACCATCGTGGAGTCTGTGCTGTCCTAATGATATTCTGCAAAATCATGACTATATTTGGAGTGATGCAATTTTCGTGCGGTCTGTTGTCGACTTGGTCTTGTTTCGTGTGAATTGGGTGAAGGCTATGCTTTAACCAAAGAATTGACTCTAGTGTGTACAGGAATCTGACTATATAGCGTTATCGAATAGGACATGATAAAAAACAAAATATCATTATTGTTATTTTTTATTTGCTTGTTTTAAGTTGTTTTGCCCATTTTCCGAACATGCCGAAGGGGCAACGTGATCCCCTTTCCTCCTTCCAAATCTGCAACTGTCTTTTTCCAGCAAACAAGATTTTTTCAAAGATACTCAATGTACATAACATCTTATGAATTGGCTACCGTTTAACATAATTCTCAAAAAGTTGAATTTGAGATTAACAGGTTTTTAGACGTTATCTGTCTTCTTTTTTCCTCCTCATCTTCTTCCTCCTCCACCTTCTCTTCCTCCTCTTCCTCCTCTTCCTTCTCCACCTCTTGCCCTCCTCCTCCTTTTCCCAAACTCTTCATCCTCTTCTCTCGCCTCCTTTTTAAAATTTCCTTCTTTAGTTTCTTCCTTTTTTTCTTCCTGAAATCTATATCAATCGAATATTATCTTTGTTCTTTTACCAAGATGGAGCCAGTACGATATAATGCACTGATGTTTTCCCAAGCATGCCAAGCGGTTGCCGTTGTTGTTTGTTTGTTGCTTGTTTACTTGTTTGTTGTGTTGGGTTTTTTTTTTGGTTATATGTTATGTATGTTTTCCATATCAATCACACTCGCAAAACTCAGGAGAAATGTCTAGGATAGATAATCGTGGGATCTATCTAGTGTAAATTAAGAATTTTGGTATGTGTTTTTATGTCTTCGTCGATTTCTTCAAAGTACAAACAACAATCATCATTCTCGAAAAGCTTTAAAATTTGTTGAAAAGTTACCAATGACAGTTTTACATTTGTATAGAGAAAAGAAATTAAAAGGGAGCTGAAAAATGGAAGGGTTAGCTATTATTTTGAAACTGCGTATCCCAAGGGTAGGCCTTTGAAGGCTTATAAACTCCTTACTCATATTGTAATGAGCTAATAATTAATTAATTAGTAAATCATATTTTTCAAATTCAATGTATATTCTGTGATTAGATTAGATTCACTGCCTTTGATCATTTTGCACCCTGCGGTCGTATGGACTTCTTTGAATTCCATATTTTCAAGAATTTTATTGTCCTGCAGGGGTGAAACGAAGGAAAATGATTAATTATCAGCCACAGGATAACGTGGACAGACCTCCAAATGAGTAACAGAAAAATAAAATAGGCAATGGAATTGATCGAAGCGGCAAGAAAATGAACTAACCATTAAATATAACACCATTCTGTATAACCTGGCCTAGAGTGTAGTTTTGAGGAGACTTATACTGCTTTCACATCAAGGAACGGTCGCTGCGACCGTACCCAGCGACCGATCGGACGTGCTTTCACACCTCCGTCAAAATTTGGTCAGGCCCAGAGCGATCGGTCGCTGTGTAGCTGACCTAGCCGGAAGCGGAAGTAGAGATAGTGCGTAGGCATATATGGGGGGTCATTGCATTTCGATCGGTCGCTGAGTACGATGTGCTTTCACATCTAGCTTGCATCGGTCGCGATCGGTCGCTGAAGTACCTCACCGACCGTACTCAGCGACCGATGAAATGCTTTCACATTATGATTTCATCGGTCGCAGCGACCGCTCGCAGCGACCGTACCTTGGTGTGAAAGCAGTATTGGAGGCTGAATGGTTAATCATTAATCCTTGGTAAATAAAGAAATGAATATGGAATTGATAAAATGATCAGACGGAAATTATAATAGATCCTACAGATCCATTTGGTAAAGGCATTACCTCTTACCAAAACATGTATGGACGTCCACGTATTTGAACCCTGTCTTCCCTATTGTATCTACGTGTATTATTCAATCATGTCAATGATAAAGAGAAATAAGAATATAATCATCATCATTATCATCATCATTATCATCATCATCGTCGACGTCGTCAGCGTCATCATCATCATCACTAAAGTGTAATATGGTAAACGTAACAACAAATTATTTTCAATGTGTTGTGTGTAAAGGTATACGTTGACCACGACCAAGGGCTTTAATCTTTCGCCCTGATATACTTTTTCTCGTTTTTCTTTCCTTTTTCAATAATTGATAACTTTTTTTTTTCTAACCGAAGCGAATAAACTCTCATTTCGGTAGGTTCATATGAAAATAATCAACGAAATGACCTGCATCGTATTTTTTTTTTTTGCAATTACTTTTTCCTATAACATGTCCATTGAACTTAGACAGATAAAGTCGAAGTCATATCAAATTAGCTTGTTTTAACACATGGCCCACAATAATGGAATAAGGAACGAACATTAATTAATTTATCTTGCAGTACAGGCTGCGTGTATGCCGGCATGATCAGAGAGATGTTATATGGCATTGGAGACGGAGTATAAAAACGACACGTAGAAACTGGTTGTCAACGAAAATAGCAAAGCGGCCTCCTCGTTCGCATTCGTTTGTTGACATTTGAAGATTAAAAAGGGTCTTTCTGACTCATTTAATATACCCAGAGGATATGAAGAGACGAAATTGATTCACTTTCTGATTAATTCAGTATCAGAAACAAAACACATTTTTCACCACATTTTCTAGCCTTTCGGCTTGTTAAAATTACTGATAAAAGTATGTTGTTTTTTTTATTATTCGTCATAATTATATGGCGATCTGAGAATACCCTAATAGCATGAATAGTCAATGGGCATATCAAATGATATTTCATCTCTGGATGAACAAAGCAAAATGGTTAGTCCCCCCCCCCCCCCACCCCATATCAAAATGTATGACATTATTTCAGTCAAGTACAGAACTTTTCCCTTTTATTCTTCTTGTCGTGAACAACGAAGCTATAACGGGTGTCGTAGGGCCGGTCCGTATATGGAGAAGGGGGCGGGGGGGGGGGGGGGCACCAGTCTCAGGACATTGATTAGGGGAGGGTAGTATGGGGGTCAGTCTTATTTTCAAGTTCCCGTTCGCCCTATCCCTTTTCCCGTCCTTTTTTCTCTCTCTCTTTCTTGATTTTCTCAATTTCTTTTTCCCAGATATTTTCATGATTTTATGGAGGTCACGTGCCCCCAGTAGCTACACGTATAACGTTGGCTGCCCTATAGCTTTATGTGTACATTGCACGAATCCATTGGCGAAATTCGCTTTTGCATAATAAAAATCTCGCTTTCTTTGCAGTAAATCGATCACCATCACCGGATGTCGACGTCGATATCATTCACAAAGGAGCTATTCCAACGACTAGTATTTCATCCGATGGTAAATACCCCCTTCCATCTCCCCCCCCCCTCTCTCTCTCTCTCTCTTACCGATTCGATCTTACAGAACTGCTTTGTAATTGCCATGCACGACGGCTGCAAAAAAGGGGTGAATATATTCAAAGAAATCAAATTTTGTTTGATTTATTTTAAAAGTATCATTGACAAGAATAATTGCAAATAGGATTTTAGATTAATTCACGCTCTCATGGTCCCTGCCGTCGCCAAATGCGGTATGAGATGATATACCTTCCAACGTTCCATGCAAGAGAGAATTTGATTACCCTCTCTCCCCCCCCCCCCCCTGTGGCAGATCCGGGGGGGGGTGCGAATCAGCCTCGGCCCCCCTTTTGAATCCTCTGACCTCTCTTTTTTTTGGGGGGGGGGGTTACTTATCAGCGACTTTGGGGAAAAAATATACACCTAAAATGCCGAAGACCTTTTTCTTCTCTTTTTTCTTTTTCTTTATTTTTTTTTCTTGTCAGCAATTTTTTTTTCAGGCATAACAGACACCTGAAAAACCTGATCCTCCCTCTTTTTAAAAATTCTGGATCCGCCCCTTAGCCTCCCCCTCTCTTTCTCTCTCTCTCTCTCTCTCTCTCTCTCTATATATATATATATCTCTCTCTATCTCTCTCTCTCTCTCTCTCTCTCTCTCTATATATATATATATATATATATATATGTATGTATTATATTCACTTTTATACTAGATCTAGATTCTTCGAGACAGTAACTTACATCTCTCTCTCTCTCTTCCCTTCTCCAGATTTAAATTTAGGACGACTTTTCGGCGCAAATAGTCCCGACGATATGGAAAAGAGTCCGTGAAAGAAAAAAAAAACCCAACAAAGATAAGTATAAGACTTGACATTAGAGAAAAGAGGAGTCTGTGGAGAGGAGCAGAGTCTAGATGACAGTAAGCGGGACAGAAACGGCTGCAACGACACCGCATGAACCCGCACAAGCTCCGATAGAGGTATAGAGCTATTCTCCTCCCCCCCAACTGAACGTTTCATATTTCGCTGCGGTGAATGTTACAATATCTATCGACATGATTATAAAACTGCTATTTTTCATTTTCATCTCGAGTCAAGTTTGACCATTCCGTAGCTGTTTACTTAGAAATGGTGTTGCAAGGAGACGCTCTATAGTTATTATAGGCTTTAAAAATACTTTTGAACAAAATGATGCGATTCTGGGAATGCTGTTTGTAAGATATCTATTTTTACGAATTTAAGCATTAATTTTGTTTGTGCCAAATGTTGCAATTTTCAATCACTTAGAAATCATGGGTATACTTTATTGCACTAAATCGTATTATTGTATCGGTTATAAGAATAATTAGACTCGTTGAATATTTACACTAAAAGACATGAATTCGATTAAATATTGTTATTGTCGTTTAAAAAGTGGATGAAAGCAAAATACGAAAAAGCGTAATTATGGTATTCTCTGAATTATTAATTATGTAAATTCTATCAGACTTAATGATTGTTTTTATAGATAATGTGCTTTTACGACGAGCATGCATGGTGATGAAAAAAGTAAAGTAGTTAAAATGTTATATCACCTGATCACCAAATACGGGGCCTTGGTCTTTTGTGACAGTAGTATTGTTAAGAACGACTGACTTCTACAGATATATTGATTAATCAAAACATAATTATTTGTAATCGTTTGCACTTTTAAATCCCATGCATGGATGTGTAATTACGTTGACAGCACTATTGGCTTCATCATGTGCGTATTATAAAGGCCTAAAAAATGCATCCATTTAAAAAAAAATCAATTAGGTGATTGCCTCCATGCTGCTTAATGTTCAATTCAAACGGAAAATAAAATGAAAAAATATATATCTGTTATGACAGATGCAGAGTTAAAGTCATTTATGACTTTTTTCCCCGCCACATAGCGCACTCGATATGAATTAAAAGTTTCAAGTGCCCGTATACTCGAAGGCAGAGGTAATTACTAGCAATATTGACAAAGGATAAAAGCATTAAAAGTCACACATCATTTATTCACATGGTAATTACAAATGTCTAATCTAAAAATTCATTACCTTCAAACGGAGGCCGTTATAGTACAATCATGCAGAGTAATTTGTACGTTTTAATTTGAGTAAAATGATGACATGACGTGACATATCGATCACGCTTGTCAAATTAATGATAAAGGATAAGTGAGTCTGGATCAAGGAACTTCTGGAAATGAAATATATAATATAATAATATATAATTGCATGTGTATTTCACACTTTAAATGTAATATTAATGTTAATGAAAATATAATTTTGTTATACCACGGCCATGATAACTGAGCTCTCGAATAACTGTTATGTAGCGCTGTATCACACAAGCACCAAATTTTGCATACGGGGGAGCAAACGTGCAAAAATATCTTGCAAAAAAGCGCGATAGTGCCGGGCCTGGGATTCTAACACTCAGCCGTCTGACTGAGAGTAATGTTCACTGTTTGTAAGATTTAAATTCACGCTGCAAACCTCCTCCGAAGGAACACTGTTATCATATTTCAGATAAGTTTTCATTAAAGCTACATATCTAAATAGGTAGTCAAGACGTTATCGAATTCTTTGCATGCAGAAAACGTTAACAACAACAAAAATCTCAGTCATCCAACTCACTTTCAGCACTCTTTTTAGTCAGCTTTTCGCAAATAAGAAAAGCTAAAAACGTGAGGAAATAAAGGTTGCGGAACACGTTTTAATCTTCTTAAGTGTAGTTCAAGACAATTTACCGGTATATTTCATGAAATAAGACAGGTTCTTTGTGAAACTATTCCCTTCTTTACCATCGTCATGCTATTTAGAGAAGCTCAGAGGAGCCTGGTTGATTATTAATGCACACAATCGTGACCTTAGAGTCAAAAGCCTCAACCTTACGCCATCAATAATTAATCAAGATACGAAATGGGTGGCTTTTTTCATGGATTACACACTAGTCATATCAAAACAAAAATAGAGCAGTGCATCTTTAGGTTTAATCTTCCTAAAGTCTACCCTTTTAAAATTTCCTAACTACACTCTTATATAAAAACAAAAATCCTAACTACGCCGGTATATAGACACCACGTTTACGTGTCAAACTCGCACAAATCTACGCACAAAAACTCTTCCTCAGATCAGAGCTAGCATGCAGAGTGCGAATTAGAAAGGTCGTCACACATTAGTACAATATTAAGGCACTTCATGTCTGTTCAAACTCATGATACAGAAAACGTTCACGAGATTTTCAATGGAGCATCACGACGTTTTTTTTTTTTTTTTTCACATCACGGTGTTCGCTGGCAGAGGACAATAGGGGGATTTAGTGAAGCACGTGAAATGACATGAATAATGTACGTACGGGCATGTAAAAGGAGTGCAAAGGAGTCCAAACAGGGTGTATTCCATTTCATTAATCATGTCTATTTGTTTTGGCACGTTCTAATTCACTGGGGAGATATAACTTTGACAAGTCCACCACATAGCTTTTTCAGCTTGCCATCATACTCAAATATCAGATAGTGTCGCTTGGAGCAAAAGCAATTTCCTTTTTTCAGAGATCATTAGTGTTTATAAGGTAACACTTTATATCATATATACCTTAAATTTCTTTCTTCATCTTTTGGCCCTTAGTAACTTTACGTCACTTTGATGAAATCTAAGCATTGATAGTTCATTAGCCCATGCAAAAACTGAGAAATTATTATATTTAGCTCTGACGTGTATTAGGTTACAAAAAAATCCTTAAGACCTTTTGATCAACCTGCAACAAGGCGCCAGACCACTGCACTGAGGGCGCCGGGAAAATGCATTGAGGGGACAAAGCATTGCACAATAATCAAGATCGTCGCGCCCTTAACATTCCGGAGCGCCAGCATGCAAGCAATGATTTAGTCTCATTTGAGTCTTATTTGAGTCATAAATCCATTTATTCCGATTTGTTTATTAGTCAAATCCATGTCACAACATTGGTTTATAGCAGTGGCGTAGACAGGTTCTTACACCTGGGGGGGATGATTTGCCGTTCACGAGAAATCGAGGATAAATTTCATATACAGATACACACGCACACCCGCACCCCAACACACCCACACACACACACACACACACACCCTCACATACACGCACACACACACACGCACACACACACACCCACACCCGAGTGCACAAACATTAATAGACAGGGCGACAGAGCGTCTTTCAAAGTTGGGGGGGGGGGCACTAGCGAAAAAGGGCACTTTGGGGGAAAAAGGGGGCCCTAATAAAAGCTGAACACGAGAAGGAAAATATACCCTTACATTCTATTTAACACACTTTTAAAGTGCATTTTGACATACTTTTACATGATGATAACTACTTTGCACTATTATTGTATACTGCTCTGTCTTACTCAATTGTGAGCGAGCGAAGCGAGCGAGCAAAAAATGCTAGGTATTTTTGCTGAAGGGCATGGTATTTGCAGTATATTTCGAGTGGCCTATAATGATAAAGGCTCCCGGAAGTTCATTTTATACGTGTTCCATTATCATTGTTAATTTCTTCCATTTACTTTGTATATAGTTTTCCTTATAGTGACTAAGCTATAATGTTTAAATGCATTAGTGAGGTCTCATAGCTACCGATCATTTTTATCAGAGAAAATATTCAAATTGAATGGGGTTTTGAGCACAATACCATAAGGAACTTAGGATAAAGACTTTATGGTTACAACACACTTGAACTGCCTTGAGTGAGATATCATAAATGCGAGCGAGCGTAGCGAGCGAGATTTAGAAAGAGAAAGTAGAAAAATACCCCCCAATAAAGGGGCACCGTTCCTTCTAATTACAGTTGTGGGAAGCACTTGCCCGAATGAAAAAGGGACACTATCAGAAAACAAAAGGGGTGCTAATTGCCCCTATCTTACATGAACAGATGCAGAAATTGGACATACTAGAAGGAAAGGGGCACTTTCAGAAGTAAATGAGGGCATGTATCAGATTTCAAATGGGGCACTTATCAGGGGTGAAAAGGGGCAATCTGCAGAAGAGAAATTGCACGGGGAAAAACGAAAAGGGGTAGTGAAAGGGGATAATAATCACATTTTAAAAGGGACATTCATTTGAAGTGTAAGAGGCGCACTTCTCAGAAGGGAACTGAGCGTTATTAAAAGGAAAAGGCATAAAAGAGCACATTTCTGTAGATTTTAAGAAGGGTAAATTATCTGAAATGAAAAGGGGCACTTATTAGAAAGCGAAAGGGCACTTGATCTACAAAGAAAATGGGCCCTTCTAAGATAAAAGAAGGGCACTGAATAGGTTTGAAAGGCGGCATTTTTGTTGGGTAAAAAGGGGCACTTTTTGGGTGCTTCGAAAAGTGTGGGGGGACACTATGCCCCCTGCCCCCCGGGAGCGCCGCCTCTGTAAATTGAAGATCTACGCACCGTGACAAACGTATATAGAATATGGACTGACACACACATTATTGCATATTTACATCACGCTATTTATCTTTTTTTTTAAATTCTGTTATTACACCACTTCAGAAAAACTGAGATGGCGCCGAAATTACCCAAAAGTAATATAACTAGATTAATCAGAATAATGATCGATATAGTTATGATAGCAATAGCCATTTCAGTCACATTAACGATGATGATGATGATGATGATGATAACTATCATTGTTATCATAATAATGATAATTAATAATAATAATAATAATAATAATAATAATAATAATAATAACAATATTTAGTAATGCATTATTATTATTATCATTATTATTATTATCATTATTATTATTATTATTATGCTTATTGTTGCTGTTATAATGATAATGTAAGAAAACATCCTTCCCTAAAACCTGGGGGGGATGATTGTACATGTCATCCCCCCCACCTTGTGAGGTGGGGGGGATGCATACCCCTCATCCCCCCCGCTGTCTACGCCCCTGGTTTATAGCCACTTGGTCTACTGCCAGTTGGTCTAATTCCCAGATCATCTAACACCACCATGGCTAAACCCATTTGGTCTACTATCAGTTTGGTCTAATTGTCGTTTGGTCCAGTCATTACTTGGTCTAATACCCACTTGGGCTAATTTTCATTTTGTCTAATGACCAAATGGTCTAATTGCCACTTCGTCTACTTTGTTTTTCCCATTTCGTCTAACGACCAGTCTATTACCAGTTCGTCTAATCATATAGACTAAGTGGTGTTAGACCAAGTGGGTATTAGACGAAATGGACAGCCTGATAATTATTACGAAATGTTAAATGGGCTAAGTGGCAATTAGACCAATTGGTTATTAGACGAGCTGGTTATAGATGGAATTGGATTAGACCATGTGGGATGAGACCAAACGGGCATCAGACAAAGTGAGTAGACCAAGTGGCAATTCACCACAACATTTACTAAAATGATTCAACCACACCCATCACAGAATAAGCCATGAGTAATGATATCTACACAATACTTGTACAAATGGACTCTGAAGAACAGTTTAATTCATTGTGTAATCATGCATCCAGTTTGAAGGAGAAAAAAGGTTGCAATTTGACTGAAATGCTTGTGGAAATCAGAGAACCCAAGTATTTGGAGGTTAAAAGGAAATAAATAAAATGAAAAGCCGTAGAAAAATATGTTACTTTGGCAAATGATATTTAACAATATTATTTCATAGAATAATGGTTACAGTTCAGAAAAACTGCCTTTGAAAAAAATTAATTCATTTTATTCGCTAAATTGACATGAAGGAACTCTGCTCAGTAATTTGCAATCATGTTAGATTGTCTGTACGGTTTCATTCTTTGAACTAAACGCCTTTGCTTAGTTAAACAGTCCTTTGCATTATTGAAGAGAACGCTCCATGCTTCAATGAAAGACAACGATACACATGCATTCACTAATTGGTTCTGAAAATGCTCTTCTTTGCCACAGTCAGTTTCATGGTACAGGCCTACATATGCTAATGTGGAACTTGGGTGACAAAAAAGTGCATTATAACATGAATTGGTATCAGTCTCCATCACATTCAGCCCTTGACTAATATTCTATAGCTTTTTTTTTTCTTTTTATGCTTCGTCAATATCAATAATTTTGTTAAATACCCAGAAAAGCCTCATCAGCATAATTGCAGTTCTTCCAGAGAGCCCTGCAATTATAATTACTCCAGCAATTGCCAGGTACCCATTTACACCCGAGTGGAGAGTGGCAAATGTGGATTAATGTCTTGCCAAAAGACGTTAGAGACAGCTAGGCTGGGATGCGAACCTTCAACCAGTGGAATAAGAGTCAAGTGAATACACCACCATACCACAGCACCTCCACAATGTATACATTACTTTTGGAATACTAGTAACTAACAGCAGCACACAACACAATTAAAGACAAAAATTCATTCTTCTTGATTTTCAAATTATATCAAGGAAAGACTTCGAAGCAAGCTGCACCATAAAAAATTTCCTTTTTAATCTCATCAAATACAGATTTCATCTTGGACAAAGTTGCATTAAGACAAATCAGAGGAAGAATAATGAAATATCTATATAAAAAAAAGGCCCTAATCAAACACATACTTTGAACATTATTCTACAATATGACACATCAAAGGCAATCATCTTGTCTATAAATCCAAATTTTATGTCGAGTGTTTGAGTACATAGTCTAAGTAAATTCAACAATTAAAATGAACCAGTAAATTGTGGCAAATTGGTTTGATTCTGCTTTTTAATGCACGAAAGTTTGATCACATTTCTTCAATATGATGTATGTATGTAAAATTAAAGAGTTGTAGCATATATTAACTTTTAAGAACAGCTAATATCATTTGACTGATAATGATGTTTTTTTTTTCATGTTTGTGTTCTGTATATAGATTTCAAAAAGATATACAGAATTGCAAATATCGTAAATAGATCTTTATGTAATGTTTGTGTGCTAAAATATGTGCAATCTTTGCTACAGTACATGTCACATTCCTGTAAATACATACCTGTACAAATTTGACAGATTTAATGTGCAATACCATGAAAAATTATTGCTATATTGTGCTTATTTTCACTGAGTGATTGTTACAAGAAACCTTGGTGCCCTACTACTATTATCTGTGCAATTGTTATCAAGTCTCAAGATATAGTCAAGGCATTAACCCATAATAGTACAGTGTCTCCAGTCCAAAATTGTACAGTGCACTACAGTGTATTTTACAGTGTACTTATTTCACATGATCACAGAGAGACAAATTCAATGAAAAATTTGAGTCCATTTTCAATGAAATACATGGTACCATTCTCGAATAACAGCGATTTCATTGTAACTATTTGAACTCTCTAAATTGGCAACACAATGGAAAATGTATAACTGCTATGTATATGTCCCAGATGGCTAATTTTTCTGTTGAACTTTGCAAATTTCTTCTACACTGGTTCATGGTACAAGTATGATTATTCTTTTTCAAACCACAAAGGAGTGCAAGATATAAATAATTGTTGCCAATTTGGGGAAGGGAAGCTGATTAACTTTGAGCATAATAAAAATTGGTACTGCTATGGGTTAAATGTACATGTATACTGAATAGTAGAATTAACATACCTCACCATCCGACATTACAAGTTTGTTCAGATATGCAGTGGTTAACCGAGTTTAAAACTTTTTTTAAAATGCAGTGTTTTATTACAGTGTGCTACTTGAATGGTAAGTGGCACGGTGAACAGAATCAGCAGATTAGCCATTTTGTAGCCATTTTGTAGCCGCTTTTCCGCTCTTTCATAGCCTTTTTGTAGCCCTTTTGAAAACGGCTACAAAACTGCAAAACACAGTAACCGGTGACAAAACAGCTACAAATGGCTACAAAACTCTACTTTGCAAATTTGGTTCACTGTGTATATGAATGATGCAACAAGAGTGCTATATGCATACTCACCTACCCGCGTTTTGGAAGATATAGAAACGTAACAAGCAGTATATTTTTAAAAACCTGCAGTTTGTAAAAGTGGTTTGACAATATGCGTATGTGAACAAGCCTTGATGAAAGGTAAAAGTTTCCTGGTCATATTTATATTCTTCAAAGCTGCTTAATCAACACAGCTTTGGGGCAATCAAATCATATCAGCTCATGTAAATGACACATAAAGAAATGAGTTGTGATCATAGACATATAATAAATTTACTAGACGAAAAGCAGCACGTGCGGATATCATTTCGGGAATGGCATTAGGTCTCGCCTCTTTCGGATTATTTGAAGGCCGACCTAAGCACCCGTTATCGTTGCATTATTCATATCTATTGCGCGTATCACTTTTATTACGATACTTTGATTTAATGCGCATTTGTTGCGCATTCGTTGCGCAATGATTGTGCATTTATTGCACATGTTTTTAGCTGATGGGCGTAATGTTTTAAAACATGCACAAATGCATGCTACTCCTTGGAATCATCTTACAAAATGAATTATTCATTTTTGCTCATGAATACTGATGGGTGCTTAGGTCGGCCTTCTAATGGATCTGGACAAAATGGCGGAGCTTTAGGGGCCTGGTTGTGATGTACATGTGAAAGTTATCTACAATGCAAGTTGTCACCATTGTTTCATTTGCTTTGTACTGGAAGACAAACTGTTCCATTTTATTCAATATACATCTAAAATTAGTCCTTCCTATGAAGGGAATAAATACTAGCTTCTTTTTTTCCCCAGAAATGAAGAGTTACAGATGCTTTTGATAAAACACCATAATAGAACCATCTCTTTGCTTAAAATTGCAGCAAACAGGTCAGATTTGAACATTGCCATCTCCTGCTTTTGCATTTTATTTTGAATTTTATGCAAACAATCACCTGGGAAGATAAGCATATTTCTAATGCAGACTAATACTTTGACTCGCAAACTTAGAGGTGCGTTCAAGTACATTCTAAGCTCCCACAGAGAAGAATGATGGCATGATGGGGGAATCAGATGCACAGACATTTTCTAAATCCTGTTAAGAGATGATGTTTTTTCAAGGTTCAGTTTATAGCATCTGCGAGCCTATTACATTCATTGAGAGCTAGAAGATCATCAAATCTCTCTTGGTCTATTACATCCAAATGTAAAACATTTCCTAAATAATCATAAAAGTATAAATAAATGAATTAGTCCACCACACACTATGCATTCTGTCTGCCATCCGACTTTCGAAAAACTTGTTAGAGCATTTTAGACGAACATTAAAACATGGAAACTTTAAAGGATCACAATTCTGAATACTCGTATGACCGCTACAATTAACATTCTGGTCTTTTGTGAGCCTCCTTGTAAAAGGTAACATGAAATGAATTTTGAATTGTAGTGACATCACAGCAGACTTGCAATAGTCCTAAGATTTGAAGTCAATTTGGGGTTTACTCCATTCAAAGGCTCACAGTGAACCAAATTCTAATTTTTGTGTTCACGTTTTTACACAGAACCTTAATTAAAGTAATTTCATTTGTTTACTTTGTCATATTTAATGCAAAAGTGATTTCTTCAAAGATCGGGTAGCAAGTGGAATTGCATAATGTGGTGGTGGTAATACAACTAAGAGCAATTATAATACCTTAGACAAAATCTTGCATGATCAGTTAAGATCATGTTCTCTTCTTTCCACATAGTCCAGTACTGATTTTATTTGCCACGACTGTTTTTGAGGTGGTTTATTATGTTGAGTCTGAACATGCTTTGCATTAGCCCTGTTTATCCAATTCAAAAAAAGAATCCCGATAGACAAATTTTGTGATTACTATTTCTGCTATCTAAATACCATCAAGTCTCTGTCAATCCTTTCGGAAAAAAAAAACACCTTCCCCTGTCCATACTGGCCTAAACTGTTTATATTTCATTTCCAAATGAATTGCTAAAGAGCACACACTAGCTGACATTCTAAGTTCAATGGAAGTCTCTGCAAAATTATGTTCATTCATGCTATCGCAACATGGTGGTCATTCTCAAACTACAATTAGGAAAGTTTCTTCCTTGGTCCTGATGTAACAAAAATTTGATATACTGTACTATAAATCGATGGCATACATTGTACATAATTACCCTGTGTTGTCTATGATTTTTCAACTTTTTGCTCTAGTTGTTGTATCTTGTAAAAAATAAAAAGGTTTCAAAATATATTCATATCATACATGTACATAATACTCTATAATGGCAATTATTATACATCTTGGTTTAACATGATTGGAAAGTGAGAATGAAACCAGTTGTCACCTGTGTATTTTGTCCTTACAACACCAGTACATGTACCTTAAGAATTCTAGTATTTTGTTTCATCCAAATATCTATACCATTAAAATTAGAAATAAAACTGTTGTGTAAATTCTAATGTGTTCATACCATTCCATGACTAATAAGCATTCAAATTATGAGTGCAAAGGAGTGATGTGTATAAAAGAGCAAGTCCAAGCCATCTCACCGCATTCTACAGATGAAAAGATTTTCATCTAGCTATTATTACTATTTTTGGGGGGTATTTGACTTCACCTTAACTTGGGTACAAGTGAAAAGCTATCTTAATCACTGTGACCCTCAGGTCTCTCCTCCCGATATAATTGGGATGTGCATGAGTACCACTACACCGGGGTTTCCCCTACTCTTTTTCGAATATTGCAGTGGGTTCTTCACGTGCAAAGGAGGTGACTCTCCTTTACACAGGGCTTCACTTAAAATAGAGGCCCTGTGTAGTCCTATCCGAGGGACGGGGTGTTTTCCACTGTAACATAGCCTGCATCTCCTGAAACAGGGGAGTAGTAAGACACAACATAGCTTCGGTCATCCGCCCAGGGTGGAATCGAACCCACGATCTTTGGTTTGACAGGCAGACACTTTACCACCTGAGCCAACTTGCCTACTCACTGCACTGATCACTGTATCAAATCAACAGCCCTGCTAGAGCTTACATCACAACATATAAGAAGTGAAATGATACATTTCATGTCACACAATTTTTAGAACTCCACAATACTTGGGGAAGCGACAGGAAACGATGCAGCCAGATACCTTGGACTTGCCCGAAATCTAATCTATGTATGTTACATAAGACCTATTTGATCTTGGTTTTCTGTCATCTGGATATTGTTGTTGTTTTTGTTGAAAAAATAAATATTTACATCACACAAGAAACTACTGTCTAGATTACTGCGTCTCTTCAGTCTGAGTCATCCTCATCCAGGTATTCATCATCGTCATATCCTACAGAAAACAAAATGAAATGAAAACACACATTTATTCAGTTATTTATTTATTCATCTCTTCATATATGCTAGAAAAAGTCGTCTGCTGTGCACAAAGTGGTGGGGGTGGCCAGGAGGCCCAAAATGACAGCTTCTCATATGCTCAGCTTTTGTTCACAAATGCATTCATTACCGCTCTTGCTTTGAAAAGGAAGACAAAGCTGATGGTATGACAAGCCGTCATATGCAAATTTCTCGCTCCTTTGGACTTTCATCATAGCAACCGTAGTCATGCTTGAGCAGTCACGCATTCGTGAAGAAAAATATTGTGTATGAGAAGCCATACTCTTTTGGCCCTCTTTGGAAGGCCCTACTGGCCACCCCAACCAATTTGTGCACGGCAGACAATTTTTCCTAGCTTAGTTTTGTCCACAGATCATTGCTATGAACAGTCTACTAACATAATAATTTCTTTCAGAGCCACCTATGCACTAAACCATATCTCTTGGTTTTTTAAAAAAATGTACAAAAGCTCAGTACTTAGTCTCATTCATTCCCACATGTCATGCTACACCACCTTAGAAAAACTGCAGAACAAAATCAAAAGATATAAACACTGTACACATCTTTGTACCTTATAACACACAGTATTCTTATGGAAATTGATGTGCACAGCTCCTTCTTTCATACAAATAACCATTACGAAAATCCCTCGCTTAAAATAGACCCCACCACTTTAGCACATGATCCTATGCATCTTAGGTGGGGTATAGTTACCCGCTATCCAAAAGGCACGTTAAAAGTCTTATCAGTACTAGCATCTTTGCACGAGAGGTGGTGGTTTTGCATTACGCCTGAACTCCTCATCATCTTACGTAACAGTGTAACAAACTCTTAACACCGCACTGCCTGAAAGGAAATATGAAGTAGGAAATATATCTTACACCTGTTTTAAGATATTGCCATGTCCAAAAGTCATTTTACACTCCATAATAGCCTGTCGGGCGTGCACTAGGCATGTGTAGCCCCAGTGTGTTTCTCTTTCTCCCTTCCTCTCTCTCTCTCTCTTATCAAACTGTGAAGGTCAATCATTTCTCCGGCAAGTTGATTAAGTTGTTCAGCGCTTTTGTTTACTTAGGCTTACTGCAATCTCAGGTGTCTAGAAGTTGCAAAAATCAAATCGGGATTTCAGTTTTAAACAGTGGGTTTAAACCTGCTTTAGCAACTGTCTATATACAAAGATCGCAATTTCTGTTTTCTGAAAGTCTTCGAAATGGCCATCAGTGTTAGGCTGGGGTTTGAACTATATACGATAGGTCAAAGACTTATAAATCCACCACACTATTTTTCTTCTCATTCCAACTTGTCACTGATTTAACTCCTCCAGCGTTCTTTTCCCACTAGTGCACATTCGGGGCTGGTTTTCTTCACCTTTTTGCACAAATTACACTGCGTACTATTCACACACAAAATAACACACAATTGCACGTTCGCAGGTTTGCAAATGTCACTTCATAGTTAAGCTTATCACAGGACATTCAGAGTAATTTTGCATTTTTTATTGTTCTATCTAGTCTAGCACCTTTGTGAAAGCATGCTCTCACCGAATAAAGGCTCTGGGGCCTTCTCTAAATCAACTCCCTTTGCTTTCTCTCTATGGTAAGGGCTTTTCTTCTTCTTACCCTACGTTCACACTATTCTCCGAGGGTCAGAGAATTCTCTGCACCTCGGAGAGATCCCCTCCAATTTGATAGTCTGAACGGTCACGGAGAACTCTCTCCCCTCTCCCTCAACAGTTTAGGGGTTCGGGGACAAAAATCATGCCTTAAGGCATAATTGATAGCACACAGCTGTTTTCATGGAATGTGCGCATGCGCGAAATGTGGTGGCCCGGCCTTGCTGTACACGATCTGCAACGACTTGTCTCTGCGGCTCGGAGACAGTCTTTAAATACAAGTAAGAACGGTCGGTCATAAAAAAGATAAGATCTCTGGAGACTGTCTCCTCCCCTCGGATAATAGTGTGAACATAGGTTCAGAGTGTGTTGATTCTGGTATCTTGAAAAGCTTATTGAATAACATTTGAGTACAAAACACTTGCCACTCACATAGGAATAAAAGAAAGTGCCAAAATTTCAATGAAAATTCCAGAAATGAACAGATGTTTACATACTGAAAATACATGTTTAGAAAAAAGTATCTTACCCACAAAGAACACTAATACACCAAATGAGATAAGAATGGGTAATATGATAAGAATTAAGAAAGCTCGAAAAAAAACTCCACAACTTTGCTACACATTAATCTGAAAAATGTTCATGTAAAAAGTTATGGCCTGAATTATGAAATAACAGTGCCCACTGCCCAAATAATGAAATGCGCAGGGGATTTACAGGTGAACGCACATAGAGTTCAACATGACGTGGTTTTGTTCTGCTGATATGTTTCAGGGGGTTTTTGTTGCAAGGCTTTCGGGTGTGAGGGAAATTTTTTTTTTTAATATGACAACTGCCACAACATTTCAACTGAAACCGATAATTACACTGTTTGAAATCAAGCACAACATGGTACTGTGCACTCAATCCACTGAAGGGTAACCCATCTTCTCACTTAACTAATTGTCTCTGGTTTCTACATGAGTGAACATACTTCAAATTAAACAATCATTTAATATCCCAAAAGTGAAAAATCATTTGATGATAATCGGCCCACTCAACAGTAACTTCTCTCGGAATTAGGACGTCAACTCCAGCTCTGCTTATCATGACCCCTTTTTCTATGTATGGTTTTACGTGACCATAATTGTTGAAAGATTGTTAATTTGTGATGATGTATATGGAATTAAATGAACATCAAATCAGATCAAATGCCAGATGTCATAATTACCTTTTTCCACAAAAGTACAAGAAATTTTTTTTCCTGGAGAGAGATAATGCATTTATCATTACCATAATTATTATTATTATCATTATCATTAGCATTAGGATTATAATCATTATTTTCATCAAAATACAGTTTAAAACAAAGAGCAGAAGTTTTTCCTAGGGAATGCCTCTAATATGAAGAGCAGTCCAATTGACATTCTATCCAAGGAACATGTTTGATAATAATAATAATAATAATATTCTGTTCTTGTATAGCGCATATCACATTATTATCTAACGTCTCTATGTGCTTCCAAAGGACTTTGGATATATTACTAGTATTACCCATGTTTTAGCCCGGCAGCCATTACAGCGCACAAGCATTTCAAGGAATCAATTCCAGCCAGGTATTCGTTTACCTCACCTTGGTCGAGTGTGGCAAATGTAGATTAATGTCTTGCCAAAAGACATAAGTGTTTTCAAATGTTTCCTGCACCTTACAAACAAGGAGAGGCTTATTCAAATGCATTCTCCCTGGAATGCAGGATTCCCGGGGGGGGGGGGGGGGGGGGGGGGGGGGGGGGGGGGGGGGGGGGGGGGGGGGGAATCATCTACAATACTTCTGTGCACCTAGTACAAATAAAATTACCCCAGAAGATCCTTACCATGAAATTATAAATGGTCTAAAGAGCCTAAAGAAATAAAGGTCTACGGTAAAACCCTGCCCAAGGAACCAAAAATAGATATGGGCTCTCTGCTCTGTAAAGCAGAAATAACATTTGATTTAGCATGTCATAACCTACGATACGATATTGTGTAGCGCCATCTCGTGTTCATAAAAATTCAATTATGCACGTTGTCATGGCAATTCTGATGTCACAATTGGTGAAAACGATCCCAATGCCGACTTTACTTCTTTTATGACAGCGAGTGACAATGTATGACAACAAATTTCTTAAATTCATTAAAATCTTTTAGCATAAAACACTAAGAAATTACTTTCAGGCATTTGTCTGTCCCGAGGGTACACTCTTAGAAACAAGGCATTAGCGATATTGTGTCTTGACCACTTGTGAAAATAACTAGAAATATCGCGATCTCCGTTGCCATGCAACAGAATTGTATCCAAAGCTCATTGTGAAATATCTGCCATAGAATGCAACATCCCACAAAATTTGAGAAGGGCTATCTCATGAAATGCTACTTCCTTTCAGCTGCTTCCCCTGCACATACTCCCAACCCCTTTGCTATCACCCAAGTTTGTTTGCCATTGCAGCAACATGTGCAGAGTTATGGGTCATAAGAGAGTCTTGGAGGTAAACTTTAACATATGACCTCAAATGACCTTTGACCTTATCACGATGGCACCATAACATGCAGGTCCCCTTACTGCATCTTTAACCCAAGTTTGGTTGAAAAGTAAGGGACGGTTGCAAAGTTATCTGTCATAAGAGAGTCTTGCAGGTAAACTTTAACGTTTGACCTGAAATGACCTTTGACTTTACCATGTGACCTCTGAAGGCACCATAACATGAATGTACCACAAGTGCATCTATCACCCACGTTTGGTTGCTATTGCAGCAACATGTGCAGAGTTATGTTTCATAAGAGAGTCTTGCAGGTAAATTTTAACGTTTGACCTGAAATGACCTTTGACCTTATCCCGTGACCTCCGACAGCACCATTACATGCAGGTCCCCTTAGTACATCTACAACCCCAGTTTGGTTGAAAAGTGAGAGATAGTTGCAAAGTTATCTGTCATAAGAGAGTCTCGCAGGTAAACTTTAACGTTTGACCTGAAATGACCTTTGACCTTATCACATGACCTCCGACAGCACCATGACATGCAGGTCCCCTTACTGCATCTATAACCCAAGTTTTGTTGAAAAGTGAGGGACGGTTGCAAAGTTATCTGTCATAAGAGAGTCTTTTAAGTAAACTTTAACATTTGACCTGAAATGACCTTTGACCTTACCATGTGACCTCCAAAGGCATCATAACATGAATGTACCCCAAGTGCATCTATCACCCACGTTTGGTTTCTATTGCAGCAACATGCGCAGAGTAATGTTTCATAAGAGAGTCTTGCAGGTAAATTTTAACGTTTGACCTGAAATGACCTTTGACCTTATCCCGTGACCTCCGACAGCACTATTACATGCAGGTCCCCTTAGTACATCTACAACCCAAGTTTGGTTGAAAAGTGAGAGATAGTTGCAAAGTTATCTGTCATAAGAGAGTCTTGCAGGTAAACTTTAACATTTGACCTGAAATGACCTTTGACCTTATCACATGACCTCCGACAGCACCATGACATGCAGGTCCCCTTACTGCATCTATAACCCAAGTTTTGTTGAAAAGTGAGGGACGGTTGCAAAGTTATCTGTCATAAGAGAGTCTTTTAAGTAAACTTTAACATTTGACCTGGAATGACCTTTGACCTTATCATGTGAACTCCAAAGGCATCATTACATGAATGTACCCCAAGTGCATCTATCACCCAAGTTTGGTTGCCATTGCAGCAACGGTTGCCAAGTTGTGCATCATAAGAGAGTCTTGCAGGTAAACTTTAACATTTGTGACAGACGGACGGACGCCATTTGGATCCCCTAGTCTCGCCTTCACCTCCGGTGGGTGAGGCAAAAATGGTGCTGATTAGAACCTTTTCTTGTCCCACATTTGGAACCTTTCAAGCTTCTTCAAACTACCATTAATAGCATATAAAGGTTCTCTAAAGGATTCTAAAGGGGTATTGGTTGCACACAGAACCTTTTAAGGCTCTTGAAAATATAAAGAACCCTTTATAGAATCCCTTTTCTGGAGCTTCTAACTGGCCTACTTTTCTAGGAGGGTACAGTGCTGAGCAAAATGGTGAATTTTAGTTGGTACCCCAGGTTATGAAAAGTCATATCCATTGAAGCTCACAGTATGGAGGCACATAGAGTATAGCAGCATGAAATCCATTTAACAGACAAAGCAATTTTTTTTTTTGCGGGGGCGGAGGGAATTAAAAAAAAAAAAAAAAACATTCTACCAACTCATGAGCGAACTCAATTGTGATGACACAATGTTCAGTCTCACAATCTCATCCCAGCTACTAGAACATGCATGTGGGAATAAACAGTGTTATCATTATTACTTGAATGCCTATAGACACGCATGAAGTGGTTTGATGGATGTATTGTAAGCCAAGTCTCTTTTCAGAAGTAGCAGGGAACAATGCCAGCCCTGTAACTTAACACTGCAATATCCAGTAATGATCTTTTAAAGTGATTACACAATGGTAAATTCTTTTTTGATATATGATCGAGAATAGAATTCTAAACTAGAATAGCATTAAAAATTTGATGATTTTCAATCGAAATCAATGCATTTTGGCTTATTTTCTCACAAAAAGTCAAGAGTTGACCAAAAAATTTGAGTATGAGGTATGACATTAAAGTGGGTCCCCAGCTTCGCGCATTGCAGTTGTGCTGCGCGCTAAACTGTACAATTTGTATTATACCTTGCGCGCATTTTGCTAGAATTGCGTGACAAGGTACCCACTTTGACATCATTTTAATAATAATAATATTACAGGGTATTTTAACGTCAAAGTGGGTACCCAGTTGAAACTGGGTCACAGCCGAGGGGTCAAAAATATCCTGAAATCTTGCCACATTTGGGGTATCCTTGGCAACACAACTTTAAAAAAAATTTTAGGCAGATGATTTTCTGCTAATAAAATCATGCTCTTTTAAATGAACTAACATTGTTTCAGCATTGGGTACCCCCTTTAAAGGTTACATGTATATACGGTTTTGATAAGCCCTGCAAAACATACATGTATATTATTCCTTTGTTATATGCAGTGATGTAACTGACTTCAAAATGTTAAGTGTAATTGATGCACATAACAGTGTCCTATGCACTTGGAATTCAATGTTTGCTTGAAAATTCAGAATACATTTAACCAGTTTCATGCTCAGATTTCATTTTCCTACCAAAACCGTACACTGGCATTAAACAATTACTCCATCAGACAAAATTAATGGTGGATGGAAATACACAAGGTCACTTACGATTAAAAATGTTGTAACTGCTATAAATCCAAATGAATAAACGAAATGTTATATGGCATAAGAAAGGGGAAAGGAACCAAGAGAAATGAAAGGAAACAGAGAAAGAGAAAAGAGGGTAAGAGAGGCGGAGGTTAACCCATTCGTGACAGAAGGTCTACATTTTGTGGTTTGGTCTAATAACTTTTGATGCAGAGCTCTAAAAATCATACCAAATACATGAGCAGAAAGAGCAAAAAATTCTACACACACTGTGCTCATTTATGTTGCATCAATATTTTTTGTTTGATGCTGAAATTTTTTTTAAAGGAAAATAAGCATTAAAATCCTTAAATTGGCAATGTGATAGAAAGTTTAAAATCACCGTTTTCCCCTGCAAATTGGTAATTTTTTTACTTCTCATCATAATTTCTGTCAATTTATATTCATTTCAGATACATGATGTTTTATAAGAAAAATGTAGCAATAAAAGAAAAATGTTGGTGTTGCCAATTTGAAGAATAAAAGCTGATCAAATCCGGCTTTAAAATAATTCCTGTCATGAATGGGTTAAGAGAGAAAGAAAAATATAAAACTTGAGGCATGCAAGTGAAAGAGAGATAGAGGAGGGGAGGAACGATAAGGGAGGCACTAGTATATGAATATGAGAAAGCAGGCAATGTACTGTAATACAAGGAGAGTAAGAAAGAAGAAGAAAGAAAAAGAGAGAGAGAGAGAGAGGAAATAATCAAGAAAGTATATCAAGACCAGAAACTTAAAGCCCATTGCACACTATACGATTTGTCTGTGATCTGATTTTTGAAAAAAAAATGTTAAAGCACTTTAGAGGCAAATTCAAACATGTTAAATACCTAGTCATATGAAAACCAAAATAGAAACTCCAGTCTATTGCGAGCCTCCTAGTAGAAAAAAAGTGAAAATCAATTGCAAATCATAGTGACGGCATAGTAGTCTAGCGATTATCTACGATTTGCATCCGATTTAGCCTTTACTCAGACTAAAAAACTTGCAGTAAATCAAGACTGAGATTTAGTATTCCTATCATTATTCCACACCTCAATTTATTTTACTTGTTTAAAATTTCATATCAAATGAAAAATATGATTTCTTCCACAACGGGGTCGCAGTCGGATCGTATAATGTGCAGTGGCCTAAAAGCACAAGTAGAGCAGTAAGAGGAAAAAGAAATAACAGTGAAACAGAATAGGAGGTGGCCATATCATGCAGAAAAAAAGACCCGGGCCCTGTTGTAAAAAAAAACAACAACAAAAAACATCTATAGTAACTCTGCCATCAATGGTAGCTAACATGGTAACATTGCTCAACAGTCAATCAAATCAGTACTCCAGTACTTGTCATTGGCATGATTCATTGTATACAATTACTATATTTTTGCTCTGGTGATCCCTTTTTAACAAGCCCTTGAGGCTTTTCAGGACACCTTTTGCTTTCATTTCTTTGTATTTTCTATTCATTCTCAGTGTATTACTTGTCTAGATTATAAAACGATGAATGTTAATGCATGTTTGAAATATATTGACGACTTGTTTTTAATTGTACATAATTTATATTGATCAATTTTTTTTCAAGATTTCCATGGAAGTTACCACTGATGTCAAAGTTACCGACAATGGTAAGTTTTATGCAACGGGGCCCAGGAATAGTAATCAGTACCCACATGTAGATTACAAGTACATGTATACAGGTATTTACATGTATGCACATATCTCATACCCAAGCAGTATCATCACCCAAATAATTCCAGCTTTTCTTACACTTTAACCCATAGCAGTACAGAAATTGGCAATACAAATTATTTTTTTCCACGTTTACATGAAAAAAATAAATATGGATATAACATAAACCAAAATGAAATATAATTGTAAAATTGAATCAGAAATTGCCAATTTGAACACAGAAATAGTGATTATATATTATTCAATGCGTTGCAAATTTAAAGAGTTTAATGATTAGTTACACTTAAACTGCTCTAATTCGAGAACGCCACACCATACAGCGATGGGAATGGGCTCAAATTTGTCAGTGCATTTTTCTCTTTCTGCTCATGTATGATATGTACTGTCCAACATTCTGGACCAACAGATACTGCAAAAACGTCTCTTAAAGGTGACACTGTACCTCTATGGGTTAAGGGAACTTTCAAAAGAACTGAACAAGGATGTTCTTGCCAAATGCTGCATAAAACAGAACAGAAGTTTGCCATTAATAAACCTTGGTATAATCGTACACTCCACGTAATGATTCCTCTTCCATTATAAAAGCCAGAACAAATATACCCTAAAGATGAAGAACTTCATTTTTGTTGCGAGTCAGTTCATTATAATATTACATCCCTGATGAAGAGAATAAACTGTTAACTAGATGAATCTTCGACCACACGTGGTCGAACTTTATGCCTCCGCCATTACCAGATCAGAAATAAATGGCACTTCATGTTGCTTTATTTTCATTTACACAATGACATCTTTGACCTTGACCTTTGACCTTGTGACCCCCAAATCTAACGAGAGTATTGCCCTTTCCATATGCATACATGAGCCAAGTTTGTTCAACCGTCAAATGGTTACTGAGTTATCACAAGAACGAACCATTTCTATGTACATAATGACCTCTATGACCTTTGACCTTTGACCTTGAGACTCCAAAATCTAATCAGATAATTGTCCCTTCCATATGCATTACCTGTGTCACGTTTGAGGTTGATCGGTCAAATGGTTGTTGAGTTATGGTGAAAACGAACCATTTCTATGTACATAATGACCTCTATGACCTTGGACCTTTGACCTTGTGACCCCAAAATCTAATCAGATCATTGTCCCTTCCATGTGCATACATGAGCCAAGTTTGAAGCCAATCTGTCAAATGGTTCTTAAGTTATCGTGAGAACGAGCCATTTTTATGTGTATTATTAGCTCTATGACCTTGACCTTTGACCTTGAGACTCCAAAATCTAATCAGATCATTGTCCCTCCCATATGCATACACAAGCCAAGTTTGAAGTTGATCCGTCGAACGGTTCTTAAGTTATCGCGAGAACGAAAACGGGACGGACGGACGGACGGACGGACGGACGGACGACCCGAAAACATAATGCCTCCGGCAACCACCTACGGTGGGCGGAGGCATAAAAATCTAATGAACCTTTAAAGTTAAAGAAATAAAAAAATTCTTATTATTATATGCATCAAATGAAAATGATATAGAAACTGACAACCAAAAAACACACAAAAACAAAGTATATCTCCCAGCCATAAGCATAAAACTAAAATGTGATATCAATACGATAATCGCTTACCAATAACAGAGGCTTTAAACAGAGAATAAAGTATTAAAGGAAAGATTAATTTGACAACTTCCATTTGAGCCAACCATAAAAAAAAAATAATTTCCCTAATTACTACTGATACGACATTCATTAACAGAAACAGCATGCTTTCAACAAAAGTCGTCAAATGAAACTGCTGTCATTGACTAGTTACTCATCATTTATTCATTGACTATTCATTTTGCGGGGGGAAACAAAGGCCCTTGTCATTCTATATTCAGTCATTTGTATGTTTGTATTAAATGGTCTGTAAAAAATATATCAAATTGGTCACAGTGCAATGAGTAGAAAATTAAGAGGATTATCAGATAACAAAATGGCGCACATTAAAAAAAAAAAAACAACTTAGGGCTGAGTATTGTGATCAAATGTTGGATGACGACTTGGCTAAAAAAAACACTGACACCCTTGAGGGGAGCTACGCTAGTCAAATCATTATTAATTTCCAAGTCAAATTACTTTCTCTTCTTACTTCCACAGACAAAATTCCAAATTATGAAATACTTAAATCAATGTTTCTTTGAATATATATGGAATTGTAAACCTGATAAAATAAGTAGGAAGCAGTTGTGCCAATCATATAGGATAGAGGAATCAAAATAAATAAATGATATTTTTATGCATGCTAGTCATTAAAGATATCCTGGATAAGAAGATTTATCAATGAAACATTAGATAAGAATTTTACTAGGCGTTTGTTTTACTTGCTCTTGCCTCATTCATATACATCCATTCAACTATTCACGGGGTCTTCATATTTCAAAGAATTAGCAAGCTCTTTAGTTAATCCATTTTAGAAAGAGGTGTTGCTAGACTTTTCAGACTCACTGCTAACACAAATGACCACAGTGCATGTCCACTCAATGAGAAAATGTAATTCAAGTCTAGATACATAAAATGCAATTTCTAATTAAACTTGAGCTTTTGTAAGTGACTGTGATCATGACTGTTACATGTACCTTGCATATCCACTGTTTCTTTTTAATGTGCATACATGTAGTTTTAGGAACTTCCCAAAGTTCCCAGATGTAATAAGATGGGTCAAATTTTGGAATATATTTATTGCGGTCTTTGTACACACTGTCAATGGAGAACCAGGGGATGAAAACGAAGTAGGGGTGATGTTCGTTATTCCGAAGGTTTGTTATTCCGAAAGTTCATAATTCTGAAACACGCAAATCGCGTATACCTAGATGTTCGTTAGTCCAAAAATGACCAACGAACCAACGAACCTTATTTCATTTTCGATTTTCAGACTAGCAAACCTTCGGAATAACGAACCTTATTTCGTTTTCGGATTGACGAACCTTCAGAATATTGAACCTTATTTCATTTTCGGACTAACAAACCTTAGGAAAAATGAACCTTCGGACTAACAAACCTTCGGACTAACGAATCTTCGGACTAACAAACCTTCGAAATAACAAACCTTCGGAATAAATGAACCTTCGGAATAACGAACTGTAACCAAGAAGTAGTAGTATACCAGAAAACATTGCCTGCTGCCATCAAGAGAAGGCAAAATATATATATTTTTTATTGGATAGGTCCGAGGCTTAATAGCAGTAATGTAACAGTAAACTGTCGTGAGTAGGTGTTCCACAACCTGAAAGCATATTTCACAAGCTGTCACAACAAGTGAAATATAGTCAAAGCGAAGGCAATGTATGCCTTGCCATTGCTTTTGTCCCACAAAAGAAAGCCAATATAACCACTGACTGCATGAAACTTAGAGTTTAAATTTTCACCAAAATATCAATCGCACACCCACCCCCCCCCCCTTGAAAAAAAAAATGTTGGTTAGGTTCAACAATATTGGCATCTCAGTTCAAGAATCAAAGATGCCTGCTGGATCTTCAGTATCATAAATTATCTGGTAATGATTGCTCCTTAGTCTATTTCCTTTTAATGACTGAATTCCAAACTCCGACAATGGACAAAACTCCATACCTAACACTAACCCACCACTAACCTTTAATAGCGTTAAGCTAATCTACAACCTCATAGGGACCCTTATCCCAACCTTTGATCTTAGACAAAATAAAGTTTAGACCAAGGGATGCTGAAAGAAAATGCCACATCACCCTATCTCCAACCACATCCACTTCTTATTTTCTAGGCCTTCATCTTTTTCCTATCAGTATCCAATCATCCCACAGCAGTCATTTACGACTACTTAATGATTCAACACTACGAACAACTACTCTATGATTCAAGCTACAAACTACCCACGAAAAACGACGACCACAAAACTATAATAGTCTGATTCAATTCCTATTTCTCTCATTCATCAACAAATATATCTCCATCAATGTTGCACTGAAGCCAGAAGTTTAATTCTCTGATGCATGAATCAAAATGATGACTGTTTCCATCAACAGAAGATACATCATTCATTCCCAGTATATCGAGTTTGAATCGAGGATGAAAAATTAAATTGAATTAACCGTACCCTGTATCCTTCACACTTCCCCGTATCTGTTGTTTAAATTTGGGTTAGACTCTAAAGATCTAGGTTGTCAGATGATTGCTTGTTATTAATACATTTGGCTCGTCGATGAATTATTCAGACATGTTTGCCACGACTTTGGGAGGCTGCTGTTGAGAGTGTGCTTGCAGAAACACTTCTAATATCTCATCACGTTAAAATGTGCCGATTCTCAACAAAATTTATGACCCTTCATGCAGGAATTCACTTTGAATGATAGAAATTAATGATTATTCTAGAGGAGTGAGGCATATTCTGGATTAATCTCCGACTGAGTCATCATCACTAAAAGAGAACATGAATAAAATTCAATTCCATTCAAGGTTTGTTGTAACATGTCATGGCAGCCAAATGGCGGAATTGAGGCAGTTGTACAACTATTCTTCTATAAAATATCACAATCACAATTCATATATAGACTTAAAGTAAACTCAAATGACACTAAGAAAATCTATAAGTTAGGATAAAAACAAATAAAGGGAAGATTCAATAAAAACATAATGTTGCCCTGTGATTCAATGTTGTTCTTTCACAAAATCATAACAAAAATCATAACAAAATGTTGAAAATGGCTCTAATCCCCAGTCACTTATTGCAGAAGATGGAAAATCTACTCTCTATGATGTCATATCAGGGCTTATACTGTCGAGATTCTAAGGTCTCTGATTGGTCAAATCTGTACGCATAAAAATTCACTACAGGCTGCCTGATGGCCTATCTAAGGCAAGGTGAGACCATTTGAATATAGCCTTTCTTGCTAGTGAATAATTTTAAACCTTTTTTTAATCATATGGTAAAGATCAATTATGATGTTGTACTGGCTTTGTTGTTGTTGTTGGCTTTTATGCAGTCAGGATGTTTAAATGCATCCACGAATGGGAATATAAATCGATTCATTCACATAATCTTTATATTTTTACTTAATATTTTGGTAGGCCCCATCAAACTGTCTCACGGACCACACTTTAAGGAAAGGGGGTATGGTGGAATCTGAAAAACAGTGGCTTTCACAATTATACTGAGTACGGCTCCACCATTTTCAAATTTATCATGGATTTTCCACCCCCAAAACAAAGTGAGCCCCCTTTTGACTCCTTCAAGAATCAGTTCCCACTCCTGGTTATTCAGAGTGTAGACATACTGATAGCACGTGGTAAGCTATGTCAACTGGAGCATGAAGGGAGAGGAGGGGTGGGGGGTGGGGATCAATTCAGATAATCATAGACTTGTGGTTTTCCATGAATAATGAGAATGGGTCCTGAATTCTTCATCTGTGTATTGTGAATAGACAAGGGATTGATACTTGTGTAATACGCTCATCCGCGACTTCCCCTTTTGTATTTATCTGGACCAGAAAATTAATTCACATTCTATTCATCCCCTGCCAATTGATTAAAATTCTGACTCTCTCTATCCCCTTCTCTCCCTCTCTCTCTCTCCCTCTCTCTCCTCTTTCCCCACCTTCCATCCCTTCTCTACCTTTCTCTTACCCTTTTTCTGCTTCTATCTCATTTTCTACCTATTTTTTTTTCTCTCTCTCTTGCTTGACATTCCCTTCTTCTCTTTCCCTCCCCCGCTTGCTTCCCCTCGTTCTCTCTCTCTCTCTCTCTCTCTCTCTCTCTCTCTCTCTCCATTTCCTTTCTGTGGACACTGTGATTAAAATGAGAATGTTTTCAGGGTCACCATTAGCTTGCTATCATGAAACCACACAAATCTCACGATACTGGCGTTACAGTTTTCTTTGAATGTCACTTGCCAGCTAGCCAGCCTGTTGATTACGCTCGTTACTATTTCAATTTCCAAGCCAGGATTCCTCTCCTCGGGTTTACATCGATTACTGCAGTATATTTCCGGTATTTAATTTGCTTCCCATAGACTGTATAACTGAAGATTAATGATTACAACCAATGTTAAATCTATTGCTCTACTTGTTAATTCTTTTCCACTGATCGAGATATCCAAAAAGCCAATCCATCACCACATTTATCAATCTACCTATGAATTTTTGTGTTTAATATTCAGAAAACGTTAAAAATACATAATTATATTTTGCACCTCAAATAGATGTACCAGTGATCTGTCAATCTCTTAATCCACTTTCTCTCTCTTTCTCTCTCTCTCTCTCTCTCTTGCTTTCTCTCTTCATGCTAATGCTGTCTGCTTGCCCAAGTGATATATTAGCCATTATCTTTCCAGGACATACTACTCCTGCCTTGATGGAGAACCTATCAAGCAATATACTCATATCAATTTTTTTTCTTCCACTTCTTTGTTTTTAAGATACCACAGAGTTTTCAACAAAAAAGAAAGAAAAATACAAGGCTCCATGCTAAATGTTTTTTTAAGGGGGTACGGACAGAAATTTTAGGGTCTTTCTGCATTGAGTCCTATTTGAAATTGTTTAGATTCTGAGGGTCCGGACCAAGATTTTTTGAGCCCAATTTTCTTAGGTGCCTGTTAGTGCTGAGTAGTGCAAATACCTGTGTAACCAGAGGGCGGTGGGGGCAGTCACCTTCCCCCCCCCCCCAAAAAAAAAAGAAAGAAAAAAAAGGAAAAAAAGTGTGAGCGAGAAAAGAAAAGGGAAAGAGAACGTAGGAAGAGCAGGAGCAGACAAGGAACAATGACAAAGAACATCAGAGCTTACACACAAATTCCACCCTCCCTGTACCCCCCCCCAGCACACTCTGCACGCTTAATATGTAATTTACATGCTTTGCGTGCTCACTACCACCCCCCCCCCCCCACAAAAAAAAACAAACAAAAAACAAAAACAAAAACAAAAACAAAAAACGAAACAAAAAAACAAAAATCAAAATTGAAAAGCTAGCTATGCCACTGAGTGCTAAAGGGGCTTTATCCATTCTAAAAAATACGCTTTTTCTGCCATGGTTGCTAAGGGGTTAAGTTTTAAGTATATAAAACAAAAAATTGTTTAAATGTAAAAATTTACGAGCAATCCATACAGCATACTAGTGGCATGGCATCCGTTCCCCCCCCACCCCATGGCAAAGAAAGGGGAAAAAAGATAAGAGAAAAAGAAAGAACATGACAGAGGAGGGAGGAAGGCAAAAGGAAGATGACAGGACCCCTCCTTGTCCCCCCCCCCCCCCCGCCATTGGTAATTGTCAATTTGCACTTCATGCATGGATAATGTATGGTCCAACCCCCCCACCCACTGCCCCCAAATGGTTGAACCCACATTATGTCACTGATGTATACCATGATACTCACTTCTCTGAGGTATAAGAAGGGCTGCAGTAGCTGGGTCTTTTGATGCAAGATCCTGAGGAATTTTCTTATCCTTGTTTGACAAGTCTGTCCGTGCACCTGTCCCCAAAATAACACAAAAATAGAAAAAAATTTAACTGATAACAAAAAGGCAAACTACATGTACGTGTAAATCCAAGGGAAATGAAAAATACAGCGAAACCTGCTTAGCCCTTACCTGTATAGAAAGACCAACCATCTACAATTTACAAAAAAGGCCACTCATTATGCTTCTGTTGAAAGGTATTGTAGTAAAAGAATCTATATGAACTGTAGTAGACTTTATACAGATTTTAATGATTTCACCCTATCACCCCACATATTCAGTACTTTGTCTCCTTGGATGGCCACCCATAAATGGTATCATTAGACATTCGAGGGGTTAACAGTAAAGGAGTTTGAAGAAGATAAGGGGTAACATAAGACCACAGTGACAATATTTGGGCATTTACAAAATTGAATGGTTGTTCGATTTTGCAAATGCCCTAATTCATGCCCATGAGTGCGTGTGAAGTGACCTGAAATTGTTGCCCCCAAACATTTCCCAGCTTTTTATCGTCATATTTCCAACATGAGGCATTTGAAGAGCAATCCTTTCTAGGGGACATTATTACTAAAATATTCTTCTTAACTGACATGGAAAGAATGAGAAAGCTCACAAATTATTTTTCACCTTTCCCAGAACTCGAGTTTCTCTTTAAAAAGTTTGAAATGGCAGCCTTGCTGCAACTAAATCTTTTTCTAATTTAACATTCAGCATTTCAGAGCAAGCACTCCTGGGGATACCAGAATGCAACAATGCACTGAAAAATGTAACGTAAAGGAGTGTTCAGATATGAGGCGACATTGTGGCGCTACAAAATTATTAGTGTTCAGATATGGTGCGAAATTGTGGCGTTACTTACGTTAATGAACGTGTCAACTCTTAAATAAAAGAGAACTTTGTCAAAACTTGCGCAGACAATCTCATGATTTGTGCTACCCGGTAACTTTTTAATTCAGCAAAAAAAATGTGTCCTGCCTCGGCAACATTTTTTTTTGCCTCATACCCCATTGACTTGTTTACAAAAATGTTGCAGGGATTCTGTGGTGTGCCACAATATCGCCTCAAATCTGAACGCCCCTTAAGTGCAGTAACAGACACACGAACAGAAATTTCAGGTAGATTTCATCTTTTGTACATGATTGTTGTTTCGCATATTTTACCTTTGTTTAAGAGCATCTGTACTGCTTCTTTATGTCCCTTCCAGGCTGCTGCATGTAACGCTGTGTCACCGATCTTGTTCTACAAAAATACAAGAGATAAAAAGAGCCGAAAATTAGTTATCATCACATAGCATAAATAAAATGAGGCCAAGTTACTGAGGAAATAAACAAAGAACCTAACTTATTTTCAAAATAAAATTCATCAAATATTCCCTTAAGTATCACGTTCTGTTCTTATTACTGCCTTTTACAAATGGGTGGATCTAAGTTAAAGGTACACAAATTTAAAGTGATTACACAATGGTAAAAAAAAAAAAAATATATGATCGAGAGTAGAATTCTAAAAAGAAAAACATTGAAAATTTGATGATTTTCAATCGAAATCATTGCATTTTGGCTAATTTTCTCATAAAAAGTCATGAGTTGGCAAAAAAATTTGAGTGTGAGGTATGACGTAAAAGTGGGTACCCAGCTTCGCGCATTGCAGTTGTGCTGCGCGCTAGACTGTACAATATGTATTATACCTTGCGCACATTTTGCTAGAAATGCGCGATAAGGTACCCACTTTGACGTCATTTTGACGTCAAAGTGGGTACCCAGTTGAAAAGTGGGACACAGCTGAGGGGTCAAAAATATCCTGAAATCTTACTACATTTGGGGGTTTCCTTGGCAACGCGACTTTTGAAAAAAATTAGGCAGATGATTTTCTGCAGATGAAATCATGCTCTTTTAAATGAGCTAATATTGTTTCAGCATTGGGTACCCCCTTTAATGAGTTTGTTTCGGAAAACATTAAGGCCTGTGTTCAATAATCTTTGTGTATGCAGTGCCAAGTGCAATCATATGTTATTCAATTTATTCCACAAAAAATCATATTATCATTTACAAAAATAAAAAGAATTATGGAAGTCATTAAATCATGTGCTCATGTATGCAAATTAGCTGCTCAAACTGACAGTGTATTGCATGGAATAATCCATTCCTGACTGCTTCAGTCTGCTCAGCAAATGTAAAATCCTTGCCAAAAGGTGGCATTATCACACATATCAATTCAGAGCCAATAAACATGTGGTGCAGAGTTGGGTCAATCCCGTTTCAGTTTGAAAAAAATATGGTACACATTCTTTTGTTGCACACTTGCTCAACTAAGCAGATAGCACCATGTTGTGCCCAATCAAGACTGAGCTGACCAAACCCTGTACCAACTTGGTAACAGTGATGTTCATGTTACATGGACAGGGTAATTCCCATTATATTCTTTAACATAGAGTCTGACTTGCAATCTGTATTCAGAGGAAGGTACAGGATAATAATTAATAATAATTAATAATGATAATAATAATAATAATGATAATAATAATAATAATAATAATAATAATAATAATAATAATAATAATAATAATAATGATGATGATATTAATAATAATAATAATAATAATAATAATAATAATAATAATAATAATGATGATAATAATGATAATAATAATGATAATAATAATAATAATAATAATAACTTGATTTATATACAGTTTGTCCCCAAAAAAATCACGATGATCCTTCAGTCAATTATGAAAGAAATCAGTGAACAATATGAAAAGTAATTATAGATTATGAAACCATGATAATTTCTCTACCAGTCAGTGAAGACCCCATCTGATTCGGTCCAGTAGTCACAAAGAAATGAGGATTTTTGTAAACATCATACGTCCCTACTGTCTAAGTTTGAACGAAAGGGACCCTCAATTCACCATGGATCAATCACATGCCTTTTTGAATTGTTTGCAAGGGAAATCCCTATTTTCTTTTTTATTTGTGCTTTGATTGTTCTGAAAACATTTGTTCATAGTTATCATCATTCTTGATGTTGATGTTGCTGTTCTTGTTGCAAATGAAGGGAATGTATATGTGTTTTCCATAACAAAATAAATCATGAATGAGAACAGATGAGCAGTTTTCATAGTTTTTAAGATGTTGGTCATTTGTAAGTAATAACATTCAGTGATTATAAAACAAAATTATGAGACTATTTCATACATGTATGTAAGTGCCTTGTTTTGATCTTTGAAGCAAGATATTTTTCATTTTATTTTTTCATAATCTGGAACAATATCTTTCTTTAAAATACATGTAGTATCCATGAATGTAAATAAATTTGTAAATGTAGTCTCCAGCCTGTGAATAAGATATTTAAATTTTGTGAATGTTAAGGACATAAGTAACCAATGACGCACTTTACTAAACTCCCCGATCTTTTGACTATTGGACTACAGAAAGAATGACTACCTATGATGATACACCTAAAAACTGCAATAACAATCATAGCAAATCAAAACAAAACCGCGATTTCCTTTGTAAACATTCAAAAGGATAGTGAGATTGTCCATTGTGCTTTGAATTCTCCATCTGACCAAGCTTGGACAGGAGGGACCTGTGACGTCATTTCCAAAAATCGTTATTTCTTCGTAGCTATTGGACCGAATCAGACGGGGTCTTCACTGACTGGGATAGGAATAGATATAGTTTTATAATCTAACATGTATTTTCATATTACAACATGATTTCTTTCATTATTGATAGTTATAAGCCCGTCATAATTTTTTGGGGGACAAACTGTAGTGCCTTTTCCAGAGGATACAAGATGGAATTTAAATCAAGAGGCCTTTGTGTGTTTGACCCCCTGCTGGTATAACATCCCTGTAATATCAATATAAGCAGCATAATAGTATTACTAAATGACATGGATTGCTCCTCCACATAACTTTCAACATTCAACATTGAGGAACCAATCAAATTCCACCCAATGGGTAAAAATGACATAAAAATTACATCATGAATCAAAACTAGATGAATCCTCGACCACGCGCAGTCGAAATTTATGCCTCCGCCATTGCCAGATCGGAAATATATGGCACATTCATGTTGATTTTTTAATTTCATTTTCATGTCCTAGTCGCGAACTTTGCGACCTGTGAGGCAAAATTCATGACCTAAGACCAGAAATTCATGACCTGAAATTCATGACCCGGGATGCAAAATTCATGACCTGGGATGCGAAGTTCATGACCCGTTATGCGAAATTCACAACCTGGGATGCAAAATTCATGACCCAGATGCAAAATTCATGACCCGCGCCACGAAATTCACGTCACACATGACCTGTTGTCGAGCGTACTTCAGAGCCACCATACGGGCCACCAATCCAAAAACAGCTTTCATAATAAGTAATTGTTTACATAATAACCATTGAACAGAGTTGGTGAAGCTTAAGATAATCTTCAAGAGGATTGTTCAGGCACGTGCGAGATAAGGAAGTGACATTGTTTTATGAAAGATGGCATTTCCAAGGATTCATAGAGTTGGCAAATGCTTTCATTTATTTAGAAGTTAAACAGTGATACCGGTATACATCTTTCACAGCAGTTCAATATCAACAAGAACAATAATACCACAATCAAATCAACGCTACATAAGAGACACTTGGTTTCATGTTTCAAATTACAGAAGTGATGCACTGCTATTAACCCTTAAGCAGCTTAAGCGGACTATTGACAAAAGCACTGGACTGCCACTGTGGACACTTAGCACACACAGACTTTATATTAACCATACACTCTAAACAATGTGGCAGTACTAGGTTTTGATCCATAGCCACTGAAGAGTTGATCATTACTCGACAAATGAGAATTATCTGGAAAAATAGATAAGTAATTATAAACACTCAAAAGCAAAGTATACCATTTCACACTCACAATTAAAATGGCTCATATATCAGGAAAGGTAACCAAGCAAACACATGGTGATTTTCTTTCTCTCCAGAAGAGTACAAATATCTAGGGTATATAAAAGTGCTTAAGCTAAAAAGGCTATCATGTTTCAATGATTAATAAGACTAGATGAATCCTCGACCGTGCACGGTCGAAATTTATGCCTCCACAATTGCCAGATCGGAAATATATGGCACATTTATGTTGATTTTTTTTATTTTCATGTATAAAATGACATCTTTGACCCTGTGACCCCCAAATCTAATGAGACAATTATGAGACTTCTGTATGCTACATGAGCAAGTTTGGAGATGAACTGTCACAGAGTTGTTAAGTTATCGCAAGAACAAGCAATTTTCATGTATATAATGACCTCTATGACCTTTGACCTTTAACCTTGAGACCCCAAAATCTAATCACAATCATTGTCCCTCCCATATGCATACATGTGCCAAGTATGAAGCTGCTCCATCAAATGGCTGTTGAGTTATCGTGAGAACGGACCATTTCTATGTACATAATGACCTCTATGACCTTTGACCTTTGACCTTGAGACCCCAAATCTATTTAGATCATTGTCCCTCCCATATGCATACATGAGCCAAGTTTGAAGTTGATCCGTCAAACGGTTCTTAAAGGAGAAGTCTAGGCGATTTCTGTAAGCATGGATCATAAAGAGAAAAAATTCAGCAGCTAGAAAATGTCTTACTTTACACGACAAACACTAGGATTACCAAGTAACTTGTATAAACAGTAGTTCTAGTACGAGCCCATTTTCATCCACAATACAGTTCACACCCGGGCCCAAAGAAGTAGCTGATGAACCACAGGCAGGCCAGGCGATGTAAGCGATATGTTTGTACGACATTCCGGCTTGAAGTGGTCTTCGCACACTTTCTTTAACTTTGAAAATTTCTAAGTTTTGAAGTAGAATTTGTCCGTTCTAATATCATTAATCCATCAGGCACACCTCTCCCTGTCCGTCAGGGGATTCGGGATTGCAAAAAACTTCTCTTGGAACAGAACTGGTGTGATTTGTACACCCAAAAGCTAGACATATCGCACTTTGCATAGAGAATGTGCAGAGAATAAGTGCGCATGCGCAGTGCAAATGTATCGCCTACGTCACATGACCAATGACCATATTTGGGTTTCGGTGGGAAATTCAATTATTCAGAGTAAACAAGCCAACCACTTAACTGGTATTTAAAAATCACAGAAATTACTTTGATAAATGAAAGTAGCATTATCTGTTAGCATGAATTTTAAGCTTATAGTGTAATTTTAATGAAATTGTCTGGACTTCTCCTTTAAGTTATCGCGAGAACGAAAACGGGACGAACGGACGGACGGAAGGAAGGACGACCCGAAAAACATAATGCCTCCGGCAACCACCTATGGTGGGCGGAAGCATAAAAATGTAGATTAGTCCATCAGATGCCTTCTCGTGCAATATATGGATATTTATCAATTACACGTAAACTTTCTACATATTATTTGTATCACCATCGCCCAAAGAATTTATCATTTCTTTTATCTATAATTAACCTCTTCAACCTTCGTAGATCAAACTTGATAGATGACCAGCACTACAAGATTTCATTGCATCAAGCAACAGAGAGGATACCAACAAGCATGTAAACTTTGGATTTTCTGTTTTTAAGGAGTTTAGTAATAAGTTTTACTATTTCTATTACTATTACTACTATTTACTATTACCATTACCATTACAATTATCATTACTATTACTATTACCATTACCATTACTATTACAATTACCATTATCATTATCATTATTATTACCATTACCATTACTATCATCACTACCATTACCATTATCATTACCATTAACCATTACCGTAACTATCATCATTACCATTACCATTACCATTATCATTACCATTATCATTATCATCATCATTACCATTACCATTACCATTACTATGACTATTGCTATTACTATGACTAACAATATTAATTATGATATCAGAAGTTATGGGTAGCATGCTAACCTGTACATTGACTTGACAATTTGGTATTGCTAGTAATTGCCTTCATACACTCAGTATGTCCGCCATGCGCTGCCCAGTAGAGGGGTGTGGCACCTGCCTTATCAAGACTATTTACTGAAACCTGAATAAGAAAGCACACATAAACCACATGGCATAATTAAAAGTATCTTGCTAATGTTGATTGAAAAGAAAAGCTTGGAAGAAAGTACAGAGGTAAGAGAAGAGGACAGAAAAAGGAGAGACAGGGAAAGAAAAGAGACAGAGAGAGGAGACAGACACAGAGAACATCAATCAATTTGTAACAACAAATTTGGCAATATTTTATGCTCTAGCAAGCAAAAGTAATTATTGTGAAGGGTGAAAGTCCAGACATGACAAGATGTGGTATTTATTCTGGATGGTATCAAGTTGAAAACTGTTTAAAAAGGTGACGGTTGGAACAACTTTGAAAAGGTGACGTTGGAACACTTTCCATATCTTTGTTTCAAAAGAAATGTTTCATTAAACTTTAAAAAAAAAAAAAACTCTCGTGATGATACGAATCCACGGTGACAAGAATTCACATGAAAGTTGTAAAAAAGGCTTCAAATCTTTTAACAAAAAGCACTTTATGCAAGAATAGCCAGTGCTATCTTTATATCATGACATATCTCATCAAAACTTGTGAAGTGAGAAAGTCAGCTGAAATAAAACTCACAAAAAATCAATATTTCAAAAACTCTCATAAAGTGGTTACTTGCCCATTGCAGCAGAGAGAACAAAACTTTTCTTTCATTAATCACTGATAGATCAAAACATGAAACTTTTCTTGACTTGTAACTTTGCTTATATCAGCCAGAACAAATACCAACCCTTGCAAAGTCTGGACTTTGCAACCTCTTACAAAAGAGGCTTTTCTCGCTCCAGCGTAAACTATCTGCAGATGTTTACATGTAGGTGTCATTGGATGGTAAGAGACCCTAAGACATCCACAGATATGACATTTTCATACAAATATTCTTACATATGTATTTGGAGGTTTTCTAACTGGTATCTTTTTTGTACAATGAAATGTATTTGGAATCTGTTAAAAAATTGAAATTGGAAAGATATGTATCCCTTTGCCCACTCGACTTTCATCAATGCTGTGTATTAGCTTTCAGTATTTTCCTCCTACTCTGATGTGCGTTTCAATACATCCATTAAAAACTTACTCATGAGTTGTACAGTCAAGTAACTAGAATCAACATACATGAAACTGAACTGAAAGAGTCTTAAGTAGGTAGTGTACTCTAATTAATTTCATCCAAAACAATTTATTGCCTTGAAAAGGATCTATCTTCTAGAAAGTGAAAGTTTGACAATAGAATAATACATGTAGGAGTTCATAATTATAATGTTCATTGTTATAATATGTGCAATATAATACAGTGTCATGTCATTAGTAAGTTCAATATGAAGACAATAAGAACTAATCCTGATATGTGATCCTCATATACATGTACATATACATATACAAGACAAACTGCTTGGAAGCTACATATATACTGTACATCTTTTTCTGTGTTGTTTTCTTTTATTACTTGCTCTTTTTCTTCACATTACTGCAAATTTTGTAGGATTCAGTGATCATTTTTAATATTTTGATCAATCTTAAAGGCTTGTTCAGATATAACATGACAACGCCCCCACCAAACCCGCAATCTTTTCAGTGTTCAGATATGGCCTGACAAACCATGCCACTTTAATATGTTAATGAAAGCGCATTAAC
>CM057156.1:20324982-20419549 GCA_029962745.1 Echinometra lucunter
ATAATGATAATAATAATAATAATAATAACTTGATTTATATACAGTTTGTCAAAAAAAATCACGATGATCCTTCAGTCAATTATGAAAGAAATCGTGTGCAATATGAAAGTAATATAGATTATATGAACCCATGATAATTCTCTAACCAGTCAGTGAAGACCCATCTGATTCGGTCCAGTAGTCACAAAAGAATGAGGATTTTTGTAAACGTCATACGTCCCTTCTGTCTAAGTTTGAACAAAAGGGACCCTCAATTCACCATGGATCAATCACATGCCTTTTTGAATTGTTTGCAAGGGAAATCCCTATTTTCTTTTTTATTTGTGCTTTGATTGTTCTGAAACATTTTGTTCATAGTTATCATCATTCCTTGATGTTGATGTTGCTGTTTCTAGTTGCAAATGAAGGGAATGTATATGTGTTTTCCATAACAAAATAAATCATGAATGAGAACAGATGAGAGTTTTCATAGTTTTTAAGATGTTGGTCATTTGTAAGTAATACATTCAGTGATTATAAAACAAAATTATGAGACTATTTCATACATGTAAGTGCCTTGTTTTGATCTTTGAAGCAAGATATTTTTCATTTTATTTTTTCATAATCTGGAACAATATCTTTTTTTAAAATACATGTAGTATCCATGAATGTAAATAAATTTGTAAATGTAGTCTCCAGCCTGTGAATAAGATATCTAATTTTGTGATGTTAAGGACATAAGTAACCAATGACGCACTTTACTAAACTCCCCGATCTTTTGACTATTGGACTACAGAAAGAATGACTACCTATGATGATACACCTAAAAACTGCCAATAACAATCATAGCAAATCAAAACAAAACCGCGATTTCCTTTGTAAACATTCAAAAGGATAGTGAGATTGTCCATTGTGCTTTGAATTCTCCATCTGACCAAGCTTGGACAGGAGGGACCTGTGACGTCATTTCCAAAAATCGTTATTTCTTCGTAGCTATTGGACCGAACAGACGGGGGTCTTCACTGACTGGGATAGGAATAGATATAGTTTTATAATCTAACATGTATTTTTATATTACAACATGATTTCTTTCATTATCGATAGTTATAAGCCCGTCGTAATTTTTTGGGGGACAAACTGTAGTGCCTTTTCCAGAGGATACAAGATGGAATTTAAATCAAGAGGCCTTTGTGTGTTTGACCCCCTGCTGGTATAACATCCCTGTAATATCAATATAAGCAGCATAATAGTATTACTAAATGACATGGATTGCTCCTCCACATAACTTTCAACATTCAACATTGAGGAACCAATCAAATTCCACCCAATGGGTAAAAATGACATAAAAATTACATCATGAATCAAAACTAGATGAATCCTCGACCACGCGCAGTCGAAATTTATGCCTCCGCCATTGCCAGATCGGAAATATATGGCACATTCATGTTGATTTTTTAATTTAATTTTCATGTCCTAGTCGCGAACTTTGCGACCTGTGAGGCAAAATTCATGACCTAAGACCAGAAATTCATGACCTGAAATTCATGACCCGGGATGCAAAATTCATGACCTGGGATGCGAAGTTCATGACCTGTTATGCGAAATTCACAACCTGGGATGCAAAATTCATGACCCAGATGCAAAATTCATGACCCGCGCCACGAAATTCACGTCACACATGACCTGTTGTCGAGCGTACTTCAGAGCCACCATACGGGCCACCAATCCAAAAACAGCTTTCATAATAAGTAATTGTTTACATAATAACCATTGAACAGAGTTGGTGAAGCTTAAGATAATCTTCAAGAGGATTGTTCAGGCACGTGCGAGATAAGGAAGTGACATTGTTTTATGAAAGATGGCATTTCCAAGGATTCATAGAGTTGGCAAATGCTTTCATTTATTTAGAAGTTAAACAGTGATACCGGTATATACATCTTTCACAGCAGTTCAATATCAACAAGAACAATAATACCACAATCAAATCAACGCTACATAAGAGACACTTGGTTTCATGTTTCAAATTACAGAAGTGATGCACTGCCTATTAACCCTTAAGCAGCTTAAGCGGACTATTGACAAAAGCACTGGACTGCCACTGTGGACACTTAGCACACACAGACTTTATATTAACCATACACTCCAAACAATGTGGCAGTACTAGGTTTGATCCATAGCCACTGAAGAGTTGATCATTACTCGACAAATGAGAATTATTTGGAAAAATAGATAAGTAATTATAAACACTCAAAAGCAAAGTATACCATTTCACACTCACAATTAAAATGGCTCATATATCAGGAAGGTAACCAAGCAAACACATGGTGATTTTCTTTCTCTCCAGAAGAGTACAAATATCTAGGTATATAAAAGTGCTTAGCTAAAAAGGCTATCATGTTTCAATGATTAATAAGACTAGATGAATCCTCGACCGTGCACGGTCGAAATTTATGCCTCCACAATTGCCAGATCGGAAATATATGGCACATTTATGTTGATTTTTTTTATTTTCATGTATAAAATGACATCTTTGACCCTGTGACCCCCAAATCTAATGAGACAATTATGAGACTTCTGTATGCATACATGAGCCAAGTTTGGAGATGAACCGTCACAGAGTTGTTAAGTTATCGCAAGAACAAGCAATTTTCATGTATATAATGACCTCTATGACCTTTGACCTTTAACCTTGAGACCCCAAAATCTAATCACATCATTGTCCCTCCCATATGCATACATGTGCCAAGTATGAAGCTGCTCCATCAAATGGCTGTTGAGTTATCGTGAGAACGGACCATTTCTATGTACATAATGACCTCTATGACCTTTGACCTTTGACCTTGAGACCCCAAATCTATTTAGATCATTGTCCCTCCCATATGCATACATGAGCCAAGTTTGAAGTTGATCCGTCAAACGGTTCTTAAAGGAGAAGTCTAGGCGATTTCTGTAAGCATGGATCATAAAGAGAAAAAATTCAGCAGCTAGAAAATGTCTTACTTTACACGACAAACACTAGGATTACCAAGTAATCAACAATTAACTTGTATAAACAGTAGTTCTAGTACGAGCCCATTTTCATCCACAATACAGTTCACACCCGGGCCCAAAGAAGTAGCTGATGAACCACAGGCAGGCCAGGCGATGTAAGCGATATGCGTGTACGACATTCCGGCTTGAAGTGGTCTTTGCACACTTTCTTTAACTTTGAAAATTTCTAAGTTTTGAAGTAGAATTTGTCCGTTCTAATATCATTAATCCATCAGGCACACCTCTCCCTGTCCGTCAGGGGATTCGGGATTGCAAAAAACTTCTCTTTGGAACAGAACTGGTGTGATTTGTACACCCAAAAGCTAGACATATCGGCACTTTGCATAGAGAATAAGTGCGCATGCGCAGTGCAAATGTATCGCCTACGTCACACGACCAATGACCATATTTGGGTTTCGGTGGGAAATTCAATTATTCAGAGTAAACAAGCCACCACTTAACTGGTATTTAAAAATCACAGAAATTACTTTGATAAATGAAAGTAGCATTATCTGTTAGCATGAATTTTAAGCTTTATAGTGTAATTTTAATGAAATTGTCTGGACTTCTCCTTTAAGTTATCGCGAGAACGAAAACGGGACGAACGGACGGACGGAAGGAAGGACGACCCGAAAACATAATGCCTCCGGCAACCACCTATGGTGGGCGGAAGCATAAAAATGTAGATTAGTCCATCAGATGCCTTCTCGTGCAATATATGGATATTTATCAATTACACGTAAACTTTCTGCATATTATTTGTAATCACCATCGCCCAAAGGAATTTATCATTTCTTTTATCTATAATTAACCTCTTCAACCTTTGTAGATAAAACTTGATAGATGACCAGCAACTACAAGATTTCAGTGCATCAAGCAATAGAGAGGATACCAACAAGCATGTAAACTTTGGATTTTCTGTTTTTAAGGAGTTTAGTAATAAGTTTTGGTATTTCTATTACTATTACTACTATTTACTATTACCATTACCATTACAATTATCATTACTATTACTATTACCATTACCATTACTTTTACAATTACCATTATCATTATCATTATTATTACCATTACCATTACTATCATCACTACCATTACCATTATCATTACCATTAACCATTACCGTAACTATCATCATTACCATTACCATTACCGTTATCATTACCATTATCATTATCATCATTACCATTACCATTACCATTACCATTACCATTACTATGACTATTGCTATTACTATGACTAACAATATTAATTATGATATCAGAAGTTATGGTAGCATGCTAACCTGTACATTGACTTGACAATTGGGTATTGCTAGTAATGCCTTCATGCACTCAGTATGTCCACCATGCGCTGCCCAGTAGAGGGGTGTGGCACCTGCCTTATCAAGACTATTTACTGAAACCTGAATAAGAAAGCACACATAAACCACATGGCATAATTAAAAGTATCTTGCTAATGCTGAATTGAAAAGAAAAGCTGGGAAGAAAGTACAGAGGTAAGAGAAGAGGGCAGAAAAGGAGAGACAGGGAAAGAAAAGACAGAGAGAGGAGACAGACACAGAGAACATCAATCAATTTGTAACAACAAATTTGGTAATATTTTATGCTCTAGCAAGCAAAAGTAATTATTGTGAAAGGGTGAAAGTCCAGACATGACAAGATGTGGTATTTATTCTGGATGGTATCAATAAAGTTGAAAACTGTTTAAAAGGTGACGGTTGGAACAACTTTGAAAAGGTGACAGTTGGAACAACTTTCCATATTTTTGTTTCAAGAAATGTTCATTAAACTTCAAAAAAAAAAAAAAACTCTCGTGAATGATACGAAATCCACGGGTGACAAGAATTCACATGAAAGTTGTAAAAAGGCTTCAAATCTTTTAACAAAAAGCACTTTATGCAAGAATAGCCAGTGCTATCTTTATATCATGACATATCTCATCAAAACTTTGTGAAGTGAGAAAGTCAGCCTGAAATAAAACTCACAAAAAAATCAATATTTCAAAACTCTCAATAAAGTGGTTACTTGCCCATTGCAGCAGAGAGAACAAAACTTTTCTTTCATAAATCACTGATAGATCAAAACATGAAACTTTTCTTGACTTGTAACTTTGCTTATATCAGCCAGAACAAATACCAACCCTTGCAAAGTCTGGACTTTGCAACCTCTTACAAAAGAGGCTTTTCTCGCTCCAGCGTAAACTATCTGCAGATGTTTACATGTAGGTGTCATTGGATGGTAAGAGACCCTAAGACATCCACAGATATGACATTTTCATACAAATATTCTTACATATGTATTTGGAGGTTTTCTAACTGGTATCTTTTTTTGTACAATGAAATGTATTTGGAATCTGTCAAAAAATTGAAATTGGAAAGATATGTATCCCTTTGCCCACTCGACTTTCATCAATGCTGTGTATTAGCTTTCAGTATTTTCTCCTACTCTGATGTGCGTTTCAATACATCCATTAAAACTTACTCATGAGTTGTACAGTCAAGTAACTAGAATCAACATACAATGAAACTGAACTGAAAAGAGTCTTAAGTAGGTAGTGTACTCTAATTAATTTCATCCAAAACAATTTATTGCCTTGAAAAGGATCTATCTTCTAGAAAGTGAAAGTTTGACAATAGAATAATACATGTAGGAGTTCATAATTATAATGTTCATTGTTATAATATGTGCAATATAATACAGTGTCATGTCATTAGTAAGTTCAATATGAAGACAATAAGAACTAATCCTGATATGTGATCCTCATATACATGTACATATACATATACAAGACAAACTGCTTGGAAGCTACATATATACTGTACATCTTTTTCTGTGTTGTTTTCTTTTTATTACTTGCTCTTTTTCTTCACATTACTGCAAATTTTGTAGGATTCAGTGATCATTTTTAATATTTTGATCAATCTTAAAGGCTTGTTCAGATATAACCTTACAACACCCCACAACAAACCCCGCGATCTTTTCAGTGTTCAGATATGGCCTGACAAACCATGCCACTTTAATATGTTAATGAAAGCGCATTAACGCGTCAACGCTCAAATAAAAGAGATTTTTGACACAAGTTGCGCAGACAAATTCATGACATCACATTTTGCACTAACTTGTGAAGAATTTGATTGGTCCACAGCTTTTTGCCACCGGGAGGCAAAAAAATATGCCTCTTGCCTCTTTGTTTTTTGCTGCCTCACATCCCATTCACTTACTACACAAAAAACAGCGGGGGGTTGTTGCAGGGATTTGTCGCATTATTTCTGAACAAGCCCAAGATATGCAGTGGCAAACCACTTCTGGCATTTTCTAAAAATTATTTTTTGCTTTCCTTTTTGTCTTTTTTAAAAAATACATACTGTGTGTCAGATTTCTGTATCATACTACACACAGGTAAGTGAATGCACACCTTTAATGTGTCATGTGCATGCACTTTGCATACAAACAATCTCAGAGCTCTGCATTTGCTTTTTTCCAGGAATATACCACTGCATCTGTAAATGAGCCTTGAGGTTCAATATCATGATAGGGTAGGGTAGGGTCAGTGGCGTAACGAGGAAGGAGAGCACTTTTAGCAAAAGCAAAAGCAAAAAATTAATAAATAAATAAAAAATTATCCTGACCAACCAAAGAAAGATCCCAAATTTCATTTTTCAAAATGTTTTTCATTGGCGTCCGAAGTTGGAAGGGGGCGCAATTTCAGTGCTTGGCGCGGGTGCTGTTTTACCTAGCTACTGTACGCCACTGAGTAGGGTCATTTCACGGTCAGGTTTAAGGATAGGGTCAGGGTTAAGGTTACCAGTATGGATGAAGGGGCATTCCATTCTATTGCCATTGTTACATAATGGTTCCATGTAAAGAGAATATCATCACAGGGTGGGAAGCAAGCTCTCTACAGCCTTACCTTATTGGCGATGCATTCTTGAACAAAGGCTACATTGCCACGTTTTGCTGCTTCATGAAGGGGGAAATCTACAGACTCCATGCTTTCTTCCACTATCGGTTCAGAGCAGGGGGGAAACAAACGTGAAACACGGCAAAGTGAACAGAAATTTCAAAAACCTTAAAGAAAGGGAACTGCTCACAGCCATTCCTGGGTCTGTTGAAGACATGTAGCTTGGGATATAGGGGTACGGTATATACTGCCCTACTTTGACAAAAGCAAGCAAGTGACATATCAACCAATGATATTTTCATATTAGTGTGCTCTTTTTCAGGGCCAAATTTTATGCACTCATCCTACTAAGAGATATGTTAACCCATAGAGGTACAGTGTCTCCTTTAGGAGACGCTTTGGCAGTATCTGCTGATCCAGAATGCTGGGCATTACACATTATACATGAGCAGGAAGAGAAAAATTCACTGAAAGTTTTGAGTCCATTCCCAGTGCAGTATGTTGTTGCGTTTTCGAACTACAGCAGTTTAAATGTTACTAATCATGGAACTCTTTAAATGGGCAATGCAGTGAATATCATATAATCACTATTTCCGTGTTCAAATTGGCAGTTTCAGCTTTAAATTTTGCAATCATAATTCATTTCGATTCATGTTATATCTATATTTATTTTTTTCAAATTATGTGAGAGTGGAAAAAAAAAATATTTTTTGCCAATTTGAGGATTGAAGATGATTAATTTAGACCTCTAAAAAGCTCTGTACTTCTATGGGTTAAGCAAGACATCATGGTGTTGCACTGACATCAGAGTAAATTAATGAAAGATACATTTTTCTCTTTTACACGAAATGTCACGTTTGTCGCTTGCTTCCTTTTGCCAAAGTAGGGCAATATAGGGAACTCCAGCACATGCTCTAGAAAGCATTTCTCAAGATAAAAGGGTCAGGGTTGGGGTTAGCTCATTGGGTTTGCATGCTAAGCAACCTGACTGTTCCACAGGGATGTGGGCTTTCTTGGTACATATGGTTTAGGTAAAGTGATCATTCAAAAACAGAAACGTGCCCATGTATTTAACCGACTGCAAAAGAAACAATTAAATGTTGCACAGAAGTTGCCCGGTGGAGAAGTCTCAAGACCGTTTCTTGACTTATTATTCTACACAAATTCATATCAAACAATCTGGAATGTGAGAGTTTTCAAACGATCAGTGCAAAAATTCAACACATTTTTTGTGACCTGATTCAACTTTCTTGGCTCACTAAGGTATCACCCAGTCCATGTTGGCCATGGCCATGTTAATTGTGTCATGGATTTTCCCATGGCAACTCAGGGGCAGATCCAGGATTTTGCAAAAGTAGGGGCACATTAAAAAAAAAAAAGTATCACAGCAAGGAGGCAATTTTGGGGGCTGTGTACTTTGGGTAGTCCAGTTTGGTTTCAAAAGAGACAGCCTGGGCCGGTTGTTCCCAATGGAAACCTACCACTGGTATCTGATTAAACTCCATTAATATAGTAATCACCAGATAAAAATAATTTGTGTACAGCTAGTAGGTACATGGATGTAACAACCCCCCCCCCCCCCCCCCCCCCCCCCCCCCCCCCCATTAAAAAAAAAAAAATTCCTGGCATTCTGGGGCAAACAGTTAAGGAGTCTGAAGAAAATAAACACATGAGTGCAACATGCAGAATGAGATGGCTGTTCATTCAATTGAATGCCTTAATTCATGGGCATGCATACGGGTACTTCAAATACATGTAGTCTACTCACTAGTTCACGTTTTTGTTTATTGAGGATATACTTGAACTTGCAAATAGCTTATTGCAGAAATAGAGTTTGACACTCATATTTGAATATAGTATAGTTACATGGAACCCCTAAAATACCAGGCAATATGTCTTTTGGTGGGTGGTATACATGTACTTTAAGGCCTAATGCTATCAGTTGGGTATTGTTATTGGGATACAATATTGATCTTGATCATGCCTACCATAATTGCCTGGAATGAGGCCTGATTTGTTTCCACATCTTGCTGTCCACCATCCATCATTTGCCTGTAAACAAAAGAAACATTTATTTCAGACATTCAGTCCTTGGCAGACATTGTTCACTTTCACTAAAACCAGTGTAAAATGAATATTTTTTCGCCTGAAGATGTGGCTTGATGCATTTGAATAAACAATGCTTTAAACAAGGTCACATTGAATTATTCAAAAAACTGTAAGCTTGTGCCTGATACAGATCAAAAGCCACTGTTAGAGAAATATTTATCACACATATCACATTTGCATTTCTTCTTACAAAAAGAAAATCTTAAACTGTGCACATGAACAAGATTATTTTACTCTACAATTATATCAGAAATCAGTTTTTTAACTTTACAGGAATTGCACAATTCTAATTCAACAGTGTTACAGGCAGCACTGGACTACTGAGCACTTTAAAGACCCAAGTTTATCTGACATAGGCAGTTGGGGAAATGACACATGGAAGGCACAGAGGAAACAACCATGGTCTCCCAAATCAGACCTTTTGTCTGAGCAAAAAAAATCTGTTATTGGCAGTCTTCAGAATACATGTTTGTGGACAGTGACTGGACACCACCAATAAAATAAACCCAAAATACTCTCATGTGTTTGATTTAACTTCACTTCATTGTAATCCCTTCTCATTTTCTCCATTTTGCTATTACTTTTCCTCAACTTCTATATATCCCAACCCATAATAAAAGGTTTTCATTTTTTTTACAAGAAAATATATTATCAGTATTGAATAAGGCTACCACATAGTGCTGAAGTAAATATTCAAAATTAAAAGACAAGTGTCATTAAAACTAAAATAAAAACATTAACAATCTCTGTAAAACAAAATAACTTTCAATGATTCATGATGATACTACCCAAGAGGACATTTTAAAGTCCATGTACAGTTTTGGTAGCAAAAAGAAAATTGGCATGAAACTGATTAAGTGAAGTATCACATCATCCGCCTTGCATAAAAAGAACGTGTGAGATTGTGTGATATTCCATTCATGATTTCTGGTGAATTTTAGAGTAAATGTCTGAAAGGAATGCAATGGTTACACTCTACCCTACGCTACAGCCCCTGCACCCTGACAGCTTCTCGCACATCATTTGTTGTACTTATCGCACAATAGAATTCCCATCGGTTTTACAACTGTGCATGCACTGTGAGATGCACATCAACATTGTTGTTCGGGAACCGAAAACTAAATTTTGACAGTTTGATTGTAAAATACACCCACTGAATTGAGTTTTCGTGTAATATCCTTCACATCATAATAGTTTTAGGAAACAATCTTTCATATCATCTGGCAATGAATTCAAATTACATTTCCCCAAAGTACAGTGTATACATTATCTTAAAGGCTTGTTCACACGTGAAGCGTAAAGTCCCCATAGTAAACCCTCTCATTTTTGTTGAGTGTACTAAATGAATGGGATATGATGTAACAAAAAAAAATCCCTCCAAGGCAAGAGGCATATTTGTGCCTCCTGGCGGTAAAAAGGTGTGAACCAATCAAATTCTTATAAAGTTAGCGCAAATCTGACGTCACAATATATTGTCTGTGCAACTTTGGGTATTACTCTTTTTATTTCGAGTTGACGCATTAATGCAGGTCTCGTGACCGTAAGTGATGCGATTTTCCACCCCACACATGGACACAAAACAAGAATGCAGGGGTTTTGCTGCAGGGGTTTTGCTGCAGGGATTTCCTGCTGGACATTTGAATGATATCTTTAATGTATATGGTATTGGTTACATAGCAACATTTATAGCCTATTGTCTGTACAATCATTACTGATTAGAGCTATTAGATAGTGGTCATTGTGGTTTCGTGTTTTTTCCTTCCACGCTTCTCTTTGATGAATGCATTTAAAGCAGATACTATTGGTAAGGGGAACATTTCACAGAATTGTACCAGACTTACACCAATAACAGCAAAGAACTGTAGTGGAGTATACAAATCATGTTGAATGGCCAAGCTTTTTTGCAACATCTTTTTGTGGCAAAATACAGATAATTGGAATTTGATTGAAACTTTTGAGGCTACAGGTAAGACATTTGATTCTGGTCTTGAGTTCACTAGCTGAACACAATTAAAGGCTTAATCAGATGTATGAAAAGAAAGAATACATGTTTGACACTGTTATTCATAAGGGCAAACTCACCATTTCAGTCACATAGAGTAAGTCACCTTCATCAAAGGTTAATTCATCAGCCTGGAAATATACGATACAGACAATAAAAAGTTTAATCTAATAGGGCATGTTCCAGACATTCCCAACAACAATCAAAATTTGAGTATACCTGATGGCTGTATCAAGCTGTTAACGCAACTAGAACATGAATCAAACAATGTCTTGATATCAAATATAGTGATATTTAATGTCATTTTATATTCACAATGCCAAAATGAAATTCTAAAATCCAGATCAGACAGACATGAGTCTACAAAACCTGCCACAATACACCTCTTAGATTTATTGGTGCCTTCAAATTTTCAAATTAATTGGATGAAAGTATAGTATTTCAGAAATACAGAAAAAATAAACACTAAAATTTGACCAAGCTAAACTAAAACACCTTTCTTGGGCTCTACGCAGATACTGGTGAAACCTTTTGGTGATTTCATGGTGCCACATCACAAATACCTAGTAAATGCCAATTAAACTTTCTAACAATGAATTTTGTAGTTATTATTCCAGAAGATCTCTTTTATTTTGAAGAGAGGTGGAATAAGTATGCTTGTCAATTAAATAAACACAGGTGCTCTTTTGTACTAAACACAGACTGCCTAACATAATAAAAAATTCTATCCATCTGTAAAATGAACAATCCTTCAGTTTTCAACAATAAAAGGTGGCCACATAGAGCTAATGTATTCAAAAGGCTTTTTTAAAGACATACAGTAGTGCACTTTCAAGGGGACTTTGACACCTTTTGGGTGTTTACCCATTAACACATATTGTCTACTACCCAGAGTGAAACTTAGTTTTATGACTAACTGGCCTTGTGTAATGCTCTGCATTTTCCAAACATTGCCCCTTATGGTAAAGTTATTATCTAACATTGCCTCCCCCCCCCCCCCCATTGACCCAGGTCTAAGCATGCCCGAAGAGGAACAGCTTGTTTGCTGTATTTGAGACTTGTATACCCATCATAGGTACCGGTATTTCCAGTGCTTTTTCACTAAGTCTGGTGGCAGCAAATTATGACCTACACATGGAAACTGACAAGCATTTGCCTTTAAAATACATTCCAGATCTTTCTTAATTTGAGAACCATCCAATTCTTTCAAGCTTTAAATGGGTCGATGTCCTTTAATACCTACCCGCACAGCTGTGTAAGGATAGAGGGCTCTGAAACCTTTACCTGACCTACAAGAAAAGAAGAGAAAGGAGAAGAGATGAACTTCAAAAATAAAGACATAGTGTTTTAAAGGCATGTTGGGAGAAATTTTTACTCCAAATTCTTACCAAAAATACCATGGCAAAATATTTTCTTTTAGGCAGTGTATACAGCCACACACGTGTGTCTTTTCCTTACGACCACACGCGTGTGGTTGTATCCACAGCATCGACATGAGGATACAGCCACACTCGTCTGAATTCCCACTTATACTCTGCGCCATGAATATACATACATGCATATACATACACACTAGCGATAGCTGTCGCGACGCAGAGTATAAGTGGGAATTCAGACGAGTGTGGCTGTATCCTCATGTCGATGCTGTGGATACAACCACACGCATGTGGCCGTAAGGTAAAGACACACGCGTGTCATGCGTGTGGCTGTATACACTGCCTTTCTTTTAATGTGTGCAAGATACCTCTGTATCCAAGACTCCAAGCGTGCGAATCAATCAGACAATTTGTGTACAAATGCACCTGTAGATCTACAGGTGAAAGAACAGCAATCGTACATTGGACAAGTTTCTGCAAAACTATATCATGGTGATTAGCTTGATACTGCATGTACTGATAGTAATGTGTTTACAGCGGAGGTCATCAGGCATGTCAGGTTGCTGATCATGCAGGGCTGCGTTTCACGAAACCGTCTTAAGTCTAACTTCTAGGACATCCCATTGAAACGCGTGTTGTAGAATTAACACGCGTTTCTATGGGATGTCCATGAACTTAGACTTATGACGCCGGTTTCGTGAAACGCAGCCCAGGACTACCTGGAATGTCTCACAACCTGCTGTGGGCTGTCCATCCAAAGACTGGCAATCTCTGTCCAAAAGATCCAAGCAAAGGAAGGCACTTGATCTACTCAGTCAAATAGAGCCATTGGAACTGCTTTTATATTTGCAGCGTCACAGGGCATCGACACGTCATTCGCCCCTGCTGCCTTCGCGCTTCGGGGGCCTAGCTAGGAGGCAAGACAGCATGGCACGGGCCGGGCTAATCGTACTGCGTTCGGCGAGTACGATGCTACTCTCTTTTTGTATCGTAAAAAAGACAGATTTGCTTTGTAGAAATGTATTTACAAAGTAAGATTACCTGGTTTAGGCGTGGGTCTTGGAGGTGCAGGTCTAGCTGGGGTTGTCATGTTGATTTAAAAGCCTTTATAAGGACGATTTCCCCAAACTCAGGATGTAAACAAACGCGGAAGTGAAAAGCAAATTATTGGCCGTAGGGTATTTGTAACAGAAAAAGAAAAAGGGAAATGAAGACGAGGCCGAGGAGAGACCGGTGGACCCCCGGGGTGGACCCACAGAAATAGAAGACGCGTGCATGTTTTTTTTTTTTTTTTTTTTTTGGGGGGGGGGGGGGGGGGGGGTCAAAACCGAAAAGCCGGGCCGAAAAGGCGAAAATGTTCCCCACCTCCTTAGGTACTATTTCAAATGATGTTTTGGGGGATTTTTTTTTTTCTTTCTTCTTTTACCTGGTAGTTTTGGCCCTCTGTCAGGTATTAGAATCATCTGCAAACACAAAGCTGGTGGTGGGTGCGTGCAGGGCCATAGAACATTTTTTGAGGGGGGGGGGGGGGGCTGACACCCAAACAGCTAGGCGGAGTCTAGGCCGGCTGTAGAGCCCTGGGCCCCCTGAAACCCTTAGGGGTTATGGTTTTGCAAGCCTATGAAATGAGCAATTTACAATTTAGATGAGTTTTTACAATTGATAGGTTTTTTATTTTTAGCAGAAATTGTGGGGGGGGGGGGGGGGAGGGGACCTGCAGCCCCAACCCCCACTCCACTTCCACGGCCCCTGGTGGGTGTGGCTGGTAGGGTGTCACCAGAGTGTCACAGGTTATGGCATATATACCAGTATATAGTTTATTCATCTGTATTTCGCTATTTTCTTATTTCTAGGCCTTGTAGTTTCTGGTCATAGCAGTTCACTTGATTGGGACATTGTCTGTTGTCAATGATTTATCAATGATTTATCACTCAAACTCAGGGTGACCAGATGTCCCGTATTTTAAGGGACAGTCCTGTGTTTTAACCATTTGTCCCACGTTCCATACGGCCCTCTCCGGGATGCCACTTTGTCCCGTAATTCAAACTTACTGATGAAATAATACCTGGAATATTCAACCAAAAATGAATAATGAAGCATGTGGAAGCAGAAAATCGTCATATTCTTTTCTTTTCTTGCTCACTTGCTTTGCTCGCTTGCTAGGTTTGGAAAGTAAAATGCTTTTCAGGGAAACACCACAGTGCACTCGCTTACGAATTCATTATTGTGCCTTTCCCTCTGAAGTCGAGACCAAAAAGTCCTATTTGGGAATCCAAAATCTGGTCACCCTGATTGTACTGCATGAAGATCTCTTCAACTCTTCCTCTTTAAAGAAAAAGAGAGAATGAGGAGAGAAAGAGAGAGAGAGCGAGAGAGAGAGAGAGAGAGAGAGAGAGAGAGAGATGAGAGAGGAGAGAGAGGAGAGAGAGAGAGAGAGAGAGAGAGAGAGAGAGAGAGAGAGAGGGGGGGGGGAGGGAGAAGAGAGAGAGAAAGGTGGACAAGAGGTAGCAAAGGAGAATGAATAGGAATATCAACCCCCTCCCCCTCCCCGCCCCAACATCCAGGGTGTGCTTTCTTAATTTGTGGTTTGTCGCCAGGCTCACTCATCATAAACCATGCAAAATTTTATTGCCGTTTTGAACTTTTTTGCATTATCAATCTACATCTCCAGTGTTTATTTGTGAAATAGAATTTTTTTGGGGGGATGTCATTTTTTTTTATCTGTCAGTTTGCTTTCACACATCTGCTCTATTCTACAAATATATTCAAAATAACTTGGAAAAAAAGCCTATTCATTATTCAGAGAGAAAAAGAAAACTGGACACAATAATATATCAGATAGGTCTATGCAAGTCTTTTAATGGGAAACAAGAATACAATTTAGAAAGTTAAACATGACATTGAAAGCAATTATGCATGACATGTTTACCCTTGTATACCATGCACATGTATACAAATTAAATCTCACTCAATCAATCAGACTTCCATTTTGAAGAATTAAACATGTACAAACAAATCATATAAATCTGATTATATATCTTAAAATATATGTGGATAATGCTTTTTTTTATCCCTTCCCAATATTCTCAGATAAATACATTTATTCATAGCTTCTAACAAGTTCTATAAGTGACAAAAGCATTGAGGGATGTGCATCTGCATGTATCTACAACCTTCTTTTAAAACTATTGGATCACAACATCTGGGCCAGTATTCAATTCAAGTTAATTCCTTAGCATTTTACTTCAGATCACTTCTAAGTATTTTTTTACTTTAGGGAGTTTAGCAAGTCAATTTTAACCCGTTGAACATTAAGCTTGAGATAACCCAGGCTAGGGTCTATAGAAAATGTGTGTTATATTGAAATCAAATCGTGCTTCACAAGGCAAAATACTTACTGATAACTATTGCGATGTCATAAAGTCTACCCAAACAATGTGCAATAAAGGTGTTGCAATGTATGCACGATCATAAGATTTACCTGTGTGCAGCATATCACAACTTCTCATATGTTCAAAAAACTACATGCCAGCCAATCAGGCTTCCAAAGCCTATTACATGTATGTGGCTGTCTCAGATTTAAAGTAAAATACTTGAAGCCCAATTAAATACCAAAGTATTTTACTCACACCCAAAACTGAGTAAAATTGAATACTGGCCCTGGAACTTAAAGGAGAATGCAACCCAGGCATCAATGTGCTTTTAGTGAATAGAGATGAACAAGACAGATAAACAGTGAAAGTTTGAGCAAAATCAGACAATCTGTTCAAGAGTTATGAATTTTGAAAGTTTAAGCAAATCCCTATTATAGGGATCCTTGAGTTGGCAACTTTGCCAGCATCTGTGATGTCATCGTGGACAACTTTCCATTCATTTTGTGTATGATTTTTCAAAAATATTGATTTATATGCAATTTCGAGTCAGGAATCAACATAATTCTTCCAAAAATGCTTGCAAAATCGATGTAGCCATGTCATACTCAAACAGTAAATCAAAAGAATTTTTATTTTTCTTGAAAATGAAGAAAATGTTAAATTCTGTGCATAAAATGAATGGAGAGTTGTCCATGATGACATCACAGATGCTGGCAAAGTTACCAACTCAAGGATCCCTATAATAGGGATTTGCTCAAACTTTCAAAATTCATAACTCTTGAACAGATTGCCCGATTTTGCTCAAACTTTTACTGTTTACTCTTCTTGTTCATCTCTATTCACTGAAAGCACACTGATGCCTGGGTTGCATTCTCCTTTAATTAAGGCATGACTTTTATATACATCAATATGAATATAAACTTGTGCTCAATACTAACTTCCAACCAAGGAAAGGGTGCCAGCCAACAAAGCAAGATGAACTATGTGTATTCCATAATTCCTTTTCAATAACATATTTCCCGATTTCAATAAAGAAGTGGAAACCTTGTGAAATCTGCAGTAGTAATTGTGCATACTACCAAAGGGATCACCCATTTACAGTGAATTTCAATTATCAGTACATAAATCAAAGCACGAGGACTGGGGGAGGAGCACAGGAATTCCCTCCCCCCCCCCCCCCTCCCAAAGTGGGTACTTATAAGAGTTGATGCAAGCTTCTAATATGCAAAATTGTGTTGGTACTCAGAGATGCCAATTTTTTTAAATCAAGTTTTGTAGTATTTCTATGTCTGAAGAGAATAGGAAAAGGAGTATATCCTACTTCACAGCCATATGAACTGTACAGTAAGTTCAGGGAAAACAGTATTTTGCTTGAAAGAAAATACTGCAAAACAAGGAACAGGTGGCAACACCAGGTACTCCACTTTGCTTTGTGAAAGATTTTTTGTTCTTCCTCCATATGGACCAAATGCATTAAGACAAATTTCTGCTGGAAAGCCTGTGCCATGTATATTCTAATTCATACTTAATCAATGTGTCCATAGCATAACTATCACTATCTATATAATCACTATAGCAACAAGAAAACAAACATATTAACATACCTAGCTTTTAATAAAAATACATTGTTACCTACCCATTGCAGTGTTGCTTTTATACAACGATAGTACTATAAATTCTTCTTTTTCTATAATTACAAAACAATATGCATGGAAATATATCTACAAAATGAAAATTATGAAAAGGGGATACCATATCATTATAGACAAAAAAAAAACAACAAAGAGAAGAGGAAATCTGCAATCTGCTCTATATCATGTAAAAACGCCTTAAGATGGTATTTCAAGGCTAATGACCGTCCACTGCAAAATTATTAAAATTGGGATTCATAACTGAAGACTGCATTTCACATTTCACAAAAATGGAATACAGAAAAAAAAAAATAGAATTTAAAACCAATATGGAGTCGAGACACACTAAAACAAGGAGCCTGGTACGATGAATATTGCTTTGTTATATCAGGCTTCTTGATATACCAGAGCTCCACATAACTAGCTTCCACTGTACGTCCAATAGAAGAAACATTACAGAATATTAGCTCTTCTCTTCACAGGGACTGGATAGCAAGTCATTCTTTCCTATGTTGACTAATGTATACGTAGCTGTCATAGGCATATCATGAAATAATGAAGTCATATTTCATAAGATATCTTTACACAAAAATAAAGCACGACATGAGGACTCCCTCTCTGTTGACATCTGACCAGGCTATGTACAGAATACTTCATGAAAATGATCTTTTTACAGAACATCTCACGAATGATACATCTATCATCTATAAGTTATAACTTGAATGCAAAAATGTACATTTATGCATAATTGAACATTCCTCTATTCATGTTATAACAGATAATAATATACTTTATACATTTTTTTCCTAAGTTTAACAAATCAATCATAATATATGATATCATTTATAACTTACATCAGTCTACGACAAAAAAAAAACATTATAAAAACATTTGGCCGAAAACAACATATTAGTGTTATACACAGACAACCAATTCATACAAGTATCAAATCTATCAAATATTACTATTTATCTATCATTACAATATTTCCACTATCATCACAAGATTCCATTTGTCTTGAGGGGTACATTTGGACCAAAACCAGTATTCATCTATCTTTCTTTATAATAATATTGAAAAAAATTTCAATGGTACAACACATGAGAGTTTTGAAACAAAATACAGGAAAAACGTGTACAAATATCAGACATCAACAGCAAATTTACATCAACAGCATCTAAGCTCTCAATCAAATTACTCAATTTCAAACAAAGCTTGAATTGTGCTGCCATTTCAAAAAATAAAATTTGCACGAAGTGTCACATGAATAAATACACTAATAGTAGAATAAACAATATGACATACGGACGTGTTAAGTTCAATACATTAGATCACTTTCACTACACAGATATAAATGGAATGAAATGGAAAAGTAGATATAGGGATAAAACAAGGACAGATAACAGTGACAAAAGTCTTCATTGCATTCATTGTAGAACTATTTTCTGCTGTTGTCTGTTTACCGTCCTTAAATCAGACAGACTTTGAGGTGGTTGTTCACTATAAAGAGCTTCAAATTTACAAATATTTTGTTTACTTTATTTTCTTTCACCTGCCATGTCAACAACTTTTCTGTGCGACAATTTTCTAAATCACAAGTTAACATTGCGACGATCTGATGCTTCTACAAGATGAATACTGCCAGGGGAAGGAAAGTGTCAAGGAGCTTTGACACATCATTCCAAATTACATTAACCTAATAATTCAGTGAGTAAAATCAGAGTATTTTGATTTCAAGAAATAGCAATACCAGAAACACACTTAGTTTCACATGTCAAGAGATGCAATGTGTGTTCAAGGAATTTTTATAACAATGTTACATTGCTTTCTACACCAAAAATGGGTAAAAGGAAGTAATATATGCCCTGCCTGATCCTATGAAGGGGTGGGACAATAATGCTTAGTTTAAATTAATTTTGAAGTTGATATTTCAAATGTTGATGGAAGTGCATATCGCATGCTGAGAGTCAAAAGGTCAATAACTATTTCTCAGATACAATGCCCTTCTGACACTTAAACAAATTATATAAGGGATTATTCATACATTTATCAATAATGATTGTTGGGAAGCAATCTTTCCTGCATGATGTCATTGCTGGCAATAATGAGGATATACAATACTCTTCCTGTCACCATCAATTCTAACCTCTATACGTAAACTAAAAATTACTCCAGATTTAGTCAATCAAACAGTCTTTAGAAATTTCAATCTTCCCACAAACATCTCCTGTTCATATCCCCTTGTTCACTGCTCTTCTGTCTGAAATGAACATTGATGTAAGGACATAAGAGGATAGGTCATATGAACAACCACTGCTGCTGAACATAAGTCCTTCTTGCACAATTTCATCAACGGCAATAATCAGGATATACATTTTACTCTGTCGCTATCAATTCCCATTTCTAAAAACTATACACAAAACAAAATACGACTGATTTAATCAATTTCACAGTCCTTAGAAAACTCCATCTTTCTGCCAACATTTCTTGCTCACATCCTGTTGTTCCCTGCTCCTCCACCAGAGCTGAACATTGATGTGGCGGCACCGCTCACGGCGCTAGCGGCGGCTTCTCTCGTGGCCGTCTGTACACCAGGATTGGTCGCAACTCCCCTCGCAAACTCTTCCTGGGCCTTTGAAAAGCTTGCACCTGTACCTCGGTACAATGCATGGACCTGGTGGTATGGTTGATTAATGAAAATGAAAGTTTAGCTCACACACAAAAAAAATGGTACGGATGCTAATATTTTTCTTTTTCAGAAAAAAGAGAAATAAATGTCACTTTTATACTTTTTTCTATTATAAAAATACTTAAGTGAATCAATTTATTTATCTCTTTAATTCAAATTCATATGAAGTTTAATCACTTAAGTACAATTAAAACTACTTATATTTTTTCCCTAAAACTACACTGTAGGTCATACATTTCTAGAATAACTTGTGAGGGAATATATCATCACTGGTTTTGTGAAATGACATATGAGCATAGGCTAAAGTATGGGAGATACGATTTTTTGCCAAACCAGTAACAATGTCGTAATTGGTGAATATGTAAGCCTTCAATCAACAATCAATTGCAAGTCTAAGATGACAGTGATACATGTATGCATGTACGTATACTACAGACCAATTTCCCAACGCAAGAGGGCAGCAGACTGTTCGACACAGTTCGACATACTGCGGTGGGCGTTTCAACTTTTATAGTACACAAGTCAATAGCGCTTTATGTACATTCGTTCGATTTTTTGTCTATTTTGACCAGTATATGCAGATTTATTTTAATATTTGCAATGAGAAATTATCAGGGAAGTTCAGGTCGCAGCTGTGCGGTGCTCAGATGCCACAAGAATTAGCGAAAGTTTAAAAATTGGAAGCTAACTGAGTGCGAAATTCACTGGCTTTTGACTCATGAAGCCTGTTTGTGTGAGAAGCCGTACTCCCTACACGTTTCCGTAAGCAATGTGAAGGAATTCATCGCCAGTGGGTAAAAACATCAACAGAAAGGACTTTGAAGTCAAGAAACAGTATCATTATGTACTTTGGCGTAAGATTTAATGAGTGAAAACATGACTTTGTAAACAGGGTAAGATTTAGGGCTCCCGTTTACTACGGCTTCTATGCTGCAATCGAACTTTTACCAACAAAACTAAGTTGAAAAACCATCAAAAGTACAAAAATACATCATACCTTCATCCATCAGATATGACCATTGTCTTACCTCATCTACCCATGTATCCATGCTTTATTTTATTGATCTAGAATAAAGTAAATGGAACAATATCGGGGCATATCTTATATCTTACATTCATTTTGTACACAGAGCCAATCGCGGTCAGCGTGCTTGCCCACCGCAGCAATGGCGTCACCGATAGAGGGCCAAATACATAAACCGGAGGTGAAATTGGTCTATAAGAGCACGTCAATGATATGTGGATAGATGTATGGGATTAAACGAAAATGTCTGATAAACTCTACAAACTCTATCAAAATGACTTGTATGTACAAGAGGCTTTTGATAATTTAAGGAAAGATGTATGGGCTTTGTATTTTATGTAAACTGTGAATAAGACAATATGCAAAACATCAAAAAGGGCCTTTTTGAAAGAGTATGAGCTTTATAATTACATTCAAATATTTGAATTGTGCAAATATTTTCACAGTATACATGCATTTAAACCCAATTATCTTCTAAATAGGCTTGCATGCCATTAACCTTTTGCAAAAAGATGACATCTAGGACAGCCATGGTGGTGAAAAGTGCTGCTATTATTAACATACATCCTGCGACAGCCTTTTTTGAAATATGGTCGGCAGCTCCCATTGCTTGCAGGCCATTAACCCAGCCACTAAACAAGGACAGATGAGAATGAATGAAACATATAGGATGGTTAACATTTCAAGCCATGAGTGTTTACGCGAATCACACTTTCTTGTGAACACTAGCCATGGGCACCACGTGAGGCCATTTTAAAAAAATGATATGGGCTGGGACGTGGCATTTACAGCATCTACGTGGCAGTTACGGGGTACGCAGCCCTCAAACGTACAGCAAATTTACAAAATGTTCAGTATTTTTCCGCAATAAAGATGTTTTGACGTGCAGCCTCCCTGGCCCTATGTCATCTTTACTTCGTTGTTTGTAGCATTATGGTGTATCACATGACCTCTATCTGAATTGAACCACTCAACATGAAAGAAAAAAAGGTATTACATGGTTCAAACAGCCAATTTTTAAAAAGACCTTAATTTTGGGGGTGCATGGATATTTTGTGGCTTACCACCGGAATATTTTTTTTTTCAAATTGTACTTAGTGTACTTGGTGCTCATGGCAGAGCTTTACATGAAAGTGTGACTGTGGCATGATGACACTGAAGAAATGTAGCAAAAGTGGTACTGTGCTGTAAGAATCAACGGCATATTTCTAAAGGAGTCCTGGAAAGAAAGGAAATTCTACACATATATCCTGAAGGAAAAAGAAATCAGCAGTAACCCCTGTCGGAGGGTCCTTGTCTACTGAAGCGGAATTAAGAGTTTCCCACAATTTCCGCGTACAATGGATGACTGGAAAGTGGGTATCCCTATGTCTAACCTAAATTCCTATCGCAGCCCTGACCGTAACCACATATCTCTGACAAAACTCTAGCAGAGAGGAACCCTATTCCTAAACCTACCCTAAAACTCAACCGTAGCCCTGACCCTAACACTGTTTCCTTGATGAAACGCGGCGCACATAACTACAGTGTAGTGCAATGGTTGGATCACTGCTTTGATTGGCTAATGTAGACAAGACCACACTGCTGATGATGATGTTTGTTGCAATGATGATATTCTGGAGTTGAAGGCTATTCTGGATGGTGAAATACCTTAAGAAGACAACAACCCTATTCCTCTATCTACCCTAAAACCCGATCATTACGTTAACCCTAAAACAGCATATTTGATGAAACATGGCACAGGCTAGATATAAATCACAGAGTACATGATGGATAAGTGATTCAATTGGCTAATACAGAGGAGACCACACTGATGATGATATTTGTTGCAATGATGATTTTTCTGGAGGTGAAGAATATTCTGGATGGTGAAATACCTTAAGAAGACAGCAACCCCATTCCTCTATCTACCCTAAAACCCCAATCGTAACCCTAACCCTAACAATGTATATTTGATGAGACATAGCAGAGGGCAGATACACATCACTAGAGTACATGATGGATAAGTGATTCGATTGGCTGACACAGACGAGACCACACTGGTGATGATGATGTTTGTTGCCATGATTTTTCTGGAGGTAAAGGATATCTTGGAAGGGAAAATACCTTGATAAGATAGAGAATGTCCAAGATAGCCAGGGTGCCGAACAAACAACCAATCATGAGCATAAGACCACCAATAACCATTCCAGACTTATCATTTCCTTTACTCCCAGACCCTATCAATGACAGGCCATTAATTATACCACTAAAGAGAGAAAGAGGGAAGAAGGTAATAAAAGGATAAGAATGGGAGATTTTTTTTTTAAAGCATGGGCAAACTCGGACAATAGGGGACCAGACACGCAAGCTTTATTCGTTTGAGTGAAAGCAAATGTGGTCCAGAGGCATCGGGGACGATGTGTACAAGATTCGGTGGTGAAACATTTGTGATTCTGACGGCATTTCTGGCCAAAACCAAAATTATTTTCATCAAATAACCGCGAATCTGAAAACGGAGAGGACGTGATATGTCAGAACAATATTACCTGACAAAAACATATTTGAAAGTCATTTTGAACTTGATTACGACCTTGTGCCATACCTGTCTCTGCACTGTATAAATGGCACATGCGGGCGTCTGGTCCCCTATCCCCTGGGTTTGCCAAAGCATGAAGAGAAATATAAAAAATCTTCATGTTGTCGAGTCATTCAAAATTTACACACAGATATGCATGGGACCACAGATTTTACACAATGTCGGTGTTTCCTCTACTATGAAAGCTTGTCCATTACAGGCTATTAATCATACCGGCTGGAACAGAGACAAAGCGAATGGGAAGAATACAGTGGTACATGGGCAAGAAATCTGAAAAGTTCAGGAATAATGTTAAATGGTTGTAAATTTTCTTCTGAGGCAGCCGTTGAATATTTGGCAGATCAATGACAGGCAATCAATGATGTCACTGAAACAAAGAAAGATAATAAGAAGGAAAATAAAAGGATGCAAATATTAAAGATGAGAAGAAAATCGGAAGTCATGAAATGTAGTTGAATGTCGAGCAGTCAAAAATTCTGATGTAGCTGTGAATTGGTCTGTAGATCAATGATAGTCTGTTAATCATAGCAATAAACAGAGAGGAAGATAGGGTGTAATATGAAGAATATCTCTTTACGTTTGGTAGCACTTTCTGCAAGTTCAAGAAAATGAAATGAATGCTGCGGATTGTCTTTTATTTTTCTTTTTTTTAAATTTTCATTTAATTTACTAGGATTTTTCTAGTTTTTGTATTTGTTGTAGCCAATGATGCAAGCGTACAAGAAGGTAATATGGTAAAATCATTTATGTAATGCATCTTTGCATGTTTATAACGGATGAATCAAATCAACATCACTATCATCATCGTCGGGTAATAAATACCTTGACCAGATAGAGAATATCAAGCACAGCCAAGACACCAAAGAAAGCTCCAATCATAATCATAAGACCTCCTATTATCATGTAGGATTTACTATCTATAGACGAGCCACCACCAATCACTTTCAAACCATTGATTATTCCACTGGTAAAAGAAAATCAAAATATGAGATACAATAAAATGTTATCAAAAATTAGATAATCAATTAAAATAAACATTAAAATTAAAGTCTGCGCGGCACAACATTTCGAAGGCACTATTCAGAATTACGGAAGGGGTGATTCCTTGCCACCATATCGCAGCATATGCTGAGAAAAAAAAAATGGTATAGCTGATGAAAATCAAGACTTAGTGACCAAAGAAAGATCCCACAATGCATTTTGGGACATGCAAGAACGGACTTCAGAAACATAGTTGCCAAATGAACCAAACAAATTTTTTGGACGAAATTGCAATCTTCTGGCTTTCGGAAACATGGCAAATGCATCCCTCTAGACGAGGTACAGGGGAAACTCAGTTAACAAGGTTGTCGGGACCCAAGGCTTTTCCTTTTTATAGCCGTTACCTCGTTATATCAGAACATACAAAAAAATGCACTTATGGGACTACATGTACACTAATGAATGTACAGAGGTCTCTTGCTGCCATTTATACACTCATTGTGCAGCTGCAAAGGCATCAATAATAATTTCATCCTTTGATCTAGCTAATAAAATTGTGGATTTTATCGGAAAATGTGTTAAAAGTACTAATTTCAGACGCTAAAGTTACCGATTACGAGTAAGTCCCTCACACCTGTGAACCTATGAATATTGATATGGAAGCCTGTCAAAGGCGCTATCACTAGCACTACTACTATGCATCTGACAGCTATAGTCACAGCGCATACCTATACCTTTGTGGTCACCTTTCGCTGGGGTATGAAAAAAAGTCAGGCACATTGTTGCAAGCTGTACTATGATACAAATAAAAACACACATTCTGCATGATGCAATATCACTGACCAGACTCATGTGTGGTTGCTGCCGCACGTTCCTGCTTACTCAACTGCTTTTTGTCCATCGAGGTGCAGTGAAATTTGCTTGCTCATTATAATGGGAATGATTATCAATGTTTTCTTTGTTTAAGGGACTTGAGATTTAGCTCGTTATATCCGATATCTCGTTATAGCCGAACTCGTTATAAAAGGCTCATGCCGCCATAGACTTACACGCAAGTAAATATGGGACCGTGATAAAACAATCGTTATAACCGTTATCTCGTTATAGCCGACCTCGTTATGTTGAGATTTCCCTGTACCAGAAACCTTAATGGGTAACATGCCTCATCCATCCATGCTCATAATTCTGAATAGCGCCCTGTATATGCTGTGCCACACTTAAAACAGTAGATTATGATGATAAAGAAACAGAGAATAAAAGAGAGAGAAAACATTTTGAAATAATGGTGTGGTGGCTCTGTGAAAATCCTCAAGATTTCTAGTCTGTAAAAGAAAAATGATTAAAGAAATATTATTTCATTCAAATTCATGAAGCAAACAATATATGCAAAGAAGCAAATGCTTCTTAATGTAGAAAATCATTGATAATTCTTCATAATGAGAGTCATATATCATCGGGAAGCTTAAAACACCACAAATAACATGCTTCAGTCTACAATTAAGCCCTGATATAAATGTATTTAAAGGGAGAGAGAGAAAAATAAGCATTATGTGATTTCTGGACAGGAACAATGCCATTATGCTGGTGATGAAATTAGTCATTCCCTAGTGAAATCACAAGATAGAAATCTTTCATATTTTGACATCCATACTTTGTGTCTCTACACTGTATAATGAAATTAAAGGATTGCAATATAATCAAGGGGCTTTTTGGTTGTTGTTATTGTCTTTTCAAAATTTATTTCAAGGTACAAGTACATAATATTTTGTAGTATATTAGACACAAAAGACAAAATACAATTCATACTTAAATCAGCTTTACAGCTACATATTTACTCAGCAAACTCTATACATAAATTAACAGAGGACTCGTCCTAATTTAGATTGTTTAAAGACAATTAGCATACTCTCATGAAAACATAAAATAGTTTTCTGAATAACACTCCAAGATATCAAAATTAAGAGAGTTTTCAACAATATAGCCATAAAAAATTAACACTTTTTCATTTTAGTATCAGTTTTCAAAAGGTAAACAAATGAAAGCATACTCACACTGTTCCAAACTGGTCAATGCCTATCGCTTGCACAACAGTAACAATAAATTGGAAGAAAAAAATGAAGAAAAACAGAAAGAAGTTGAATGAGCTGTCACTCCTGTAAGAAAGAGAATGAAAAAGTGGATTAAAGGAAAATGCGGTTAAATAACTGATTATCCTATACAGTTGTACATCTTTAACCTAAGCATAGCATTCCTTCAGTTACAGTAGCTACTCCTATTCCAAAGGCTGACTGCTAAATTTTATCTCATTCCTCATGACTGGTTATTATTATTTTTCTTTTTCTTTTTTTTGAAATTCTGTGGGGTAATTTTATATGTTCTTGCAGTGCTATTTCACTTCAGGTCTGAATATTCTCTTCTCCATTGATTCTTGTCTTTGCCCTTGATCTGGAATCTTCTACAGGTACCTTATCTTTAGACATATTTTCAAAAACTATGGTGTCTTCAAGATTTCCAAGTCTCCTTCCCCCCTTTCCAAAGACCCACATGCACGAATCTGTGAATTTGTCAAACTAATCAGCCACCAAAATCCTTTAAATATTTCCTGACAGTTTTTTTTTGGATTCATTTGAAATATTCAATTACTTTACTACCAAAACTCTTTATGGTATCTTCAAGAAACAAGATGCAAGTCTACAAGATGCAAGTCTATAACCATAGTAAAAATGCAATATTGCTCACAACTTGTCATGTATCTTTTGATGATCTCATAAACAGAATTCTTCATTTTGAATAAAGGTACATTCTTTGACAGATATATTATGAAAGACACAAATCAAATAATCACCCAAACGGCCAATACTGCAAAAATAATGAATTAGATCATTTTTGACAGACAAGATATCAGACTGACTCTTCATAATGAATGTAAATGTGCAGGGAGGATGTTTTCTGTATCATCCAGAAGCATTTTTCTGCTCTCTTACTGACAAGTAACAATAATATTGATGAATTTATACTGGTTTATTACATTCATTATGATAAATGATAAGGATATAATCTATTTTGACAACTTATAAAAAAAATGATAGTATCATAACAACGTGAAGGCATGATAATGTTTAATGCAATGGAAAAAAAAAAGAACAAACTTGCATTCCATTTTCAAGGTCTGTATGGATTAAGTACCTGAAAGCTTTGTATAATGGCCGGTACCAACAGATGAAGGAAAATGGAACATTTAGGACCACAAAGAGAATGGCTAATCCAAAACAGAGGCCCGCTCCTCCTCCTCTGATAGAAGCAAAGTAGGCAAGTGTGATCCACAGGTTGATGAACATTAACAGAGAGTACACTGCAGATGAGAATATGAGGTTGAAGATTTGGGGATGGAGAATGATGGGATCATATGAATAGATGGGAAAAGTGTAGACAGAGAGAGAGAGAGAGAGAGAGAGAGAGAGAGAGAGCAAGAGAGGGAAAGGGAAAAAGAGAGAACATAGAGGTGATAAAAGAAATAAAAAGAGAGATAAATAAGGAAAGAGGGTACAAGAAAAGGAGATTGAAGAAATGATGAAAGGAGAGAATTTGTAACAAAAAAAAAAAGAGATAGGGTAATAAGGAAGGGAAAGGTGAGAGAGAAAGGGGATAGAAATGATGTGAGAAGAGGTGAAGAGGAAAGGAAGTGATTGAAAGATAAGAAAAAAAGAAACTGGAAATAAATACCAGGAAAAGTGAAAGAGAAAAGGGGTTTAGAAGAGAAAGGGAAATAGAAAAATATTTGAAATGAAATGTGGAAAAAAAAAGAAGGATATAAATAAAAAAGAGAGATAAATAAGGAAAGAGAGTAAGAGAAAAGAGATTGCAGAAATGATGAAAGGAGATAGAGAAAAATTGTAAAAAGGAGATAGAGAAAATGACAAAGAGAAAGGTAAGAGAGAAAAGAGGGTAGAGGTGATGTGAGAAAAAGTGAAGAGGTTAGGAAGTGATTGAAAGATAAGAAAAAAGAAATGGGAAAAGAGAATATCAGGAAAAGTGACAGAGAAAAAGGGTTTAGAAGAGAAAGAGAAATAGAAAAATATTTGAAAGGAAATGTGAAAAAAAGAAGGAAAATAGGATATAAAGGGTGAGAGAGAAAGAAAGGATTATCCAGAGATGGAATGCAAAGAGAGGAGTTGAGGAAACAAGATCAGGAAAAAATATATGTGTTATCCGTGTAACACTGAAATGAATGTATATTGCACACTTTTTTCAAATTTTTTGTTGGCGAAAACAGACATCTTGACTTTGAAAGCTGGTGATGGTTCGACTGATGCAAGTTAATTGATTATGAAGAATTTGTTACACAAGACATAGCGAAGACTTTCCAACTGAATATAATCATGTTTTAATGCAATATTTTCTGCTTGTTGATATTAGCATGATGAATATTTCATGCATACTTTGCAGGGAAAAAATCAATTATTTTTTTTCTGGGGATACTTTTTGAGCTCACTCACCTGAATTTTCTACATTGTATTACAGTTTACATTGGAGCCTTCTAGAATTTCAGGGGCTCTTTTTTAGTTTTCCAGGGCTCTTTTTGGCATTTCGGGGGCGAATTCGCCCCGAGCCCCAGTTTATTTTTTTCCCTGCTACTTTGTGATGTTTTTGCATTATGCAGATAATGGGCTGTTTTGATTCCACATTGTAGTGAGGAAAGGTGAAAAACCTGTGAAACAAAACGATAAATATTGAAATGAATGCTGCAAATATAAACAAACACACATGGTTCATATGAATCCAACAGATGCTTCACGAGGTGCTGAAGATGGAATGACAATGACATCCTCTGCGTACGAAGTCATGATGTGGAATGCATTTTGTGAATATCTGTTGCATCACTTTACCTAAACGCTTTGTACACCGGTCTGTACCAACAGACGAACGCACAAGGGGTCGATACGAACAGAGCTACCAGACTAAGACCAAAGCACACGCCAGCACTTGAACCCCCTGCCATTCCCAAGTACACCACCGCAAAAATACTGTTCAGTATCAAGACTAGTGCATATGCTGGGAGACAGAAATATATAACAAGTATATCACTCATTTAATAAGGGTCATGTGTATTAACAAATTTTGTGTGACAGAACTCCATACATGTATATTTTGCTTCTTTGCAAGCATCGTGTACTGAAAACAATGCACCATACCGGTACATGGTAATTATTGTTTAGTTCAAAGTTTGTTTATTTCAAAATAACTTCAAGTACAAATATCATATAAACATAAGAAATGCACACTCAATATTTTGTCCTTTTTTAAAGATTTTCTAAAAAAATTTACAATTTCAACATCAAGAGAAGCTGAATTGTGAATAGCTTAATTGTCTATTCCAATATTAATTACCATACAATCTTTAGAAAAATAATAAAAGTAGAAACATTTTTACAATTTCAAAGGGTTTGCTAAAATATGTGAAAAATAAAGAGGCACAGAGCAGTGAATCATCTTTTTCTAAATGCAAATATCACAATTTACCAACAATTTCGATAACATGAAATTACTACATCCAACAAAATATATAAAACAGGGTACTAATTATCATACTAGCGTAATTATCTATGTCCCTGTCTGATTTACATTTTCTACTAATTTGCACTTTAATTGCCCCAATGGGGAAAGTAACATTGACTCCCATCAGTAAACAGAGCATGAAAATGAGACAAAGATTCAAAATCGGGGGGGGGGGGGGGGGGGGGGAGGGGGAGGGAGGGGGGAGGAGGAGAGGGAGGGATTAGAAAATATCACATGGTACACATGATTTGACTATCTAATAAACAATACTGAGTATTGGCAGCAGGACATTTGTGTACAGTTCAGATTTCAAATTCCACTGTAATTTTAATTATAAGGTTCTACAATGATGTTTGTATTTCATTTGATTTTGCTATCTATTTCTATTCTTACTCTTTGCTGTTTTTCTTTTTTCTTTTCTTTGTTTTTCTTCTTCTTCTTTTGGTCACTTGTTTCTCAGGGTATTGAAACTGACATTCAGGGCTTGCATGCATGAAGTCCCTGTAAACAGTTTCTATTTTGATTGTTTGGGTTTTTGCAAAGTCCAGAGGACCATTTTTTCAGGGGGGGGGCACACCCTGTAAAATAAAACAACAGCATTAACAAGTTACAAGAGAAAGCAATTCAGGACTGGATGAATGATCAAAATTCTGTTTCATGTGCACTCCGGGAAGTGTTCATCTACGTAGTCTACCCCCAATTGCCATTTACAACGAGATGCATCCGCACCTCTGGTCGAACAAACTTCTTTCAATGATTACACATCACCCTGAATTAACTGATAGCATAAAGGTATTGTTCTTACCAATCCACAGATAGTAGCCTAGTTTGACCGTTCTCTGGAACTCCAGGGGAATGTCAACAGCAAAGTCTTGATAGAAGCATGGCTGAAGAGGAAACCATCTGGGAAGCGGTGGCCAGTTGTTGTCTCGTGCTACGGCAAAATCAAAGAAGCCAATCATTATAAAAACTTTTGAGGAATACTGAAATATTACGATTCATCTAGGATTCACTTGAAAAAAATAGTGATCTATGTCATACTGTTACAGCCTTTCAAGATCTAGGAAACGCATTGAACATACAGAAGATGGTATTCAAAGAGGTTTATAACCTACTAAAGAATTCAAACCTTATTTGGGGGTTTAATTCATGCTTTGGTATTACAGTATATCAAATGAGTATTAGGCCTAGCTCAGAGAAGGTGTCAGTTGCTGATCTCACAACCACACGAGTTACTGGTACAGTCTCTTGCACATCATGAAAAATCTTCGTCATTTGAAAAGTAACTGCAAAATGAACAGTGCAAGCAACACTCTCAATAACTGGCACATGAGTTTGCTGCACAGGCTTGAAGAAAGTAACATGTAGTGGCACAATCAAATGATGCCTCGTGTGAGCTGAGCCTACTAAAGAAAATCCTTTATTATTGGCATATATTCAGTGAAATGTTGCAAACATTCTGGATTATCAAACAATTTCAAAATCATCTATGAGGGGCCCTCTTGTTACCAAAGAACATTAATCTTGATAAAAACAAGAAATCCTCTGCTATTTTGATGACTTTCATGGAAACACATAGACAATAGATAATACATTCATATTCAACCTAATACTACTTTCAATTTCAATTCAATTTTTTTTTCATAAACTGCAAACAAAATGTCCAGTATCCCTGACTTGGTAATTGAAAACAAGGTATAATGCAAAACATATGATCTATGGAAATGTAGTTTTTTGTGGGAATAAAGAAAGGAATGTGAAACAAATGATTCATTTGTGGATATGAGTAGGATTTAAGGTTTGTCTTACTGTTGTACTGTGCACTTCTCATTTGCTGTTCTCTCCTTGTGAGCTCTGCAGCCTTTCTTTCTAATTCTTCTTGTCTCCTCTGCAACTCTGCTGCACCTTCAGCTACAGCCTATACAAATAGGCAAAATATAAAAGGGAATATCTTCTTACACTTCATCCACATATGAAACCTCGTATCTCTTAAAAAAACATGCAGCATCAGAAAATAACTTAATGGTATGTACATGTATGAATGGCACGTGGAGAAGGAAAAAAAGAATATTGTCATTATCATGAGCATCATTGTTATCATTATTCTCATTAACATCGTAATCAGGCTCAGTAGCAGCAGCAGCAGCAACACCATCACAATCACCTCCCTCTTCAACAATGCCACCATCCCCATCATTATCATTATTACCATTACTAACATCATCACAACAACCACCACCATCACAATTATCAGCAGCAGCAGCAGTAATACCATGACCATCATCTCCATCATGACCACCATCATCATCATCAATTACATCATCAGTAACGTTAACATCATCATCACCTACAGCGTACAGTACACCACCGATATTATAGCCACTATCACAACCACTACCACCACCATCATCATCACCATCATCATCATCATCAATTACGTCATTAGTACCATCAACATCATCATCATCTACACCATCACTACAATAAACACTTCCACAACTACCACTATCATCAACAACATCAATTGCATCATTAATACCATTGCCATTATCATTACCTTCACCCACCACCACAACTACCACCACCACAATCAAAACCATCATCATACTCACTGGTTGAGCAGCCGACTGTGTGTAACTTGGAGGTAACTCCGATGTTGGGGCCATCACTGCAGGCTGTTGCTGAGGTTTCACCGGTAAAGGGGCTGCCACCGGAGTTGTTTTTGAACCAGTGGTAGACTAGAGAAAAGAACAGCAAGAAACAATACAAACTTATTTACATAATTTACATGTACCAGGAGAAACATGGAGAGTACTGTGTGCAAATTCTGTGCACAGATGCAATGAAACATTTAACTACCATCACATTATGTACTAGACACATGCAATGTAACAGTATGCAAATAGTGAATAGACATGAGTGCGATGGTACAAGATTTCGCATGAGGTGAAAGAGCAAACTTCTATTCAATGAGGCAAAGCCTCGTTGAACATCAATTGCATCAATTGCATCATTCTGTTCAACGAGACGAAGCCTTGTTGAACAGAAGTTACATCGCGATCTTTCACCGAATGCGAAATCTGGTACCATTGCACGAGTTAGAATATTCGCTATTTGTATTGTACAATGCCTCGGAAGTCTGAGAAATTGATGAAAATCAAGAAAAACAGTCACATTTGGGTGAGAATTCAGGGTTTATAGAGCAGGGAAAGGAGGACCAACTGCAAATGCAGCTGGCCTATGCGCGTGTGCATATCTGTAGCCAGTGCACAACACGACTTGCTGGCATAGCCTGAAGCATGCAAAAATAAATTCAAGTATAGGGTCTACACCGCAACGCACCGCAAGCTACTTATGACATCACAAAGGAAACAAAAGAAGTAATTTGTGGGAATCTACTGTGACGTCACGCTTATCAACCGCGCAATGGTACATTTTGGATGGTACGAGTGCAATGGTACGAATATCGCGCGTTCAGCTCCCATAGACTTGCGTACAACAAACTGAGTAGGCGTTGTATAATATGATACAGAACACACAACATTCAGCCACGATCGGCACAGAGGACCTATTTCTGAATACTGTATTAGCTTTCAAGTTTAAGTGAAAGGTATGTTAATTGTCATGAAAAATGTGAAATGGTGTGCAATGAACAATTCCTCCTGTTTATTGCACAGATAACTTTTTTTATCATATACATATATTTACAGCCAGCTTTTCATAGACATTACAAAACATGATCGTCCTAATGTACATGTAGATTTTTTTTTTATTATGGCAAATATATTTTCTGTCACATTGTTTTCAGAATAACATCCCATAAGTAATGCTCTTAACCCGTTGCATGCGGGAACCGGGTGACCCCTGTATTAAGTCTATGGGGATTACGGAATTCAGAAGTCAAAGGGTTATTAACATAGCATGAATATTAGACAGCATTACTGCATGCATCACACACTGTAAATTCATATATTTTGGCCCTAAAATAATACTAAACCTGAATTGAATATCTTGAGGTTAATCTAAAACAAGCTAGGTTGGGTTGGTTTGATAATTATTTTACACCAGCAAAGATATGGACATTATTAATAAAATTGTACACCACCTAATGAAGGAAAAAAGAAAAAAGACTACGGGTACTTCCACTGAGATAATAACAGACACATTACAGTGAAACATGGATGAGGAAAAAACATGTAACAAACACCTGTCTATTTGAGTCTTCAAAGGGGTTGAATTCCTCCAGTCCACCCCGTGAGTTTGCCGTTGCCTCGGTAACAGATGGATCCTGGAGAGAAGAGGGGTAAGAAAGAAAGAGGGCACAAAGGGTGACCAGGGATTACAATCATGTACTAAAACCAAATTAGTAATACAAATCATCACAATCTAGATTCATAACTAAGGGTAACTAACAACAAAAACCTTAGAAAATCAGCACAAACATGCACTTCAAGTACATGTAGGTATACTCTGTATCAGATTTTATAAATTCCACTTCTGTACCTGTTTATTGTGCACCCTACAGACAGAGTTATTGAATTATTATTTCCCATGTACACAGCCCATATACTGTACATGCAATTAAATAATCTGATTTTGAGTCTTTGACAGATTATATACACCTGTACTATTAATCAACTTCCTGAAAAATAGGCCTGAGAAAACTTGAGCTTGGGTACAGGTCTGATTAATTCTTTACTGGCTACGGATCGAAACCCAGGGCTGCAACATTGTTTGGTTTGTATGGTATACGTACATGTATGTATTTTTATCTTTAGAATAATGTTACAACTTACAAGTGCAACTTGAAGTGAAAATCCACTATCAATATTTCATATTACCATTCCATGATAATAAATACATGTATCTCTTGTAAATCTCCAAAATAAAACAAAACAAAAAACAAAAGAACTTTGGAACTTTGATTAGGAGCGTCAGCAGATAGCCAGTTATTTCAAATTGATTTATGTACATCGAAAACTGCTCATATTGCACAGCGAAACCAGGATAATTATTCCCTGAATCCTGGGATTTTGAGGAAATGGCTCTGGTTAACTAAGAACGTCTCAGCTGGTAAGATGAAAAATGGCTTTGGTGGGTTTCTTCCAAATGGCTCCCCCCTCCCCCCCCCCAAAAAAAAAGAAGTACATGTAATTTCAACATTGGTTAAAAATGCTAAAGATTGGCTATATACGACTGTACATGTACAATCACATACAACTGTAGATGCATGCTGTAAATTCCATCCCCCCAAAATGTGGAAAAAATCAAAGCAAGCATATACAGTACATCTCCAGAAAAAGGTTATTCATGGTTGGAAAGATCTCCCTGTACTGTTTTTCAAAACATTTCAAGGAATTTTCATAACTGCAGATTTCCCAGGATCTCTTCTTATCCAATGACAGAAAAAAATCTCAAAATATACACTGCAATGACAAAAGTTTAAATCACTCCAAAGTAAAATATCAATTTTTCGTTTCTGTTTTTTTAATAGTATCATTTGATAGAAGAGACTACAGCCATTGTACTACATAAAAAAAATTTATTAGAATTTCCTGAAAATATTTAGATTAAAATACTTTTTCCAACTAAATCTTTGTTTCCTTCATGGCTGTATACAATGGAGGTTTACAGGATTCCAATTCAAACATGATCACTGTGCAAACAGTGGATATGCGTACAAGTTTCATCTACTTTTCTTCGCTGCACTACTCTACATTTGATGGATGATAAAGTGTCAGCTACAGACATATAGTGGGTGATTTCAAGTTTGGTGTTGACCTTTTGGTGTTAGTGTTAGGCTGATTTTTACATTAATGCAGCTCCAAATTAAAAATAAAACTGGTCTTGGGGCAACTGTCACTTGGAGTTGAGCAGTCAATAATGCCATTTGAACCACTTTTGTAAACTCAGATTAGGTGTTGGAGCTATGGAAAGCAATCGAAATTGTGCTTCTAACACCAACACCAGCACCAACACCGAACTTGAAATCACCCAGTGGATAGAGTTTTCAATCCCAGTACTATGGTATTGCTTACAGCGATCCCATCTACACACTGCATTTTTTTTCTCCTTCAGCTTGAATACAGGAACCTGTCATAATTATCCTGAAGTGAAATGCAAACCTACAGTGTATGTCAGTGGCATTTAACTTTCGAACTATAAAGTAAATAAAAAAAAATCACTCACAAGAAGGGAGCCTATCTCAAAAAGACACTTTATAATTAAAATGTAAATTTTACGTGCACAATCCATGTTTACGTCTGGTTGAAGTGGTGCATAATGAAAGCATAAGTGGAAGGTGGTAAAGAAGTGTCCTGCAGAAGTATATTCTGTACATGTACAGGTACATACATTTGGAAAAAGGTTGTGAAAGTAATTCAATGATTTGCTCATTTGGATTAATAAGAGAAAATTTTTGGAAGTTATCAGGGCTTATTATGTGAATATGACAATGATTTTAATTTTCACAATGAATGAAAGGACTTCTGTTTCTACCACATAACAAAAACCCAGTATCTTATCCAAATTCATATTGCTGCTCTGCTACATATATAATCAACATACATGTACAATGTACATTAGGAGTGATTACATGTACAATGCCTTCTCAAACATCAATGTGTACCCAGCCTCAGAGAGCTTTCTGCAGGTACCCAAAGAAAATGAAAACACACGAAAACAGCTTGAGAATTAGTAACAGCTTACATGCAAACATAATTGTAACATTTTAAATGAGATGACAAATTAATCTGTCAATAAGTGTATCAACATGCGATAGCTCAGTTGGTAGAGCAGTCGTCTCTTAATCCGATGAACCGGGTTTGAAACCAATTCAATGTGCTAGTGCCCTTTGGTAAGGTATTACTCCACTTAGAGCCAAAGCTGTTGGTCCTCTGGTTGTCTACTTGCAGTCAGGTAAAAACAAACCAAACCAAACTGAATCAAGACAATGTTTTTTTTTTGGTTTTTTTCCATGAGGAAGAAAATAAATTGTCAGTGTGGAAAAAAATATCAAAAAGAGCAAGTTCCTCTGGCACCTTTTCTATCTGATGACCGAGGTAAAAAAAAGCGCTCACCTAAGGCAAAAACATGTAGATGAACACCATATAGGATCTATTAACCAAGGTTCACATGTGTTGCTGAAATTTTGAATTCTCCGACATCATTAACGACAATGAATCTGATAATGTAACTCCGCAGGAAGCTTGTGGTTCTACTAATTCATATCTTGGATAGCAGACAACTTCTAAATGTCAGCATAAGCATCATAATCCTTTATGGTACATGTAGGTACTGGGAGATGTAGGTGAATTTTAATACAAGGCAGACACCGTGAAAGCTCTGGCATACAGTATACAAATAGCGAATAGACATGAGTGCGATGGTACGAGATTTCGCATGAGGTGAAAGAGCGACCTTACGTCGCGATCTTTCACCAAATGCGAAATCTCGTACCATTGCACGAATTAGAATATTCACTATTTGTATTGTACAACGCCTCAGAAGTGTGAGAATTGATGAAAATCAAGAAAAAAACAGTCACATTTTGGTTAAGAAATCAAGGTTTATAAAGCAGGGAGAGAAGTTCCGACTGCAAAATGCAGCTGGTGCCGGGGCGCGTGCGCGTATCTGTAGCAGTGCGTATGCGCGAACGCGACTTGCTGGCATGCTGCTGGCCTGAGCAATGCAATATATGCATGCACAAATAAATACGCGTATAGGGTCTACAGCGCAAGCTACTTGTGACATCACAAAAGAAACAAAAGAAGTAATTTGTGGGAATCTACTGTGATGTCACGCTAACCGTGCAATGGTACATTTTGGATGGTACGAGTGCAATGGTACGAATGTCGCGCGTTCAGCTCCCATAGACTTGCGTACAACAAGCTGAGTAGGCGTTGTACAATATTGAACATTACGTACAGTTTTGGTAGGCCCTTATAAACTATTCATCAGATTTTTGGCTTCAAGCTGGTCAGTATTAAAAAGCAAGACAGAAGTAAAACTAAAATGCTGTGTAGTGTTTTTTTTTTCCTCCTCAAGTTGAATAATAAACAAAAGAAAGGCAAAAAGTATTTTTGATCTTGGGTCAGCAACATACATACCTGCATGCGTACGCGGTCAGGATGCAGGGGTCCTAGCATACGGCAGAGTGTAATTTTTACTTTGTGTTCATTTCAAATATTTACTATGAAATTCACTGGAAATCATGAACAGAATATCACATGATCTCATGCATGCATGTATGATATCCTCATGTGCAAGGCAGACAATGTGAAACAAAAAGAAATGAAGAAAATATCAAATTCATACCCATTTTCCTTCTGCTACCAAAAACATTAGTTCTGAGGTTCAACATACATGTATGGTACATGTACATGTACATTGTATGCAGCAGTAAACTGCCTAAAAAAAGCTGGGTTTTTCCAGAGGTTTGTTTTTTTCAAAAAAACATATCCCATTTTTGTATCTTAATATAGTGAGTATGCATATAGTGAGTATACATACACTGTACATGTACATCGCAGCTTTCATGCACCTTTTGCCATTCATTTATTTCACATAAAACTGCCACAGTTTTTAAAAGCGGTTTATCGGTGCATAGCTGAACGAGGGTTGTTATCTCTTGAATAATAAATTTTAATAAGTTGTCAAAGGCATGTACTGTGTTTGAAATCTTTGTGTCATACTGCCTGGCCCAACTGGTCCATGTATGAGAATCCTGCCCCTAAAAGTGACCACGTCCAGAGCCTGCAATTCAACTGCTTTCAAGCTTAATTGAGTCGAGACAGTACACCAAAAGCCCCAAGTACATGACACTGGTGTGGTATTATCAATTCTCACGCATGGTTTAATCCTACGTATGACGATGAATTCAACATCAATCAATCTCTTTTTTGTATGAACTATGACTCAACAATGTGTGTCACATGATTGCTAATACACTTACAACAGTGTACACGTCTACATGTATTACCTTCTACACATCTACAAACATGTATCCTTTACCACTCCTTTTTCTTTTGTAATTCAAGTACAGGTGTCATGTAGGTCTTTACCCTTGCTTTTACCACAAATACTGGAAGAATGCAAAGACATGTGGCATGTTTTTAACTTTCATTTACAAAGGAAGGAAAAGAATGGTGAGAAAGAGGGTTAATACGAAAGGTACATGTATAATATGTTTCTGAAATATGCCAAGCCCTCTTTAAATTTGAAAACTCTCGTTGGCTACCAATTACAGTGTATGGTCTTGATACTGAATCTTTCTCAAGATTCAACAAATCACTCATCAGATCTTCGATAATACAGACATGCAGTTGAAAATTTAATGAGATGCAACATATACAATGTAGAAATTTTCATTTCCTTCATATCTTAGAGGAGTTATCTTTTGATACAGGTACAAAGTAGAAGAGCATGAGAAAAAACCAAGGATTTTGAACAAACATGCATCAAACATATATTGTTACAACCTCATATTTTTTTTATCTTATCCTTTTTTCCCAATTTACATGTATCTATTTATTCATTTATTTTCATTTTATTTTATTTATTCATTTATCTATATATTTGAACTATTATTATTATTATCATTATTATTATTATTATTATTATTATTATTATTATTATTATTATTATTATTATTATTATTATTATTATTTCTATTGTTGTTTTTTGGGGAGGGGGGTCCAGAATTATATGTATCTGAGGTACATCATATGAGAATTAAACATAATGTACATGCACACATGTACCTGTAAAATACTGTATGAATGGGAGCCTAGTATATGTAACATTCCAAATAATATCTGAAGCTTGCCTAATCTACATCAAAAGATGCAACACAGAACTTACAATATACTCTGCTCCAATCATATTGGTGGGCGATGTACATGTACATAAATATTTCTGTCAGTCGAAATGATTTCTTTTCCGCATATAATGGCCAAATTCCAATAAACATCACACACCATTATGAGGATAACAAGAAGCTCCTCCAAAGCCTCCTCTCAGAAGGTGTCTGTCAACATCAACAGAGGTGATGATGAGCTCTCGCAGTCGATGCAAGCAAAAAAAAAAAAATCACCAACGTGGAATCTTTAGTTTTGAAATGTAGATACTGGATGCCATTTTTTATACAGGTGCAAAGCAAAGTGGGCAAGAGGATTGAAGATCAAATGATGTGAACGCAACAAGCATGATACGACCATGAAATCACGATGTACGTGTTAAGACATACGACAACTAGTATGAGCTATAGGCAACTCATCATGTGGGTGCCCATTTGAGACTGCATGTACCCGACTATTAGCATTTCAAATTACTGTGCTAACAGACAGCCTTGGGCATCTGTGAATATTCATGATATACTGCAGCTGGATATGGTGCATGGTATCAAAAATATAAATTATAGATTTTTGTGAGTGCAAGGGTCATATTTATAATAATGGGGGATATTTGTGGACTGGAATAAAACTCAGACAGTGGAAGCAGGGAGAGGGATCCATTATATTGCTACATGTATGTGTACATGTAAGTCTAAGCAATGCAGTGTCTTTCATGCACTTCACCGTGCCTTATCTTTTTTTACATTTTACATCTCCATGCACTATGGAGTACAGTTGTACATGTCATGTATTGTAGGTACATGTATGAAAAGCCTCTTTTGTAGTCCTCAAAAGTTCTATTTTAGAAACCTCCACATATCAAAATCCTACACTGTAAATAATGTAAATGCAAATGCAGGTGATTGGGTGGTTTTTTTTTTAAATGCATACATGTAAATTCATTAACCATGGCCCCTGAGAATCATCTTTTTTTATAAAATACAAATCTAATCTATGTGCAACATTATTGTTTGCACACATAAAATTATCTGCATCAATTGCTTCAGGAACGATGCATGCAAGAGCAGCACTAATTATTGTACATTTCTACAGACTAAATGCATAGATAATTGGATGACATACATGTACATGTACGGTGTATTTACATCAATGATTACAAAATACATGAAATACTTGAAAAGTGATGCCAAGACAATAGAAACAGAAAGTGTAGAATGTCATTATTTCTCTCTTTTTTTGTTCTCATTTAATTTATTAATTTCTTTTCAATTTTCTTTTTCTTTTTCACTTTATTCATGTTTTATTTTATCTATTTTTTTCTTACTTTTTATTCATTTATTTACCTATTTATTTATTTCATCTTATTTATATATATATATATATATATATATATATATATATATATATATATATATATATATATATATATTTTTTTTTTTTTTTTTTTGGGGGGGTGCTTTAGATAGTTATTAGCTGACATAATGTATTAATTCATGAAATGCATACATGCAGATCTACATGTACATGTAGCCTGTCTTGCATTCCTGAACATACAATGTAAAATACTTGTACAGGGCAGGAGTACCAGCAAAAAGAAAGACAGCGGATAGTAAAATTTGTTAGTAAGATACAATATCCTGTGTACAAAGTACTATCCAGCTGTTGTACATGTATGACAAAGGACTAAATATTACAAATTCAACAAAAGTAAAATTGAGGTTGTTTCTAACAGTTAAAGACAATCAGTGTCAAAGTAATAAAAGTTGATTTTGCCAAATTAAAAGTTTAAGAAAACAAACAAACATTAGAATTTGATAAAGTATGAAAAAGAAATTCAATTGCACCTGCTGGCAGATCAGTGCAAGTTTGGATTTCTTTTCATTACTTTTGAATATTGAGTTGGGCTTTAATTGAAATAGGAAAAAAAAAAACCATGGTCCCTATAAACCTCCAGGAAATTTGTATACCGGTAATGAACCATGGAAACATACCTTCTGCCACCAATATGATTCAAAACTTTGTGAAGACTCCATGCCAGAAAAAAAAACAATGAAATCGCTCTCTAAGAACAACAACCCTCTCTCAACTGCTTGTTCCGAATCACATAAAATATTTCCATGTTCCTGATCACAAGACGAGGTCCAGAGGCCAAATAACTGCAGGGCTATGCGGCAGCCTACCATGACCCTCTCCCATAAAAGTGATGATTCCTGTAATATGACACGCTGATACTGGTACCCGGGTATAAGAAACTACACATGCTGGTGGTGGTCCATGTTCAAATTGTTGAAACAGCATGTAAAGAGCCTAAGAAAGTCACTTAGATGGAGTCCCTAGGACAAGCACCACTGCTCAGTTACCGACATAATTTTGCAGTTGCTATTTCATGCATGCATAATGGTGAGAGTGTATGATTTTCCATATGGGAAAGTTCAAATGCTGGTAGTGTATGTACACTCATTATTATAGGACACACTCTACAGATCCACTCATCACGAGTAAGCTACTCATCGGGTTATTTTGAGTCCTTGCCAGCACAGCTGCACTAGTAATAGACTAAAGTTCCAGTGCCATTGCAACAGAAATACAAGCTACAGAGGAACAGAGACTGGACAGAAACAGACAGTGGAGTGAGACACAGACAGAAAGAGAGGGAGAGAAAGAGAGAGAGAGAGGGGGAGAGCAAGAGCAAACCAGTTGACACCTCATCTCTTCACTGAAACTGTTCAAAAGCTCTGCAACTCTGTTCTAAGCAGACTTCCGATCCAAGTTTGTTTCAAAGTGAACTCACACAGCAATGTTTCGACGGCAGAACTCCGTGGGAGAATCCCCAAACCGGGAGTCAATAGGGGGCAAGATGCTCAAGTCGTTTACTGCAAAGTTTGGGACGGTGCACGTGCCAGACGTGATGAAAAAGCTTCCAGAAAGGATAGTGGCAATACCTGGGAGGGTAGAGGCAGCTATTCATAGGGTAGGTATATTCTCGAAAATTAATTTAATTGAATTGCTTCTTCATTCCTCCTTATAATTACAGTCAAATCTGCAAAAAAGCCTACCCAGTACTCAAGGAGACAGGAAATATTAGGGAACACAGCTACCCTTTCAGTACAGGTTTCCATTCAAAGGTTCCACAATTTGCTACAAATTCCACTCATGGCTGCCTGCTTGACATGTAGACAAATATAACGTTTTTGCTCATTTTCTATTTTCATCCATTCATTAAATAATTATCATTTTCATTGGACTGGAGGTTGTCGTTTCTCTCTTGCTAACCAATCACACCTTCCAAGATTGCAGCAAGCTCTTGACGGAAGACTACACTCAAGCAGACAGCGAAATATTAATGTCAAGGTTGCAATCATAATTTTTTTTTGTTGTTGGCATGATTACAGGTAGGGTAAAGCTGGAAACTCTTGAGGGAAGACTATACCCAAGCAGACACCGAACAAATAATGTACAGGTTACAATAGAATTTTTTGGGAATTACAGGTTGTGTATTATTGGAATTGATAACAGAATCAATAAAATGTATATGTAAAAGTAAAGCTGTCATCTTGACAGTCCCCCATAGGCCTTTACAAGGAAGGCATGAAGTCAAGTCAAAGACACCTGTATTGCTTGTGTGAAATTTTATTCCTCCCCCCCCCCAACTTTTTTAAATCACTCAAGTTTTAAAGGGAAAGTCCACCCCAGAAGTTTCACTGTTTCAATAAAAGGATTTAAATTTGAACAGCGTTTTAAAAAAGAAAAGAGCAAAATCGGTCAAAGAATAAGAAAAATACACTCATTTACATTTTCTAGTAAATTACTCTCGACTCTGCAAATTGGCAACACTGATGACATCATATTCGAGCAGCTCTCCATTCACTTTGTACTAGTGTTGTCAGCCGGTCCGGGATCAGGAACAAATCCCGGCGGTTTGAGGCCTCGAGACGGTTCCGGGAACAACAAAACAAGAAACTTGCTATGCTTTGGAACGGATTTCTTTCTTAATTTTTGCTCAATAAGAAGAAAATGCTATTTTTTGGAACGGAAATTGAGGTCTGAAAAAGGGGGTCGTCAGAGCGGCACGTCCCCGTACCACCAATATATGTGAGTGCATATATAGCTTTTCATGTATCATGAATGAATGGTTGGAAACTTCTATCTTATACTTCATGGCAATATTATATGCCAATACAAAAATCAAATCGTACTCCACTCAGTGCTTGGCAGACTTGCTGCAAGTATATCAGTGACCAAGTAATATTCCCCATGCGGCTACATATTGAAAATTTATAATAACAGTCCATTTATGTAAACATTGTGTGTACAAATATTAGATTGGTACACATGTTGTATGTACATGTACACGAACTGTATAAGAAATTGAATTACACTGCAATTAGATAAAGAGCACTAAAATGAGATGAATCGGACTACCACGTATGCATTAAATGATGCATGATGAACGGCTAACTTTTAGAGCAGATGTGTGTAAATAGCAGACTTTTTTTTCTCCCCAGCTAAAAATACATCAAGTTTGGAATTGGAGTATTATTGTCAATAAAGGATGAATAATAATCATTACACACACTAAGCTATATTACAGTGTATGTCTGGGTGAGTGTGTGTGTGTGTGTGATTCTGCATATGCTTTGTACATGTATAAAATCAGGGCAGCCTGGCTTTATCTACTTCACATCATGTGCCTGTGTTTGAAATGTAGCATGTACATGTACCGTATGCTGCACTTCAAAAGTACACATTGCATGTATGTTTTCAAAAAAAAGGGACGGGTATCCTAGGAACAGGAAAGTGAGTGGTAATTTAATTTTTTTCAAAGATGATCATAATAATCATTTTTTTAAAAACATGCACAATTACAAAAAGTACATGTAAAGTGTAAGTCTAACATTTGCTAAACATCATGCTAAAACAAAAAAAACAACAACACTGAACTGGAACATGGATCATACACTAAACCAATCATTGGAAATATAGAACTGCTAATTCACACAAATAGGAAATCAAATTTCTCTATTGTATTATGATTTCCTAAAAATGCAGTCACTCCAACATGGTGTTTTGTGGGATTGTGTTAGACTCTTGTTCAAAGAAAAAAATTCAAAATATTGGCATTTCTTTTCTTCCTAATTTTTCTCTTGGTTTATTTTTTGTTATGCATGTAGCTGTCTCCCACCCCCCCCCCCTGTTTTTTTTTTTTTTTTTTTTGGACTTTTCTCATTTTTTTTCCTTTCTTCTTTTTATTTCTTTAATTCATGAAGAAAAAAAATTATATTTTTTTTTTGCTAAATCTTCTGTATGTACATGTATACAATGCATGTATTGAATGATCTTGTACTTCCTACGCAGGTACAAACATATTTGAGAAAAGTGGCTCTCAATACAAATGATGATGCATTTCAAGGGGTGAACAGACTCGTGATTGTCTGGTTTCATTCCTCTTATTATAGCTTCAAGGTTATGTGAGCAAAACTGATAGGCATTCAAAGTGAAGCACATGACTACTTCAGCGGCATTCTCCCCAGCCTCCCCCCCCACCCCCCCCCCCCCGAAAAAATGCATATTCTCAAACTAACATCAAGACAATCCCCCCCCCCTTATCTGCCCAGAGTAATTACCTGTATCACAAGAAACCCCAGAACAATTATATACCCCAGACAATTACCCCAAGGCAGTTGCCTGTCCATTCGACCTCCACCCACTTACTCAGAAGCATTAACTGATATTTCCAACATTAAATGCCTTATTCTCAGGTTCTAAATGGTCATTTCTAATCCACTGAACGTATGTAAGCAGTAATTCATGAAAATGTCAACTTTTGATGAAAATACAACATACAGGGTACATACTATAATTTGAGCATTCTTATCTCCTTCTACATGTACATGTATGCCAGTTGAGTGTGCCCGATCTGAACTGTATAATGGAAGAATATTCAGCTTTTCTATTATTTTTATATTTCTACCCAAAATGGCCATTTCTTAACCCATAAATTACATTATCAATTTTTTGGTAAAATATGATCAAATGCAAATCAAGACATTTACAGAAATTTCTGCTGTTCCTTCACCAAAGTTAAAGGCATTGGTTAACACTGTTATGATATTTTTTTAAAACTCATTCTGCTACTTGAAAATGAGATAAACAATAGAGTAAAAATACCAGTCTGAAAGTTTCAATGTATGATATCCACAGGAAATGTTTTGAAACATCAGAAATGTGAACCAATGTTTGAAAATACATTAGGGTCCGTTGCACAGACTACATGTAGACGTAAGGAGTGCGCATGTGCGCATGGCTCACCGGACCATACTGTGTGTATTGGCGTATCACAGGGAGAGAGGCAGATTAACGGTATTTTTTAACTCGAGCAAAACAGTCCTCTTATTTATTGTCTCTGAGACCAAAAATGATAATGGTTTGCGTCTTACTAACAGTTTTTTCATTCCAAATAATGGTTGGTTTCAGGGTTTTTCAGTACAAATACAAGTACTCTAACTCATACATATGTTTCATCTTAGTTTGAATTTCTTTTAAATCGACTGCTCACAAAGTTAGCCAATGCCTTTAATCAAGTATGGTGAGGACGAAGTTAGATTTTCATTCTTGTACAAAAAAATCTCAAAATATGAAAAGTGTAAATTGTGAAAGAAGGTCAAAGGACAAAGTACAGTTGTACATGTACATGTAGGTCATAGGTTCAAAATGGATATCATATATTTATCTATTCTTTCCTGGAAATTGGAAACAGATTACTGCTATTCCTGATGGTTCTTTTGGATGTATGGTATGAACCTCCAAATTTGTGAAAATGAATATGCCTTGGCCTTGCAGTTTCAAGCCTTAACTTTGAACTTAGAGTCAACGCAATGGCCTTGCCCTTAGCCTGCCTTTGGTTCAGACTCACCATTTGACCTACATGTAGGCCTTGAGGGGTTCCGCCCTCGACTACAACACTGCTTGGTAGGATTCATGGAAGAAATTCGTTGAATGCTTGCAAAACATAGTTATTGTAAGATAAATCATACTGAAAAATAAATCCTACTTTACTAAAGGCTGCACCACTGCCCTACGTAATCATTACATGGGCAATTCCATGGTTTACTCACGTTACATTTGAAGAGATATTGAGTTACCTCTTAATCCCCTGTTCTCTGACTACAGGGGAGCGTTTCATGAAAGGACTTGTCGATGTTTTATCCGACAAAGTCTGTTTTATCCGACAGTTGCCATAGTAACGATGCTTCTCAGCCAATCAAAATCAAGGAAAGATGTCAGATCTGACAACTTGTCAGACGACAAATGTTGATGAAATGCTCCCCAGGTGTTTAAAGGTAAATGAATTTTTATTCACAACACTGCACATATATATTAGAGTGGTAAATGCAGCATCCAAACTTCAGAAGTTGGTTAATCACATTACACTATTTTGGACCATCCTGTGGAATTACCTACATGATGATGATCAGTCGTTACATTCCTTTCTGATTATTATAGTTTAAAAGTTAACAGTTAGATCTAATCATCAGTAGAGTGAGACACTCTCTCACTTCAGAGACAGTCTCTGATAACGGAAATATTGCCTGAAAAGGACAAAAGAAACAACACCAACAACAGGGCAAATCTTTACAGGCATATTTTTCTCTTTCTGAGGCATGAATTTGTTGTGTACAGATCACAACAAAATTGTGTTATAAAAAACAAAAGTGAATTCTTATTTAATATTAGATTGTGAAAAGGGAAGATAACTTTTTTTTCTGAGCAATCTGCTGGCAAAATTCTCAATTTAAGCTAAATTAATGCCTTAAATGCAACAAAGAAAACTGCTATCTAAAATGGGAGAATGTCTCCCAAATAGGCTCTCAAAAATCTGGACAAAATCTCTGACAGTGGAGACAGTCTCCCAAATGGAAAAGAGTTTCACTATATTCCCTGATTGTGCCTTCACTTATTTCTTGTGCATTTATTGATTCTTTTCAAATTGAGGAAACAGGAGCAGTGAGGAGCTCCACATTATTTTTCAAGTAGACCCTACATAAAACACTCTTTAGTCAATTTTTTACACAAGTTCCCTTTTTCAATTTAGTACCTTCCTGTGTAGTATGACACTTCAAACACCCCTGCTGCCTACAGGGCATATGACACGGTTACATCGATTAGTGAACGTGCTGAATTAAAAAAAAAAACTCAAAACCATAAACATATCATTTCATTTCATTTATTCAACCATTTAGAAATAAATAAATGTATGCATATACATACAATATAGATAACAATACATAATTGTAAGGAAAATGATTAGGATACCCCTACTACTTGGTGTACACGTATGATGTACTGTACAATGTACCTGTATCATATACGCATCATTGGAACTAGGAAGCAAGGGCATATGACATGTCGTATTACTGCCTGTGAGGCTAAAGACAATGTAAACATACATGATATTAATGTCACCTCATTCTCCCGATATACTCAGGTTAGTAATTATATTTCAGAATAAATATACATGTAAGCTAAAAAAGTAGAAATATCACTGAAGGTGATTAATACCCCGAACCCAATGTGTGTGCTAAATATCCTGAGCATTCCGCCCCCCCCCTCCATTTACTGGCACCATACTATGCCTTACCACAGCACAGCAACGCAGTTTCCAACACATTAATTAGAAAAAAACGTCTTGCACATATTCACCAAAAGACTAATGTGTGTGCCAAATTTCATGAGCATTGCTCGAAACATGAGGAAGTAGTTCGATCTTCTTCTTCTTCTTCCGTTGAGAACAGTCGAGCACAGTCCTCTTTGCAGAGTACAGTCATACATGATCCTCAATATTTCCACCATGATTTATTGCCATATGCCAGTACCATGGCAATGCAGTTTTCGACACATTACCAAAAAAAGTATTGCATACATGTATCTTCACCACAAGATCAATGTGAATGCCAAATGTCATGAGCAGTGCTCGAAAAATGAGGAAGTACACTGTAGTTCAATCCACAATATTTCCCTGATTTATTGCCCTGTGCCGTGGCCATGGCAACACAGTTTCCGACACATTAAAAAAAAGGCGGTGTGTCTTAACTTAAGGCCACACGCGTGTGGTTGTATCCACAGCATCGACACAAGGATACAGCCACACTCGTCTGAATTTCAACTTATACTCTGTGCCGCAGCGCTAGTGCTAGCGTAATGCACTGTAAGCGATGTGTACATTCATGCGATGATGTATTATAATACCCTGAAACTTGGATCGTCACGAAGGTTTTATCTCTTGAAATTCACTGACATACAAACAATATTTTTACTTCATTATTGTCACCTGCTTGCCAATCAGGTAAGAATGAAGTGCAAATATTGCTTATACAATACAAATGTAAGTGAAATCGAGAGATAAAACCTTTGTGATGATCAAAGTTTTGCAAGTTGCAACATACATGTATACCGGTACCATCGCATCAATACAAATCACTTGTGCAGTGCATACACTGCACTAGTGATAGCTGTCGCGGCACAGAGTATAAGTGGGAATTCTGTTAACTGTTATAAAGAAGAGATGAACACAAGTCAAATGAACTGAACAAACATGACAAAAAACACAGTCACACTCAATGAAAAAACAACCATTCTAGAACTAGTCTAACTGTTAGATCTAGTATGACTGTTAAAAGGAAAGTCCATCCTAGAAATTTCACTATTTCAATGAAAGGAGATAAATTTGAACAGCACTTTAAAAAAGAAATGAGCAAAATCGGTCAAAGAGTAAGAAAATAACACTCATTTACATTTTCTAGTAAATTACTCTCGGCTCTGCAAATTGGCAACACTGATGACATCAAATGCGAGCAGGTCTCCATTCACTTTGTACATGAAATTTAACATTTTCTCAATTTTCTTGAAGTTACATTTTTTTACCCCATAGTCAAGTACATGTATGTTATGTAAAATGCCACTTATACATGTACAAGCTTAACGGAGATAAGCTTAGTTATTGTAGTAGATTATGTATGCTACAGTACAAAAATCACCTTCCCTTGCCAAGCCAAGGGATCATATCCCCTTTTTGACACATAAATGACTTTATTTTGTACATGTACTCAATAACTGGTAGCATTAATGTTTATACTTAGAAGTAAGAAAAACTTGCCAATCTTGATGTCTATCTCAAGAGTATTTCAACGAAATGGTGCCACTGCTCTGGCCCTCTCTAGCAGCGTTGTTGCATTTTGTTTATCGGACATGCCTTACGGTAGTTTCAGTCGTTTTCATTTAATGCTGACTTGTATGAAAACGGCAGGTTGATTCTGGACCGGGCTCTGGACTGTCCAAGTCCAAGTGGAGGGTTTTTTGTAAATTGGTCAACCATTCTGCTGCCCAAATATTATGGAATCTTGCTGCTGAAATAAACTACTTGCTGCCCAAATTCATCTTGTTTGTAGATTTTAAAGGGAGAGTAGAGCGGCGAGCAAACAACAAAAATGGGATTTTCTTTTATTCACTGAAAGTGTATCTGTTTTTAGGTCAACTTGTTGCTCGATTTCTTGGAGTGATATTTAGGCCCGGTAATATCACCCAGGGGCCACGGAACCGGGAACCGGGGAAGGGGGGGGGGGCTGGGGGGCGGCAGCCCCCCCCCCCCCCACTTATTTCAAAAGACACGATTTTCCTGGTTTGAAGTGCAGCCCCCGCCTCCCACTTTCAAAAATGTTCCGCGGCTTCTGTCACTATTATTATTATGAGCATGATGAGAAGAAGAGCATGAGAGATGAGATGATGAGTAGAAGAATGGTATAACAACCTTATATAGAGACACAAATTGCAAATTTATTTCCTTTACAGTATCACTGGCATTGGATAAGATACTTGAACTTTCTTTATTTTCTTTTCCTCTCTTTTCTCTTCCCCCTTTTATTGTCCTTTACATTTCTGAAATTATTGGGGGAGGGGATAATGTCATCGTTGCCCTATACGCACCCCCCCCCCCCCAGGATCGACTCCTCTGTCCATAATGAAGGTAGTCCTTACCTTTTACTTTTATTCTATTTTTTTTTAAAACACGTGTACATGTTGGTATCAATAATGCCTCTAGCATTTTCATTTATGTGAGGTATGATAAAAGAGCAATGTGGATAAAATGCCTTGCTCAAGGGCATAAGTGCCGAACCGCGGGGATCAAACCCCCGACCTTCGCGTCTCCAGTCAAGCGCCTTAGACCACTCGACCACGGCACCTCCCCTTCTTTAAGAAGAAACTCGCCACTCACCAGGGATGGATGCAGAACACACAAATCCCCGAAAATTTTCCGACTCATATGAGCCCCCCCCCCAAAAAAAAAATTTAATATTAAAAACAAAAATACACATTTTAAGATTTTTTTTTTTGGTTGGTTCCCCCAAATTCTTTTACCCGGAATAAATCAAAGATATGACTTCAAAAAGAGAGTAGCAATGTATATTTTCTCTTTCAAAAGAGGGGCGGGCATGGGACAGAAATGTATCCCCCCAAAAAAAACACTATCACGTTCAGAGGAAAACAAAAACGAAATAACTGGAAGGTCATGTGTATAGGCCTAAATTTAGGGTGTTAATCTGCAACGTTATTCGGGTACTTAAAAAAGTAAGAAATGAAGAATTTTAGTCCATATCTTATATTCATATTCCAGATTCCATTCTATAATCCAAAACAATGCGGGAAGCACCGAAGGTAATAATTTTATCGCTATAATTCAAAAACTGATACTGATGTACAATTCAAAGTTGATGGCACAATACGAGTACTCGTAACGAGTTTGTTGAAGAATTGAATGTTCCAAAATCTTTTCCATAAATCGTCTGGGGGGAAAACCTAGACGACAAATCAAACTGCATCCGGCAGGTCAAATTCTTTTCTTGTCAGGTCATGTGTACAAGAAATTTTACCAAGCGCCAACACCTGGAGCTATAGACGAGGAGCGAGAAATGGCCATTTAAACTAAGATTTTCACCATTTAGATGGCAAATTGTACATTCAGTCAGTTATTTAAAAAGATTCCTTCAGAAGATTCATTAATGGTAAGAAAATTTCATCATTTTGATTTATGGAAATAACCTGGAGGGGGGGGGGGGTCACTTCCATTGAAGAGTGGACAGCATTCGCGAGATCGTCCTTAAAAAAAGCACCCTAAATGAGGATTCATGGACAGGCCGCGAAGACACCCTAAACACAGATTTTGTGCAGATGCAGGATATTCCTATTTTGATATCTTGAGAGTGTTAGTGGGGTCCATTGAAAGTTTGGAGCCGTTTTTGTCTCCAGATAATTCACTGTCTCATTATGTTTTACACAGGCGTTATAGGATTTTCCATTCACGGGTCTTGTTACAGTCGGTCTCGCAGTCGGTGCAAATTAAATACCCTTTTTGCGTTTTAGATTATGATTTAGGGGGATTTTTTTCATTTTGGGGCATTTTTGACACTATTCGCGTTCCGCGCGTTCAACGCCTACCCCTGAAAAATAGGTCTACCCTTTTTCCGCATTTTTTTTTCTCGTGGATGCTGTCCACTCTTCAATGGAAGTGACTCCTCCGGGGAAATAATTCAAATATTTTGTTGTGTGTGCCAATTTCGTCACACAAATAGGTTAAGTTGTCCCTATGAGTGGTAAAATGCAATTCTTCTGAACATCATTGACTATGGGGGTTAAAAAATGTGTAACTTCCAAGAAAATTGAAAAAATGTGAAATTTCATGTACAAAGTGAATACTTGCTATGATGTCATCAGTGACAGTGTTGCCAATCATGCCTATTTACAGAGCCAAGAGTAGTTTACTATAAAATGTAAATGAGTGTAATTTTCTTATTCTTTGACCGATTTTGCTTGTTTCTTTTTTAAATGCTTTTCAAATTTATCTCCTTTTAATTTTATTGAAAGTTGAAACAGTGAAAATTTCTGGGGTGGACTTACCCTTTAATAAAAGCAATAAGTTCCATTCCATAAATAAAATCTATGTAAATTCAATGGCCTTATCGTGGTTTCGGAAACCACTCGTTCATGTGACGCACGCACTTGTGTACAAAGAGAATGGAGGTGGAAATAGGAAACCAATGCGTGTGACTGAATAAAGCGCTGCTGTACAAAGTGAACAGTGGTTTCCTATTTCATGATAATGCCAATTCAATGATTTTTCTTTGCAAAAAAAATGTCAACTTATTGTCAATTTGATAGCTGACTGTTTCTAGGGTTCCAAGAACAGCCGGCGGCGTCCAACGCCACCCTCAAAGCTACACAGAGCCGCTAACCGGGTCCCGGGCCGGAAGGTGCGGCTGTCTTTCCACGAATGTTTGGCATGTACCTGCCATCGGCTAACGTTATACATCATACATGTACTAGATGTACACAACGACAACGCCGACCGGCCACTCGCCTTACCTGAAATGGACTGGCGTCCGTAGGATCTGCAAATGGATTGCTGTCAAAGTTAGACATCTTTGATATTTCCCCAGTTCCCACTTGGCTGCAAAAATGAAAAAAATATCAAATAACTGTATTCAACAAGCAGTAATTATCAACTGTTTAGTGGTTTACACCTCCCATCAGATATCGCATTAATCACAGGCGGCGGAAGTTGTGTAGCTGACGGACTGAGCTAAGGGATTGTGGGTTCATAATCGTGTCATGACGATTTGAGCATGCGCTAGCTAGATCTATAATTGACTGGAAAATGACATCATCGGCATGTGATCTGGGTGATAGAATGAGATCAAATTCAGTACAAACTGAATTACCTCATTTCATTAAATCACCTGAGTTTGACAAATATTATGTCCAGCCCTACCCGACTGTCTACTGTTATTGGATTTTCTTTCAGCGATCACGCAGGCTTTGTGATACCAACAGGCCAGTAAGGTGGAATATACCCGGGGAATATACCACTGAACTATACTTCTCCCTGCCTCCCACAACCAAAATGAGGCCATGTCACTTTTTGAAAAAAAAACCCCCAAATCTGGCTTCTTTCAAATTTATTGCCCCATTCTTCTGTTTGTTCTTGTTTGTGTTTTTTTTTTTATAATCCGTTTAAGACTTTCTGGTTGTTGTTTTGTTTTGTTTGTTTCTTTGTTTCTTTGTTTCTTTTTTTTTTTTGCCTCTGGGTTTTGTCTCTATAGGGAGATCTTCTCTTTTCTTTTTTTTAAAATTAGTTTTCGATTTTTCAGGTTGGTTTTTCTGTTTTGTTTTTTTGTTTGGTTTTGTTGTTGCTGCTGTTGTTGTTTTCTTTGCTCTATTTGCTGCCCTTCCCTCATTACTTACTTACTGTTAGGAGGTAAACTCTGAAATATTATTGGCCCACCGTGACAACAGAGGACGAAGTCGACGCGACGCATCAGCACATCCTACTTACCCTCCCCCCCCCCCCACACACACACACTTTTCCTTCAGTGGTGCATGTTATGGCCGCTCCCCTTGACCCATTTTTAAAAGGAGCTCAGCTCCATACATTGAATAATTGTGATACTACTTAGAGGCGGAGAGACCATTCACTGCATTATTGTCAGTTTCAATGAATAAAAAGAAGTTAAACCCCTGCAAAATAGTAGGCTTACTGTCATTCTCTTTTCTTCTTCTTCTTCTTCTTCTTCTTCTTCTTCTTCTTCTTCTTCTTCTTCTTCTTCTTCTTCTTCTTCTTCATCTTCTTCTTCTTTCTTTCTTTCTTTCTTACTTTCTTTCTCTTATTTTTCGTGTTAAAAATACAATGAATGAATACAGGGGCGTTGCTAGAGGGGGGTGTGGGGGTGTGCCACCCCCCCCCCCCCCATTAAAAATTCTTGTCGGCAAATTCGCGATCGCTGTCGGCAAAAAAGAGAGACACAGAGAGAGAGAGAGAGAGAAAGGAGAGGGAAGAGGAAGGAGGGAAAAAGAAAAAAGAAAGATGAGTAAGGTGCCCAAATAGAGTCATATTCGGCTTATTTGCTTGTGCATTTTGACGACGAAATAACACTGGTAACACGAAAGAGAGCCTTTTTTTTCCTCGCTCACTGCGCTCGCTCGTATTATATTAAGATACAGGATGTTTTCGGAAAGCAAACACATTTGCCAAGTGAAATAAACAAATATATAATTTAGACATTTTGGGGCCCATCATGTATTTTGTTGAAGAATTATCACCTCTATACCATAAAAAAGAGTAAATATATTTTTCCTCGCTCACTGCGCTCGCTCGTATAATATTTAGATACAGGATGGTCTTTGAAAGCAAATAGATTAGGTAGGAGAGGTGACCAAAATCACAATAGGTATCTTAAAGGCCCGTCGTGTATTTTGATGAAGAACTTTCACTTCTACCATGAAAAGGATTATGATAAGGAGTGTATATATTTTTTTCCTCGCTCGCTGTGCTCGCTCGTATGATATTTAGATACTGGATGGTCTTTGAAAGCAAATAAATTAGGTAAGAGAGGTGACCAAAATATCAAAATAGATATCTTAAAGGCCCATCATGTATTTTCATGAAGAACTTTCACTTCTACAATGAAAATGATTATAATGATAAGGAGTATATAGATTTTTTCCTCGCTCGCTGTGCTCGCTCGTATAATATTACGATTTAGGATGGTCTTTGAAAGCGAATGAATCATGTGAGAGAGGTGACCAAATATATGATTTAGATATCTTTAAGCCCATCATGTAGTTTGATGAAGAACTATGACTTCTACGAAAGAGAGTGTATATTTTTCCTCGCTCGCTGCGCTCGCTCGTATTATATTTAGATAGAGAATGTTTTCGGAAAGATAACACATTCAGCAAGTGAGGTGAACAAATATAATTTAGAAGGAAAATATAATAGAGGCACACAACTGAACATGCCTCGTGGGCTTTATACAGTTGAATTTGTCGACGTTGGTCGTCGGCAATCGGAGGCATAATTTGTCGGCAATCTGGCCTCTACACCCCCCCCCCCCCCCCCCACTAAAAAAAAGTCTAGCGACGCCCCTGAATGAATATGATACGGATCATGGAACAACTTGAACATCTGTGTGTTTTTCAGCCCCCTCCCAAATGATCTCACACAGTCTGTGGCGGATAATGGTTTTCTGTTCCTCATGGCATCCCCCCGCCCTCCCTTCCACCTTCTTAGGGGGGAAGAGAGAGGGAGGGAGGGAGGGGGGGGGAGAGAGAGAGAATATTCCTTAACGCTTTGATCTGAGTCGCTATATACAGGTGCGTCAAAACATTTTATATTTGGGGGACACTCTGTAAAACAAGTCCTCAGCTGAAAGATACCAAGCTTTTATTTATTTATTTTTTTCATTTTGGGGTCCTCATTACCTTCCTCACCCTTAAAAGTTCGGAGGGCGGGGCAGGCGTCCCCCGATTGACGCTCATGGAACACTACTCCCTATATTGAAAGTGTTTAACCTTTTGTTACGACATCTTTTTTTTATAGAGGGGTATTAAGAAAGAAATGTGAAAAAATATTAGAGAGAAAAGCCGAGTATATAAATCTATCTTGTTAATGTAATATTAATGTATGAAGAAATAAATAAAAAGTTAAAAAAAAAAACTTTTTGCGTTGATGATAAGTTGACTGATCGCCATCAACAAAAACCAACAAACAACAACTCCTGATTATGGCCGTCCGCCGGGGAGGGGGCAGTCCCCCCCCCCCCCACTCTTTTAATGAAAATTTCCTCCAAAACAATCCACCCAAAGTGTACACCAGATCCTTCAATTCAATTTTTTAAAATGCAAAAATACCCTCGGTCGGTCGCATCTCTTTCTCGCTGGCATGATTCTTCTTGTCTCAGGAAAAAAATTCCTGCGTACGGCATTGCTCCTTTCCCCTGCATGTCCCACTGCCTCACACTGTAATGTATGGCATCAGTAACAAGGGAATCTCAAATTCATGCTGATTCTTTGGAGTTATATGGCTCTTTTAACAACTTTATAGGGCAAGGATGAAGGGTGTACTGAAAAGGGGGAATTAGCATAAAAAGAAAAGGAGCGATAATCGTACGGGAAAAAGGACAAATGGGCACTTTTACAATCAGACAGGACACTCTGACTCATGAAGAAAAGCTAAAAGGAGCACTTTTCAGATTCAAAAACTAAGGCACACTTATCGTAAGAAGGCAAGGGCACTCATCATAATCCAGTGGCGGATCGGGGGGGGCTTGGGGCGCAAGCCCCCCCCCCTACTTTTTTGCATGGCGCCGAAGGCGCCGTTACCTTTAAAAAAGGAAAGGAAGAAACTCCCTCTTTAGAATAATAAATGCCCCCAATGTCAACGACACCCCCCCCCCCCCCGATTTTCCGACGTGGTAACTAATTATTTTTGTGACGATTCTCTGGTGCCGCTGTTAAAACGCAAAAACATGTGCGCCGCTCGGTAGCAAGCCCCCCCCCCCCCCGGTCAAAAAATGGATCCGCCTATGTAATCATATAGGCATCTATCAAATTTTAAAAAGTGCACTTATCAGAAATAAAAGGGGGTGTATCAGATTTTCAAGGAAGCACTTACCTTACAGTTATAGATGAAAAGCCGGGCACTTATATCACGTATATGCAATGGGAGGTGTCAAGGCAGAAAGAGAATGAGAAATGAAATTGCATAATATATCCAACAGGGAAAACGTTTCAAAAGGAACTTTGATTACAATATAAATTTATAGAGCGCAGAACGTATTATGTACATAATTTTTCTGCGCTGAAGAACTCCTGATATGCTTGAAGAGAATAAGAATTAGGTGAGAATAAGAAGAGGAAAATGCGCCTTTCTCAGAAGAGAAAAGGACACTTAAAAGGGCACTAATCACTCATCAATAGGAGTCACTTGCCAGTTTTAATAAGTTGAATTTATCTCAAGCGATAGGGGCAGGTGGGCTATAAGAAAAAGAATGAATGCACTGAACAGGTTTGAAAGGAGCATTTCACGAAGGTAAAAGGGGCAGTTTAGGATACTTGGAAAAGTGGGGGCAGTATCCCCCGGGAGCCCCTCCCTTGCCTGTATATTATATAACCTGACTTCTTCTCACCCCCCCCCCCCCCTCAGCCACCGGCGTAAATCCACTTTGAGGAGTGGGGGGATGATCGACTCATTTTGCCGATTTCTTTTTTCTGTCGAACTCTCACTTAAGTATAAACACACGTCCTCACCCACCTGCACAGACCCCTTACACACATTTTAATTTTTATCTTGCGAGCGAGCCAAAAATAACCACTTTTCTGGTTTTCAATCGCATTTTAAAATGAAAATTCTAAGATATGATGAGCGAGCGAAGCGAAGCGAGCAAGCCAAAAAATAAGCGCTTTTCTGGTTTTAAATCGCATTTTCAAATAGAAATTCTAAAATATGATGGTTGTTTATGACAGATTATTAAAAATTTTATTAACTGATTAATTCAAATATCATTTCTTCCTTTAAAAAGTGGGGGATATTTGTACACGCCGCCCCCCCCCCCAGCTCAAAAAAGTGGGGGATATATCCCCCATCCCCCGGGATTTACGCCAATGCCCTCAGCTGACTTCCATTCTTCTTTCGAGTCCGCCTGCTTCGATTCCGACTCCTGCAAGATGACAGCAGTCACACTTAACCGGGCTGCATGGCCTATTGAAGTTTTTTTGTTTGTTTGTTAATTGTTTCTTTTGACTGTTATTGTATACAGATTCTGTGTATCATACTACATTAATGAATAATCATCTGTCAAAAACAGTTAGCAATACCCGAACAGAAGGATGTGGGGATTAAGGGGGAGGGGGTTATGATTTGGCATGATCATGGGCTTGTATTATTATGCATCAAAAGCGTATGTTTTTCGTCTTCCATATATCATTAGAGTAATCATGGATGTACCCAGGCCAGGTGACGCTACAGGGGAGTGGCAGGGGGCGACCGCCATAGAAAGTTTCAAGTGATAAAACGAAGAAGAAGAAGAATGCAAAAAGAAAAAAGCGAAAGAAGTGTATATACGGAGAATAGGGGACAGGTTAATTCATGCAACCATAATAGCCCAAAGTTCATTAAAAACGTAAATAAACTCACTTGTGGGTCATCTTGCCCCCCATTAGCCCCTATCAAAATACTAGGCTGGCGGAGCCCCTGGATGTACCTTATAATGTATTCTGTGGAATATTTCGAGGGTGTTTTATAAACTTAAAACTATATAACCATCAGAAGGGGGGGGGGGGGCATAGCGGGCAGTTGCTCCCCAATTATTCAAGAAGAGGGAATCAATTTTTGCCCCATCCCCCCCCTCGCAAGAAAAAAAAGAGGAAGTTTCAGATCATAAGATTGCACTACATTAACGCATAATCATTAGTGTTTTAAAATGCAAACTTTCAGCATTCAAAAATCAAAATCGTTCTTACTCGGTAGCTACGCTCCATCGATGCAATATTTCTCAGTATTTAGAAATTATGTCTATCACCTATGAAAAAGGGGCAGATGCTTGCTTCATGGGGGTATTTTTGCCCCCCCCCCCCTGAAAATACAATTTGTGGTGTTGCGATCAGCTTATTTCTAGTCGTGTAAACTTATGAGCAGGTTAATTCTAAAACACATCAGTTTCTCACATTACTTGCAGATGTATATAATTATATAGGAGCTGTGCATCCCCTGTCTATACCCGCGGCAGCAAGAGAAAGGGGCAGATTTTCTTTCTAACAAGGGGGGGGGGGAAGTCATCTAGTCCCCCCCCCCTCTCTCTCTCTTAACCCACAACACCATAATTTAGAGTATAATGCGAATAAATATTTAGTGTTGAGAAATGCAAGTCTTCAGCACATAATAATTTGAATTTTCATGCTTGCAAAGTTGCAAAAATCTATCTTACCCCCTCAGTGGGGCCCCCTCGCAAGACAGTAAGGATTCATCTTTGATGTAGAATGATGTCTGATGAGCTTTCCTTTGCTCTGAAAGATATGGCCCTCCGCATCCCATTTATTTCGCTCGGTCGCTACGCTCCCTCGTAGATTAATGAAAAAGTTTCTTATAGAATTAAGAAAGAGTGGTATGACGGGGCAAGTGCTTCTCTCTGCAAGAGAGGGGGCATGGGTTTTCCTTTGTAAAGGGATAAGAGAGTTTTTGTTTTGTTCTTGCATGCCCCTCGCAAGGTTATTGGATATAAAACTTTTCATTACCATAATGGCTCCCATAAACTACAAAATTTCAACTGGGCGCAGCGTTCCCGAGTTGCATTTTCATAAAAGTGGTCATGGCCTCACGCTGAAAATTTTCACAAAATCCACGAAAAGTGGATTCAGATATCATACAGGCATGACAGATATCATACAGGCATGACAGGTTTATAGTGTATTCTGATGATGATAATAATAATATTCCGTTCTTGTATAGCGCATATCACATTAATACCACATTATTATATATTATGATGACGATAACACTTCTATCGTATGGAAAAGGGTATATTTTTTCCTCGCTCGCTGCGCTCGCTCGTTTTGGCAGTTGCCCCCCCTCAGAAATTTTGAAAACTTACATTTTTTTTTAATGGCTCGTTTTGGCAGTTGCCCCCCCCCCAGAAATTTTGAAAACTTACATTTTTTTAAACTGAAAATTTTCACAAAATCTACGAAAAGTGTGCATCAAATCTTTTAATTTCACTTTTAGAAATGCAAAAGTGCTCTTGTGAACAGCTTGGTGGCTTAATTCGCTCCCTCGCTTTCGAACTTCTTCGAAAATTTTTACGCGTCTTGCCCCCCCCCCAGGAAAAAATTTCTGCGTACGGCTCTGAAAGTGGTGTTTCTTGATATCAAACAAACCCTGTCTGTCGAAGGCGCCAGAAGCTGGAGAGGACGGTTAGATGCTTCTCTTTATAAATATGTTGGGGAACATCAATTTTCGCCGCCTGAAAAGTAGCTTTTAGGGCAAAAGGCGTCGGCCCCGTGCCCGTACGTCATTCACATAACTCCCACTGCATGCCCGGTATCTAACCTCTCACGCCATCCTGCCATGCTACCAGCGGTGAACAAAATGATCCTGTTATCATAATTGTTTCCCAACTCGGCTCTCAACCATGATCAAATCCAAAGTAAAGTTTAAATTCTAAACTTTGCACTTTTGAAATATAAAGAAATATAATAAAGGGGGAGAAATGTGCTTGTTCGGGGGGGGGGGGGGTAAGGGCTATATGGCCCCCATAAAGGTTTGAGGTGGGCCCCCAAGAGTGTTCCCCCCCCCCCTCCCCCGCCGCGGCGCTTGATAAAGTGGTATCTGCATCATGATCTGATCTACATCTGTGGCATCATTATGTCCAGGGAATATTATAGGACTGGCCTTCGATAGATAACAAGAAAATCAATTAAGATCGACGCAGCGCAAATATTGATTTTTCTCCCGTCCCATATACCCACCAAACGCAAATAAGTAACCTGGTCCGGTAATCACTTAATAAGCATTGATCCTTGAATAAAAAAAAAAGATATAAGGGAGAAAGAGAGTGAGACTGAGGTCTATAATCGTATGCTGTCCACTCTACCAAGCACTAACTATACCAGAAGACGTGGCATGCACTCAGGTCCGGATGGTTCATATTGGTTTTGTTTTTAGTAAAACTGACGCCTATATTTAACTGGGCATGCCTTTAACTGTAGCATACAAATAGGTCATCCGGCTTTTCAGACTCCTATATACAATTTTACCAACTTGTATACCAGAAGAGATCAACGCAGATCGACAAACAACAATGCAACGTTGGGTAATATTATCTTATTTCCCCTCTTTCTACTTTATTATGTAATCGGAAAAATAAATAATAATTATAGATTCAGGACTGAATATACATTCATTTTGTCTCATCATACGAATTATATTCTTTATTAATTTTGTTTCCTTATCAGGTTCCTAATACTAAGCTTTGCATTAAATTCTGCAAGTATAGGCCTACATGTACCATATGTTTTTGAGTGTGTCCTTCTATCTTTTGTTTTCAGGGAAGAGATAATAATAGCGCATTGTACATAGAGCTGAGGGCACGAGATATTGGTAGTGCACTCTGGTAGTGCATAATTGCGCCCATTGCGCCGCAGCGATCGCGACGCGTCGCCGCTGTCCATCCCAAAAGCTCGTCCATACAGAGGTAGGCGTGTACTGTACGAATTGATTGGCGCTGTACTATGCATTGCAATATTGCATGCAAGTAGTGACGCGACGATATTTTATCGGGCTGTTATTAATGTGATTCACATACTCTTTCTATGTCATTCTTTGTGCAGGACTACGAAAAAATGGCCACGGAGTCATCCAGGTCGTATGCCAACGAAAAGACTCCTTCTACTGGATCTGGAGAAGCAGATATTGCGGCTGATCCGGCAAGTGGAGGGTTCTTCGCAACGGATTACAAAAAGTAAGACATTTTTACTACTTTACCCCTGTCTACTGACATGACTGACATGACTGAGCCGAGTAGAGTAGAGTAGTGTAGGCCTAGTAACATTGATTGCTTATAGTCACAGTCTATTGATGATCATGATCTATTGACTATTGTGTTAATGACAATCCTGGGGTGGGGGGGGGGGGGGGCACTCGACAGCAAAAGTGGTAGGTATGTGCTGCAGGCGAGAGACAAAAAACGGGGGCTTTGGAACGGGCTTATTCATTGTGAAAAGGAGGGTCTTCCGAACGGGCTTCGGAACTACAAATGTTTGTGAAAACGGGGGTCTTTGGAACGGTTCGCCTGCGTGTGAGATGCCTATGTATCCCTATGGAACGGGCATACGTGCATGCAGCTAGCCCGGTGGCACAGGCGCTGGGTGCGCTCGCGCAGAGGCTATGGTCGGACAGCACAGCGCTAGCGCTCTGCAGGCCGCTTTTCACCAAAAATGCAGCTCATTGCAGCAGATCAATGCGGCCTGAACGGCGTAACGAAAAATATGCGAAGCTTTGGAATGGATTTCTTTCTTCTTTTTTCTCGATAAGACGAAAATGCTATGCTTTGGAACGGCTTTCTTTGTTCAGGGTGTCAGGGTGTCAGGGTGTACACATGTATACATGTATGTTTAAAAATGTTTTGTTTTCAGACATGAGGATCTCAAAGCTATGCTTGATGGGAATAAAGATGGACTGAAGCTGGAAGCTATGAAACGCATCATTGGTGTAAGTTTTGCGTGTGCATGTACTCTAACATCTGCTGCAGGCAGCAATTGAAGAGTTTGTTTGCAAAAGGTTTTACATGTAGATCCACTTTTGTGACTTCCGAGAAAAATTTAGATTGTTTGCCAGATTTTGTCAGGTGTCTATGGAAAGGTGAAATTAGGAAGTTTTTTTGTTTTATTAATTTAGCTTAATGCTTTTGTTCAAAAGACATGTACCCAGTTGAACAATATTTTGATATCAAAAACTAAATTTTCATCAAAAGTGGATCCAACCCCTTTTGCAAACAACTCTTTAATTACTTCAGACTTTGTTTTTCATCAGGGATTAGGTTGACTTTTAAATCGATTTAGGAGTAATGGTAAAAAATATTTGGTTATTAGTAAGTTTTCAGTGAGAGTAGGAAATAGACTGGAGATTATAACATTGGAGCATGTGTTGTCCAATCTGTTCTTCCATTTGACCTTTGCTCGCACTCCGCATTTTATCATGGTTGTATTATATTTATATGAAAAACTATGGTAACCCAAAGCAGTGCGATTCCCCTTTTAGTGACACTTTCATTGTCTTTTGATCCAGATAGCTAGAAGAAGAGATTTACTTGGGAGGCAATCCACCATCTTTAACTTTTCAGATACAATTTGATAAAACATGCAATTCCATAGACTTTAACTCTGGTTATCTTGGATCTGTAATCCTATGGACTTACAAGTACATGTTTAGACTATTTTGGCCTACATGTATATGGCACCAATAATGCCTTTTATTCACTTGTAAGCTATTTAAATTTTGTCACTGTGATGGAAGTATATTTCCAAATGTAAAGGTATAAATGTAAATATTTGTACAAAAGTGTGTACACTGTACTGGGTTATGAGTACCCAGGTGCAATTACCTGTAAAGCAGATTCACTTTACATTGTAGAAATAAGCATGAAAGTGCATTGTACCTGAAATGACCGATTCTTCATTCTCCCTGTGCAATGATAAATATCTGTAGTACTTTCTACTTCCTCTTCCATAGAGATGTGCAGGGAACTTGCTTTGTTGCATGAAGCATTCATGAAACTTCAAACATTAATTTGGATTACTGTATGATGCAGTTCTGAATGAATAAAAACAACCTTCCCTATCAATTTTCCTCTAAAAATTGATTAATCCTTCTTTTCTTTTATTAAAGTAGAATACAGAACATTTGCTACTTCATCCCAAGTCCTTTTGTCTTTTGCACGAGGTGTCATCTAAAGCTGTTGTTGTGTATCTATTTACTACAGATGATAGCCAAGGGTAAAGATGCATCGGATCTCTTCGCAGCTGTGGTTAAAAATGTTGTCTCTAAGAACATTGAGGTGAGTTTTAGAAAGTCTGTTCACATAATAGATTCAGTGAAACCAGGCTTTACTGTGGATTGCTATAATGAATCAAACTTTTAGTTTTGTTTACTTTTCCTGCTTTCTCTCCCCTCCCCCCTCTCTCTCTCTCTCTCTCTTTCTCTGTCTTTGTCTCTCTGTCTTTCTCTCTCTCTCTCTCTCTCTTCATGAATATGTCTTAATCGCACATTACTCTGCCATTCATACCTTGATTAAGGTTGGGGTCAGGGTTACGGTTTGTGTTAGAGCAAGGAAGTAATATTAACCTCTTTGTTAGAGTTGGGGTCAAGTTAACTTGTGTGATAAGGCTTTCTGCCCTTGTTTCATAAACTTCATTGCATATGTACATATATGCATATGCACATTGCACATTGCACATTGCATATGTGCATGGCATATGTTTCATGAATCATATAAAAACTAAAAATTATAACCATGCGGTATACATATGCAATGTAAGTTTATATCATATGTGGTATTAATGTCTTTCTTCCTCTTGCTCCTTTTTCTCACACTTCAGATCAAGAAGCTGGTGTACGTGTATCTGGTCCGATATGCCGAGGAACAGCAGGACCTAGCGTTGTTGTCTATTAGTACATTCCAGAAAGGGCTTAAGGTAAGTCATCAGTCAGGAACGACCATGACCAATAGGCCACGATTCACAAAGTGGCTTTTATCCCTGAGCTGTGTTTTGAACCTCCAAAGCATAGTATACATGGGTCCTTATATGTGTGTATACTGAGTATCATTCAATATTATTAAAATCATGGGAGGTCCAGGAGCATCATTTGAAAGATACGACTCAATTTTGAAGCAGGATCTGTCAGAATCAGTTTATAGGGAAGATAAAGTGCTGACCATACTCCTAGACCAACTCAAATTTCCCTGACTATAAAGTACCTTTATAATTATAGTCAATGATGAAGATTAAACTATGTTTTACACCATGGTGTTAAAATCAAACCATCTTGATTCCGGTCAATACCTAGAGTTTTTAAGGACTAATGCAGCCTTCACCCATGTTATTGTCTTTGTACTTATTTGACCTTTGGGAGAAAACTTAGAATCGTAGCAAGTAAAGCTGAGATAAAAGTTTTTAGCCCTTAAGTGTTTTATCAAATATTGTGTTCCGTGCTCTAAAGGAAAGTGTTACGTTGTTACCCTGTTGGCTACTGGAACCAGGTAGCCCCTGTATTAAGCCTATGAGAATGAAAAAGTTTGGTAGTGAGCGGGTTAATAGTATATTGATGGCATTTTTGCTTTCATTTCATTGCCTTTCTAGGATCCGAACCAGTTGATAAGAGCGTCAGCCCTACGTGTGCTGTCCAGTATCCGTGTTCATATGATTGTCCCCATCATGATGCTAGCCATCAAGGAAAGTGTCAATGACATGTCTCCCTATGTCCGCAAAACAGCCGCCCATGCCATTCCAAAGCTCTACAAGTAAGTTTCAGTTTGTTCGTGTGTGATTTTTTTTAATATTTCATGATACTTTGAAATGCTAGGCAATTTTTGTGAGTTGATATCGGAACATTTTAGCAGGGCCTGACACTAACAGGCATCCGGAACATTTGTTCCCCCAAACTCTTGGTCCATACCCTTCATATCTGATAATTTTGTATAATGAAAACGGACCCTAAAATAACAAGAAAAAAAAAGTTATTGTGAAGCCCTGATTTTAGTATTTTATGATCATCTTGATCTGTTTAAAACATCATAATGCTGGATTTTTGCTTTAAAGATATAAAAGTATGGTGAAATCAGTATATACATTCCCCTACACATATGTCATAACCCTCCCCAGCTCTGCAGACCTGAGAAATTATCCATACAATTTCTTGTATGGTACAGTTTCAACATGAGAAGGGACAATTGTATTTCTACCCATGCTACTGTGCATTTTGCAATTGTGATGTTGTTTCGTTACCAGTCATTATCAATTATTTCTTATTTTACTGCTATACAGCATGGATCCAGAACAGAAGGATCAACTTGTGGAAGTCATTGAGAAACTCCTGGCTGACAAGACTACTGTAAGTTGCTTTTGCCTGATAGTTTAAAGCTGTTGCTGTACTCTAAGTTGTTCAATCATTTGCTGTACCATAGATAAGGGTGATTTTTTTTTTTTTTTTTACTTATAACAAATGAGGTTGGAATATTTAGTATTGAAAGAAAAATAGCTTCCTGTAGGTAAGGTATTTTGTGGGTGTTGCTCTCCAAATGAGAGAGGAGAAAATTGGTATTGGTGGGATGAAATTCCTAGAATGGTTGAATGTTACACATAACCTCTGCCATGCTGAAGTTATCGAAATAATGAAAATCTGACTCCTGTTTCATAAAAGTTGTTATCTGTAACAACTGCCACATTTGACAAATTTGCTCTCAACCAATCAAATGCAAGGATTTCAGTAGCTTATAACAGTGGTGCAACTTGTTATTGATAACGAGTTTTATGGGTTAAGGTCAAGATTGTAGATGGGCTTTATGTCACTGTTTGTGAGAGTGAGACCATGTTAAATCCAAAGGTTGACTCTGTTTTGCACATCTTGCCTTTAAAAATGTAGCAGTTTAAATGTTTCTCATGATAATTATGATTATTACAGCAAAATTTGTATTCGAAGACCGCTCAGGGAAGAACACTTCATGAGCAGCGGTCCCTTTGTGCAAGTCATATTGGTAGAGGTGTTGTGGATCAGTGGATAAGTCTCGGGACTATGGACCACAGGGTCCGGGGTTCAAATCCCACCGCTGCACTCGCGTCCTTTGGCAAGACGTTTATCTACATTTGTCACTCTCCACCCAGGTGTAGTAAATGGGTACCCGGTAGGAAGAAATTCCTTGAATGCTCGAGCGCCTGATCAGGGTAGCCGTGCTAAAGCCGGGGTAATGATATGCAGCGCTTAGAAACATTTGTATTAAGCGCTATATCAATGTTGCGTATTATTATTATTATTATTATTATTATTATTATTGGTAACTTCAGGGCACATTCCCAACGAGAAATACTTTTCAAGGGAATCCAAACATGAGATTTTTATAGACAAGTATTGCTAAAGCAGGCTTTTATGGTCCTGTTGTGTCTGCTGGTGTTTGTGCTGTTGTTACTGTTGTTATCATGACTTTATTCATAATTTCTAGTTGGTAGCTGGGAGCACAGTCATGGCTTTTGAAGAGGTGTGCCCCGAGCGAATCGACCTGATCCACAAGAACTTCCGCAAGCTGTGCAACCTCCTGATTGATGTGGAAGAGTGGGGTCAGGTCATCATCATCAACATGCTTACCCGATACTCCAGGACACAGTTCCTAGATCCCAACAAGGCCGTGAGTACAAGTCTTAAATAGTTATATTTTTTATACAAACACACAAAACACATATGTACATGTAGCTAGCTGCAAACCGTTCATATCTTATTTTTCCTATAATACTGATGTAGATTTTCATTATGAAGGTTCTGTAAATTAGAGCTAAGTGAAATGTAAATTATACAGGAGAGATGTGTTAGATGGCATAGTAGAGAGGGTGACACAAACACAGATGTTGCTTAACAGAGATGATAAGAGAAAGAGAGAGAGAGAGAGAGAGTGAGTGAGCGAGAAGGGAGATAGATGTTGGTGGAGAGAACGGGAAAGAGATATTGGGATAGCATGATGAGAAGGAGATTTAAGACTGGTTGATAAGGAATACACTTTTATTTCTTTTGAATGCATAGGATATGATACAGGAAGAGACAGAGCGCTCTTTCTATGGCTCCGAGCACAGCGATGAGGAGGGTGAGGAAAAGAAGGAGGATGAGAAGGAGGCCAAGAAGCCTTACATCATGGATACTGATCACAGGCTACTCTTACGCAGTGTCAAGCCGCTCCTCCAGAGCAGGAATGCCTCGGTAAGCAGTCATACAGCACTTGCTCTGAATTCTACTGCTCAATGTTTAACCCACAGAACTAAAGTGTCTCCATTTAGTAACACTTCTGCAGTATTTTTTGATTTAAGATAGTAGGAATACCACTTTACACAAGGGCTGAAAGGGCAAAATGCACAGAAAATTTGGGGTCTGTTTTTAATGCACCACAGAATGGTGTTTATGAATAAAACAATTTTTCCTGCAGCTAATCATTGAGATCTCTAAATTGGTAATGGAGTGTGCAATATATTATCCCTATTTTCATGTGCAAATTGGCATTTTTTTTTTTCTAAAATGTGTAGGAGTGGAAAATGACGATTGTTGCCAATTTTAGGAGGGAACAGTGATTAATTCAGCTCTTCAGAAAACTCTAAACTGCCATAATTAATGTCCAGCACTAACAAATTCCGAACTTAAGTGCTAGACCAAACCTATAACAAGCATTATCCTAAACCACCTTAATCCCAATTGCAACCAATTCATCAATATCTTTGATGAAATGATGCTTGGAACAATCGTAAGCAAAGCCAACACCCTAGGACAACTTGCTTTAACATGGGAGCAACAAATTCAGACAAGCAAATGAAAAAGTTGAAGAAAAAAAAAATTGAGGAAGAATCAAACAGCTGTTAAGAAGGATCTACTGTTATGTGATAATAAGACAAATTTCACATTTTCTATAATTTATCAATACTTAATCAATACTTCTACAGGAAGTAAAACAGGAAGTTAAATGTTTACAAACTTCACTCTTCTTCAGAAAGCATTACTCATACATCTTCCAACTAAAACTATGACGCACTGGTCAATATGGTCTTCTTATTCACTACATCACTCCTTCCAGATAACTGACCCACTCCCCCAATACTGAGTAAAAGTTATGACGTACATTAGGCCTTTGGTCAAGAGCTCAAGGTTGACCAACTCCCAATAGAGGGTTTACCCATTATAAAAGGGGTTCACTTCAGGACTCCAATCAGAGAGAGAACCAGAATACTTCAGAATACTTCAGACTACATTCAAGACACCATCAGAGTACAGTCACCATCAGACTTACTCTAGACTTCTGTTCATATTTTTGATCTTCAACTGAATAAATGTTAACTTCATACTTTAACTGACTTTGAGTATTTCATGTCTTCAGTGTACATGTTCTCTGTTGCTGGACGGTTGAACTAAACACTAAATCCGATCCCAAACACGACACTACATTTTAAAGTGATTACACAATGGTAAAAAAAAAAAATGATATATGATCGAGAATAGAATTCTAAGAAGAATAACATTAAAAATTTGATGATTTTCCATCAAAATCAATGCATTTTGGCCAATTTTCTTATAAAAAGTCAAGAGTTGACCTAAAAAATTGAGTATGAGGTATGACGTAAAAGTGAGTACCCAGCTTCGCGTATTGCAGTTGTGGTGCGCGCTAGACTGTACAATATGTATTGTACCTTGCGTGCATTTTGCTAGAATTGCGCGACAAGGTACCCACTTTGACGTCATTTTGACGTCAATGTGGGTACCCAGTTGAAACCAGGTCACAGCTGAGGGGTCAAAAATATCCTGAAATCTTACCACATTTGGGGGTTTCCTTGGCAACACGACTTTTTAAAAAACTTTAGGCAGATGATTTTCTGCTTATAAAATCATGCTCTTTTAAATGAACTAACATTGTTTCGGCATTGGGTACCCCGTTTAAGATAACATGAAAAGTAATGGAAACTACGAAAAATCATCAGACAAACTCAGTCATGAGTTTATGGTCACATCATTCCCTTGCAATATCCTTACTCCAATTGGGTTTTCATGATGTTTTGTAGAAAATGTCTTTATGAAGTGGAAACGTATGATGTGCCATGATTAAAACTGTATCTTCTCATGTCTGCAGGTTGTAATGGCAGTAGCTCAACTCTATCATCATATCGCTCCTAAGAATGAAGTTGGGATCATTGCTAAGCCATTGGTCAGACTACTGAGAAGCCACAGGTACTGTAAAGTTAATAATGTTATGATGATGCTGTGTTATGTTTATCTAATGAAATTCAAAGTGTATAAATTAGTTGTGATGAAATTTTAAATCCTGAGAACAACTTCACTTTGCTTTTGAAATTATGTTACCTTTATTAAATACTAACTTACATAGTTAATTATTTTTTATAGTACTCTGTATTTCCTTGAATCTCATGCTTTAGAGTTTCACTTAGGATGTTGTACAGCCAGAATCATTCCCAACTTTTATTGTAAGTTATCAAGTTTTGCAAAATATTATATACTTGCAATTATAATGACAGTAGTGCATTTTCACAAGCACTGTATGTACCCTTATCTATATTATGCCTGTAAGACTTTTCATAATATATTTATGAACTTCTCAGGGATGTGTATTGTATGATGTACCTCATTAATCCCAAATATTTTTTATCATTATTTTAAAAGAATAAGCCCAACATTGAATTTTGGCATCTGATGTTGATTCTGAGTCAGATCTTAATTACAATACTTTCCTTCATTGCAGTGTATGCCATTATGAGAAAAACAAGAAGAAGAAGAAGAATAACAGAAAAAAGCCCCTATGAAACAGACTAACAAAAAAAAAAGCAAGAGCGACAGGCAGTTAGCTCTGGAAAGCCCTAAAAGAGCTCCAGAACCCCCCCCCCCCAAAGAGCTTCTTTGAATAAATTTATTTCATTTATGCCAGTGCTTTCCCTTCCACCTCCCCAGGGAAGTGCAATCTGTCGTCTTGAGTAACGTAGCTACGATGAGTGCCAATCGCAGGGGCATGTTTGAGCCATTCCTAAAGAGCTTCTTTGTACGATCTAGTGATGCGACCCATATCCGTCTGCTCAAGCTGGAAATCATGACTAATATTGCCAGTGGAACTAGTATTTCAACTATACTCAGAGAATTCCAGGTGTGTATTTTTTCAATTGTATTCCATTCATTTAATATGCTTTCAGCTAAAAGCTGGCCATGAAGAAAAATTCAAGCCTAACCATATACAAATACAAAAAAGCTATAAAGTAATCATACAAATTAAAACAATTATGAAATGTAATTTGAAAAAGTAAATCACTGCATGTAATCAACAAATGAAACATTAAAACAATTACAAAAAAAAAGTAATTTAGATAAGTAAAACAATGTATACAAATCAACAAATGAATCATCATATCTAAAAGAGTATGACAGCATTGAAACTATAAATTATTAGTTTAAAATGGCCTTGGTAACAAACACAAGACGTGAGGGGAGGGTATTTGCATTAGGGATTTGTACATGTACCAGGGCAGCAGGTTTTTGTTTCTGCTCATGACATGATCAATCAAAATCATTTTTATTTATGATGGGGGGACCATAGTTCGTGCACATTTTAATTTTTTAATGAAGGCAATTTTTGATCCATAATTTCTCAAATTTTACCAAAAATTATTCTGATTTAAATGACACCAAAGGCAAAGCAAAGTTTTAGATTTCAAATGGGTGCAAGAAGAACATGTTATTTACGAAGAATTCCCGAGATATCGCGATCGCAAAATTCGATGTCGTATCACACTGCTCTGGACCTGGAAAAGTGTTACAAAAATAACGAGACCTAACTTTGCGCACGCCAGTTTTCAAGTGATTAATACAAAATAGAGATCCATAAAAGGTAAGATAATTGCATTACTAGGAAGGCCAAATACCACTGAATAATTTGATACCACATTTTACTTACAATTTTGATGACATCATCTCTCGAAAAGAGGAATTCTAGACCCTTGTTGACAAGTCCAGTTTTTGTCAGAATGAACGCAAAACGCTGCCAAATTTGCTGATTTTTCATTCATAATTTCAAAATTCCTTCTCTATTTTCAAAAGGAAAGTAACTTCCATGGTAATTTTAGGGTGCTCTTTCCATTGGTGCTACAAGTTTTTCACAATCTTTTCTAGTTTTTGAGATATGGCCCTGTGCGCGAAGTTTGGACCTGCGCGAAGTTAGGTCACTCTGCCATACGTAAATATTCTACTCCAATAGGAACAGGCTCCACGGCCCCATTGCATATAACTTAGCATTAATGATAACTCTGCCATCAGTGGTAACTCTGCCATCAGTGGTATAAACTACCATGGTAACAGAGCTCAACAGCCAATCAAATTCAAGGTTTCCATGGTAGTTACCATTGATGAGTCTTATAAGCAGGCTTGTTTATGCAGTGAACATTTATTTTTAATGTTTAATGTTTAGACCTATGTGACAAGTTCTGACAAGGAGTTTGTGGCAGCTACAATCCAAGCCATTGGGAGATGTGCAAGTAACATTGAAGAAGTGACAGAATCCTGTATGAATGGACTTATGGGTCTAATGTCCAACAGGGATGGTGAGTATACTAAATATAAAACATGGATTCTTTTTGTTACTGTTGTAGTTTTGTTTTTGTTTTTTTCCTTTAGATGGGGGGGGGGGGGGGGGGTACGGTAATATTGTTCAGCTGCAAACAGTAACTGCCTTATTAACAGATAATTTTGACAGCTAGTCATTCCTGCAGTCCCTATAATGAGAGTCCAAAATACCATTTAAATTGGTTCACCGATACTCTGATTATCTGATATGTCTGTTTTCAATTCATGAACAAAAACTAATTTAAAGTTATGTGAATATCATTACAAAAGAAAAAAAAAACAACTGTAGAGCACATGATACATGAAATTTAATATGTACACTTTCACTGAGAAAGACAAGTGCATCGCTAAGAAAGCAACTAGATCTAAAACCTAACCCTATCAAAAAGAGAGAAGAAAAGGTCATGTATGTAGAAGCTGCCAACCGTAACTACTAACCACTTAAAGTGGGCTTTAAAGATTTTTTTTCCAAGTTGGAATGTCACATTACCTTGTGCTTTCTCATATTTACTCACATTCATCCATTAACAGAGGCTGTAGTAGCAGAGAGCGTGGTGGTGATTCGTAAGCTACTGCAGATGAATCCGTCTGGACACAAGGAGATCATCCGTCACATGACTAAACTGGCTGATGCCATCACAGTGAGTGGTGAAATGTACTGGCATTGAATGTTTTATTTGTTTTCGTCTTTGTTGTTCGGTTTGTTTTATGCTTTTTTTAATTAATGAATCTCTTACCCTTGAGTCACTGCTTCATATCTATATTATACTCATATTTATCAACACTAAAGGCTCATTCACGTATCCAGTGAAATACCCCTCAGTTGTTGTTTTTTGTGTTTGTATATGGCATGGTAAACTGCATCATTTATGATCATAAGATGCACAGTATGTGTTGATATCATTCCAAGCTCACTTGAAAGAGAGTTTTGCCAAAAACTGCACAGACTATACTCGTGATGTCATACTTTGTGCTCACTTTATAAAAAGTTGATTGTAGTTGTTGTTTTGCTGTTGAAAAGGGTAGTGAAGAAGTGAAGGAGGTGTAAAATAGTGGCTGTTCTGCTGTTGAAAGGAGTAATGAATAATGAGCTGGCTCTGTTGTTAACCTTAATCCTCCTATTGATCTTAAGATCCTGGAGATTAACAGTAGTAGAGCCTTACCTTGGCAAGGGGGCAGGAAGTCTGCTGTTTTTAAGGGCAAAGAACAACATTTCTGCCCAATTAAACTATCACTAATCAACCTTGACTTCACAGCTTATCCCACCTCTTTCAAGCATAACAACAAGGCATTCACAACACAACAGTACACATTTAGTGGTCTTTGAATCAGACTAAATAAAAATGAAACCAAGATAGGTCTTAAGTTGCTTACCTTTGTATGGGCACATCTTGTATGAAGCCTGCTGTGTAGCACTTAACAAAGCTGCACTGTAAGGTAATAAGCAGTACACGCAAGCTCAGCATACCCTGAGTTCTACTGAACAGCTGGTTCCCTTGAGCATTCAGTAGAGCTCTATCGCATGGTTAGTTCTCTGTCAAGCATGCAACAGCACTTTCCCCTGAATATTTAACTGTTACCAGTGGCTATACGAGAATAATATGATTGCATAATATACTTCTGATATATATTTTCAGATATGTGTAGAAGTAGAAGTGCATAAAGTTGGTATCATTCCAGCTATTTTTTTATACCGTGATAATTTATCTACCAGGTACCCATGGCTAGAGCAAGTATTCTCTGGCTGATAGGAGAATATTCTGACAATGTACCTAAGATGGCTCCTGATGTGCTACGTAAGATGGCTAAGGGATTTATCAATGAGCAAGACATTGTCAAGCTTCAGATTCTTAACCTTGCAGCTAAGCTCTACTTAACCAACTCCAAACAGGTAAGTTATCCCCTCATGTAGCTTTGCTCAGAAAACGATCACTCATTTGGAGTCTGATATTTTTGCAACAGTATTAAGGGCCAGTGATGAGAAATTGAATGTTTGAGACAAGGCATTTGTTTCAAATCGATTGTGTTGTCGCAGTGAGTTACAATTTGTGCAGTATGTACCATTTATTTATAATTCTTTAGTTCTGTAATGTGCTTGTTTATGCCCTGTGATTCTCAAGGACTGTTTAGTCACCTGAAAGCATTACACCCAGCCAGTTTAAAGATATTTGTTATATGAATTTACTAATAAAACAAAATAGTCACTCTAAAAATAGAAAATATTGCTTTATATTATTCTTTTTTGAATTGGCTGCACATTCTCCCAGATTATTTATATTACTGAAATTCAAGTCTGTGAATGATTATGTTTATATCTGGTTGAAAGAAAATTATTTCACTCTTACCACATCTGTAGCACCATGGTATGTGTGTGAAAGCTCTTGGCTCTCATATAGATAGTCTCTGGTTCAGTCTGTGTTCTGTGCTTACATCTTTTAATAGACAAGATGTTTTGTCCATGTTTATCTCTCCCGACTCAGGTGTATTAACCCATTCATGACAGGAATTATTTAAAGCCTAATTTGATCAGCTTTTATTCTTCAAATTGGCAACACCAACATTTTTATTTTGTTGCTACATTTTTCTTATAAAACGACATATATCTGAAATGAATAGAAATTGACAGAAATTATGATGAAAAGTCAAAAAGTTGCCAATTTGCAGGGGAAAACAGTGATTTTAAACTTTCTATCACATTGCCAATTTAAGGATTTCAATGCTTTTTTTCCTTTAAAAAAAGTTCAGCATCAAACAACGAACATTGACGCAACGAAAATGGGCACAGTTTGTGTAGAATTTTTTGCTCTTTCTGCTCATGTATTTGGTATGATTTTTAGGGCTTTGCATCAAAAGATATTAGGCCAAACTACAAAATGTGGACATCTGTCATGAATGGGTTAAATGGGCATCTGACTAGTTTGTAGGCATTAACCCTAGTTGGTTGAAATGTGTTATAGAGGTCTGAACAGGAGACTTAAGATCTCAATGGGGATCATGTACTATAGCAGCTCCTGACCCAATAGACACATGGGCTAGGCTTCTCTCAAGATGTCATGCATTCTAGTAAAGTGTCAATTGGGTTCTGTCCTTGTAGACCAGCATCTGGCAATGGTGGGGTAATAATAATTGCGGGGCCAGCAGGAAGAGCAGTATTGATACTGATGTAGCTACCATGGATAAATAAGACCTCATTGAAATTATCAACTATTATTGTTATTATTCCCACACAGACCAAACTCCTACTCCAGTACGTTCTCAACCTGGCCAAGTACGACCAGAACTACGACATCCGAGACCGCGCCCGTTTCTTCCGACATCTCCTCCTCCCCGGTGATAAGAGCACAACATTCTCCAAGCACGCTAAGAAGATCATCCTAGCCACCAAGCCAGCACCTGTCATTGAATCAGTCTTCAAAGGTGAAGTATATGAAGAACATTCTTCCAAAGGGCCCTAAATCCACCTTTGTAACTTCAGAGAAAAGGGCATTTGTTTACTAGATTTTGTACTGGTGTCTATGGTAAATTAATATTAAAAAGTGCATTTTTTATGATTGCTCTCAAAATTTAAGTTAATACTTATTGTTATACAGCAGGTACCTACCTTAACAATGGTCTGATATCAATAACTCAGTTTTCATCAGAAGTGGATTTAGCACCTTTTGGAAGCGGGCTCTTCATATATCCAGCGCCGTGATCTGTTACTTCGTGAGCCTGAAAAGTGCTCACTTTCAAAGGCATCTAAGATTTTTATGGAAAGTCCAAATTGTAATATCCCATATAACTAACTATATCTAATATCTTACAGTGTAGCAAATTTGATCATTTAATCAAGTTAAAAGCTCTGTCGAAGCTCAGATGTGACCAAATATGACATGAAATTACACACATCATGAATTCATATTTAGATTTCCACGATACTCCATAATGTATCAGCAATCAAATAACCATATACCTCATACTTGCCCTTATGCTTTATATCACCTTCAGTATTTCATGTGAAAGGTTTGTTGGTATGGAGAACTCGGTATAATTTTTTTTTTTCTTCCAGAAACAGAAACTGCTACTATTGTGAAATTTGTATCTTTATGACCAAAAGCACTTTAAGCCAATATTTTTTCACAATTGAAAGTTCATTCATGACATTTATCTAAGAATATGGTGGCACATATGTGATTGAATTGCCACTCAGAAATTGTAATTTGTCTCTATTCTCCTTTATGTGGTGTTCATAACATGCGACAGGCAATACTTACTTGTCATTTTGATTGGATTGTGTTCCTTAGATCGCGACCAGTTCCAGCTAGGTTCTCTCTCACACATGATCAATGCCAAGGCTGTAGGTTATATTGAACTCCCAGACTTCCCTGATGAGGCACCGGATCCAAGTGTCCGAGTTGTTGAGGTAGGTTGATGTAGTAGTCATCCTCGCAGAGGGAGAGTGGTGCTGGGCACTTATGCTTGCCAGAAGGAATGTTGCTTTTATATCTATTGCAAATCTGTCATATTTCTTTGTATTATGTTCCAGTTATTTTGTGCTAAGTTTATAATATAAGTTTATTATATGATGAACATATTGTAAACTTAGCATAAACTGTCATTGTGACATATTATGTCACTATAAGAGGCTACTTGGTAAAGATGTGATTTTGAATAAATGAATAGATACATTCAGCAAGTAGCTGATCTATATTGCCACATTAGGCAGCAACTACGTGAATCTGTACAATTTTGATGATTTTGTGCTCTGGAAATTATTATACATGTATAAAAAAAATCTGTACCCGATGCAAACAAAGCGATAGAAAGGCCAGGAGAGAGATAAAAAGTAAACTGACGTAGTAAATCCTAAGAAAGGTCTACTTTTCTAAATTTTTTGCAAGTAGTTTTACCTGTCTGCCAAGAGTATTGTAATGTATGTGCAAAGCCCTCAGAGAAAATGGACAGGCATTTCTTGGTGTCAAAATTGTGATGATGGAATAAACTGCTCTCTGGAAAGTACTGGACTGGTCCAGGGCCCCCGTTTCATAACACTTGTTATCAAAAACAAGTTGCAATAACTGTTATAAGGTACTGAAATCCTTGCATCTGATTGACTGAGAGCAAATTTGTCATAGAAATGTGGCAGTTGTTACTATAACAAGTTTTATGAAGCAGGGCTAGAAGGATGTTTAGAAGTGGACAGACCAAACTGGACCAATATATCTGGTTGCTAGCTTCAGCAGACATTTTTTTTTTTATAATTGATTTGTACAGGAAGCGCTGCCGTGGACCAATGAAAAGGATAAGAAAGCGGCGAGTAAGAAGAAAGCCAAGCCCAAATCTTTTTACTCCAGCTCAGAGGAGAGTGAGGAAGAAGAGGACGATGAGGAAGGATCTTCATCAGGTCTGTCAAAGCTCATCTTCACTCTACATTTTCTCCCTTTAGACCCCCTGATAAAAACTACCGCTTCATCCTTAAGTATTAGATCCTCTTCTGTACATGTATTCTTTGGTGCTGCAAGAATTCCATAAATTCTTTTAAACATAGTGAGGAGTTAAATAATTAGATGTGTTTAAGTTTTAATTTCAAAGCATTTGCTTTTGGGGGATTTTCTGATATCTAACAGTATTCCACTTTATGGGCTGCGCATGCTAGTGCTTTTTCTCCCTGATATTTTTGTTTTACATGCTGGGAGTTGTAGAAGAAGTTGTGTAGGTTATGAGTATGAGATTTGACTAGTAATAGTTCTGCAATATAACTAAGGGCTCGACCAATAAGTGCCTCATCAGCGGGATCTGAACCCTTTGAGCACGATTTGATTCTGGTATAACACATATATTCCATAGACCCCTTCCCAAGTTATCTCAGGCTTAGTGTTCATTGGGTGCAATGATATTCCTTGATGAATTGGAAGCCAGTGCAGTCATTAGTCATTGTAAAGTACCAAAGGTGTAAAAGAGTTCATTTAGGTCAGATAAGGCCTGACTCCAATTAGTCTACTTGTCTGCCCTATTGGCCCCTATAGATGTATGCCGTATCAGGACATCTCCTCCAGGAGGACAACTCCCCCGGGGACTGGAGGAGTTGTCCTTGGGGAGTTGTCCTTGAGGGAGTTGTCATCTGGGAAAGGTGTCCTCCGGGGAGAGTTGCCCTCAGGGGAGCTGTCCTCCGGGGGAGTTGTCAGGTTGGAATCGTATCAGGGGAGTTCTTCTCCCGAGGGAGTTGTCCTAGAACCGATGTATGCAATAATGAAATTTGACTGTAATATATGGAAATATTCAGTGTACCTGAATGTAACTTTCACTTCACCTTCTAGAAGAGGGAAGCGAATCCAGCTCGGGATCAGAGAGTGAGTCAGGTTCCGACGATGACAAGGATGAAAGCAGTGATGAAGAGGAGAGTGATGAGGAAGATGGCAGTGAAGATGCTTCGTTGTCATCAGAAGATTCAGACAAGAGTTCTTTAGAGTCTTCGGAAGAATCATCCAGTGAGGAAAGTGATTCAGAGAGCGAACAAGAGATAAAACCAGTCAAAAAGGTAAACAAGTACACGTAAAAAGAATATGTCATGTACACATTTTGAAATTTGCATGACTCTTTATTTTCATGGAGGGGGGGAGGTGAAATTTGGAGTGTTTAAAATAAAAGTTCATCAAGGATCATTCATTATCCATCATAAAATCTGAATTCTGCAATATGACTTTTTTACAAAACTTTTCTGTAACTGTTGCAAATGTTATAAATACTTATTTTTCAATGACCACATTGATCACGATATATACTAGGGGGAGCAGGAGTTGGTCTGGCGGTAATGTCCGCGGCCAGCTCTATGTCTTTGCCTACAAACTGATTCTGATCAGTTTCGGGTTTGAGTCTGAGTCACGTCTTTTGGATGATGACATTAAAGGTCAGTCCCAGACATAAATAATCATATCTGATTGATACACTTCTGTAAAACCCCAATTACACATGCAAGATATATACCAGACTGTATGTACATTAAAATGAATATGCAGTGAGTTTCTATTATGTTGATGCAGCATATTCTTTTTTGTAGCACTACTATTAACGTTCTAGTAATGTTTGCTTTGTCCTGCTTTCTATTTTTTACCAGAAAACTCCACAGAAATCATCTAAGGTGAAGGAGGAGAAGAAAGGAAAACAGAAACCGGAATCAACAATGCAACTCCTAGATTTTGATGACTGTAAGTCCAAGTCTTTACTTTTATCAAACCCATCATTTAGGAGATTTACTTTGACTTTACATGTACATGTTATTGTATTTCACATGGAGCTAAAGAATAGTTTTGTTCAAGATATGCCTTTTGTTTTGTTAAGTTAGAGACACTTTCTATCCTAACTAAGCAATTTTTTTTTTTTTTTTTTTTTTTTTTTTTTTGCTGTAGAGTTAGTCATAAAGGTGCTTTCACACATGATGCAACAGTGTGTTACCACATTGTGGCACCACACTTTTTTGTGTACAAGCCTATGGGGTATAGGGCGACAAAAAAATGTTGCCGAGGCAGGACACACTTTTTTTTGCTGCCTAGATACACAAAAAATGCACACCAATCAAATTTCTAGAGAGTTAGCGCAAAAATTGTTGCCATGAGATTGCTTGCGCAAGTTTTGACAATATGCTCTCTTATTGAGAGTTGACGCGTTAATGCGCGTTCATTAGCATATGTGGTGACACAAAGTCCCACCATGTGTGAAGATGAAACAGTGTGGCGCCACAGTGTGGTACCACACTGTCGCATCATGTGTGAAAGCCCCTTAATACTCTCTTTTAAAACACATAAAAGATGATATTGGTGGGCAAGTATGACACTAATGTGTATGTACATTTGGTTGGTCCAGCTAATAATGCAGAGCTGCCAACTAGTAGAGTTTTATCCTGTTTAGTAGGATTTTTTGAAGGGAATATGTCAGTAGGATTTTTCCTATAAAAATAGGATTTTTGAAAGTTCTGACAGTGATTCTTTATTACCTTTACATGTTTCACCTGTGTTTTTTGAACTGTAGATCATTTTAAATAATGAAGTATAGTGTAGAAGAGTGAGGATCACAGTAATTCAGTAAGCCCTACATATTAGGCCAAGTAAAAAAAAAAATATTAGTTTCTCATCCTAACTTTTTGAAAAAAGGAGGATGAGGGCACTTTTTTTTTTTTCTTTTTGCCTTTTCACTGCACAATGCTATTCAGGTAGTCTAATTTCCAGTCGTTTCTAAGTACGGTACGATATGTAGGCTATGCATGTGCGAGGTTCAACGGCTGGAAACAGCGAAAATCAATCGAAATTTCGTCTTTTTATTTATTTATTTTTTTGATGCGGCGGCAAAAAACGATGCGGACGATGACGAGAAACTAATAATTTTTTTACTCGGCTTTATGTTGTATTTTGGTTGGGATATCATGCAGAGTGGGATAGGAATCCTGCAGTTGTATATTTTGATTTTTCAAGCTATAAGTAGGAGTTTGGCCTTGAAAATAGGATAAAAAGAAATAAAGGATAGGATTTTTTTTCAGAAGGCGTTGGCAGCTTTGATAATGGCTTTTTCTCCTTTTCTTTTGGCATTCTATTTGATCATTTTACTGGAAATGTTATATTTTATACATATGTATTGTGTCCTTTTGTGTTCAGTTGGACCATCAGAAGAATCATCACAGCCCGTTACACCTGCCGGACCTACAAGCATGCTAACCCCAACCCTTGCCAAAGATCTTCAAGGGTTATCACTCAGTGATAAACCTATGGTAAGGAGTGATCTTGACCTATTAGGTCAGGTTAGATTTGATTTTGATTTGATATACCTTTTCTATAGACTCCAGGCAGCTTTGGATTCAAGGAGTTAACATGTCTAACTCTCATGTTTGCATGAAGCTCTAACTCTTCACAGTTATTTCTGTTACTCTGTCTCTCCCTCTGTTTCCCTCAGAGTGAATATGAATTAATTCAGATTCTTGATCTATTTTTCTTTTTTTGATAGTATAATTTCTTCCAAAATATGTATTAAGCAGAGAAAAACGAATTGTTTTTTATATCTTGCCAGTATTGCATAATGACAAAATTCCTGTTATGATATATGAAAGATTTTTGGTAAATTTGGTCATATGTTTTCATAAATGATTACTACCCACAGAGAAGACCATTTCTCCTCAGTGTGGGCAATTCACAATTCAGTGTTGTTGCAATATATGTTATAATCATAAATAGATTCTACTCTTATCGTGTTTCAATAATGATACTGACTTTATTTAAAAAAAGTGGATTTACCTTTGGGATTAAAAGAAGTTAGATGTTTTCCCTTAAACTTGGTACATGTAACCAACATAAACTTGGTACATGTACGTGTCTATATTTGTTTAATTGACCAGAAAGAATTAGCAAGATAACTAAAAGTAGACAAATCTATTTCACATTTCTTCTTCTCTGCATGTTTTATGTTGTTGTCCAGCTAAACTTGTTCTCAGACCCTTTTCATTTTTGATCATATCTCTAACTGCATGATGCTGTTTTTTACATCTTAACACAGCTCACTCACAATGTCTAATAAAATGAAAGTATTTCCCTACATGGATGTTCTTTCAGTTATCCATGTATTCAGGCAGAAGGGGCTCTTCATGATTTTACTCATAAGTTTTAGATACACCCATGTTGGAAAAGGATTGATTTGCAGAAAATAAATAATCTCATTTCTACTGTTTTGCTGATCTGAATTGAGTTTTCAACAATTTAAATTTTTGGATCAAATGTCTTTTTTTTTTCTTGAGATATATTTTCATGAATTTGGTTGACATCAGTTCTACAGCTATGAAGAGCCCTTTGAAGCCGATTGTTTCAGTTGATGTTTGTCCTTCATATCCTAAGCCTTGAATTCCTCCATGTCTTTTGTACCAGAGTTCAGAACAGATGGCCCAGATGGCAAAGGTAAAATAGAACTAATTCTAAATAGAGCAACGGTAATGGATAAACTCATAGCAGTTCGCTGTCACTTGTGACGATTGCATTATCTTTTCATCCGCAATGCTATGAAGTGCACATAATACATAAGCAGAAGGGGAAAACATACTAGCAAAATTATTGAATCTATTTCTGTCTCATTACATTTTTCCATTCATGAATTAAAAAAAAAAATAAAACAAACAAAAATTTAATTGGGAAGGAGCATTAATGTCTTTAAATAACAAAGTGGAGTGGACTTTTTTCTTGTGGAAATTGGCAATTTCTTGTGACATATTGTAATTTTCATTTGCCTTCATTTGCTGACTTGTCTGACACTATGTACATGGAAAGATTACTCTTTCCATGTAAGGAAATAAGAGTAAATGATAAAAATTGTTGGTATTTGAGGAGCCAAAATTAATTTAGATCATTAGAACAATGTGAACTGCTATGGGTTATAGTAATGCATCCTATGCTTCTTGAAGTGGTTTGTGTGCAGCCATGGGTAAGCAGGGTTAGTGTATGTCAGACTGTGTATCCTCATTCATTCATGTAGTTTGCAGAATAGGAGTGTTTTATCTGTGTGTTCCTCCTTTTGATAAAGAGAATCATGTGAATATCATTTCTAGAAAAACCTAATCAACATCAGATATTTTTTTTTATCAGAAAGAATTTTTTTTTCTGACATTTGTTGGAATGAAATAATATGAAGCTAAATTCAAACAGATGCTTTTCCCTAAAACGTTTGAATTTGCTGTAATACAGTGAAATAATATCTAATGAGAAATAAATCATCAGTTGCCCGGCGGAGGGAACAAAGAGCCATTAGTCAAATATTGAGATATTTAAGAAATTTGTGAATAATTACTTCAAGAAATTTATACCAGAACTATTCTGGAATGTTCTGGAAGTAATTATTCATAGATTTCTTAGAATATCTCAATATTTGACCGCATGTCTCTTTGTTCCCTTTTGCCGGTCAGGGGCGGTTGTTCCCTTCTGCCTCACAACCAATGCATTGATGTTTGTTTCTTTCAATGGAATAACATAAAATTTCAGTCATATGATATATTATAACATATTATGTTTATATCAGAAATATATCAAACGGACAAAATCTAAACGATTTTCACACAGACTGGACACTCCAATTAGAAATTTAGAATTAGTTTCATTGTAGTTAAATAGAGTAATCACATAGTCACAAATATGCATTTTGATGCACTTCATCTATCATGTATCAGTATTCCTTCATTAGTTTTCAACATATATTATTCATGACTGGTTGGTAAACATGTTAGCAACATAACACTTTGAAAGGGTGTTTAGGAAAATTTAAGGTATCAAATAGATGTTTTTCCTGACACTCATACTCATCTTTCTAAGAAGAAACAGCAAATTTTCCAATTCATATATTTCATCATTGAAGATAATGGTGGTGGGACTTATGAATTATTGAAAAAAAAATGGCAGTAAGCTACAAATTTGTAATTGTGCCATATTTCATTGAATAATAACGTTTGTTGTATATGTCATTAATATTTAGCAAATCTAGTATAAGTAAGCTGTCACCTATACCTTCTTCATGTTGCTCGTAATTCATCTACTTTTCATGCCTAATCCTGAGATCTCATTCAAAACTTATCCAAAAGTCCATAACTGATGCATTCACCAATTTAACCAGAAGGCAGTACAAATTAATAGATGAAAAGTATCCATGAATATAATGATGAAATTATTTATTATTTAGAGATTCCCTTTTTGCATCTAATTACATTTCATCATAGTTCCTCATTACTGCATGTATCATCAGAAACTATTATGAACATAATGAAACAGATTATCTTTGAAGATGAAAATGTTGAAGCAAGGGAGCTCATGCATATTCATAGCTACCATTTGATATTTTGCATGGGATGACATGGATCTGAAGTTCTCATTGGCCAAAGTATTTCAGATCACAAGGCATGAAGTGCCTTTTGGCAAAAGAAAAGTCCAGTGCACTATTGATAATGTTCAGGGTTTGTTTAAGCCCGTGAACACGATTTGATTGCAGTATAACACACATTTTCCATAGACCTTAGCTTGAGTTATCTTAGGCTTTGTGTTCAACGGGTTAATCCATAGACGACAGTTTGGTTTGGGTGCATTTCCTGTAGACCTCAGTCAGAAGTATCTCGAGCGGGATCATCATAGGTTAAGGATGACAAGCCTCATATAGCGTAACAACTCAAGGCTGACTTTTGTAGCATGTTTTCTGATTTTTCTAGTAGAAAATTAAACTCTGTTGAATGATAATTACCAGTATTTTGCTTGTTTAACCCATTCGTGACAGAGGTCCACATTTTGTGGCTTGGCCTAATATCTTTTGATGCAAAGCCCTAAAAATCATACCAAATACATGAGCAGAAAGAGCAAAAAGTTCTACACAAACTGTACCCATTTTGGTTGCGTCAATATTCATTGTTTGATGCTGAAAATTTTTTAAAGGAAAATAAGCATTAAAATCCTTAAATTGGCAATGTGATAGAAGGTTTAAAATCACTGTTTTCCCCTGCAAATTGGCAACTTTTTGACTTCTCATCATAATTTCTGTCAATTTATATTCATTTCAGATACATGACGTTTTATAAGAAAAATGTAGGCATAAAATAAGAATGTCGGTGTTGCCAATTTGAAGAATAAAAGCTGATCAAATTAGGCTTTAAATAATTCCTGTCACGAATGGGTTAAAAACTGTTTATTACATGTATACTTGGGAAAGAACTTCACTCATTCCATGTATTGCTTATCATGCTTGGGAGTAACTTGGAAAGCATCTTCATAATGTAAATTGAGATTTAAAACATTGCATAGCCTATAATGTGGATGAATTAATATATAGAGTGTGAAGTAGTGCTTGGGTTTGTTAGGAGAATGATGTACATGTAGATGCATTTTATATATATATATTTCTAGTGCATACATTCTTTATTTGTTATTTATTTATTCAAGAATATTTCTGTATAATTTTATTGGCTTATTTTTTTTTTTTCTTCTTTTTATGTGTAGATAATTTATTGCAGTGGTAGTATTTTCTATCAATTTGCCTCCCCCCCCCAAAAAAAAAAAGAAGAAAAAAAACCAAAGTCAAACAAGTAATATGTATTTTTTAATTTTCTTTGGTCTTCATGAACAAATGAAGCACTTAGACCGTAGGCTTGATGCTTGTGTTAGTGACTTTTCTTTCGTTAAATGGTCGTAATGCCAATAGAGACTGAACTCTGCTGTAGTATGAAGCACTATGATGTGTAGATAGATCTGTAGTAATTATGAGAATAAACCAGTATATATTAGTAAGCTTTGCTCTTTTAGTCAGTCTTTAGTGTAGATTTAGTGTAGATTTTTAATATTTTGCCCTGTACAGTTTCATAGAGACATATTTTCAGTTAGTCACTGAGTGATGCTATTAAGCACTATCACACAAAAGAGTAAATTGCCTTGCAGAAAATTCATCTGTAATACTAGAGTTGTCTCTAAAATTTATGTGTAGTATTGCCCCAAACAAACAGCTCTTTGAAAAAAAAGTTAAAATTTGTATCTGTTAGAGGAGTTATAACAACAAGGAATGGTGGATGGGGAATCAAGCAATTTTGTATTTGCACATAAAACCAGGATTAGCAAAATTCATGCTTGTACTTTCATATGTAAACTGCCAGTATGGTATTCAATTTACTGCGTAAGATTGGTGGTACATGTTTCTAATGAAACTTTTCATCTGGCCTACATCATTCACATTTATTTAGCTTATTCCCTCAGCTTGGAAGTATAGCCTACCATGTAATTTTTCCCTTTAAGTATACACAATGATTTCTAATGATGGAATGGGATTTTGAAACAAAGAAGTAAAAAGCAGCCCCAAATTGTACATTTCATCTTCGTTTGCTGCCATTTTGCAGTGAGAATGTAATAAGGATTAAACCTATAATGTCAATTAATCTCATCTCTCTCCTTTGCAGGCTGGTGGTATCATGTTTCCCTCCAAGGAGACCTTTGAACTCCTGAATCGGGTCAACAGCGGGGGTCTGTCGGCGACCTACCGCTTCCCTCGAACTACCTGCATCTATTCCACCACCATGGTGGCGGTAGAGGTCACGTTTGTCAACAACAGCAATGCCAAGATACAGAACATCAGCATAGGTAAAGAGAAGATTGTGGATGGCATTAATTTGTTATTAATTCGGTTTTGAGGAGGCATGATTTGAATGTTGGTAGAAAAAATTCTTAGGGATGGAACGTTCTGGGTTCATATCCAAGTTAATGTAATTGTGGTATTAATCTTTACTACAAAGTCCCTCGTGTGTGATTATTAAAAGCCTTAGGCCCTCCTGGTTGTATCTCTTACTACATGAAGCAGTCAGGACAAATGAATCACATATCAATTTATCTTTCTTCCTCTCTGAATTGACCAGAGAAATAGAGAAATACTTGTATCTCCTGCTTTTGGTAAAAATTAACCCTGAGGTTGCAAAATCTCAACATCTAAAACCTGTATGAAAAGATATAAAGTATACATGCAAAGTATTTGCACACAATATGGCACATAATGTGAAAGGTAAAAAAGAAAAAACCAATATGTGGTGAATTATTATTGCTTTGGTTTTTGTTTGGATATCTTTTTGCCCATATCCATTCAAACTGACTTACATGTTGTCAGCATCACTTTATAACTCTTTGTCAGCTGTAGTTTGATGATTTAAAAACCTCGTTAAGTCACAGTACATCCATGTACAGGAAAATATTATGTTATCAAACGAACTGCATCAAGCCAGCAGTTCTTTCTGAATGTAATTGTATGACCTGGGTTCAGGGGAGGGGGGGGGGGTTCAAAGCTGTGCGCAAAGTTACATATGCCTTTACGATTGGCTTGAATATGCAGAGCCAGATGGGATGCCACGTTGTTTTATTAAACAAAGTATGACTTATTTTCTGCATTCTCAATTAAATTGTGGCAAAAAATGGACGTCGCATTAAAAATGTTTTGTTATTAGTAATAATGTTAATCTACAACTGCATATTTCAACTTTAGCTTCTGTGATTGAAAGAGATTGGGAATCTCATATAGCTTTGCATATTCAAGTCGTTCATAAAGTCATGCTTAACTTTGCGCACAGCTTTGTTGAACACCCCCTAGGGCCCCGTTTCATAAATCTTGTTATCAGTAACAACTGTCATATTTCTATGACAAAATTTGCTCTCAGCCAATTGTATGCAAGGATTTCAGTAGCTTATAACAGTTGGGATTGGTTGTTGATAACAAGTTCATCATCATTTATCATCCATCTCATGTAGGAGATACCAAGTTAGCTGCTGGTATGAAGCTCCATGAGTTCCCAGAGATCACTAACCTCTCCGTGGGCCAGTCCACGACAGCAATCCTTGGCATCGACTTCAGGGACACAACTCAACCTGCCAACTTTGAGATTTGGTAAGCTACTCAACACTTTAGGGATTGCACATTGGTATGTATGGTATTACAGGGGACTGTTTCATGTAGTGTCTTGTCAGTGATTTTTACTGACAAATTTGCTCTCAGCCAATCAGATGCAAGGATTTCAGTAGCTTATAACAGTTGTCAGTAAAAAATCACTAACAAGACACTTCATGAAATGCTCCCCACATGAGATGCTGTAAACGATTCTGCCATCCAATGACAAAAACGAAGCAACTCTGATTTTTTTTCAAAATTGACTTTTTTCTTGATTTGGGGTACTTTTTTGTATCTCCACATGATGATGAAGAAATTAAGGTCACATGACCAATGACAAAAATGAAGCAACTCTGATTTTTTTTCAAAATTGACTTTTTTCTTGATTTGGGGTACTTTTTTGTATCTCCACATGATGATGAAGAAATTAAGGTCACATGACCCCCAATTTCCAAATCTTGGCACACCAAAAGGAAGCAACTCCATGGATTTCCAAGTAAAACAGCAACATATTTTCTTCATTTACTAGGAAACTGCAGAGTTGCTTACTTTCGTCATTAGACAGCAGAAATCCAGTCATTAGATAACAAAACAGAAATCCTAGTGCCTATTTACACATCCAACAAAGTATATGATACATGTCTGTAAAAACCCAATTCAACAACAACAACAACAATATATTCTTGTAGCTTCTGTTTGACTATGCCAGTGCTAAATAGAACAAGAATATGCCTCCCATTCAGAAAATTCTTCTCTTAAGGGATAGCGGTCATTTTCTAAAACTTACTGAGCTCCTAACTTGTACGTAAGTAGAAAAGTTGATAACTCATGCACGTAGAAATTCACTCAAAGTGAAATGTTGTGCAGGTCTTGATTCAAGATAATACAACCTAATTAAAAGAAAAAAATCCATCCCATGATTTTTTTTCTTTTAACATACATATTTTGGCGATAATTGGTCCTCCCCCCTTCCCCCGAGGTACCAGCTGCTAGATGAAAAGTGTGGTGCATGATAGCCACGTAGGTACATCTGGAAGCATTTTTGATATGAAACAGCCATCATCTTTGGCTTATGAAACAAGGTACCATCAAAGCCTGCTGTGTGGTAAACTCCCCAAATAAATATGCTGTAATGACTGTCTTTAACCTGTTGAACACTAAGTACAAAATAACTTTGGCTAGGGTCTATGGAAAATATGTGTCATACTAAAATCAAATAGTTCTTAAGAGGTTAAACTCACAGCCAAATAAAGGAAATATGTTGCATGCACCAACAATTTTACATCGCTGTACCATTCACACTCAGTTGAAATGGTTTTATTTACCTACGGCTGATTTTCATTACATCATGTCTGAATGAGGCTGTATGCACCTACATTTTTAGATCGCTATGCCATTCACACTCAATTGAAATGGTTTTATAAACCTACGGCTGATTTTCATTACATCATGTCTGACTGAGGCTGTATGCACCTACATTTTTAGATCGCTATGCCATTTACACTCACTTGGAATGGTTTTATTTACCTACGGCTGATTTTCATTACATCATGTCTGAATGAGGCTGTATGCACCTACATTTTTAGATCGCTATGCCATTTACACTCACTTGAAATGGTTTTATTTACCTACGGCTGATTTCCATTACATCATGTCTGAATGAGGCTGTATGCACCTACATTTTAGATCGCTATGCCATTTACACTCACTTGAAATGGTTTTATTTACCTACGGCTGATTTCCATTACATCATGTCTGAATGAGGCTGTATGCACCTACATTTTTAGATCGCTATGCCATTTACACTCACTTGAAATGGTTTTATTTACCTACGGCTGATTTCCATTACATCATGTCTGAATGAGGCTGTATGGTGTTCTGTGTGATTTGATTTCTTTCAGTACCGAATCACGAAAGTTCAGCGTTACAGTGAAAGCACCCATAGGAGAACTCTTACAACCCGTTTCTCTCAGTGAAAGAGACTTCTTAACCCAACAAGGTAAGTCTTATCATCCTCTTTCCAGCACTGTTTAGGGTAAGTCCAGGCTAGTTTGTCCCATACATTACCATATATACCGGGTGTCCCAGAAAAAGCGGAAAGGTGGATTTTCAGTTCTTTATCTTCAGAAAGTAGATAATCCATGTACTTTAGTAGGTAAAGCATCTTATACCAAAGAGTATGATACCAAGATCATTGAATTTGGTAAAGTAATTTTGATTCTATGCCCGTTTCATAAAATTCAGTAATTTTCGAATTTCGCGTGTTTTTCGCGGCAGTGGAGAGCATAATTGTGCCAGGAATAGCCTTTCATATGGCATGTGTATGGCATGTTTTGTTGCTGACATGCATCAATGGACATCCCTCAATCAGGGTATAATGACAGGCCATCCCGACGCAAAGCTACTCTCATCAGTCGCCAAAAATAAAAAATGACAGCATTTTAAGAAACGGGCATAGAATACAAAATACTTCACCAAATTCAATGATCTTGGTGTCATTTTCTTCTGTAGACGATGCTTTACCCACTATGTAAAAAGATTATCTGATTTTTTAATGTAAAGTACTGAAAATCCATGGGACACCCGGTATATCTGAGGGATGTTTCAGAGAGCTGTGCACGAAGTTATGCATGACTTTAAGAATGACTGGAATATGGAAAGCTAAATGGGTTCTCAATCATATTTAATTGCATTTATAAGCTAAAGTAATCTATGTAGATTAACATTGACAAAACATTTTGATGTGAAGTATAGGTTTTTCCAGCTATTCAATTGAGATTATGGGAAATACAGTCACACTTTGTTAAAACAAGAGGAAAAACTTTTGGCATTCTATTTGCCTGCTCATAGTTAAGTTGTTTTTAAAGTCATGCGTAATCTTATTCACAGCTTTGTGAAACACACTCCTAGGCCCCGTAACACAAAGCTTAGCCATTGATCATACATTTGATCTTTGCGATTGATTGCATTGACCACTATGTGCAATCAGTTGTAAAAATTTATTGTACGATCAATCGCTAAGCTTTGTGTTACAGGGTCAAGATGAGTTTATTAGCTTAATTGTCCTACTTGAGATTAGATCAGACCAAATGTGAAGTTAAATGATACAATTAATGTCAATTTATGTTTAGAACACTACGATACTTTGTTTGATATGGGACACAACATAACCGAGAATCTTGTTGAACTTTCCCTCAAATCAGTAACTACTCTTTCATTTACATTTAATCTGACTTTGGCCAATCAGAATTGAAGTACTCTGGCTGTGTGAGTCTGTTCATTGAGACCTTCCAAGGTCACTGTAAACATTTTGTATACAGTTGTCTCTACTGACCCAGAAACACAAAAGCCAGCAAGAAGATCATTGGGTTTTGAATATTCATCTTATACCTCTTTGTCAAATACATTGATTGCCTGAATTATTCAAATGATTAAATCTTATTCTTACCATCTGAATTCCTGTTGATTATTATCGTCGATATCATTTTAATTCTATAGCTAAACTGACGGGAATGAACGAGCACTCTGACAAGTGTGACATAGCCACATGCAACAGAGAAGAGAAAGATTTGATTAGATGCGTGGGTGAGACGGCAAACGTTCAGATCGTTCCTGCAAGTGATCCTAGTAAACTGGTATACAGGTGAGATCTGTGATCAGAGCATGCCTTCCTGTTGCTGTTGAATTGGATTTTTACAGACATGTATCAATCATTATGATTATTTACATCTTTTACGTCACTATCCGAACGCCGTGACTCAGACTCAAACCTGGGTCTGCTGAATCAGTTTGTAACTTCCATTGTTAGCTGGCTTACAGGCACACGCCACAACACCCAGTCAATTCAGTACCAGCTAGACTATGTTACTGTGTTTTTGTCATCATTCATTGTAACTCATTGCCTACAGAAATAGGGTATAAACCGTATGACAGTTCATGTAAAGTTTTTTGGTAACAAAGAGAAAATTGGCATGAAACTAATTAAATAGTCATCGTCCGCCTTGCATCAAACGATCATGTGTGAGATTGTTTGATTTTCCATTCATGATTTCGAGTGAATTTCAGTGTAAATGTTCGAAATGAACACAATGTAGTGGATACTCTCTGCACTACGTTAGGACCCTGCACCCCACAACGATCATGGCGCTTCATACGCTTTCATGAAACCAAACTGTCATTGCCTTTACACATGTGTCCAGGCCCGTGTGACTTTACGTTGCTGACTCAAGATCAAAAAACATTTTCATCTTTCATTTGTCTAATCTGCAACTGGAGGAGGAAGAAACTCCACAGCATCTTAGTTTTGCTTCTGTCTTGCTACTGGCCAGCTGAAAGCAAGGAAATTGGACAAATAGTTTTTAAGGGCCTACCATAACTGTACATAACCTGGGAATGAGAGAATTCAGTTCTTGAATTAGAGGCAACTGTAGCGGATCATTTCATTAGAATTGTGAGGAAAAAAAAGGACTAATTACATTAAATAATTCTTAATTTGTAAGATAAAATTTCAAAAAGAATTGCAATCGTCTAAATTATCATTGTTAAGTCACTTTTTGTATGTCCTGCTTTAATCTAGTATAGTTTTAAATATATGGTATCTTTTGCAAATTTGTACAATCAAACCAACTGATAGAAATGTTCCATGTCTGTTGCCTTTTCAAACCAGGTTTTCTGGAAGGACAGTATCTGCAGGAACATCAGCCCTACTGACAGTACAGGTCATGAGTGAAGGCAAAGCTAGAATTACATCCAACTGTGAGAAAATGGTGATTGGGAACATGCTGGTGAAAGATATCAAGAAGGCATTAGGAAAGGCATGATGATACTCAAACACACAACACACACACTAACACACTAAGACTTTTTTCATAGCCTGCTGAAAGAGATAGTTGTTGTTCCACAAATTCTTGAGCATGGTCAAAGGTTAAACCTACAGCGGTTTAGTGTCACATTATAGTGAACGTTTTTGCGTTACTGTTAGACCCAGGCTTAAAGAGCAAAGATCACAGAAATTGGAGTCCATTCCTAATGCAGTACATTGTGCACTTTTTGCATGAAAATGATTTAATGATTTCATTTTAAATAATCCTGAAAGTCCCTGTCTTGGAAATGTGGTGTAGAATTGATAATCACTATTTTCACATTGGCATTTGGCAATTTCTTTTTACATTTAGTAATATTGATTCTCATAGGGTTACTTAATGTACATTTCTTTTTTTCTCAAAGCTCGTATTGGCGGAAAATGATGATTATCAGTGCCAATTTGAGAAGAAAACTGATTTATTTATTGTGAATTCTCTGAACAGCTAAAGGTGAAATCATTGAGCTTTGGTTAGTTCCTCCCACATGCTTTCTCTATGGGAGTGGTCTGCTGGTATTGGAAGCTTCATGAAATGATCAGCCAGTCAGGAACCACTTCTGGTAGTGCAACTATCTCTTTCAACTAGCTGTGCAAAAGACTTGGTGACACACAAACATTATATTCAAGGCTTGTTTCACGTGCAAAGTGTGAAACCATGATGGGTTTTTTTACATGTCATGGATTAAGGATAACAGGTCTGGATAAAACAACAACACAGCTGCACACAACAAAGGTCATACATGTATGCACTTGCAATATATCTCTGCATTGTAAGATACAGAAATGAGAAGTACATTATGCTGTTATTATATGGAAAAAATTCTAATATATATATATATATATATATTAATAAACCACCATGGTTCAATGCATCCTAAGTGAACGGAACTTTATTACAGTAATAGAAAAACATGCAGTTGATAGAATCTTATTCAGTGCTTTTTAGTGGTAGAAAGTTGTCAGTTGTGAAATTGTGTTTTAAGTCTGGCAATGATTTGCATACCCATAATGTAGTTTTTCCTGTGTGGAAAGGAGTGACAGGAAGATGCTTGTAAACGAAAAGATCATGAAAGTACTGGTAGTTTTCATGAGCATCATTTTCCACATGTTAACTACAAAAAGACATATAGTGAATTCGACTCAAGGATACATTTGAATTGGACATCGTATTATTGTATGCCAGACAACTTCACACACCCATGGTTATTACCGGTACATTTCTATCCTTAAAACTCAGGAGTTATACCATTTTGTCAAGTTTCATCTTACTGGTATGATTTATTGTAAAATTCATTGAAAATGTTATATTTATGAGACTCTATTTGTTGATAATTTTCAATTTTTTAAAAAACCTAATCATGAGAAACATGTGCATATATCTAATGGTAGGAACAATTTTTCTTTGATGGTTTTCAGAAATTATCAGTTATTTTGGTTCTTGTTTAAACAGATGAAATGCATTATTTAAAGTTGATCTTGAATTTCTA
>CM057156.1:20428702-20475129 GCA_029962745.1 Echinometra lucunter
CTTGTTACATCATGAATCTCTTTATATTTATTGATGCTTTTTTTTTTTTTTTACCAAGTTTCCACTGTATTTATTAAGTCAAGCTCCCCCCCCCCCCCCTACAAAAAAGGCACCTTGCCTGCCCTTTTATGGATGAACAGTTACCATTATGGAATAATGATAATTTCAATTTATATGAAGTCTGTTACTTTTGTGATTTCTCTGAATATGTTACAGAAATATATCGGAGTCAGGATTATGGAACATGAAGAAAATGAAGGAAAAGTTGTGTTAGTAATTAATATAATACATGTATGTAATATTATTTTTCCTCAGATCACAGTCATCAGGTTTCTATGCCATTGCCTCCCAAACTAAGCTGCTACTGGACATTCCAGAAAAAGTAAGCCCTGGTGCTCAATTAGTGCCTGAATGGTACATGGCTTATGGCAAGGTTGGACATGGTTGGACATGCCCCCCTCCCGCTCCCCAGTGTAAATCTTTCACTGTGCCAATTACATTCTCAACTATAAAATCTTATTGATTGTTAACATTTATGTACTTTCATTTCATTGTTCAGGCCCTTGATGAATTTATTATGCCTCAATATCACCATTTATATCTATATAAATATCATTCATAACTCTGTGACTGAATTAAAGCCATTTATAGATATTTAAAGAAGTGGTCATCCACGCATATTATATTGAAATTGAAATCATCCATAGATCGTCAATTTAATGGAATTTGATCATTTTTTAAAGAAGCTTTTATCTTCTGTTCATTACTGGTCCATTTGAAATGCAAACTTTTATGAGATTTCAGACAGTTGAACTCCTACTCACACCACAGAATAAAACCAAGGGAATAAGGTTTACAACAAAAATTTATATCATTTTTTTCTCCTCTACTTCTTGCAGATATGGAGTGACATAGAGAGTGGTGAACATTTACATGCCACTCAGCTCTACTTGCTTGCATGCCACATGGTGAGCAGCCTACAGCTAGACACTACAACACACCAGTCTACGCAGCTACTCAAATGGTTCCCTGTACTGTCTAGGCAGTGGGCAGCTATATGCCATTTTAAACCAAGTATCCTACAGGTAAAACTTATCTCATCTAGAATTTTGTGAATAATAAATGTCTTCTTCAAATTGGCAACAGTGATACTTACATACATGTATCTTCTCCTTTAATGCTAGTATAATCGGTATTGGTATCTGTTACGGAATGCTGAAAAAAAGTTGCTAATTTGTATGCGGAAATAGTTATCTAGCGTTTGATCATTACATGTGTCGATTTAAAGATCATTTGCTTTTGTCTGTAGTTTGGTATGTATATAAATATCAAGGAAAGTGATTTATGGTACTAAGTGGATTAAAACACAATTGTTTATCTTGTCTAAGATGATAGTGATGTTAATAATAAAAGAAGTGCCAAAAATAAAGAGTGTTTATGCCAATATCTTGTTAGCTCTTCACTGTTCTTCTAACTCCAATACTGGCTTCCATTTATTGCTTCATACTTTATGACTACTCCTTAGAAAATATGCCATTTATCCATGTAAAGTATTACTGGTATGTCATCTTCACCAGGTTATGCTCTTGAAGACATTTTAGAAGAAAAAGAATTGATTTAGACTTTACATTTTCATTTGCAGAGCTGCAGAAATGTCCTGAAGAATGCCACTGCTTCAGACATGGTAATTTGCACTAACTTAGAATGCATTTAAGCATTTAAGAATTTATGATCCATCTTTCAATGCTGTTTACAATTGTTCACATTGAATTATGGCTTTGTTGAATCTCATAGGTGATTTGAGAAGACCAAAAGCAATTCTCGCATTTCATAAGGCATGCACCACCAACTTCTGTACCATGAGAGGTCTTTTTCCCACTTGCAGGTCAACAACTATTTCCAAGATAGCAGATGCCACAAGTGAGAGTTGACCAATTGAAGAAATATTTAACTGACCAAGGGATCCCAAGTGCAGGGAAGAAGGATAAGTTTGTAGAACTAGCAGTGAGAGCCCAGGGAAAATATGAAGTGTTAGAAATCTGTAATGACTTAAAATAGGAGCGGGAAAAAATGACTAGTGCAAGGTGTTGATGGTACTTTTGTCGACCCATCTCCTAGTATTAATGCGCTAGAGTGACTGTCGCAGCTGAACCGAATATGGGCGCAAGGATTGCGAAATGCGAGAAGTGTATGCATCAAGATTTTCATGAATAGTGGGCTCAACAGATAATCCACAGTAACTTAACTGAAAAGGCCTTTGTTCCTTTTTTTTTCCAAATCAAGATAATTGCCAAAGCCCTGTGTTCCATCATGCTTCTGGAAGATACTTCTCCAAGACAAGTCTTTACAGAGTTTCTCCTGGCAAGAAAGGTAGGTCTCTTGATTGCCTAGCTATTATACTGAAAAGTCATGTATAAGCCAGTTCACAGATAAAATCTGAGCATGAACAGATAAAGGTCATTTGGGACAAAAATCTAAAAGCCACTGACACGAATACTTGATATGTGCTGATAATTGTGCACCCATGGTGCATTCCATGATACCCAGGTATTCTTTTTAAAAGTGGAAATAAAAGCTACTCATGAGGCACCTCTGTCACTTTTTGGAGTCACTGTTAAAACAACAGGGACCTCTCCATGTTTAAAATATCTGTGGATATTTGAGGTCATTTGGGACGTGAGCTAATTGTGAACTGGTTTATTCTTAAGAGGAAAAAAAACATGAACAGAATTAAAGTTGAAAAATGTTTATGAAAAAAAAACAGTCAAATTTACCTGTTCAGCTATGATTCGCAAAGAATCATTATCTCATGCTTCCAGCACCAATGTGTATAATGAATTTAGTGTGGTATGGAATTAATAATTGGTTGTTCTTACATGTATATTTTCCTGGCTGATATTTGTCCACAGAATGCAGTTCATCAAGCCTTCAGTTCTTCACAGTTTGGTATGTCAACAGTGTTTTTTTTCTTCCACATAAACAAAACTGTCACATTCTTTCTTTTAAGCTTATTTAAAATTTTTTTGGAATGTTCCATAAAAGTTGGGTATTGTCCTGTGATAAAGTCAGACTATGGTACAGAGATACTTGTATATGACAAAATGTTCTCTGTAATAAGGTTAATTTCTTACAGTAAAAAAATCGATTTCATCATTGTTATTTTGGAAGAATTGTCATAAATATTTTTGTGTGCGATTGATTGTCATCAGGGTTAGTGTTAATAAGGTTATGGGCAATTCCACGTGGGAAGCAAAATTATCTTAATATTTATAGAAAAAACAATCATTTTGATAGTCCTGAATAGCCAAAATCCTCGAATTAAATGAAGCTTTAACAAAAAAAAAGAATTCCACCATCTTAGTCAGTATTAGTATAATGCATGTTTAATTTTACATGACATTTTTGTTATTTGAAATTGACACCATTTTCTGGTAATTCTGTTGCGGAGGCACATATAACACAATATCATGAATGTAAGTAGAAGACTGCTGGAATATAAGAGTTCAGGTGAAAGAATAGGCATATTCACAGAGTATTAAATGGTGAGAAGGGGGCAGAGTGCAAAATAAGCACATAAACTCTAAAAATGTGAGCAAAAAAATCTCTGATTTGTAATTCTGTTACTGTGGAATTGCCCTTTTATCCCAATTACGTTCGTTAACAGATACCAGTGTGAAGAAGCAGGTGTGTGGTGTGACTAATCTGATCAACCTCACCCTCAGACAGATCCATGCAATCTTCTACCATCAAGAAGGAGATGGGAATGATGGTAAGTGGGTAAAAATAGACTAGGTCCAAGAAAGGTGCCTTGAGGTTAGGTCTGGGGTACTATAGTTTAAAAGCTTCATCTACTCAGGAGTGAGATTACTGCTGTGAAAGTATAGATCATAATTAGATAATTCAGAGAGAGTGAGGATCATTTAACTTACATTTGTGTACTTATGGACATTACTGTCCATTTAACTAGGCAAAACATAGAATAAGGTTTCTATAGCCATCATGAATTGAAAAATGTTTTTAGGATTCCATTTTCACACAAAAAAATAGAATAAAGCACATGACACCTTGAACTATGGACAGTCTATGTGATTAAGGATTTTTAAATGCATATTGTTTTCTTTAGCATTGTTTAGTTTTCAAATTTGTTTTCTTCATATTATTATTTTGCATTTTGTTTATGCAATAGAAGATGCATGAACACTTCTCTTTTTGTCTGGTTCTCATTACTTTTAAAAATCAATAAGTTAACTGCAATAAATCTTTGAGTAATTCATTATGTTTCTTTTCACTGCCTTCTTAGATGAGGAGGGAAATTTGCTTCAAAAAGTCTTGACAGAAACCACTTCATCATCAGGTAATTGTGAAGACTCTTTCTTCCAACATTGAGGTCTACATGATTTTTTTCAGTTGTAACTTTGATTATGATTATTCTTATTTAATGAAAGATGTTTACCGGCAAGTTTTATTTTCAAATCTGTCAGATGAACTTCAATAAATTGATGAAACTGATCTACAACACATGGTATGTTATGACCAAAGTACTGTACATATTGAAAGCCTAGGTTTGTGTAAATAAACATGCTTATTTTTTCTACTGTCACCCATGCTTGGTGTGATAAACGATGTATTTTGTAAATTTAAGAAGCTTGCACTAGTCATGTTCTTTTTTTTTTTTCTTTTTTTTGCATTGGATCCAGTTGATTGAATTGAGATTTAGAATACATTAGTATATTCTTTATCTTTCAATTTGCAATAAAGGTTCTCTCTATCCATTGCAGGTGATTAGAAATCCCAAGTTTTTATCCTCCTTTACTCCGCAACTACTTTCCCTCATTCATTTTCTTTGTCACTATGTTCACGGTACCCCTCACCCACTTGTTATTCATATTTTAACTTTATTCAGATGGCAAGACTGTTTTGGCAGAGGAGTTAGCAGTGGGGACATTCAGTAAGCATCTGCCTTCAAACATCACAGGTAAGATGAGAACTGTTCACTCATTTTAAACACATCTGCTCTTTCACTGTAGGCTGTAACATCCTCTGTTTGTTACGAGTGCAACTCATTGTGGATCAAAGCCAGGCAAGAATTGTGAAAATGTGAGTTTGCGTGGCATCTTGATTTCCACTAATCGTATACTCCTCGTGCATGAATCTGTTAACAGCATCATATACATGTTGACCTGTTCAATTCCAATGTTTCTTATTCAGCTAGGCCAAATGTGTGAATATTATTCATGCAGGCAATGTAGTGTGTGAATATCATTCATGAAGGCAACAGGCAAAAAATGCCAGTTAGACTACAAAAGAATTTAACAGAACTGACGGTATGATATTTTGTGTTCTCTTGTTATGCTGTAAGCTTTTAAGATGTTAAACTCTTTTAAAGTTATATGTGATTTTCATCACTTAACCGAACCCCTGTTCATCTGCATATTTTTTTCAAAACAGATTTTCACCCGAAGTTGCGTTCCTCCACTGACCCCATCGCTGCTTCCTACCTTCAGGAGTGTGTGTCTCAGTGGGTGGAGACATGTATCACTGATGTACATGATGGGATCAGCAAACTTTTGAACTTTGTGACCTCTATCCGAGGGTTGACTAGTATCAGGGATGCCGTCTGGGATCTTCTGCTAGAGGTTGGTTACTGAAACCCATAGCACATTACGTTACCCAACTGCTATCCAAATTTCAAATACATTGCTGTTGCATTAGTTTTGGGAATTGAAACAAATATTCTCTTCCACATTTATGTTCTGAATATGATAATGGACACTAACAGTCAAATTTTAATGCATTGCAATCCCTGTGATCAGAATAAAGGCTAAGGAGCTTCAAAGCATAGACAGTCTCTCGACTGCTCTGACGTCACTACGGTTCGCCACAGAATGGGTCTTTCCTCGCGCAGTAAGACTTGCAATACTCCAAAATAGCAGTTTTTATATGTACGGGACTATTCAGTACCAAAAGTATTCCTTCTTTTGAGGTTAATGCGAAATCCAGGTAGAATGGCTGCTTTCATTGATATGGCACAAAGTAAGACTTTATTCACTGAATTCCATTTCAGTGGTTTTTGTTGTAGTAGAAGTCATGATCATCTTGCAAGTTCCACAGTAGAAGGGGGAAATTATTTGTTAGGAATAATTTTCCTTTTTTATGCCTCCGCCCACCGTAGGTGGTTGCCGGAGGCATTATGTTTTCGGGTCGTCCGTCCGTCCGTCCGTCCGTCCCGTTTTCATTCTCGCGATAACTTAAGAACCGTTTGACGGATCAACTTCAAACTTGGCTCGTGCATGCATATGGGAGGGACAATGATCTGATTAGATTTTGGAGTCTCAATGTCCAAGGTCAAGGTCATAGAGGTAATAATACACATAAAAATGGCTCGTTCTCGCGATAACTAAAGAACCATTTGACAGATTGGCTTCAAACTTGGCTCATGTATGCACATGGAAGGGGCAATGATCTGATTAGATTTTGGGGTCACAAGGTCAAAGGTCAAAGGTCATAGAGGTCATTATGTACATAGAAATGGTTCGTTTTCACCATAACTCAACAACCATTTGACCGATCAACCTCAAACTTAGCACTTGTATCCATATGGGAGAGACAATGATCTTATTAGATTTTGGGGTCTCAAGGTCAAAGGTCAAGGTCATAGAGGTAATAATACACATAAAAATGGTTCGTTCTCACGATAACTTAAGAACCATTTGACAGATTGGCTTCAAACTTGGCTCATGTATGCACATGGAAGGGACAATGATCTGATTAGATTTGGGGGTCACAAGGTCAAAGGTCAAAGCTCTTAGAGGTCATTATGTACATAGAAATGGTTTGTTTTCACAATAACTCAACAACCATTTGACCGATCAACCTCAAACTTAGCACATGTATGCATATGGGAGAGACAGTGATCTGATTAGATTTGAGGGTCACAAGGTCAAAGGTCAAGGTCAAAGATGTCATTGTATAAATGAAAATAAATCAACATGAAGTGCCATTTATTTCTGATTTGGTAATGGCGGAGGCATAAAGTTCGACCACGCGTGGTCGAAGATTCATCTAGTTTAAAATTGAAAGCACTTGCTTACCACCAACAGCATTGGTTATATGTGTTAGCTGTATATTTTATCTTTATCCTGACATTTTTTTTTCTGCAGGATGATGATGTCCCTGCGCTGAAGAATATCACCAAGAGAGTCCTGGGAAGGAGTCTGTGTCTGTGGGGAGAGTTTGTCAGACCCCTCTTTCTCACAAGAATGCAGGTAAAGTCATTGGTCTCTTAATGTTTAAACATTATATAAGTACTTGAAGAAAGTGGTCTGTACACATGGGCAGAAGTAAAGGAGTGGATTGGCCGTTCAAAAAAAAAAAAAAACACAGGCAAGATATTTTTTTTTAAAAATATATATATATAAAAAATCATCATTCATATCATTCTTAGAGGTAAGGGCCAGAAATGCTACCTCCACCCATTAAATGTGTACAAGACCTTTTTTTGTTGCTTGTCAGATAATTGTTCACTTGTTCCCATCTGGATATTGCCTGCAGGACTTCCTAAATGACACTCCTGGGAAACATTACTTGTGGGAAAAATTATGCCCCCCCCCCTAAGAAAAAACAAGTTTCCATGTGGAACCAAGAACCAAGAACAAATGAATATTAAAGTTTTGCACCTTTTTATGAGTCTTAGATGTGATTCCACATCAAATCTCTTTTCTTTTTCCTAGGCCATTCTGCAAGATGCCCTTGACCAGACACTGACCAACAGCCACCAGCTGGTCATCCAGGCATCACACGACATGGAGAACTCCCCGGCTGACCTGGACGTGGCTTCCCACACCTGGAAGGAGATGTCTTCTGACCTGCCCAGCCCCATGGCCTGGAGGGGCGGGGCTGGCAGCAGGGATGTGCTGGATGCCGGCAGTCTGTTCATGAAGGCTAGGGCATTTACTCCCAAGACACAGAGGTAGGTCTTTAAGAGAATAGTCATTCCATAAACTGCATTGACATTAGCAGTAGATTAAGCTGATTGAATGTATTCTGTCACAAAAAAAACAAAATAAGGAAAAGCAATCAGTGAAATATATTTAAAAGATACATGTATGAATTTTGATGTCATTTTGGCAAGGATTGTCTTTCTTTTACATGTACATCTTTGTGGTAAATGCACTTTGAATTTTTAAAGGAATTTCAAAATGGACAGAATTTCTTTTTTAAAATTGTTTTGAATAATTCAATTTGCTGGAAATCTTCTTACAGGATCTTTCATGTATATATGAAAGATGAATTTCAATAAATTTTTAATACTGCAATCATGCTTGAAAGATCTTTCATATATGAAAGATCCTGTAGGAAGATTTCCAGCAAATTTTTTAGAATAGTAAAAGCATGATTGCACTATTAGAAAATTTATTGAAGTTTTCAGTGATGCATGTCAAATACTATTATGCAGAGAGATCTATATGTGCGTGAAGAATGTGTTTGATTACGTAGTCTTGTAACACTTCATTAGTTTTTATTATGAAGTCTACCAAAGAGCTTAACTTGTTGATATTGTAAACATATTTTGACCAAAATTTCTCTCTTTCTTTGGAAATGAAGGTAAATCTTTATCATTATTTACTAAATGTTCTAACCTAGATGTTCTACAGATAGGATATAAATGCAAAGTTTAAATGTTTTCTTCTCCTTGTTCTTTTTATGCCTCCGCCCACCGTAGGTGGTTGCCGGAGGCATTATGTTTTCGGGTCTTCCGTCCGTCCGTCCGTCCGTCCGTCCGTCCCGTTTTCGTTCTCGCGATAACTTAAGAACCGTTTGACAGATCAACTTCAAACTTGGCTTGTGTATCCATATGGGAGGGACAATGCTTTGATTAGATTTTGGAGTCTCAAAGTCAAAGGTCAAGGTCATAGAGGTAATAAAACACATAAAAATGGCTCGTTCTCGCGATAACTTAAGAACCATCTGACAGATCCACCTCAAACTTGGCACAGGTATGCATATTGGAGGGACAATGATCTGATTAGATTTTGGGGTCACAAGGTCAAAGGTCAAGGTCATAGAGGTAATAAAACATATAAAAATGGCTCGTTCTCGCGATAACTTAAGAACCATTTGACCTATCAACCTCAGACTTGGCACAGGTATGCATATGGGAGGGACAATGATCTGATTAGATTTTGGGGTCACAAGGTCAAAGGTCAAGGTCATAGAGGTAATAAAACATAAAAATGGCTCGTTCTCGTGATAACTTAAGAACCATTTGACCTATCAACCTCAGACTTGGCACAGGTATGCATATGGGGGGGACAATGATCTGATTAGATTTTGGGGTCACAAGGTCAAAGTTCAAGGTCATAGAGTTAATAAAACACATAAAAATGGCTCGTTCTCGCGATAACTTAAGAACCATTTGACCTATCAACTTCAAACTTGGCACAGGTATGCATATGGGAGGGACAATGATCTGATTAGATTTTGGGGTCTCAAGGTCAAAGGTCAAAGGTCATAGAGGTCATTATCTACATAGAAATGGTTCGTTCTTGTGATAACTCAGTAACCATTTGACGGTTCAACAAACTTGGCTCATGTATGCATATGGAAAGGGCAATGCTCTCATTAGATTTGGGGGTCGCAAGGTCAAAGTTCAAGGTCAAAGATGTCATTGTATAAATGAAAATAAATCAACATAAAGTGCCATTTATTTCTGATTTGGTAATGGCGGAGGCATAAAGTTCGACCACGCGTGGTCGAAGATTCATCTAGTTTTTTTTCTGTCTCAGTATTTGTTCATTCATCGACGTGAGACTCAAGAGTCTCCTGGAGGACCTCTCAAGCTACACAGACAGACAGACAGACAAACAACCCACTGACAAAGTGAAGACCGCTTCCAAGCCAAGTCATGAACCATTCGATAGATTCGCAGACACTGTCAACCTTCATAGTTTCTTACAGATCGCTTGCACTAAGTGTGTCAGTAGGTGAGGATCTTGAGTAATCATATAAAGACGAATTGCAAATTCATTTTGATAATGGGAGAAAATTATATGAAACAGTTCATTAAAATTTAAGAACAATTTAAGAAGTGATAGATAAACAGAATTGTGAAATAATACAAATTTACTTGGAAATTCCTGTGCATTGGTGAGAGAAGAGAAAGCAACTGATGAGACGACAATGTGACATGACACCTATGGCCCAAATTCACAAACCATGGTTTTAGATTTAAACTACAGTCTAAAACTCCAAAAGAGTAAAACATGTCCTCTTGTCCAATTGGCAGGCAGTAATACACTTTTATATGCTCACTTACGCTTATCTACGCTTATTTACTCTTATTTAGACTTATGCCGTTGACATACGTGTAGACTGTGGTTTAAACCATGGATCAAAATAAACCTTTGCAGATTTTGGCCACTGTGTCCAATATCTCAGTTTACTATCATGGTATTCAGAATCAGAAGTGGATGGAACGTTATATAAGAATTATCATATCTTTGCACTGTATACTTTTTGAATGTTGGGACAGTGTGGCATATAATTTTTTTTAGCTTTGATAAAAGCAAAGGTAACATATCAACTAATTGCTTGTTTGTTCTTTTTTGTTTCTTCTTCTTCTTCTCCTTCTTCTCTTTCTGACATACATTCTTTTTCTCTCTCCAGACTGGCTGACCATATAAAGGAAGAGCTGTCTGATTGTAAACTAAAGCTGAACACTGCCCAAGAAGAAAAGCTTCAGGATCAGTCATCTGTGATCATTAACAGGTACAGTTAAATCCCTTACAACACCACATATTATACTCTAGAAATGAAAATTTTAATTGGAAAAGCTACTATTTATCACTCTCCTTTTAATACCCATTGAGCAGTTCATCAAGATTAATGGCGATTTAGTGTAAAATTGTTTCAGTTTTTTTAGAACGAGGTAAATTTTCTTGATGATTTGTTTGAAATCTCCTGTTAGTAGAAATCTGTATTTGTGTGATTTTGTTGAATTTTTTTCTTCTTTTTTTTCCCCCTTAGACAAATTAAGAAATGAAATTTTGAATCCTTGCAACATCCATCCTTGGATGATAGGAGGATATATTCTTTTTACTGCAAAAGGCAATATAAATCACGTATTTCCCAATTCTTCACTTGGTTACTTCGATAAAATTAACATATTTTCACATTCTGTATCTGACATAGGGTGGTGTTTCTGGGGCGTCTTTGCTCAGCTTTGACAGAATTATCACCTCATCTTCAGCAGGCTGTTCTTATCACAGAAAAGAAGGAAAACAAAGGGGACCCACTGAGGTGAGATTATCGTGCATTTTAACCCATAGAAGTACAGAGCTTTCTTAAGGTCAAAATTAATCATCTTCAATCCTCAAACTGGCAACAACAATTTTTTTTTTTTCCATTCTTACATAGTTTGAAAAAAATAAATATGGATATAACATGAACCAAAATGAATTATAATTGTAAAATTGAAAAAAAAAAAAAAATTGCCAATTTGAACATGGAAAGAGTGATTATATAATATTCACTGCGTTGCCAATTTAGAGAGTTTAATGATTACAATAAAATTGCTCTAATTCGAGAATGCCACACTCTACTTTATTGAAAATGGACTCAAATTTTTCAGTGAATTTTTCTCTTTCTGCTCATGTATAATGTGTAATGCCCAGTATTCTGGACCAGCAGATACTGCAAAAGCATCTCCTAAAGGAGACACTGTACCTCTATGAGTTAATTCACTTGGCATCTCTTCACCCAGATGTAGCAAAATGGAGATGTGTATGAAGAAAGGAAGCTTTCATGTACACTGTAGTCACTTAATCATTAACATGTGTAATGGTTGCTAGTATAATGCCAACTGGAATTATTTACCAATGAAGCATTTTATTGATTGCCCTCTCAAAGTTAAAAATAAAGATGGCAGTGTTATCTTACAATAAGAGGCAGGCTTGCCTTTTGTTTCATGGCAATTTCCAACTTGCATATTTTCTTTTGAACTGGAATGCTAGGAACAGAAGCACATGAAGTGAAAATGTACATATCTGATCAAAGAAATTCACAATAATTAGTTCAACCTTTTTTTTTAAAATATTATACCTAATGTGATATTAATATGCTGAGGTTAATAATGCCCTGTGCATATATCTTTATTTCATATTTCACCAAATTATATCCAATTCCTTTGCTCTGAAAATTTTTGGTTTCAGACTGAGGTCAAAGGTCACAGGGAAGAGAGATAGCAAGACATCCACAGTAAGTAGCATTTTGTTGCCTTAATAGGGAAACCAGAACTTTACGTTCTGAGTAATATCTTTGTTTACTCTACACTCACCTGTGACAAGAAAAAGAATTACTTTGTTCCATCATGAAATTTAGGATAGGGACATATTGTGTCATACTGTTACATTTTGTGCAGGGGCAGCAGGGCAAAGGGGCGGCGATACAGGGGAGGGGGTGAGAGGGGGCAGCTGCCCCCTTTGATTTTTCAAGTGATTAAAAAAAAGAAGAAGAAGAAGAAAGAGTAGTATATGGGGAAGAGAGTACAAAATACAGAACAAATTAATAACTGAAAGGAGAAAACAGATAAGTAAGTATTTGGTTTTATTTATCATGAACTCAGCATTGCCTTTAATCTTGAAAGTATTGAGGCAAGTGAAATTGAAAGTCTCTGACCAGATGATATAAAATCGTGTATCTATACCAGTCACTGACTAGCTTGGAGAGCACAAGAAGAAGTTCCTGGTATGTTACATTCTGTATTGTGTATTCTCTCAACAGACATCAGATGATGAATGGAGCAAACTTAAAACCAGATTCCATGAACAATGCCAAGAGTCATACAGGTAATGAGATGGGTTAACAATAATAATTGAATTTACTTACATTTCTGCATAAAGTTATATAATAATTCTAAACATGTCTCTTTTGTATCTTAATGTTGCGTTTTCTTTTGATATTTTTCAAGCATGCTATATTCCTTTATTTTCTATCCTTGTTCGTACCTTTGATTATAGAATTCACACCTGATATTTTTTTCTAAGGTTCCTCATGCTTTGATTGATCAAATGAGCATGCTGCATCCTCCCAAGTCTTGTTTCTTCATCTTTTTTTTTTTTTCTGACTCATAGATGTGTATTGGTAAATACATGTATGAATGAATGCATTGGCTAGAATATAATCCACCACTTCTCAATTATGGTGTTCTGACATTTTGAAGGTAGCATTTTTCTCAAATAAATATTGACAGAATTTTCAAATATTAAAACTATGTCTGTTGATTGATATCATTTTTTTTCCTTTGCTCAACAGAATTTGGAGCCAATTCACTAGTTCAGAACTCTTAGAAGAATTCAACCATAATCTCAGAGACACATCTCCTTCAGCTATGCTAAAAAATGCTACCGTAAGTCATGTTGATAATGGTATATGTCAGTTGCCTATATTTTTCGCAATCTCCCAATTGACTCAGAAGTAGACCCTGTATGCAAGGAATGAAAACATATACTTTGAGTGAATTTATTTTAGAATTTGACAGCCCATACATTTAGTTGCCCAAGTAAGATTTTGAAAACTTTCTTTTTGCCTGTTTGAAATCACATATTCCAGAAGTTTTAATTGTGGTATTTGATGTTAAGAGCAATGTGATTCAAACTAAAAATCTTTAGTGTTTAGAGTGCCATGAATCAAACTACTGATTGGAATTCTTGCCTAAAATCCCTAAGATACCCTTAGGTATCTTGTGTTATGATTTAAAAGCATAGGTGGCAGTAGTGAAAAAGCAATTAATATTTCTTCCTTATTTAGTTGGAACTTTAATAAAGTAGAAGAAGACTGAGAAAACTAAGGAAATATTATTACCTTTAGCATCTAGCTTATTTGTAAGATTTAAGCTTTATGGTATCTTATGGTGGCATAATATACAGATATTACCTGCCTAGAGGTTTAATATAACATTTCATTTCCCCGACGGAGTTATATTTTACCCAAGGGATTATATTTTCCCCGAAGCGTGCGGTGCTGAGGGAAAATATTGTCTCGAGGGAAAAATATAGCTTCGGAGGGGAGATGAAATGTTATTTGTTACAGAGATAGACCAGGCAATATCTGTTATATTATTATAGTCTATATAGATTCGCCATCAGAGTATTGCACTGACTGCATTAACTCGCACTGTTTGCTGCAGCTCCACTGTAAAATAACATGCCTACGTAATAATAAAAAATTACAGCTAGCGCGCGCAGCATGCAAACAACGCATCACCTTGGTCAATATAACGCTGTTATATTGACCGAGGTGATGTCAAAACCAAAATATAACAATTGCGATCCTTGCAGCTCTAGTCACGTGATGGTATTTTGACCAATCACTGATTCGAATCTACATACCCTATGTAATATAATTTTATATCTTCCTTTCTTATTCTTATTTGCAGGCATGGGATTCCATTGACATAGAGGAAGAGACAGAAGAGGGGAAGAAAGTTTCTTCTAAGATTCGTCTTCCAGTTCAGGTAAGCTTCAACTCAGCCATTCAAAATTCTCCCTGTTGCATGCTGCGGATATGAACCGATATCAGGTCCCGATGCGGACATTAGGGACAATGGCTTCGGGGCATAGACTTCCAGTCTAAATAGTGCACTTTCACATTGCCTCGCTAATTTGTCGTACTTGATTGTCGAGCTGGAATCAAATCTTCACCAAATATAAATAAGTCTTCATCAGAGTTCAAACTTGAATCTTCCTCATGACCAACTTTGAAGAATGCCCATGCAGCAATTGAAAGACTTTCCTCGTGAAAGAGGTGTGTTTTTGCTGGGCCGATCACATCTCCTAGTACATTTTGAATACACTCAAACTTGACCGGAAGTTTGGTTCCCAACAAATCAGCTGCTTTACATGCCCCAAAATTGGAGCTGTTGAACCAAAGATCATGGGTGGATGACTAAAGCCTGCATGGTGTGTTAATGTGCTCCTCCCCTGTTTCATAGACGCAGGCTGGGTTCAGATGGAACACTCCGTCCCTCGGTTGGGATGTTAAATGGAGGCCTCATGTAGAGGAGAGTCACCACCTGTGCACATTAAGAGTCCACTGCACCATACCATTCAAAAAAGAGTAGGTTGAAACCCTGGTTTAGTGGTAAACCTGCACATCCCAGTTAGTCATATCGAGAGGAGAGACCTGACGGTCACAGTTATTAAGTTCACCTTTTCCCTCCCAGGCACAGGTGATGCCAAATACATAATAACAACAATCTGACTCACTGTAGAATCTCTCTCCTTTCCCCATTTCCTATCCCCTATTTTCATTCCACAGTCTTCCTGGTATGTGCAATCATTGCTCTACGGCTTATGTGAGGAAATCAACAGGATAGGAGGGCATGCTCTTGCAAGGTAACACAAGACTCTTAACCCATTGCGTAATGGAACCGAGTGGCCCCTGTACAAACCTATGGGGATTGTAAGAATTCAGTAGTCAACGGGTTAACCATTTCCATCAGGCCCCTAAAGCTTCGCCATTTTGTCCAGATCAATTAGAAGGCCGACCTAAGCATCATCAATATTCATGATCAAAAATGAATAATTCATTTTGTAAGATGATTCCAAGGAGTAGCGTGCGTTTGTGCATGTTTTAAAACATCACGCCCATCAGCTAAAAACATGCGTAATAAATGCACAATAAGTGCCCAACAAATGCGCATTAAATCAAAGTGTCACAATAAAATTGATACGCGCAATAGATATGAATAATGCAACAATAACGGGTGCTTAGGTCGGCTTTCAAATGATCCGAAAGAGGCGGGGCCTAATGCCATTCGCGTAATGATATCCGCGCGTGCTGCTTTTCGTCTAGTAAATTTATTATATGTCTATGGTTTCCATAGACTCTAGCCACAGTTATCTTGAGCTTAGTATTCAACAGGGTAAACAAGTTTTACTCTAATGGCATTGTGAAAGATTCCATGCTCATGGAAATTCAGACAAGTGTTTGTAATTGTCCTATATCTTGTTGAAGCTATTTGCATTGTTACACGTTACTTTGTATACAGTATTGAAAGAAAGAATTTATTAAACCTTGAAGTATTTTGTCTTTTGTATTTCAAAAGAGGCTTTTGTTAAAATTTATGAGGACATACGTGTGTTGAAGTTCCATACATTTCATTCCCTTACTGCTCCCATATGACAAAGGCCAGGCTCTATAGAATCAGTTTTGTAGTTATTGAGAAGATTATCATGAATATTTTAATGTTTTGTTGTTGTTGTCGTTCATCTATTAGGCCATGTATGTTCACATTTTAAAGTTTTTCTGAAGATTGAAAAATTCTGTCTCTAAAGCTTATCACAAAATAATTTTTTTTTTCCTTTAAAACTGTTAGGATGGAGTTGTGCCCTTCTGCTCCATTTCTAAATTGCCATAGTCATGAAACACCCCTATGGATTCATCTTTGATTTGGCTCCTTGATCTACAGTAGATGTTGAAAGCTTGACTTTTAAATCTGAATGACCCCTTTTCTGATAGCCAGGTTTAACTTTTAACTTTAGATTAGGGTTTAGATGAACTGCTATCAGAATACGGGCCAATATGATCTTCTTTCTTTTTTTCTAATCCAGGGTTGTAATATCCCAGCTTGTTAATACAACCAGCACTGGGCTTCTGAAGGCTTACCAATCTGTTATTAAAGAAAGGTCAAAGGTTAGAAGTGAAGGTCCTTCTAAGCTGACCCAACCCCAGGCTCTTCAGCTTCTATTTGATGTGAGGTTCATTGGTAGTGTCATGTCTGGTAGAGGGGAAGATAAGAAGGTAAATAAATTTACATTGCCATAAGGCGTCTTATCTTTATGTCGTTGTGCGAAAGAACGCGTCCGGAACACAAAATGGAAAATTATTGAAAATCAAATTTTTCAAACAATGATTGAAAATTTTACGGGTAGCATGTAGACCTTGTAAATTGATATACGATCTTCCGTGGCTTGATCTTTGCTAAAATTCTATTCCAATATGTCAAAATAGACATTTTAATATTTGCATTTTTGTATTTTACGTTCTGGACGCGTTCTTTCGCACAACGACATAAAGATTAAATGAATTATCTTTCATCCATTCGATGATCATTTACAGGAAACTTCAGAATAAAATGAAACATTGGCAGGGTTTTACTCCACATATGAAATTCACATATGAAATTCATATAATGTTATTATTTATGTGCAAGTCTTCATGAGTTTACTAACTTGTATTATCAATAAATGACAGGAATTAAAGTGAAATTGAAACCATCATTTCATTGCTGAACTGAAACGAAAATATTCAGTGGAAACAAACTTCTCTATAATTGTACCTCTACCTGATCTGGAACTGGATGACACCTGTAGTAAACTTTTGGGAACGAGAGAATTCAGTAGTCAACAGGTTAAGAGTCCATATTTACAAAAAGCAGGAAAACATGTACATCATTGTGTGGAATATTTGCCCAAAGCACAAAGAGAATTAGAATTAAGTTTATTCATGTGCTGTGATCCAAACTTGGCAGGGGCAGTCATCTGCGAATATGTGATAAAGTGGGGCTTATTACTCATTGTTGCTTTTCTCGTTTTTTTTCCAGGACAATGCTCATTTCAGTGACCAGCTACAAGGTTTGATAGACACCTTAGAAGGGTTCATTGACCCCTTTGACCTGGATGTATTTACCCCTCACATGACCTCTAACCTGAACAGACATGTCCATAGATGTTCAGTAAGTATTGCTCTCTCTCTATCTCTCTCTCTCTCCTTTTCTCTCTCTTTCTCTCTCCCTCTCTATTATTCTGATTGTACTTGTAAAAACTTTTGTTTCTTGAATAGGTTTTCTGAATTGCATAATGTGTTTTTGTCAAAATCATGACATTATCAAAATGTGTTCTTTTTTCCATGCATCAATTGACTGATCTCATGGGGAAAGTCACATTTGTATTTGATAATACAAATGTGAAAATGAATTAATCATAATGTAGCTTTGTAAATATTCAAAAGATTGAAATACATATCCATGCAAATGACAGTAGCCTTTACCTGAAAAGTATGAGAGAAATCCATGAATAAGAAGACGAAGACTCAATGTATACTTTGATTTGCAAGCCAAAGATATAGAAGTAGAAGCTCAACATTCATCTTTTTCATATCTCCCCGATCCACAGCTTCTGCTAGGTTTCTTGACCAGTCCTGACCGTCACATGTTCTCTGGTCATCGGTCATCCAGCGCTGGCTATCAGGAGCAGCATAACGTCCTGCCGCTGACCACCAAGCAGGTCCGATTCAGCCTTCTTCCTCTCAGCACTACGACTACTCCAGGGAGCAAGCTTACACTCCAGCCTGCGACACACCGACAGAAACAACCACAGGTAAAAATCTCAGGATTTAGCTGATGATTTAGAAACTCTTAGGGTGTGTTTATCGGGGAACTACAGGGCTAATAAGCAGTCCAATTTCCTGACTAGCTTAGCCATTACCCTCGATAAACATGATGATGACTCGACTACCCGACAAGCATCGCGGCCTTGAGTTCCACGATATAGGGGGATTTGATTACCGATTGAGCAGATCGGCGACTTGAGTCACTGCGATAAACACACGCAACTTGAGTTGTGTGTGTAGCTGCTGTGAGGCAACAGGCTGGGGCCAGGTTTCGGGAACTCAAATCACAATGATAAACATGACGTCCAGAGAGACCGCCTATTGTGTTCACAACTCAAGTACCCATTTCTAATTTCTAGGAAACGAGTTCCCCTGTGAACACACCCTTAGTTGCATTAAAAGTTATTTAACTTTTCTTGAAATATATCTCTGAAAATCAGTCCAAATAGTTCTAGAAAGCAATATAGTTTAGCTGGTTACAGTAGAATTATTTTAATGCACAATTACTTCTGCAGTTTTCATGATATTTATGAGTTACATGTAAGTTATTCACGACTGCATTACAAATGACATTAGTTTTATGACTGAGAGTGAACAATGATTTCCTCCCTTACAATTTTTTTTTTTTACTTAATGGTCTCTTGACAGATGATAATGAACCATCCAAACATTTTCAAGACCATGTGCAAATGAACCTTCACTTTATTGTAGTGATGTGGTAGGAGTAGGAGCCATTATTCAATCACTTGCTTCATTAGTGAGTGATTATGTGCTGCAAAGTTCATGACTTTTGTAAAGATGTTGGAAGACTCTTTCACTTTTCCTGGTTAGGGAACAAAACGACATAAAGACACAGAAAGCTTTTGCTCATTTTTTCAGATACTTGACATTGGCTGATGTCCAATATAATTTCATCCCCATCTTCTGTTTGTAGAAATCATCCATGGAGACGTCCTCCCCCATGGAAGCGATCCTTCACAAGTCTCGCTCCTCTCCTGCATCTCTCTCGTCCCGTCTCAGCTCCAGTCTGAAGTCCGGTTGGCTCTCAAACCTTGGCGGACAATCTTAAGTCACCAACTACGTGTCACAGTCCACATACAGTGGACTTCATAGAATTCTTAATTAAGTAAGGCCTATATGAATCTGACATATTGCAGAAAGAGAAGAACAAGAAAAAAAGGGTCCTTGAATATCGTCCTGTTTGGGATATCTCAGACAATAGCCTCATGGAAATTTAGCCTATAGCTGTACAGTGTCTCCATTTAGTGACCTTTTTGCAGTATCTTACGATCCATAATGCTGGGAATTCCATGTTGCTCATGAGCAGAAATTTTAAAAAATTACTGAAACTTTTAAGACCATTTTCAAATTACACTATGTTGTGCTGTCATCGAACATCAGTGATTTAATTGTAACTAATCCTTAAGCTTTAAATCTGAATTTATTTATTTGTGAAAAATGTCTGTCTGAAGAAAATGCATCCTTTTTTTCTTTTTTTCTTTTTTTCTGGTCAACATATTTAGCATAGTTTCTGAGAAAAGAAACTGAAAGGCATAAAACATAATGGAATTTGTTTGTAAAGTTGTCTGTAATTGGCCATGTTTTGTTTTGTTTTGTCTATAATATATTTAATTTCATTGTCACTCTTTAATCATGTTGAGATTGGTTATTTTACATGCATGAAGGAATGAAGTTTTATTTGTTTTCAACAATAATGATACAATTATTATTGTTCTACTGTCTCTTTGTAACAGTGAATAGTAATCATGAGACATCTTTTTTAATATCATTCCAGAGAAAAGGTTCAAACCTTTGCCTAGGCGTTTAATACAGGAATATCAAGATAGACTACTCTGTGAAAATAGAATGGTAAAATTCAAAAGCTTATAAATATATCGAGTGTATTCCGACTTTGTTTTGAAATTTTAATGAGAAAATTTTGTTCAAATATTTCAGAAAGATGATAGTGAAAGTATATGTACCATTTTCCTTGATTTGAAAGGGAAATAAAGCAAATATGTGTATGACAACCTTCTTGTACTAAAAGTTCAGTGCATGTTCAGTTCATGTATTTGTCCTCAACATTGAAAATACTAATATTAATACACATAAGCAAAAATCAAAACATGATGGCATAGGAAAATACATTGTATTATTGTAGAGGGAGCCAACAAAAAGGAAAAAAATGGAGTGTCAATTGCATTGGCTCCCAACATATAATGGAAAATTAAAACTGTAGATTAATGCCTTAATAAATATTAAATTTCATCTTTAATTCCATGAGACAACAAGTGAGACAACAAGTGAGACAAACGAATCTAAATTACATATGTCACAAGGTGATTCCAAAAGAGAAATCTTGGTTGATAAATTTACAGTTATTTATTCAAGAAATTGCAGCATGAGAACTCTCAAAGTGGGAGGGGCTGGGCAAAAGAATGAAAATATGAAAATGGGTTCATTGTTCCAGTCCATGATTGCCTGATCTTTAGACTTTTTGAAACGATGTGACAAGCTGTCTGTTTTTTTAATGTAGTACAAAATGGATTCTAAAGATAATGGTATGATGGTGATGATGATGATGATGATGATGATGATGATGATGATGATGATGATGATGAAGATGATATGGTGATGATGATGATGATGATGATGATGATGATGATGATGATGATGATGATATGGTGATGATGATGATGATGATGATGATGATGATGATGATGCTACAATTGTGATGATGCTGCTGCTGATGATAATGGTGTGATGATGATGATGATGATGATAATGCTAATGATGATAATATTATATTATAATTTATAATGACAATAATAATGATGATATGATAATGATAACAGCAATGATGATTTTTTTCATGATGTCGATTATAATGATGATAAGTGATGTAAAAGGAAAGTGATGATTTCTTCCAATGTAAAAACTTTTATCCACTACAAAGTACTGGTTTATATAACTCTTGAAGAGTGAATTCCACTGTTCTGCTTGTGGAATTCTACCTGAAAATGATTCCTAATATGAGAAAGTGGAATTCTTCCCCAGTGCATTTAATTGAAGAGGTGAGAGGTCAGTTGTACCTACGCTTTCAGACCAGGTCTAATTGGCCTGGACAGCAAGACCAAATAGCCGCTGGGTGTTGTGAGAAGACCTGGATCTAGATGATCTCAGACCAGGTCTAATTGACATGGACGGCTAAACCTAATAGCCCCTGGATATACTTATGAGGACCTGGATCTCGTCGACAGTGAGAGGGGGTTTGTTATGAAAGGGTAGCGTCGGGTCATGACCTCGTCAGGTCAAATTATGTTTGCAGGCTTTTACTAAAATCTCCTGATCCCTGGACTAAGCTTTTGCATGCTAGTAGTTTGCTTGGACGCAGTCGAATTATGGATCATGTGGATGGACTGGTTAGTTTGGCCCGAATTGGAAATCAATATTTGCTGTCCAAATTTGCTTTCGACTGAAATTAGATCGTATGCATACCAATCCAAATAGCAACTATCGAACAGAATAGCTGCAGTACTTCGTTGAGGAGTTTGAGAAAATGCTTAAGGTTAAAAAAAATGTTTCATGTCATAAAAGGAAGTTCCCAATTCATTCATGTTTAGTGAATAAATAAAACTATGTTTGCGCAGTAAATCCATGAGAATACACATCATGAAATTGGTTAATGATGATTGCTAAGCTGGCCTATTACTTTGGTGATCCTTTCTCTTTCTCTTTTTTTTTCCTGTCAGGATAGGAACAGGAAATCATCTATATTTTCTCTATCATTTGCTTTTATTTCACTTTATTCTCTGCTTTCTATTTCTCCATCCTCTTCACCATCCAATTTTCTTAGAGCAGGGTAATGTGACTCGACGCGTCTCATTTTATCTTTAGTTCAATCATTCTAAAGTTTCACGGCAGCCTTTAACGATTCCCTAGACAGTTTTTACAAACTGGAGCGGTCATTCTTCCCTACGTCCTCCTGACCTCATAGAACATTCTTCAATTTAGTTGAGATCGTAAACTTTGACAAGGCTCTTAAAATAGTATTTTGATATCTTGCAAAGTCTTAAAGGTAAAGGTCACCATCATTTGACAGTTTTGATGAACTGGTTTGACCTTTCTTTGAACAAAACCGAAAAGGAAAAGAGACACATCAATACAATATTTACGAAAAACAACGTCAATTATGGCTTAAATATTTCTGTCGCTCTGAAAAAGAGAAAACTTTTTCAATTTTGACATTCTTTCCCTCCTCTTCGCCAAAGATACCTAATGTGGAAAAAAAAAAGACGAATAGGATGTATAATAATTTGTATAACTTTTAAATAGTATATAGACATTATGGTTGAAAAAAGTAAGGCTATTGTGTCAAAAAAGCGAAACCAAGCTGTAAGAATTTTGTTTGGACTTCGTCTTCTATATAAATAAAACTGTCGTTGATAGTAACTGAATTTTTGTGCGTGATGCAAAAGTGCAAGACTTCAAAACCCTCGTCGGGTTCTCAATATATTTGCGTTTATAAACAAAATTCTAAATGCCCTCTCTCTCCCTTCCGCCCCTCCGTGTTCCCATGGTTAGCTTGACGCCAAGGAATATAAACATATTTTTCAAGCATCGAAACCAAAGTGATTGCCTACAGATATCTTGAAAATTCCAATACGGCAGTGAATGAATGATCGGTCATATTAAGGAAGTGTAAGTATTTGCTTCGATCAGAGCCTATGACAGAGCCTATGATACGGAGGCACATGGGCGCGTTGCCCCCTCCCCTTATAAAGAATGACAGAATAAGAAAATACAAATAGGAAAATGATAGGGGAAGAAAGGGAAAGGGAAAATGAAAGGATTTAGAAGAAGGAAATTATGAATAGTTCAGGCCCTCCCTCTCATTATCTAATGACCATGTTTTTCTGCACTTTTGAACACCTTAGTCCTGCTTGTAGTTGTATGCATGTTGGGCCTATGTTTTGGCTCTTTCCCACATACATGCCCAATGCTTTTTTTTTCTCCATGTATTTGGTGCAAACTTTATAATTTGAAACATTCCTTTTAAATCAAATGAATATCAATTCGAATTGAACTGACCAAGTAAGACCGCTGCTCCGCTACCCCCCCCCCCCCCCCCCCCCCATGAGTTGAGGCCGATTTAAAGAGGCACATCCGTTCTATCCACCCTTTGAAACCCAGCTGGGAGCAAGTCTGTACCTCCATTTTCATTGCTGGTCGAAATATATGCCTATCCTGAATACTGTGCCCCCCCCCCCTTTCGAATTCCCGCCCTACGCCAATCATGCTCTTGGCTCAAATCCCTTTTCTCAATGGGTGGTATAAAAGGAAGAGGAAGGTTAATGGTCATTCATTCTGTGTAAGGCCGACACTGTTTAGAATAAAGCAATAAAGATCTTTTGAGGCATCCAAGCAGCTGGGATGGATCTTAAGAAACCTCGACATCATGACTCGGGAGAGGAGAATGTAGGCCCAACTATCTCCTCACTCCTCACTGTCCTGGGCTCCGTTTCATAAAACTTGTTATCAGTAACAACTGCCACATTTCTATGACAAATTTGCTCTCAGCCAATCAGATGCAAGGATTTCAGTAGCTTATAACAGTTATTGCAACTTGTTATTGATAACAAGTTTTATGACACGGGGCCCTGGTATCACACGGAGCAAGGTGTAGCCAGAGAAGAATATAGTCATAGGGTGTGACCCCCGCCCTTCCTCCCTCTCCCCCTCCTCATTTGTCTTCTTCATTTTTTAATTTTTCTTCCAACATCAAAATCGTTGCGACATTTTCGACAAATTTCAAAAATTTAAGACATGTCATGTCCTTCCGACAATCAGCTCGAGGACCAAGCCCCCCCCCCCCCCTTCCCGTATACAAACACTGAGGGTAAAAAGAGAAGATGAACGTGGCAAAAACATGAAGAAGGGGAGCAAAATGCAATCTACACGCCCTACATGTATTTACCATCCCCGCCCTTACTTTTCTGGGTGTACGACCCCGTGGCCTATGCGTTTGAGGGGATACGCCACCGCTATAAAGCCATAATTTTAAGAAACATTATTTCATGTTAAATCTAAAAACAGTGCCGGTATCACTCATAATAGATTCTAAAAACTGTTACTTGTATAATTATTTCGATGTATAAGTAGGTCCTTACTTTAAGTGATCTTGGTTGGGAGTCTAGTGCCATACTTGTCGCGTCATGTCGACCCTTAAGGAACCAATATTTTCTCCTTTCATATTTTTTATCTTCTTTTTTTTTTTTAAATGACCTCCGACTTGCTCCAATCTTCCCTGACCTCATCATCTTCTGTTTCTCAGTTGAAATCTCCCTCTGATCAGACCTGACCCATGATGTTGACCTGAGTTCCTTTGTGCCGCCAAAATAAGAATGTATGTCAACAAACAGAAATGGCAGGCAAATATTAATATCTCATTTATCAAACGACCACCCTTCAGTTGAGAGGTTAAAGAGATGAATGCAGAATCGGAATTGGTCCTTCTTTTTGTCCATTTAAGGAAAAACAAAGGAAATTTGAATGCTATACTTGTAACCCCGCCTGTAACTAAGGAAGATTGTGGCCATTACTGCCTGTATTCTGTGCTGCTGCTTTTTATTTTGTTCATTTCTTCATTTTTCCGCTCTTTTCTTTCTAATTGACTGTCTTCATTTATCTTTGATTTCCTATCGTAAAATTATGAAAACCAAATAAATAAAAACACTTTTTAAAAACCGAATAATGATCATAGTTTGACATACTTCCTCTCCCGGAGCATAATGATGGGAAAAAAAGATGGTTATGGCCATAGGTTATGGCGATGATCCCTTATCATAGTTTCCCCCCCCCCTTCCCCCCCCCCCTCCCCCCCCCCCCGTTCCTTTCAACTTTTTATTTATTCATTCCCAATAAAATAGAAATTCAATGTACAATTTTTCATGATAACACAATGTATTATTAAATTTTACAGAGAATACATTTGAGATAATCACATATCAGTCAGTATGAAATTGATATGGAAACACAGAATAATTGCAAATGAAACTTCATTTATATTCTGTTGGAAACGAATGCCTATATGAACATGATGAAATAAAGCATAATATCTTATCTAGATATATACAGATCAAATTAGAGAACAGAGAACAATAAGAATGAAAGAACTCCAAAAAGACAAGTCTACCTTTCCCTTTCTTCTCAACAAATTTGTTCATGATTTTGCAACTTTTGTGTAATAGCTATAGGAAATAGCAACGATTTGTAATGATATATGGTATATTATACGATGGTAATCATAGTAATGATACTGTACCGAATAGAAATATTGTTTATTTGCTGATACCGGCAAAAGGGCAATTTTCACAAAATAATCTTTACCTGAACAGCATATTCTCTAGTTAATGATGTTATTGTCCTTTGGATCATGCTTTACAATAACGCTGATTGATTACATGAGACAAAATTCAGGAAGAAGTAAATATTTATATGTTTTATTTCAAAACGAAATCGCACATAATCAAGTATTTGACCATAATCATGCATACATTATGCTTGTAGGATTAAGTTGTATGATTGTATAATGAAAAATTATAAACGTTTTAAATTAGTTCCAATTACATTCATCATAATATGATTTTCCACCAGTCCCTTCGATCCTCTATCTGAACTCCTAAATAATTCATCTTATCGCAATGTATGATAACTCTATCATACGTCCAACTTGTTCTTTTGTTGACAAACACCCATTGATAGAAACGCTTGACCACCAAAGCAATCATACTCCAAATATTGACATGGTCAACAAATTAACCACCATTGTCGCCACTTTTCAGGGCTATATCAGCGCAAATTTCACTGTCGTTGTTTTCTACGTTTCTAGTTTCGCTCTATTATGGAGTAGTGTGTCTATTGGGGTGGGGGCACAGGGGCACTTGCCTTCGTAATTATGGCAATAGGGAAAAAAAGGACAGGAAAAAAAAAAGAGATTGAAAAAAACAGAGAGGAAATGCAGCATAACCAAAAGACGATTAGACTATACAGCCTTGCCAGTACTTGTCCCGTCGATTTTTCCACTAATTTCTGTTGTCCCCCAACCCCTTAAACTGGAGAGCACAGTGCATACATAGGCTCATTTTGGAAAAAAAGAAATAAGGTTCAAACGTCTTAATTATTTCCATAAAGATATACAAAAAAAAAATGAGAATATGATAAATAACAACAAAAACACTTTAAGCATGCCATTTTGTCATAGTAATTGGTAGCTGTTGTGAATTGTTGCCAAAATAATGTGACGTTGGAGAGGTTGGGTATGGCGGGAGTGGGGTGGCAGCATCTTCTTTGTATACCTGGGGAGCGTTTCATGAAGTGTTTTGTCAGTGATTTTACTGACAGCTGTTATCAGCTACTGAAATCTTTGCATCTGATTGGCTGAGAGCAAATGCGTCAGTAAAAATCACTGACAAGACACTTCATGAAACGCGCCCCTGGTTACGTCTTTTGCTTCCTTGTTTGCCAGTCTTGAAGACCTCTTTTTTGTTGACCAATGTTTGCCCGTTTTCAAACTTTATGATACAATAACAAACATGGTAGTGACCCTATAAATGTTTGTCCAACTCGTTTTGATGTTTGCTGATAGAACTGAGTCAGTGTCAGTAATTAGAAGTGCTATAGCTGAAGGTCATCTTTCAAAAATTGTTTGTTTTCTTTCAAAAGAAGGAGGGAGAGAGAGAGAGAGAGAGAGAGATGGTGAGGGGGAAAATGAGAAGGGAGAGACAAAGCTAGGAAAGGGGGTGAGTTCAATCAATGCTGAAACTTTATGCTGCAGAGGTCTCTTTAAAACCTTTTGAACTTACTAACAATTATTTGCATGATGGGAACATAGTACACTGAGCCCCCCCCCCCCCCCCCAGAGCTCTCCCTGTTTCTTCTTCTTCTTCTTCTTCTTCTTCTTCTTCTTCTTCTTCTTCTTCTTCTTCTTCTTCTTCTTCTTCTTCTTCTTCTTCTTCTTCTTCTTCTTCTTCTTCTTCTTCTTCTTCTTCTCTTCTCTTCTCTTCTCTCCCTCTCTCTTCCTCTCTCTCCTTCTCTTTCTCCCTTTCTCTTTCTCTCTCTCTCCCTCTCTCCATCTCTTTCTCCTTTCAACCCTCAAACTCTCTTTCATTTAAACGACTTTCTGCATCCTTCAATTTACGATTTAAGTTAACCCTTGACACAATCATCAACGTGAATGGCGTTGCTTTTAAAAATATATTTTAACTAAACATAATCATAATATATGATTTTGACGGGGGAAAAGGCGGGAAAGGAAATCTTGCCAAATGCGCCTATATCTATACAACAAGGAAGAAAATTTGAACATGACATTATGTGTATGGGTGCCAGCGCTTTATTTATTCAATGGTTTGTGTTTCCTTGAACCAGGGGCGGGTAAACAGTAACAAAATAACATTGAGACCTGGGGGAAATGTTAGGAGAGAAATGAGTTAAAAGAAAATCTTGAATTAGAGATGAAAACCGCAGAAGTACAGAGACCTGTAAAGTGGAGGGCCATGCCAGCAAGGTTCCGAATTCTTCTTGCCCATGCATGCAGTATTTCGCTCTTTTCAAAACTAATCAAGGGAAAATTGTCTCTGAAGAAGTTTTGATTTTACTAAGAGCTAAAATCACAATGATTCAATATTTTTTTTTTACCACATTCATGTTTGAGGATAAATTTTGTCGTGGAATCAAGATCTTCCTAAGGCTTTTGCTGAAAGGTTGTGTAAGTTAGTGTCGGATAAGTTTCTGGTAAATTTTCGGGGGGGGGGGGGGGGGATTGTGCTAATTTGTGCAACTTACGCGAAACTTACCCGACCTTTTAATAAAAGCCCCCCCCCCCCCCCCCCGGTCACTTGCGCTATACGGTATTAGCAATTAAGAATCAATGGCTCGGCTTACATGCTTGATAAAATATTATGCTTATATAAATTTGCGAATATGTCAACAAAATAGGAGGCAAACCGTTTTTCTTAGCTTTTCCACATATAGGACACAGAATTTCACAGCTTTTTGACAGCTCTCGTACAATTACCAGAATGGTATTGCTATATTTCGTGATTACGCCCTCTATCGATAAGACAATATGCACTGGATTTAACAAACATTTTCCAAAAAATCAAATTTTTATCATTCTTCTTTAGGCTTTTACAGACTTCAGTGACCATGGATTTGAATCTAACCAATCTGAATAATGGTACTCGAAGTCAAAGAAAATACTTCAAGTGTGACTTCCTCTACTTTCAAGCTTTTATCAAGGTTAAAAGTACAGACAACTTTAATACAGTCATAAATGACGTGAACAGCCGATTTTGATGACTAAGAGTTAGAGTGCTAGATTTTGTTTTACGCTTGAATTATTCAAGAGTCATACATCAAGTGTACATACACAATCATCCTACTTTGTATGACTCATCTGTTCTGTACACCTGGATAACTTTAAGGGGATGAAAATGATCAATGACGAAATTCCGACTCAGCAAGGGACTTTTAAAAGACAAAAAGGGGTGTTATATGCGGGTAATGTGCTCCACTTATACGCATAGATTAACGTATTATGTTTTGAGGAGCTTGAAAAAATGACTCACCGAAACATTGTCTGAGACGCCGGGAGGTGAAACATAATCAATTATGTCTGTCGATCGGCTGCATATTCAACCCCTTGCGAATATATTTCAGTGTCTTCTCTATTTTGGAGGGGGGGGGGGTGGGATCTGCTGCATCAATGCAGCCCTTTCAAATTATGATGCATTAATGAATTATCTATTCAGCCATCGAAAGCATGAATGATTTAGTATATTAATACGCCATGCAAACCCTTGCTTGCAAACAAGATATTACACACACTGCATTGTCTGTTCGTTTACCCCTATTTTTTTTAACTTCGTGTACTTTTTTCTTTTAATTTTCGTTTCTTTTTGTTTTTCTTTTTTTTTATACGGCAAAAGCTTTTCTTATAATTTTGCATGTATTCATACAATTTGCTTCTATGCATCAGTTTATTCGCTAATGTCCGTTGTTCACCGTTTGTTATTATTATCATTTGTTATTGCACTTGTTATTTATTTGTTTATTTATTTATTTATTTATTTATCTTTTTTTAAGGTATTAGTTGATTTGTTTTGGTCAGATGAGAATGATCTTTCTTTGCATGGCAGTAGGCCTTCTCATGCAATTTACTGAGACTGGTATAGCCATTTTGCTCATCAATTTAAGTGTCTTTCAAAACCAATTTTCTTTTAGCTTAGGTGTTTTTTGGGGGGGGGGATAGAAATTGATTATTTTTCGATTTACAGGAGCATGCAATATGTTTATTGTTCACTGTCTATTCTGTCCATTCATGCGTAGTTTTTAGTTTAATAGTTTGGGTTTGAAAAGATGAATTTCTCCATTTATATGATTTTATTCATGCGGTTCGCTTAATAAGATTGTATTATGAATTTGTTCGCCCATTGTCATTTCGTTTCGTCTTTCCTATGTATTCAGTAGGTTTCAGTCTGTTTGACAAGACTGAATTTTTCCATCTGCATGTATTCATGAAATTTTCTTAATTGGACATGCGTTAGCTTTAATATTCGCTGTCTGTTCGTTTTACCCTATTTGTCATTTTGAGTATTATGGGTTTTACTTTATCTCTTTGAATCAGGCAAGATGGCCGTTTCCCCTTTCGCATGCATATCCATTCTGTTTGCTTAATACGATTGGATTGTTAATTTTAATGGCATCAAATGTGAAGTATAATTTCTTTCTATTATTCCCTCGAGGCAAAGGAAAGCCTTTGCGGTAGCTTGCTTTGTCAGAAAGAAAAGAAATGGTAACCTCAAGATGATGTATGCGTATGATTCAGTCTTTGCCTTAGCAAAAACAAGAAAAGAAATTAAAAAGATTAAAATTAAACATCTAAATCATCATTCATTGGGTTTTCATTGTCGGAAATATCGGCCGTAAATTCGCTTTAGCCAGCAAATTGTTCACATGAATCATCACTTATGTTTTAATTAGTGGCAAGGTAGACCCTGAAAAAATGACATCACAGTAATTGAGAGCTTGCTCGGGAAGGACAAGGGAATTCGCTTTATTTTTAGAATGTACAGTCAGCCCAGGCGATCGGTGCATGACTGCATGGCAGTCTACGCCTCCAGTCTCAAATACACTGTGGAAAGACAACTGGGGAGCGTTTTGAAGAGTTTTGTCGATGAAAATCACCGACAAATGTTATAAGCTACTGGTAATCCTCGTATCTTATTGGCTGAAAGCAAATTAGTCGGTGAAAATCACCGACAAAACTCTTCATGAAACGTTCCCAGCGTATATAAAACACTTTTAACTCGTGGGAGATTAGACATTAATTCGCAAGTTGCTGACTTGCATTTACATTATTTTTTGGTATGGTGTCATAATTTTCGTAAAACAATAATGACAATAATGAAGCTACATGTTATGTCCTATGTACAGGCTAGCAGACTACTGTCTCCCGTTAGTGGTTAACCTTTCATAAAATAAGAGTATAGTGTTCCAGAATGTTTAGTTTCATTAAAATCACCACAGGCATCATCATTACCAAAATAATCATCATAATCATAATGTCATCTTCATTATTATCAACCACCATTATTACTATCATCGGCATCATCCTTACAAGCATCACTACCACCGCCACCACCATCACTGCAGGCACCATTATCATCATCTCCACCACCACTTCCACCACCACCACCACCACCAACATAATCACCACCATCATTATTACAATTATTAACCCCCCCCCCTCCAACACCACCATGCACCACCTCCAACACGACCTTGCACTACCGCCAACACCATCACCTCCATCGCCACCATTACTAGCACAAACATCATCTCCATCTCCACCACCATCACCACACATCACCATCATCATCATCACCATCACCATCATCATCATCACCATCACCACCACCACCACCAACATCATCATCATCATGATCGTCATCATCATCACCATCACCACCACCATCACCACACATCATCATCATCATCATCATCATCATCATCATCACCATCATCACCATCACCACCACCACCACCACCATCATCATCATCATCGTCATCGTCATCACCATCACTACCACCACCACCACCACCACCATCATCATCATCATCATCATCATCATCATCATCATCACCACCATCACCACCACCATCACCACACATCATCATCATCATCATCATCATCATCATCATCATCATCATCATCACCATCACCACCACCACCACCATCATCATCATGATCATCGCCATCCTTTCTCACTTGATACAAACCATTTCATTAATCGCCTCTCACCAATGACACCACCGTTACCTATCTGCATCTTCTTGTTACAAACGTGCCACCAAATCCATAAATGGTTTCAGCAATTAAATCTTCTAGAGAAAAATTTAATGTAAAATAGTTGGAAAATTGCTAGTTTTCTTCCAATAAAACTTTGCATCAATACAGGTCTTTAATCGTGTCTGGGCCAGGGTTAATCAAAATGGCAAGTACTTCGCCTCTTTCTACGAAAGTGCATGCTCTCTCATGACCACCCCCCCCCCCCCCGCCTTCTTCCCGACTTCTCACCGCGCAAACTGCAATTACTACATGCTAATAACCTTCGCAATTAAGCAGGTGCAAAAAGATGCAACGTTCACTGCTTTCTAGATTGTGCAACTGAAAGGTCTGCGAGAGTAGACTAGCTCAAGAACGAAAAGGAACTTTTGTTTGTCGCACGCGAGTCCTCAGTGAGTTCTCCGTGAGTCATCCGCAGCTAGTCATTCTCTTGTCATCATCCGTAGATAGCGAAGTCGTAAATTCCTTGAAATGCTCAAGGGTCGGCCCGAAGCTTGCACATGTAGTTTAAACATGCTATTGAGTAAGGGAAAGCAGAGCAGAAGAGAAGAAATTTCTATTTTTCTTTCTTACTTTCCCCTGTTTTGCCTTTATCTGCGATAAAAAGGTGTTGATTATGCCTAAAACACAAACCGTGCGAAAGAGAAAAACTCGGAAATTTTGATAAGCTTGCAGCGCTTTCCGTCGTTGGTATTTTCGGAGTTGGTTTCTCCTGTGTATTGCCATACTGATGTGAGAAAAGACGATGAGAATTCCAGAGTTGAGGTGATCCAATATTATCGCTGAAGAGAATTAACATGATCAAAGCAAGACTACTGATATCATGTTTATGTTTGAATAAAAAAAAAACAGAGAGAGAGAGAGAGAGAGAGAGAGAGAGAGAGAGAGAGAGAGAGAGAGAGAGAGAGAGAAGAGAGAGAGAGAGAGAGAAAGAGAGAGAGAAGAGAGAGAGAGAGAGAGAGAGAGAGAGAGAGAGAGAGAGAGAGAGAGAGAGAGAGAGAGGTGAAAGCTTTTAGGGTGTTGACTGAAACAAACTAATGAAAGAAAACAGGGAAAAGGCAGCTCATTGATATTTTCTTCTCTCGATTTTGCATCTTCGCTGCGTTTTGAAGCTTTTTGCTTGTATGCAGCGACGGTGTGTCGTCTGTATATATTAGGAGCAATCTCAATAAAATTAGTATTGTTTGTTTGTTTTTTTGTCTTTATTCCAGAAATTAAAAAAAAAAACATATACAAAGAACAAAATTATATACAAAGAAATATGAATACAAAATATATAACTCATAAAAATATAACAAATCTGAGGATATCCCAAATTCAGTGATGTTAATAGAACATCGCTGTTCTTCCTTGGGGTATATGAAGATGATTATTCATAATTATCATGATCATAATACAGTCTCTTTGCAGTGACTCCCCAATAGTGAAGGTATGCAAGTTGCAGATGATAATTATAATCGAATGTAGCTTAGAACCTGATATGTATTTGACTTTGACTTTTGAGATGTATCATAAAAAGTCAATAGGGAGAAGCAGGCGCAGAGAGAACAGGACAAGATTACCGTTAAAATCTTGACACAATGACTCGAAGTCGCCTGCAGGGTATTCGAGGAAGCGCCATATTCCTGCTGTGAGGATTCTTTGGATATTCAGCTGTCTAAAGATGTCACGTCATGGATACTCTTCCTCTTTAATTCCTTCCTCTTGGCTCTCACCTAATTTCTCTCTACCACTTTTGTGAGCAATTATTATCCTCCATGCTGTTCGCTGTTCAAAAGTAACTAGTTCTTTAGAAGTAGGGAAAATTGAGGGCCCTCATCGCTATAATACGCTTTCGGCATTCGATTTTACAATTAAAGGTTTATCTTCCCAAGATAAAGAATTACGTATACACTGCACATAAACCACACTATAAAAAGAGAAGGTGAACCATGCTAAAAGTAAAAAAATATATAAATTAGTTGTCATAAAATCTACAGAATTGTATATCAAATTAAAGATAAAAGAATAGCCTTTGATTTGCATGTAGTTACAAATCGTGATCATTCATGCATGAAGTTATGATCCATTATGCATAATAATACCTATTTCTGACATTTCTGTGATCATTAAAGCATAATTCGTAATGCTTCAATGATTATGGCTTATTTCTACTTTTTTTGCGAGAGATTAGATGATATCCTTTAATTTGTTATACAATTCTGGACATTTCAGTTGGTTTTTATTCATTTTGAAATGAACTTAAATATGAAACATGAATCTAATTGCAACACCTGTACAAAAGTCAATTAGGCAATAGTAGCAAGAAATTCATTCATAAAAAATATTTTCAAAATGAGAAATACTAATTGAAATACCAAGAATTGTACATCAAATTGAAGGATATCATGTCATCTATCAGGAAAATGAATGAACAAGCCATGATCATCGACGGAATACGAGTTATGCTTCAATGATCACAGAAAGGTCTGAAAATAAGCATTATTGTGCATAATGGATTATAACTATTCATGCATGACTGATCACAATTTGTAACTACATGCGAATCAGAGGCTAGATACTTTTCTCTTTAATTCAATATACACTCTTAAAAATTCCGAGTCAGATTGACCCGGAAAATAGTCCTTGGCGCCGCACCCCGTTCCGGGTCAAAAAATGACCCGGAATATGGTCATTAAGACTTGTTTCTGGGTCACATAATCTGGGTCATTTTTACTCTATTCCAGGTCATTTTTTACTTGGAATGGAGTGTGGCCCCAACGGACTATTTTCAGGGTCAAGCCCCACTCGGAATTTTTAAGAGTGTAACATTCAGCAGATATTATAACTAACCTAGGAATTTTTTATTTCAGCATGGTTCAGTCTCCTTTTATAGTGTGGTTTATGTGCAGTGTACAAGCAATTCTTTGATACACTGTATGTAAACCATGCTCTAACAAGATAAACATGACATAAATTCTATCCGCAAAATACTTGGAAATTGTCTCATGTATTTCATACGTGGCCGATGTTATGAGAAGAGGAGGGAGTGAGAAGGGATTGAGGCGTAAAACTTTTTTTTGAATTACATGTATTTCATTTTATATCCTTAGTCACTGGAGTGGGCCTACTAATGGAGCGTTCGGGCGGCTGCACCCCCCCCCCCCTCCCTCATTTCTACGACCAAGTTTTTTTTTTCAATTATTGTTTTTCTCTTCAACAATGTCATTGCATCGATTGCTGATTACTCGGACCTTTTTCTTTCTTTTCCTTTTCTTTCTCATTTTTTTTTGGCTTGTCAGCCCCTAAACATCTCTTTATTTTATTCTTGTTTGTGATAGCTCAGCCCCCCCCCCCAAGAGTTGGCTCATTGCGCCACTGCAGTGTCTTGACAGTTTAGTATGACTCAACACACGACCATAAGTTTTTTTTAAAAATGAAATAAAGACTTGCCGAGTAATAATCCTAATCTGAAACATGGTGTAATATGACTGTAAATAATTGTTTGATACACTGTATATAGGAGTATTCTCTTATTATTTCAATTCCCTATTTTTCCCTTTTCCTTTCGTAATACTTCATAAAAATTAATGTGCAATATCTGATCATTAATCGACACGCAGTCACCTACTGTATGCAAATACAACCCCCATCACCTTTACCTACGGCGCCCGCAGCAACATGTACGTACCTTAATGCAACACACTTTTCCACGATCTCTCTGCCTTCCCTGTGAATTTGGCGCGAACTGGGTCAGGATGCCTCCAGGGATTACTTATACATCTGGGCGATGAAATAGTTTGCTATTCTTCCTTTCCTCCATAAAAGGCAGACCCAGGATTCTAAAAAGAACAAAATTGGGGGGGGGGGGGGGAGTTAGAAAGCTAGTTCCCCAAACTGGAGAAAGGTTATCGCATTTTCGCTTATAGGGGAGCATATTCGTGAAAGGGAGGTGAAACACAAGGTGACACAATATTTTCAATTTTCTCTTTTGTGTACAAAGGAAACGCAACTTGATTTCGGAGGGGGGGGGGGTCGCTTGTGCCTTTAAATCTCCCTCTGTCTTCCATGCACTCTCATCTGTCGTTCACAATCCCTGCTGCCTTCTTCATCTTCCTCTTCCTCCTCGCCTTCCTCCTCCTTTTCCTCGTCTAGTAAAATACGAGTGTGTCAAAACAACTTTTCCCCCGAGATCGTCACTTTACGCGGGGTCGAAATACTTTGGATTCCCCTTTCGTCTCAGCTAGCCGTAAACCTCGAACATATTTGGAACATGACTGTGTTAACAACTTTGCATATTTTACGTTGTAAGGACGGGCAAATTGGGGAGGGCAGAGGCAGATTCTAAACAGGGGAAAGAGGAGAGTAAAGCAGTTTTTAAAAAAATAGTTTTTGTATATATGCCAACATACTATATAACCTGATATTCAATCTCTCTCTCTCTCTCTCTCTCTCTCTCTCTCTCCCTCTCTTTTATTATTATTCCTTAATTTGTAATGTCTGGAAAATATTAAACTTTACTGTAAAAAGATATATATAAACAACTTCCCTCAGTTTTCTTTTACCAGTAAATTCTCATCATGCATGCTTATGAAAATATATTATGGGAATTACACTTTTAACTCTCTCTCTCTCTCTCTCCCTCTCTGTCCCTTCCTATCACTTTCCTTTTACTTTACAGACTCTCTCTCGCATGATCTTCTTACGAACTTGATTTCCTTCATATCCTCCTTTCAAGGTATAGCATAGGAAAGAAATCCCATATTGGTATTACTCTGTATTATATAATATATACCCAAAGAAAAACAGATTAAAGATAATGAAATTCTTATAAAACATTTGGAAAAATCTAATGAGTACACATGCAGCATGTGACCATGATTTTCAATAAACACATTCAAAGCGAGAAAATCTTGAAAAGGGCATGATATGAAATTTAGACAAAAACATCGAATGTATCCATTCATTAAAAGCAATTGAATGTAACATTTTCAAGAATTGCATAGAACAAAATAATTGTAAACAACAACAAACAAACAAACAAAATCAATAACTCTTTTGATTATAGGGATGAAGGCAAGAAGGAACCCAAAGAAGTTCACATCTTCACGAGATAACAGCTATGCATTCATTGCTATTGAAATCATTTCTTGTGGCAGATATTACAGTGAAGCTCAGGTTCTGGGAAAGGTGACACACAATTTTGTGACCTTTTTTATATATTTTTATCATGTCAGTACCGTTTGGAAGAATATCATAAAAGAAATATCCCTCAAACAGGATTGCCCTTCAAATGCCTTCAAACGATGCGAGGACAGCTAGTGTTGGGCACAAACATTCATGAGTAGTCCCATAAAGATCATCTCTGGATGCAGCCATGTGCTTTTCAGCAAGATTGAATTTATTTCTTCTAATTTTGATGGTTTCAAAACCCCAAGGTATACACCAGGGCCCCGTTTCATTAAACTTGTTATCTTTAGCAAGTTGTAAGAACTGTTATTAACTACTGAAATCCTTGCATCTGACTGGCTGAGAGCAAATTTGTCATAGAAATGCCGTACCGTAGTTGTTACCGATAACCAGTTTTATGAAATGGGGCCCAGTTGTTATTTCTAACTTAATCAACTTTTCCCAATTGTTTTGAAAGAGTCTTTTGCTACAGTACTGTAAAATCAATACCAACAGCCAAATTCACTTCAATGCATGAAATGACAGAGTATTTTACTGAACAGTTTAATTGGTGAAGTAAAATGGCTTAACTCATATTCAGATCACATTGAAGCATTTTACTTTAGCAAGCCGACTTTAGGCAAAGTACTTACCGATAACCACTATGACATCACAAAGTCCATCAGAAATAATGCAGTTGCGGTTATACAATGCTCACAGCATATCATGACTACTTATGTCTGAAAACTACACTATGCCAGTCAATTGGACTTCCAGAGTAAATTTGCTTAAATCTGCTAGGTGGCTGTCTAAGACGAAAGGTAAAATATTTAACCAAAAGATGCACCTGTATACCGAAGCTGGCTAAGTATTTTTTCTTAAGCCAAAACATGAGTAAAATACTTGAAATTCTGATTAGTATCAAAAGGAATACCTACCCAGAAGTATATCTTCAAACATAAAGAACCATATCCATTACATGTATTATGATTAGCAATTCTCTACTTATTTCATTCATACGCAGATCCAGGAAAGTTAGGGGGGGGGGGCTGGGGTGGAATAGATGCATAAGCACTTCCATCACTAAACTTCCTGTGGGTGTTCTCATCAGAAAATCAGTTGTTTTAGAATAACAGGAATGTGAAGATTGTAAATTACAAACCCACAAACAGATAATAATCTTACTTGAATGAAAAGGGTCAAATTTTATTTTCATTGTTTGTATAATATTCACAATTTTCATATCATACGACATTACACATGCATTTTACCAAATTAAAGGGTTAGACTTTTTATTTCAGACTATCAGAAGATAACATAAAACTTGACTATGGTTTATTTTTATTGCACTGAACTTTGGAAAACTGAAGGTACCGTAATCATATACATACAATGTACATATCTTTAGATCAACTGGTTGTTTCATACTGCATTGTATATAATCTGTAATACAGATATTTCTAATCTCTTAGGGTGTAGTTCCAATTCCTAACTCCTTTGAAATGATGTCCATTAGACATTATGAGCAATAATGCTACCTTCTTAATGTTCTCCGCACAGGCTTTTGCACAGTCAAAGTTTTTTTTCGCTCCATAAAACTGGTGCCTCAATCGCATGGTCATGACATCTCTGAAGTGTCGCCGAAGTTGGTGGTGTCTGCAGGCATCACATGATACATCGATTCCACTTTCTTGATCATGACCTCCTCAACCACATCAACTACTTCAAAGATATCATCATCATCAGCCTCATCAGGACGACTGCTGTTCCCCGCATCCCTTCTTTCATCAGGGTCTTGCTCCCTGGTGCCCTGGAGTTCGTCCAATCCTTGAAAGTACCTACATGGTGCCTCAATCGCATGGTCATGACATCTCTGAAGTGTCACCAAAGTTGGTGGTGTCTGCAGGCATCACATGATACATTGATTCCTCTTTCTTTATCATGACCTCCTCAACCACATCAACTACTTCAAATATATCATCATCATCATCATCAGCCTCATTAGGACGACTGCTGTTCCCCGCATCCCTTCTTTCATCAGGGTCTTGCTCCCTGGTGCCCTGGAGTTCGTCCAATCCTTGAAAGTACCTACATGGTGCCTCAATCGCATGGTCATGACATCTCTGAAGTGTCACCAAAGTTGGTGGTGTCTGCAGGCATCACATGATACATTGATTCCTCTTTCTTTATCATGACCTCCTCAACCACATCAACTACTTCAAATATATCATCATCATCATCATCAGCCTCATTAGGACGACTGCTGTTCTCCGCATCCCTTCTTCCATCAAGGTCTTGCTCACCAGTGCCATGGAGTTCGTCCAACCCCTGGAAGTACCTGAAATTCTTACGGGTATGTTCCCGCACAGCCAGAGCATGTCTGTCCTGGCGCTTCCGCTTGTTCTTGAACTTGTGCATCAATTTCTGCTTCCAAGCCTCCTGTAGAGAAAAAGAAGACAAGATAATGGTCGTTTTTTGAAAACAATATTATGCAAGAATAGGCTTGAAGTGGCAAGTTTAATAGGAACAGATAAAGATTACGTTGCTTTTAATATGCACAAGCTGTGGTCTTTTAGGTATTAGATAAATGCATCTAAATATTTTACTTAGACTGGAGGCCACAACTTCAAAGGAGGTGTTAGGACTGTTAGATCTTGCCCCCTTCTGACTTTGCAAGGCTTGCTTATAATAAATACATAAACATTTATATTGGAAACAATAAGACAGACATACTCAATACATGTTTTTGCATTATCCGAAAGAATTCTTACAGTAAAGACTGTTGCAAGCTCTTACCCAATTATCTGAACAGTATTGGATATGGCCAGCCTGTGGGAGAAGTTGTGGAAACTGCTCCAAAAAGATCTGGGTAAAGTAGGTGTAGTCGGATGAAGATGGGTAGCTAGAGAGAACCAAGAAGAGAGACTTTGTTACATTTCAATTGAAGAAATAAATTTTTCAAAAGAGTGATAATGCTTCAATGACTTTTGGGTGATGACAGGTCTAGGGACTTTCTGAAAAACATATTTAAAGTGATATTATTCATTATTAGTATCACACCATCATTCGATACAAGTTTCTAGCATTAACTTAGAATTCCATGTTCTACTCACATTGATCAATCTGTACATTTAAGAAATTGTCTCAACACCATATGCAATTAAAATTCATGCACGACTCGTAATATATCCATTAATCAACCTGTTGCCTTTTGAATTTTCTCATTCCCATAGGCTTCACACTTTCACCATCCACTTTTGGAAGGCAACTGGTTTAAGAATTATTTTATTTCTTACTATGTGTACGGTACGATGCTCTCATAGAGCACATCTAGGAGAACAGATCTGTCTCTTGGTTCTATAGGTATACCATGCTTGAGCTTCCTCATGATGTCTGAAGGGAACTCTGGGAGTTTATAATCATAGAGAGATGGTTTGTGAAGTAGTGAGGATGTAGTACTTTCCATGTGCGTGACATCTGACTGCTTTTCACTTTGTCCTGCGCTAGATGAGAAGTTCTCCTCAACTACAGTGGCAGGAGGAACTGCTTGGGAGGGGGGCAAGGTCTTCTCTGGAATTCTTGAAGTCTGCATGTATGGCTGTGAGTGACAAGAATCCGAGACTGGTTTGTTCTGTGAATCCGAAGTGGCCAGCAGATAGGTCGCATTGTCCTGTGAGAAAGGCAAGTTCTTTCCAGGAATCCCTGAAGTACAATCCTGGGCAATATCCTTGACTGGTTTGTTCTGTGAGCATGAAGAAGTTGTTCTGTCAGATGCAATGCCTTGTGAGAGTGGGAAACTTCTCTCAGAAATGCCTTGACTTTGAATAGATGGAGATGAGGAAATGGATTCCTGGACACTGCGGGCAACTACCTTGTCTGGTAGGTCACCAAAATTAGTGGTGTCTGCAGTTACCACATGCTTAGAGTGCTCTTCCTCAAATGTGACATCCTGATCATCATCCACAATTTCAAAGATCTCATCATCAGCCTCAATAGGACAATCACAAGCTATCCAGTATCCTCTTTCATTCAGGTCTTGACCATCAGAACTCGGGAGCTCATCCAGTCCTTCTAAAGATCTCAAATGCTTACGGGTATGTTCTCGAACAGCCGGAGCATCTCTGTCCTGACGCTTCCGTTTGTTCTTGAACTTGTGCATCAATTTCTGTCTCCATGCCTCCTGCAGAGAGGAACAAAAACAAACAGAACATGATCCTCAAGTACCATCCTATGAACCTGCAGAAAAGAGCACTTTTGTTCCCCTACATGGCCCTCTATTTTGTCAGCTGCACTCCTTTTTGGTTTAAAGGTACATGTACATTAACCTGTACATGCATGGATACTTCATCTTATTTCAACCAAAGGCCACTACTTGTTTTTTAAGAGAGAACCATACTCCTTTTTGAAGCATGTCAATGATGAAATATGCATGTCGAACATATATCTGAACTGACAAATATACAGCCATTAGAACCTACTTGTGTGTACTCGAGGTTTGAGTGGATCCTTAGTACAATACCAGAAAGATTACTAATAGTTCTTACCCACATGTCTGGACAGTTTTGGATTGGGCCAGCCTGAGGAAGAAGCTGTGGATATTGCTCCAAGAAAATGTTGATCAAATAGATATAGTCAGCTGCAGATGGGTAACTGGACAGAAAATGGAAAAGGAGATGGACATACAGAATTTAAAAATAACCAAAAAAAAAAAAAAATTTAAGGTTCATGATATCAAGATGTGCATTAATGATCAAGAAAAGTTCACATTCAAATAATCAAGTTGCAAAAACAAACTTGTGATGTTGTATTTTGTTCTAAATTTATAAGAATTACATTGGTATACACCCGTTTGCGACCAGGAGGCAAGAAATATCAGATTTTTGCCTTGGCCTCTTTATTTTTGCTGGTTCTTGTACCACTCATTTTTGTGTAAAATAAATAGCTTGGGGGGGGGGGTATGCTGCTTAATGTGTGACCAAGCCTTAAAGAGGACATCTACAGTTAAAGAGAGATTTGCCAGTAATATTCTGTAGATGAGCAAGACCTTTAATGGGATAATGACTTCATTCTACAATTTGCACTGGACTAGTAAAGGCCTGTTCATATTATTTCAAAATACTGCCACAGCAAAATAAATCCGCTTTGTGTGTAAAGTGGGATGGGAGGAAGCTGTATGCAACAGCTCCTTCTTTCATCTAGATGTTATATTTTTACTGGATTTACTAAAAGGGTTTGAAACTGTTATTATACACAGATGACAACTGATAAATCTATTAATCAAACATTTGCAAGGTCCAACTACTAGTACCCCAAAATTATTGAAAGCACAATGATATAATGGTACTTACTATGTGTAAGGCACTACACTATCATAGAGTGTATCAAGGAGACTGGACCTGTCCTTGGGTTCTATGGGGATGCCATTCTCAAGCTTCTGGATGATGTCAGCAGGAAACTCTGGGAGTTTGTAATTATAGAGTGAAGGTTTGTCAGGAATCCTGGAGGCAGCACTCTTGATATGCTGGACTTCTGTCATTCTCTCCTCTTGCTCTTGACAGGGAGGCAATGAACTTTTTGAAGTCTGTCCACAAATGGCTGAGGAACCCAACTGGTGCTCAACTTCCACAACTGTTTGATTTTGTGAATGTGGCATGGCAAGCAGTAGCTTGGGTACCTTGTCTTGAGAGTGGTCCTGAGACTGAGGCATGCTTCTTTCTGGAAACCCTGAAGTCTGCATATGTGACTTTGATGAACAAGACCCTTGTACAACATCCATAACTTTATTTCCCAGATGTTTATTGATCTGTCTGTTGGATGCTTTATTCAGCAATGGGGGTAAACTTCTTTCTGGAATCCTCAAACTCTGCCTGTATGGATGAACAGACAAAGACTCTTGGGTACACTTCATAACATGACTGTCCTGCTGCTGTGAGGTGTTTAGTTGATGGGTTTGGGGGTCTTGGAAAGGGTCAGACATTCCTTCTGGAACCCTTGAAGTCTGTGAGTTTGGAGGTGGAATGCTACACTCTTCGGTAACTCCAACATCTGGTGTATCCCCTAGATTAGTGGTGTCTGCAGGCATCACATGATACATAGATTCTTCTTCCTTGATCACGACATCCTGGACATCATCTACCACTTCAAAGACCTCATCATCAACATCACTAGGACAGTCACTACCCATCAGATCTCCTCTGCCATGTTGACCTTGCCCTGTGGTACTTGGGCGTTCATCAAGGTCCCCAAAGTGCTTCGTGTAATTCATGCGCTTGTGTAGAACACCAGGAGCATCTCTGTCCTGGCGCTTCCGTTTATTCTTGAACTTGTGCATCAGTTTTTGTCTCCATGTTTCCTGCAAAAGGGAAAAGAATGGAGCTGTGCATAAATCTTTGACAAGTTAGGTTTGAGGGTCTCTACAACACACGCTCCAGCAATAATTGCTTGGTAGACAGTGTCTCACACTCACTGAATTACTAACTGCAACCTTGGATAGAACACAAAACCCAACCATGATCCTAATCCTAAACCTTCATTAAAGCAACTGCAACCCGTTCACTACTCCATTTTCTTAAATGAAATATAGCTTGGAGCTCATGTTCGGTCTCTGTTTTGAGGCGAATAACCTAGAAAAGTTTTGTTTCCAGATATATTGCTCTTTCTGGGAGGAGATTGTATGTAGGGTATAAACACAATTTGAAAAATCTGCTACAGATTTCCTCAATAAGATGCCACTAACTCCTATAAAATTTGGTTTCCCAAATCTTTTGGTATCTGTGCAAGGGAGTACATATTCTTTTCAATTTATCCATACTGGTATACAACAAGTCACTTTAAAAGAAGTTTGATACAGATTGTTACCAGCTCTTACCCATTTGTAAGTGCAATCTTTGATCAGACCAGCTTGGTGGATAAGCTGGGGAAACTGTTCCAGTAGTCTTTGAGTCAAGTAGATGTAATCTGATTGAGATGGGTAACTAGAAAGTAGAAGGAAAAACAGATTTTGCAATGCATATACAGTAAAAAGAAAACCTGTACTTACACGAAACAAGACCTATTCCTCCTTCCAAGCAAATGTCAATAAATTCTTGATTTCTTTTGTCCAGCTAGGAAAAAGGGTTGCCCAACTGACTAAACTAGCCCAGATTGTTTCACTGCAAACATGTGAACAGATAATATTAGGGAGCTTTCGCAAACATGACGCGGACATCCCTTTAGGACGCAGCAACAAAAAGAGATACGGCCGCGACAGACAGTGATTGGAAGCTTTCGCTCTTTTGGTGATACGTGGACGTATGACATCAAATGGGAAGCATTTTTCCAAGGCCATGGCCAGGCTAGGTGCACGCGCATCAGGCAAGATCTATGATGGCTGCGCTCAGGCTGTGCTGATGATAGGCTTGCTGCACGCATTACCATAGTGTTAGATACACACTAATGCTGAATACCCAGCTGCGTATTCATGCAAAATTAACGTCCGCGTCGTGTTTGCAAAAGCTCCCTAATATCAATGTTAAAAAGGGGATTTAAAGATATCAAATCAATAATTATTACCAGACAATTCTCATCTATCAATGAAATTGCACTTCCTCAATTCTAGTTTAAGCATGAAACCACTACAAATATAAACATAGTTTCACAAATTCCATCACCTTGAACCAAACTGTGTACTACCCTAAATCAAAGAACAGCATGATTGTACTTACTATGTGTATGGCACAACACTTTCATAGAGTCTATCCAAGAGAACAGATATGTCTCTGGCTTTTAAAATTATACCATTCTCCAATTTCCGAACAATGTCAGCAGGAAACTCTGGGAGCTTGTATTCAGAGAGTGACAGATCATGATGATCCAAAGAGGGATCGCAATTGATATCTTCTCTCTGCTCATCCTTATGGTCTTTGCCTGGTGATGGATCGTCTTCAATTACAATGGGAGGAGGAACTTGGCCTTGAGAGGGAAGCAACTTGTTTAAAGGAGTCTCTGAGTTTTGTATGTTTGGCTGCAAAGAGTATGACTCCTGGACAAAGGGCCCTACTTGTTTGTTTTGTGAATGTGTTGTGAATGGTCGGTGGAGTGAAAGGTCATGAGAAGGAGGCAAGGCCTTCCCTGGAATTCCGGAAGTCTTTGAGAAGGGCATAGAGGAGCCAGACTCATGGACAACTTGCACTTCTGGTGAGTCCTGGCCAGGAGAGGTGGTCATATGTTGATGGTGTACATCATCTTGGTAAGGGGGTATTGTCCTGTTTGGAACCCTTGAACTCTGCATGGAAGATACAGGGAAAGAATGCTGCATGTTCTCTATGACTGGTCTGTCCTGCGGATGTGAACTGACTGGTCTGTAGGATGCCCCCTCATGAGAGAGGGGTACAGATCTTTCTGCAATCTGTGATCTCTGCACTAATTCCATTGGTAAAGACTGCTGCAGTTCCTCATTGGTTGTTTTGTTTTGGGAATGGGTTGTGGTTATCCTCTGGGGCGCATCTTCTTGAGATGGAGGGAAGGCCCTATCAGGACTTCTTGATGGCAATGAGAAAGACTGCTGGATGAAGTCCAAGACTGGTCTATCCTGTGGCTGACAAGGTGCTGCTGGATAGAGCTGATGACTAGCTCTTGGTTTGACGTCGCTGAAAAGAAAATGTTAAAATATAATTTTACTTCTATTCACTATGAAAACGCAGATGGAGAGATATAAAAAGAAATGTGAATAGAGATTATGTGCAAACTCTTCCCACACAAATCAACACACACACATATACCCACACCAACACACACCCCCTCTCATATTTCGTGGCTTTTTTTCTCTCTTGCATTTCATCCACTTAATGTCGTACATTCTGTGAGATCCCTCCTCCCCCCCCCCCTCTTCCACTGCTTCCTTCCAGTGCCCATGGCATCATATTTTATACAGCTTGACTGAAAAACTTTTGTTGGGCAACCTGAAATATTTTTGTCTACTTGCCAAAGTATTGATTTGGGTTTTTTTTTTTCAGTTGCCCAGACTCAAGTTATGAAAGATCAGATCAACACAACCATCCATAAAGAATTGTTAAAATGTTCCTCTCTTTACATTTGTTCCACTTCTGTAGATTGTTACAAAGACACCTTCTTACATAGCTACCCCCCTATTAAAAGCAAACTGACAACTATTTTTTTTTAATATAGTCTATATAGATATATGTATATACAAACCTCACAAAAAGTAACTAACCACTTTGTCTTTTGATCATAGCTAAAACATGGTGTGTTGTATCAGACAACTTTCAACAGAATTTGAAAGAGAATTTAATTCCAAACATTTTGGCACTTCATTTCTTGAAGTCGAATAAAGAATGTTAGCACAATGATGATTCATATGCAAATACCCCCAAAATAAAAGTTGCAGCAATCCCTATTCATATGGCAGTCTCTATTCACAGAATGGATTCAGGCTGTCAACTTCATCTCTTTGTTTTCGGACAATACGGTACAAACAAAA
>CM057156.1:20475629-20503969 GCA_029962745.1 Echinometra lucunter
CTCTTTCATTTAAACGACTTTCTGCATCCTTCAATTTACGATTTAAGTTAACCCTTGACACAATCATGAACTCGAATGGCGTTGCTTTTAAAAATACATTTTAACTAAGCAATCATAATATATGATTTTGACGGGGGAAAGGCGGGAAAGGAAATCATGCCAAATGCGCCTATATCTATACAACAAGGAAGAAAATTTGAACATGACATTATGTGTATGGGTGCCAGCGCTTTATTTATTCAATGGTTTGTGTTTCCTTGAACCAGGGGCGGGTAAACAGTAACAAAATAACATTGAGACCTGGGGGAAATGTTAGAAGAGAAATGAGTTAAAAGAAAATCTTGAAATTAGAGATGAAAACCGCAGAAGTACAGAGACCTGTACAGTGGTGGGCCATGTCAGCAAGGTTCCGAATTCTTCTTGCCCATGCATGCAGTATTTCGCTCTTTTCAAAACTAATCAAGGGAAAATTGTCTCTGAAGAGGTTTTGATTTTACTAAGAGCTAAAATCACAATGATTCAATATTTTTTTTTTTTACCACATTCATGTTTGAGGATAAATTTTGTCGTGGAATCAAGATCTTCCTAAGGCTTTTGCTGAAAGGTTGTGTAAGTTAGTGTCGGATAAGTTTCTGGTAAATTTTCGGGGGGGGGGGGATTGTGCTAATTTGTGCAACTTACGCGAAACTTACCCGACCTTTTAATAAAAGCCCCCCCCCCCCCCCCGGTCACTTGCGCTATACGGTATTAGCAATTAAGAATCAATTTATATATTATCGTGGGGGCGTGGGGGGGGGGGGGGGGGCTTTGATATCAAAACTATGACCTCGGCTTACATGCTTGATAAAATATTATGCTTATATACATTTGCGAATATGTCAACAAAATAGGAGGCAAACCCTTTTTCTTAGCTTTTCCACATATAGGACACAGAATTTCACAGCTTTTTGACAGCTCTCGTACAATTACCAGAATGGTATTGCTATATTTCGTGATTCCGCCCTCTATCGGTAAGACAATATGCACTGGATTTAACAAACATTTTCCAAAAATTCATCAAATTTTATCATTCTTCTTTAGGCTTTTACAGACTTCAGTGACCATTGATTTGAATCTAACCAATCTGAATAATGGTACTCGAAGTCAAAGAAAATACTTCAAGTGTGACTTTCTCTACTTTCAAGCTTTTATCAAGGTTAAAAGTACAGACAACTTTAATACAGTTATAAATGACGTAAACAGCCGATTTGATGACTAAGAGTTGGAGTGCTCGATTTTGTTTTACGCTTGAATTATTCAAGAGTCATACATCAAGTGTACATACACAATCATCCTACTTTGTATGACTCATCTGTTCTGTACACCTGGATAACTTTAAGGGGATGAAAATGATCAATGACGAAATTCCGACTCAGCAAGGGACTTTTAAAAGACAAAAAGGGTGTTATATGCGGGTAATGTGCTCCACTTATACGCATAGATTAACGTATTATGTTTTGAGGAGCTTGAAAAAATGACTCACCGAAACATTGTCTGAGACGCCGGGAGGTGAAACATCATCAATTATGTCTGTCGATCGGCTGCATATTCAACCCCTTGCGAACATATTTCAGTGTCTTCTCTTTTTTTTTTTTTTTTTTGGGGGGGGGGTGGGATCTGCTGCATCAATGCAGCCCTTTCAAATTATGATGCATTATTTTAATGAATTATCTATTCAGCCATCGAAAGCATGCATGATTTAGTATATTAATACGCCATGCAAACCCTTGCTTGCAAACAAGATATTACACACACTGCATTGTCTGTTCGTTTACCCCTATTTTTTTAACTTCGTGTACTTTTTTCTTTTAATTTTCGTTTCTTTTTGTTTTTCTTTTTTTATACGGCAAAAGCTTTTCTTATAATTTTGTATGTATTCATACAATTTGCTTCTATGCATCAGTTTATTCGCTAATGTCCGTTGTTCACCGTTTGTTATTATTATCATTTGTTATTGCACTTGTTATATCTTATTTGTTTATTTATTTATTTATTTATTTTTTTAAAGGTATTAGTTGATTTGTTTTGGTCAGATGAGAATGATCTTTCTTTGCATGGCAGTAGGCCTTCTCATGCAATTTACTGAGACTGGTATAGCCATTTTGCTCATCAATTTAAGTGTCTTTCAAAACCAATTTTCTTTTAGCTTAGGTGTTTTTTTTGGGGGGGGGGGGGGATAGAAATTGATTATTTTTCGATTTACAGGAGCATGCAATATGTTTATTGTTCACTGTCTATTCTGTCCATTCATGCGTAGTTTTTAGTTTAATAGTTTAGGTTTGAAAAGATGAATTTCTCCATTTATATGATTTTATTCATGCGGTTCGCTTAATAAGATTGCATTATGAATTTGTTCGCCCATTGTCATTTCGTTTCGTCTTTCCTTCAGTAGGTTTCAGTCTGTTTGACAAGACTGAATTTTTCCATCTGCATGTATTCATGAAATTTTCTTAATTGGACATGCGTTAGCTTTAATATTCGCTGTCTGTTCGTTTTACCCTATTTGTCATTTTGAGTATATGGGTTTTACTTTATCTCTTTGAATCAGGCAAGATGGCCGTTTCCCCTTTCGCATGCATATCCATTCTGTTTGCTTAATACGATTGGATTGTTAATTTTAATGGCATCAAATGTGAAGTATAATTTCTTTCTATTATTCCCTCGAGGCCTTTGCGGTAGCTTGCTTTGTCAGAAAGAAAAGAAATGGTAACCTCAAGATGATGTATGCGTATGATTCAGTCTTTGCCTTAGCAAAAACAAGAAAAGAAATTAAAAAGATTAAAATTAAACATCTAAATCATCATTCATTGGGTTTGCATTGTCGGAAATATCGGCCGTAAATTCGCTTTAGCCAGCAAATTGTTCACATGAATCATCACTTATGTTTTAATTAGTGGCAAGGTAGACCCTGAAAAAATGACATCACAGTAATTGAGAGCTTGCTCGGGAAGGACAAGGGAATTCGCTTTATTTTTAGAATGTACAGTCAGCCCAGGCGATCGGTGCATGACTGCATGGCAGTCTACGCCTCCAGTCTCAAATACACTGTGGAAAGACAACTGGGGAGCGTTTCATGAAGAGTTTTGTCGGTGAAAATCATCGACAAATGTTATAAGCTACTGAAAATCCTCGTATCTTATTGGCTGAAAGCAAATTAGTCGGTGAAAATCACCGACAAAACTCTTCATGAAACGTTCCCAACGTATATATAAAACACTTTTAACTCGTGGGAGATTAGACATTAATTCGCAAGTTGCTGACTTGCATTTACATTATTTTTTTGGTATGGTGTCAGAATTTTCGTAAAACAATAATGACAATAATGAAGCTACATGTTATGTCCTACAGGCTAGCAGACTACTGTCTCCCGTTAGTGGTTAACCTTTCATAAAATAAGAGTATAGTGTTCCAGAATGTTTAGTTTCATTAAAATCACCACAGGCATCATCATTACCAAAATAATCATCATAATCATAATGTCATCTTCATAATTATCAACCATTATTACTATCATCGGCATCATCATTACAAGCATCACCACCACTGCCACCACCATCACTACAGGCACCATTATCATCATCTCCCACCACCACCACCATTATCACCACCATCAATATTACAATTGACCACCCCCCTCCAACACCACCATGCACCACCTCCAACACGACCTTGCACTACCGCCAACACAATCCCCTCCATCGCCACCATTACTAGCACAAGCATCATCTCCATCTCCACCACATCACCACACATCATCATCATCATCATCATCATCATCATCATCATCACCACCACCACCACCACCACCACCATCATCATCCTCATCATCATCATCATCATCATCATCATCATCATCATCACCATCACCACCACCATCACCACACATCATCATCATCATCATCAACATCACCATCACCACTACCACCATCATCATCATCATCATCATCATCATCATCATCATCATCATCGTCATCCTTTCTCACTTGATACAAACCATTTCATTAATCGCCTCTCACCAATGACATCACCATTACCTATCTGCATCTTCTTGTTACAAACGAGCCACCAAATCCATAATTGGTTTCAGCAATTAAATCTTCTAGAGAAAATGTAAAATAGTTGGAAAATTTCTATTTTTGTTCCAATAAAACTTTGCATCAGTACAGGTCTTTAATCGTGTCTGGGCCAGGGTTAATCAAAATGGCAAGTACTTCGCCTCTTTCTACGAAAGTGCATGCTCTCTCATGACCAATCCTCCCCCCCCCCCCCCCCCCCGTCTTCTTCCCGACTTCTCACAGCGCAAACTGCAATTACTACATGCTAATAACCTTCGCAATTAAGCAGGTGCAAAAAGATGCAACGTTCACTGCTTTCTAGATTGTGCAACTGAAAGGTCTGCGAGAGTAGACTAGCTCACGAACGAAGAGGAACTTTTGTTTGTCGCACGCGAGTCCTCAGTGAGTTCTCCTGAGTCATCCGCCGCTAGTCATTCTCTTGTCATCATCCGTAGATAGCGAAGTCGTAAATTCCTTGAAATGCTCAAGGGTCGGCCCGAAGCTTGCACATGTAGTTTAAACATGCAATTGAGTAAGGGGAAATTGTAGAGCAGAAGAGAAGAAATTTCTATTTATTTTTCTTTCTTACTTTCCCCTGTTTTGCCTTTATCTGCGATAAAAAGGTGTTGATTATGCCTAAAACCAAAACACAAACCGTGCGAAAGAGAAAAACTCGGAAATTTTGATAAGCTTGCAGCGCTTTCCGTCGTTGGTATTTTCGGAGTTGATTTCTCCTGTGTATTGCCATACTGATGTGAGAAAGGACGATGAGAATTCCAGAGTTGAGGTGATCCAATATTATCGCTGAAGAGAATTAACATGATCAAAGCAAGACTACTGATATCATGTTTATGTTTGAATAAAAAAAGACAGAGAGAGAGAGAGAAAGAGAGAGAGAGAGAGAGAGAGAGAGAGAGAGAGAGAGAGAGAGAGAAAGAGAGAGAGTGAGAGAGAGAGAGGGGGGGGGAGATGGAGAGGAAGAGAGGTGAAAGCTTTTAGGGTGTTGTGGACTGAAACAAACTAATGAAAGAAAACAGGGAAAAAGCAGCTCATTGATATTTTCTTCTCTCTCGATTTTGCATCTTCGCTGCGTTTTGAAGCTTTTTGCTTGTATGCAGCGACGATGTGTCGTCTGTTTATATTAGGAGCAATCTCAATAAAAATTAGCATTGTTTATTTGTTTGTTTGTCTTTATTCCAGAAATAATAAAAAAAAAATATATGCAAAGAACAAAATTATATACAAAGAAATATAAATACAAAATATATAACTCATAAAAATATAACAAATCTGAGGACATCCCAAATTCAGTGATGTTAATAGAACATCGCTGTTCTTCCTTGGGGTATGAAGATGATTATTCATAATTATCATAATCATAATACAGTCTCTTTGCAGTGACTCCCTAATAATGAAGGTATGCAAGTTGCAGATGATATAATCGAATGTAGCTTAGAACCTGATATATATTTTACTTTGACCTTTGATATGTATCATAAAAGTCAATAGGGAGAAGCAGGCGCAGAGAGAACAGGACAAGATTACCGTTAAAATCTTGACACAATGACTCGAAGTCGCCTGCAGGGTATTCGAGGAAGCGCCATATTCCTGCTGTGAGGATTCTTTGGATATTCAGCTGTCTAAAGATGTCACGTCATGGATACTCTTCCTCTTCAATTCCTTCCTCTTGGCTCTCACCTAATTTCTCTCTACCACTTTTGTGAGCAATTATTATCCTCCATGCTGTTCGCTGTTCAAAAGTAACTAGTTCTTTAGAAGTGGAGAAAATTGAGGGCCCTCATCGCTATAATACGCTTTCGGCATTCAATTTTACAATTAAAGGTTTATCTTCCCAAGATAAAGAATTACTTATACACTGCACATAAACCACACTATAAAAAGAGAAGGTGAACCATGCTAAAAGTAAAAACAAATATATAACTTAGTTGTCATAAAATCTACAGAATTGTATATCAAATTAAAGAGAAAAGAATAGCCTTTGAATTGCATGTAGTTACAAATCATGATCATTCATGCATGAAGTTATGATCCATTATACATAATAATACCTATTTCTGACATTTCTGTGATCATTAAAGCATAATGCGTAATGCTTCAATGATCATGGCTTATTTCTATTTTTTTTGCGAGAGTTTAGATGATATCCTTTAATTTGATTTACAATTCTGGACATTTCACTTGGTTTTATTCATTTTAAAAATGAACTTAAATATGAAACATGAATGTTATTGCAACACCTGTTCAAAAGTCAATTAGGCAATAGTAGCAAGAAATTAATTCATAAAAAATGTTTTCAAAATGAGAAATACCGATTGAAATACCAAGAATTGTACATCAAATTGAAGGATATTGGGTCATCTATCAGGAAAATGAATGAACAAGCCATGATCATCAACGGAATACGAGTTATGCTTCAATGATCACAGAAAGGTCTGAAAAATAAGCATTATTGTGCATAATGGATTATAACTATTCATGCATGACTGATCACAATTTGTAACTACATGCGAATCAGAGGCTAAACACTTTTCTCTTTAATTCAATATACACTCTTTAAAAATTCAAGTCAGATTGACCCGGAAAATAGTCCGTTGGGGCCGCACCCCGTTCCGGGTCAAAATGACCCAGAATATGGTCATTAAGACTTGTTTCTGGGTCACATAATCTGGGTCATTTTTATTCTATTCTAGGTCATTTTTGACTTGGAATGGAGTGTGGCCCCAACGGACTATTTTCAGGGTCAAGCCCGACTCGGATTTTTCAAGAGTGCAACATTCAGCAGATTTTATAACTAACCTAGGAATTTTTAATTTCAGCAGGGTTCAGTCTCTTTTATAGTGTGGTTTATGTGCAGTGTACAAGCAATTCTTTGATACACTGTATAAGCAATTCTTTGATACACTGTATGTAAACCATGCTCTAACAAGATAAACATGACATAAATTCTATCCGCAAAATACTCGTCTCATGTATTTCATACGTGGCTGATGTTATGAGAAGAGAAGGGAGTGAGAAGGGAATGAGGCGTAAAACTTTTTTTGAATTACATGTATTTCATTTTATATCCTTAGTCACTGGAGTAGGCCTACTAATGGAGCGTTCAGGCGGCTGCTCCCCCCCCCCCCCCCATTTCTACGACCAAATTGTTTTTTTTTTTTTTCAATTATTGTTTTTCTCTTCAACAATGTCATTGCATCGATTGCTGATTACTCGGACCTTTTTCTTTCTTTTCCTTTTCTTTCTTATTAAAAAAAAAATTTTTTTTTTGCTCGTCAGCCCCTAAACATCTCTTTATTTTATTCTTGTTTGTGATAGCGCAGCCCCCCAAGAGTTGGCTCACTACGCCACAGAAGTGTCTTGACAGTTTAGTATGACTCAACACACGACCATATAAGTTTAAAAAAAATAAAAAAATAAAAATAAAATAAAGACTTGCCGAGTAATAATCCTAATCTGAAACATGGTGTAATATGGCTGTAAATGATTGTTCGATACACTGTATATGGGAGTATTCTCTTATTATTTCAATTCCCTATTTTTCCCTTTTCCTTTCGTAATACTTCATAAAAATTAATGTGCAATATTTGATCATTAATCGACACGCAGTCACCTACTGTTAACCCCCGTCACCTTTACCTACGGCGCCCGCAGCAACATGTACGTACCTTAATGCAACACACTTTTCCACGATCTCTCTGCCTTCCCTGTGAATTTGGCGCGAACTGGGTCAGGGTGCCTACAGGGATTACTTATACATCTGGGCGATGAAATAGTTTGCTATTCTTCCTTTCCTCCATAAAAGGCAGACCCAGGATTCTAAAAAGAACAAAATTGGGGGGGGGGGGGGAGTTAGAAAGCTAGTCTCCCAAACTGGAGAAAGGTTATCGCATTTTCGCCTATAGGGGAGCATATTCGTGAAAGGGAGGTGAAACACAAGGTGACACAATATTTTCAATTTTCTCTTTTGTGTACAAAGGAAACGCAACTTGATTTCGGAGGGGGGGGGGGTCGCTTGTGCCTTTAAATCTCCCTCTGTCTTCCATGCACTCTCATCTGTCGTTCACAATCCCTGCTGTCTTCTTCATCTTCCTCTTCCTCCTCGCCTTCCTCCTCCTTTTCCTCGTCTAGTAAAATACGAGTGTGTCAAAACAACTTTTCCCCCGAGATCGTCACTTTACGCGGGGTCGAAATACTTTGGATTCCCCTTTCGTCTCAGCTAGCCGTAAACCTCGAACATATTTGGAACATGACTGTGTTAACAACTTTGCATATTTTACGTTGTAAGGACGGGCAAATTGGGGAGGGCAGAAGCAGACTCTAAGCAGGGGAAAGAGGAGAGTAAAGCAGTTTAAAAAAATAGTTTTTGTATATATGCCAACATACTATATAACCTGATATTCAATCTCTCTCTCTCTCTCTCCTTCTCTTTTATTATTATTCCTTAATTTGTAATGTCTGGAAAATATTAAACTTTATTGTAAAAAGATATATATAAACAACTTCCCTCAGTTTTCTTTTACCAGTAAATTCTCATCATGCATGCTTATGAAAATATATTATGGGAATTACACTATTAACTCTCTCTCTCTCTCTCCCTCTCTGTCCCTTCCTATCACTTTCCTTTTACTTTACAGACTCTCTCTCGCATGATCTTCTTACGAACTTGATTTCCTTCATATCCTCCTTTCAAGGTATAGCATAGGAAAGAAATCCCATATTGGTATTACTCTGTATTATATAATATATACCCAAAGAAAAACAGATTAAAGATAATGAAATTCTTATAAAACATTTGGAAAAATCTAATGAGTACACATGCAGCATGTGACCATGATTTTCAATAAACACATTCAAAGCGAGAAAATCTTGAAAAGGGCATGATATGAAATTTAGACAAAAACATCGAATGTATCCATTCATTAAAAGCAATTGAATGTAACATTTTCAAGAATTGCATAGAACAAAATAATTGTAAACAACAACAAACAAACAAACAAAATCAATAACTCTTTTGATTATAGGGATGAAGGCAAGAAGGAACCCAAAGAAGTTCACATCTTCACGAGATAACAGCTATGCATTCATTGCTATTGAAATCATTTCTTGTGGCAGATATTAAAGTGAAGCTCAAGTTCTGGGAAAGGTGACACACAATTTTGTGACCTTTTTTATATATTTTTCTCATGTCAGTACAGTTTGGAAGAATATCATAAAAGAAATATCCCTCAAACAGGATTGCCCTTCAAATGCCTTCAAATGACGTGGGAACAGCTAGTGCTGGGCACAAACATTCATGAGTAGTCCCATAAAGATCATTTCTGGATGCAGCCATGTGCTTTTCAGCAAGATTGACATTTATTTCTTCTAATTTTGATGGTTTCAAAACCCCAAGGTATACACCAGGGCCCCGTTTCATAAAACTTGTTATCATTAACAGGTTGTAATAACTGTTATAAGCTACTGAAATCCTTGCATCTGACTGGCTGAGAGCAAATTTGTCAAAGAAATGTGATAGTTGTTACTGATAACCAGTTTTATGAAATGGGGCCCAGTTATTTCTAACTTAATCAACTTTTCCCAATTGTTTTGAAAGAGTTTTTTGTTACAGTACTGTAAAATCAGGACCAACAGCCAAATTCACTTCAATGCATGAAATGACAGAGTATTTTACTGAGCAGTTTAAGTGGTGAATTAAAATGGCTTAACTCATATTCAGATCACATTGAAGCATTTTACTTTAGCAAGCCGACTTTAGGCAAAGTACTTACCGATAACCACTATGACATCACAAAGTCCATCAGAAATAATGCACAAGGAAGGTGTTGCAGTGTACGTGCGGCTATACAATGGTCACAGCATATCATGTCTACTTATGTATGAAAACTACACTATGCCAGTCAATTGGACTTCCAGGGTAAATTTGCTTAAATCTGCTAGGTGGCTGTCTAAGACGAAAGGTAAAATATTTAACCAAAAGACGCATATGAATACCGAAGCTGGCTAAGTATTTTACTTAAGCCAAAACATGAGTAAAATACTTGAAATTCTGATAAGTATCAAAAGGAATACCTACCCAGAAGTATATCTTCAAACATAAAGAACCATATCCATTACATGTATTATAATTAGCAATTCTCTACTTATTTCACTCATACGCAGATCCAGGAAAGTAAGGAAAGGGGGGGTTGGGGTTGGGGGGGGGGTGGAATAGATGCATAAGCACTTCCATCACTAAACTTCCTGTGGGTGTTCTCATCAGAAAATCAGTTGTTTTAGAATAACAGGAATGTGAAGATTGTAAATTACAAATCCACAAACAGATAATAATCTTATTTGAATGAAAGGGTCAAATTTTATTTTCATTGTTTGTTAAATATTCACAATTTTCATATTATACGACATTACACATGCATTCTACCAAATTAAAGGGTTAGACTTTTTATTTCAGACTATCAGAAGATAAAATAAAACTTGACTATGATTTATGTTTATTGCACTGACCTTTGGAAAACTGAAGGTACCGTAACCATATACATACAATGTACATATCTTTAGATCAACTGGTTGTTTCATACTGCATTGTATATAATCTGTAACATAGATATTTCTAATCTCTTAGGGTGTAGTTCCAATTCCTAACTTCTTTGAAATGATGTCCATTAGAAATTATGAGCAATAATGCTATCAGCTGATACCGTCTTAATGTTCTCTACATAGACTTTTGCACAGTCAAAGTTTTTTTTCGCTCCATAAAACTGGTGCCTCAATCGCATGGTCATGACATCTCTGAAGTGTCGCCGAAGTTGGTGGTGTTTGCAGGCATCACATGATACATCGATTCCTCTTTCTTGATCATGACCTCCTCAACCACATCAACTACTTCAAAGATATCATCATCATCATCAGCCTCATCAGGACGACTGCTGTTCCCCGCATCCCTTCTTTCATCAAGGTCTTGCTCCCTGGTGCCCTGGAGTTCGTCCAATCCTTGAAAGTACCTACCTGGTGCCTCAATCGCATGGTCATGACATCTCTGAAGTGTCACCAAAGTTGGTGGTGTCTGCAGGCATCACATGATACATTGATTCCTCTTTCTTTATCATGACCTCCTCAACCACATCAACTACTTCAAATATATCATCATCATCATCATCATCAGCCTCATTAGGACGACTGCTGTTCTCCGCATCCCTTCTTTCATCAAGGTCTTGCTCACCAGTGCCATGGAGTTCGTCCAACCCCTGGAAGTACCTGAAATTCTTACGGATATGTTCCCGCACAGCCAGAGCATGTCTGTCCTGGCGCTTCCGCTTGTTCTTGAACTTGTGCATCAATTTCTGCTTCCAAGCCTCCTGTAGAGAAGAAGAAGACAAGATAGAGGTCGTTTTTTGAAAACAATATTATGCAAGAATAGGCTTGAAGTGGCAAATTTAACAGGAACAGATAAAGGCTATGTTGCTTTTAATATACACAAGCTGTGGTCTTTTAGGTATTAGATAAATGCATCTAAATATTTTACTTAGACTGGAGGTCACAACTTCAAAGGAGGTGTTAGGACTATTAGATCTTGTCCCCTTCTGACTTTGCAAGGCTTGCTTATAATGGAATAATTACACATAAACATTTATATTTGAAACAATAAGACAGACATACTCAATACATGTTTTTGCATTATCCGAAAGAATTCTTACAGTAAAGACTGTTGCAAGCTCTTACCCAATTATCTGAACAGTATTGGATATGGCCAGCCTGTGGGAGAAGTTGTGGAAACTGCTCCAAAAAGATCTGGGTAAAGTAGGTGTAGTCGGATGAAGATGGGTAGCTAGAGAGAACCAAGAAGAGAGACTTTGTTACATTTCAATTGAAGAAATCAATTTTTCAAAAGAGTGATAATGCTTCAATGACTTTTGGGTGATGACAGGTCTAGGGACTTTCTGAAAAACATATGTAAAGTGATATTATTCATTATTAGTATCACACCAACATTCTATACAAGTTTCTAGCATTAACTTAGAATTCCATGTTCTACTCACATTGATCAATCTATACATCTAAGAAATTGTCTCAACACCATATGCAATAAAAATTCATGCACGACTCGTAATATATCATTAATCAACCTGTTGCTTTTTGAATTTTCTCATTCCCATAGGCTTCACACTTTCACCATCCACTTTTGGAAGGCAATTGGTTTAAGAATTATTTTATTTCTTACTATGTGTACGGTACGATGCTCTCATAGAGTACATCTAGGAGAACAGATCTGTCTCTTGGTTCTATAGGTATACCATGCTTGAGCTTCCTCATGATGTCTGAAGGGAACTCTGGGAGTTTATAATCATAGAGAGATGGTTTGTGAGGTATTGAGGATGTAGTACTTTCCATGTGCATGACATCTGGCTGCTTTTCACTTTGTCCTGCGCCAGATGAGAAGTTCTCCTCAACTACAGTGGCAGAAGGAACTGCTTGGGAGGGGGGCAAGGTCTTCTCTGGAATTCTTGAAGTCTGCATGTATGGCTGTGAGTGACAAGAATCCAAGACTGGTTTGTTCTGTGAATCCGAAGTGGCCAGCAGATAGGTCGCATTGTCCTGTGAGAAAGGCAAGTTCTTCCCAGGAATCCCTGAAGTACAATCCTGGGCAATATCCTTGACTGGTTTGTTCTGTGAGTATGAAGAAGTTGTTCTGTCAGATGCAATGCCTTGTGAGAGTGGGAAACTTCTCTCAGAGATGCCTTGACTTTGAATAGATGGAGATGAGGAAATAGATTCCTGGACACTGCGGGCAACTGCCTTGTCTGGTAGGTCACCAAAATTAGTGGTGTCTGCAGCCACCACATGCTTAGAGTGCTCTTCCTCAAATGTGACATCCTGATCATCATCCACAATTTCAAAGATCTCATCATCAGCCTCAATAGGACAATCACAAGCTATCCAGTATCCTCTTTCATTCAGGTCTTGACCATCAGAACTCGGGAGCTCATCCAGTCCTTCTAAAGATCTCAAATGCTTACGGGTATGTTCTCGAACAGCTGGAGCATCTCTGTCCTGACGCTTCCGTTTGTTCTTGAACTTGTGCATCAATTTCTGTCTCCATGCCTCCTGCAGAGAGGAACAAAAACAAACAGGACATGATCCTCAAGTACCATCCTATGAACCTGCAGAAAAGAGCACTTTTGTTCCCCTACATGGCCCTCTATTTTATCAGCTGCACTCCTTTCTGGTTTAAAGGTACATGTACATTAACCTGTACATGCATGGATACTTCATCTTATTTCAACCAAAGGCCACTACCTGTTTTTTAAGAAAGAACCATACTCCTTTTTTAAGCATGTCAATGATGAAATATGCATGTCGGACATATATCTGAACTGACAAATATACAGCCATTTGTACCTACTTGTGTGTACTCGAGGTTTGAGTGGATCCTTAGTGCAATACCAGAAAGATTACTAACAGTTCTTACCCACATGTCTGGACAGTTTTGGATTGGGCCAGCCTGAGGAAGAAGCTGTGGATATCGCTCCAAGAAAATGTTGATCAAATAGATGTAGTCAGCTGCAGATGGGTAACTGGACAGAAAACGGAAAAGGAGATGGACATACAGAATTTAAAAATAACCCCCCCCAAAAAAAAAAATTTAAGGTTCATGATATCAAGATGTGCATTAATGATCAAGAAAAGTTCACATTCAAATAATCAAAAGTTGCAAAAACAAACTTGTGATGTTGTATTTTGTTCTAAATTTATAAGAATTACATTGGTATACACCCGTTTGCGACCAGGAGGCAAGAAATATCAGATTTTTGCCTTGGCCTCTTTATTTTTGCTGGTTCTTGTACTACTCATTTTTGTGTAAAATAAATAGCTTGGGGGGGGGGGTATGCTGCTTAATGTGTGACCAAGCCTTAAAGAGGACATCTACAGTTAAAGAGAGATTTGCCAGTAATATTCTGTAGATGAGCAAGACCTTTAATGGGATAATGACTTCATTCTACAATTTGCACTGGACTAGTAAAGGCCTGTTCATATTATTTCAAAATACTGCCATAGCAAAATAAATCCGCTTTGTGTGTAAAGTGGGATGGGAGGAAGCTGTATGCAACAGCTCCTTCTTTCATCTAGATGTTATATTTTTACTGGATTTACTAAAAGGGTTTGAAACTGTTATTATACACAGATGACAACTGATAAATCTATTAATCAAACATTTGCAAGGTCCAACTACTAGTACCCAAAAATTATTGAAAGCACAATGATATAATGGTACTTACTATGTGTAAGGCACTACACTATCATAGAGTGTATCAAGGAGACTGGACCTGTCCTTGGGTTCTATGGGGATGCCATTCTCAAGCTTCTGGATGATGTCAGCAGGAAACTCTGGGAGTTTGTAATTATAGAGTGAAGGTTTGTCAGGAATCCTGGAGGCAGCACTCTTGATATGCTGGACTTCTGTCATTCTCTCCTCTTGCTCTTGACAGGGAGGCAATGAACTTTTTGAAATCTGTCCACAAATGGCTGAGGAACCCAACTGGTGCTCAACTTCCACAACTGTTTGATTTTGTGAATGTGGAATGGCAAGCAGTAGCTTGGGTACCTTGTCTTGAGAGTGGTCCTGAGACTGAGGCATGCTTCTTTCTGGAAACCCTGAAGTCTGCATATGTGACTTTGATGAACAAGACCCTTGTACAACATCCATAACTTTATTTCCCAGATGTTTATTGATCTGTCTGTTGGATGCTTTATTCAGCAATGGGGGTAAACTTCTTTCTGGAATCCTCAAACTCTGCCTGTGTGGATGAACAGACAAAGACTCTTGGGTACACTTCATAACATGACTGTCCTGCTGCTGTGAGGTGTTTAGTTGATGGGTTTGGGGGTCTTGGAAAGGGTCAGACATTCCTTCTGGAACCCTTGAAGTCTGTGAGTTTGGAGGTGGAATGCTACACTCTTCGGTAACTCCAACATCTGGTGTATCCCCTAGATTAGTGGTGTCTGCAGGCATCACATGATACATAGATTCTTCTTCCTTGATCACGACATCCTGGACATCATCTACCACTTCAAAGACCTCATCATCAACATCACTAGGACAGTCACTACCCATCAGATCTCCTCTGCCATGTTGACCTTGCCCTGTGGTACTTGGGCATTCATCAAGGTCCCCAAAGTGCTTCGTGTAATTCATGCGCTTGTGTAGAACACCAGGAGCATCTCTGTCCTGGCGCTTTCGTTTATTCTTGAACTTGTGCATCAGTTTTTGTCTCCATGTTTCCTGCAAAAGGGAAAAGAATGGAGCTGTGCATAAATCTTTGACAAGTTAGGTTTGAGGGTCTCTACAACACACGCTCCAGCAATAATTGCTTGGTAGACAGTGTCTCACACTCACTGAATTACTAACTGCAACCTTGGATAGAACACAAAACCCAGCCATGATCCTTATCCTAAACCTTCATTAAAGCAACTGCAACCCGTTCACTACTCCATTTTCTTAAATGAAATATAGCTTGGAGCTCATGTTCGGTCTCTGTTTTGAGGCGAATAACCTAGAAAAGTTTTGTTTCCAGATATATTGCTCTTTCTGGGAGGAGATTGTATGTAGGGTATAAACACAATTTGAAAAATCTGCTACAGATTTCCTCAATAAGATGCCACTAACTCCTATAAAATTTGGTTTCCCAAATCTTTTGGTATCTGTGCAAGGGAGTATATATTCTTTTCAATTTATCCATACTGGTATACAACAAGTCACCTTAAAAGAAGTTTGATACAGATTGTTACCAGCTCTTACCCATTTGTAAGTGCAATCTTTGATCAGACCAGCTTGGTGGATAAGCTGGGGAAACTGTTCCAGTAGCCTTTGAGTCAAGTAGATGTAATCTGATTGAGATGGGTAACTAGAAAGTAGAAGGAAAAACAGATTTTGCAATGCATATACAGTAAAAAGAAAACCTGTACTTACACGAAACAAGACCTATTCCTCCTTCCAAGCAAATGTCAATAAATTCTTGATTTCTTTTGTCCAGCTAGGAAAAAGGGTTGCCCAACTGACTAAACTAGCCAAGATTGTTTCACTGCAAACATGTGAACAGATAATATTAGGGAGCTTTCGCAAACATGACACGGACATCCCTTTAGGATGCAGCAACAAAAAAGAGATACGGCCGCGTCAGACAGTGATTGGAAGCTTTCGCTCTTTTAGTGATACGTGGACGTATGACGTCACAATGGGAAGCATTTTTCCAAGGCCATGGCCAGGCTAGGTGCACACGCATCAGGCAAGATCTATGATGGCTGCGCTCAGGCTGTGCTGATGATAGGCTTGCTGCACGCGTTACCATAGTGTTACATACACACTAATGCTGAATACCCAGCTGCGTATTCATGCAAAATTAACGTCTGCGTCGTGTTTGCAAAAGCTCCCTAATATCAATGTTAAAAAGGGGAGTTAAAGATATCAAATCAATAATTATTAACGTCCGCGTCCTGTTTGCAAAAGCTCCCTAATATCAATGTTAAAAAGGGGAGTTAAAGATATCAAATCAATAATTATTACCAGACAATTCTCATCTATCAATGATATTGCACTTCCTCAATTCTAGTTTAAGCATGAAACCACTACAAATATAAACATAGTTTCACAAATTCCATCGCCTTGATCCAAACTGTGTACTACCCTAAATCAAAGAACAGCATGACTGTACTTACTATGTGTATGGCACAACACTTTCATAGAGTCTATCCAAGAGAACAGATACATCTCTGGCTTTTAAAATTATACCATTCTCCAATTTCCGAACAATGTCAGCAGGAAACTCTGGGAGCTTGTATTCAGAGAGTGACAGATCATGATGATCCAAAGAGGGATCGCAATTGATATCTTCTCTCTGCTCATCCTTATGGTCTTTGCCTGGTGATGGATCGTCTTCAATTACAATGGGAGGAGGAACTTGGCCTTGAGAGGGAGGCAACTTGTTTAAAGGAGTCTCTGAGTTTTGTATGTTTGGCTGCAAAGAGTATGACTCCTGGACAAAGGGCCCTACTTGTTTGTTTTGTGAATGTGTTGTGAATGGTCGGTGGAGTGAAAGGTCATTAGAAGGAGGCAAGGCCTTCCCTGGAATTCCGGAAGTCTTTGAGAAGGGCATAGAGGAGCCAGACTCATGGACAACTTGCACTTCTGGTGAGTCCTGGCCAGGAGAGGTGGTCATATGTTGATGGTGTACATCATCTTGGTAAGGGGGTATTGTCCTGTTTGGAACTCTTGAACTCTGCATGGAAGATACAGGGAAAGAATGCTGCATGTTCTCTATGACTGGTCTGTCCTGCAGATGTGAACTGACTGGTCTGTAGGATGCCCCCTCATGAGAGAGGGGTACAGATCTTTCTGCAATCTGTGATCTCTGCACTAATTCCATTGGTAAAGACTGCTGCAGTTCCTCATTGGTTGTTTTGTTTTGGGAATGGGTTGTGGTTATCCTCTGGGGTGCATCTTCTTGAGATGTAGGGAAGGCCCTATCAGGACTTCTTGATGGCAATGAGAAAGACTGCTGGATGTAGTCCAAGACTGGTCTATCCTGTGGCTGACAAGGTGCTGCTGGATAGAGCTGATGACTAGCTCTTGGTTTGACGTCGCTGAGAATAAAATGTTAAAATATAATTTTACTTCTATTCATTATGAAAACGCAGATGGAGAGATATAAAAGAAATGTGAATAGAGATTATGTGCAAACTCTTCCCACACAAATCAACACACACACATATACCCACACCCACACGCACCCCCTCTCATATTTCGTGGCTTTTTTTCTCTCTTGCATTTCATCCACTTAATGTTGTACATTCTGTGAGGTTCCCCCCTCCCCCCCCCCCCCCCTCTTCCACTGCTTTCTTCCAGTGCCCATGGCATCATATTTTATACAGCTTAACCAAAATACTTTTGTTGGGCAACCTGAAATATCTTTTGTCTACTTGCCAAAGTAAGTATTGATTTGGGGGTTTTTTCAGTTGCCCAGACTCAAGTTATGAAAGATCAGATCAACACAACCATCCATAAAGAATTGTTAAAATGTTCCTCTCTTTACATTTCTTACACTTCTGTAGATTGTTACAAAGACACCTTCTTAAATAGCTACCCCCCCCCCCTATTGAAAGCAAACTGACAACTATTTTTTAAAAATATACTTATATAGATATATGTATATACACACCTCACAAAAAGTAACTAACCACTTTGTCTTTTGATTATAGCTAAAACATGGTGTGTTGTATCAGACAACTTTCAACAGAATTTGAAAGAAAATTTAATTCTAAACATTTTGGCACTTCATTTCTTGAAGTCGAATAAGTCGAGACTGCCATATCAGTAGGGATTGCTGCAACTTTTATTTTGGGGGTATTTGCATATGAATCGTCATTGTGCTCACATTCTTTATTCAATTTCAACAGACGAAGTTTCAAAATGTTTGGAATTAAATTTCCTTTCAAATTCTGTTAAAAGCTGTCCAATACAACACACCGTATTTTAGCTATAATCAAAAGACAAAAGTGGTTAGTTACTTTTTGTGAGGTGTGTGTATACCTATATGACATATCTCTCTCTCTCCGTTTCAATTTTGTTTTGTCCTTGTGTTTCATATATCTTGATTTAGCATCTCTCTCCTCTTTCGGTATGCTACGAGGTAAATATAGTAAGACTTTCACTTCCAAGCATCACATCACCAACAGGCTTGTTCATATTTAGCAAACAAAAGTTTAAAATGCTTAACATGGGTAATAGGGATGGGGGGGGGGTTGAATCATTTTTGAAAATTTGGCACCTGACAGCAATTAATTTGATGGCTCCAGGCCACAGTGCCAGGGCTATTTTCAAGCCTCAGAAAAACCTAAATAAAAGGGAATTGATTCAAAGCATTAAGGTGCTTTCACACATGATGCGACAGTGTGGTACCACGCTGTGTCACCACACTTTTTTGTGTACAAGCCTATGGGGTATAGGGCGACAAAAAAATGTCGCCGAGGGAGGACACACTTTTGTTTGCTGGCTAGATAAAAAAAAAAGCGCACCAATCAAATTTCTAAAAAGTTAGTTGCCATGAGATTGCTTGCGCAAGTTTTGACAATATGCTCTCTTATTGAGAGTTGACGCGTTAATGCGCGTTCATTAGCATATGTGGTGACACAAAGTCCCATCATGTGTGAAGACGAAACAGTGTGGCGCCACAGTGTGGCGCCACAGCGTGGTATCACACTGTCGCATCATGTGTGAAAGCACCTTAAGTCTGTCATCCAATGACAAAAAGAAGCAACTCTGATTTTCTTTTTAAAACTTATTTTTTTCTCGATTTGGGATTCTTTTTTATTTGCTTTACGTTATGATGTGAAATTAAGGTCACATGACACACAATTTCCAAAATATACACATATCAAAGGGAAGCAACTCCACAGATTTCCACATAAGCAGTGATATATTTCTTCATTGTACTAGGAAACACATTCTGCAGAGTTGCTTCCTTTTGTCATTGAACAGCAGTATTGTTCTTGTGGGTCACACAAGACCATATGGAGACACATTAAAATGATTTCTTTCAGTGCATTTTTTATTTATTCAGCATAACTTAGTTTATGCCATATGTCCACCAAGTTCAATAAGTCAAATTTTCCACTGATATACTGATAAAATGGAATGTTCTTTACACAATCAAACTCTTTATAATACAATATAAAAACATCAAAGTTAATTCAAAGTTGATTTAGTTTTTATTTCTCTCTTTTAATCAAGTACATGTAACGTACATGTACATGTCATATTTCATCAATACATTGAACATTACAGAAAAAGGCATGTTTCTACAAATCATAAGATATGCGATACAGTTTTAAAGACAGTGGTGGCAGCGGACCCCCCTTCTAAAGTGCAGGACCTCCTCTTTTTTTTTTTTCTTTGCTTATCAGTGAATTTTTGGGGTAAAATAGACAGCTAAAAATGCTGAGGTCCCTTTTTTCACTTGTTAGCAAATTTTTCAGGGTAAAACTGACACCTGAAAAAGCTGATCTGCCCCCCCCCCCCCAAAAAAAAATAATTCTGGATCCGCTGCCGCAAGATGTATACACACTGACCAACAACATATTTTTTTTATTTTGTAAAATACATAAAATTAACAACATTTCATTACATTTCTCAACCAATATCTTTTTACAAATGTGTACATCAACAGAGTAGGCTTGTCTGTACACAAGACACTGTCCAGAAAGACATGATAATAATATATAGTCTTGAACCTCACTGTAATAGTCTTATTATAGTATGGTAAGATCTACAAGTACATGTACCAAGAAGTATGCACAAATTTCTGGGGTGTAGGCCCATAATTTCATAAGCCCTCCCCCCCTTTTTTTCCCCCTTTTTAGTACTAACCTCTTGAAGATTTTGAAATATTTAGAAATGATGAATAATTCATTATGACCAAGAAATTTTCACAATTTGTTAATTCAGAAAGGAAAGATCATCTCAGTCTTGACAAGAATATAAAGCCTGGAACATTTGCAAGGTTATCAGCCTCATACATGTATACCTTGCTGAAACATCTAAACAAACAGATTTTCTTTGAAGTATTGACAATTCTTTCCAGTCAGTGTTTATATCAAAGATACAGCTGCAGGAACAACAACCAATAAATAAACACAGGGTGATCCCTCATTTACACAAGCAAAAACAAGATGAACAACAAAAGAAAAAAAAAAAAAAAGAAGAAGAAAATTTGAAGAAAAAAAGGAAAGGTTTTTCATCTATGCACATGTATGCAATCTGTATCGAAGAGAGATCTCCATTTCCCGTCTTTAAGTACACAAATAAGTCACAAGTTTTTTTTTTGACGGAACATATATATATTCAAAATAATTTGTGATAACATGTACAGAATACACTTTAGTACGTTTGAAGTTCAGTTCCCAAGAGATACAGGTGCATCTTCATCAGATCGAAATTCTGAAATAGCCGCTATTCCTGATCCCATGAATTAACCTTTATCAGAGAATAACCAGCCGATGCTTTGAATTAGCCCTCTATTCGGTTTGAATAGTCAGCCTACATCATCTTAGACTATTTGCAGAATAGCACGCTAAACCGCAAAATAGCTGGCTATTATCAACGTTATGCGCCTTCATCAGCTTGAGCTTCAGGTGCTGGTTTACCTATTTCATCATGCACAGACGTGCCAACATCGGGCTATTGCAATATACAAATGTCTTGGAGCTCAAGGTGATACACAAAGATATTGGAGCTCAAACTGATATGGACATGACTGCACGCTTCAGTTGAGTTTGGGCAAATACCCTGATCCCTCACATAGCGGGCTATTTCACTATTTCGAGCTGATGAAGACCCCGCCTTATGTGAATGGAAGTTTATGGAAAGGGGGGTAGGAGCAACAGGCACTGACAAAAAAGATGGAGGGAAAGAGAAACAGAGGAAGGAGAAGAGCACTAAAGATGGATAGTCAGCAGAGATGGTATGATGAGACAGGAGTGAAAGATGGGGGAATGGAGCTGACAGTGAAGGCTAGAAACTGGGAGTTTAGAACAGTATGCAATTTTCAATCCTACAGTAATTATCAATTCTACTGTAAGCATACTAATATACTTCTGATAGGAAAATAGAAATGTAATGCAAAAACATGTATTACAAATTTACAATGACAGGATGATCCTTCTTTCCTTCCACTCTGTCCTCTTCTATGAGATGTACCTTCCAACAAGCATTCACTTGTGCTTCATCATATTCCTTCATTTCAACCTTAACTTTGCATTCCCTTAGATAATAATTCTTTCTTTGCTCAAGTTCAATGTACTGTTTTCGATATCCCGCCAATCTTTCTTTCCTTTGAGTCTTTTTCTATCAGATCTACCTTCAAAATAACACCCAAAATCTTTCATCATAATCTTCCATTTCAACCTTAACTTGGTTATTTCCTTAGATGGCAATTCCTTCTTTGATGTACTGTTTTCATTGATATTCTGTCAATCATTCCTTCCTTCCTTCCACTGAGTCTTCTTCCACTAATCCTACTTCTAATAAGCATTCAAAATGTCTCATCGTAATCCTCCATTTCAACTGAACTTGGCCTGCCCTTCGATGACAATTCCTTCTTTGATGTACTGTTTTCATTGATATTTTGTCAATCTTTCCTTCCTTCCATGGAGTCCTCTTCCACTAATCCTACCTTCTAATAAGCATTCAAAATGTTTTATCATGATCCACCGTTTCAACCTAAACTTGGTATTTCCTTAGATGACAATTTCTTCTTTCATGTACTGTTTTCAATACTGGTATTCTGCCAATCCTTCCTTCTTTCCTTCCACTGAGTCCTCTTCCACTAATCCTACTTTCTAATAAGCATTCAAAATGTTTCATCATGATCCACCATTTCAATCTTGACTTCCCTTAGATGATAGCCCTTTGATCCACTCTTTTCATCCTTTCCATTCTGCTCATCTTTCTCTCCTTCCACCAAGTTATTGTCCACCAAATCTACAGTTACCTTCGTTAGACCACTTGCCCTTTTTGACATCTCTTCATCGCTGGCTTCAGGACCACGTTTGACACCTCTCGTAGCTGTTGAATAAAATAGCGAAAGAAATTATCTCACAGTTTTCAAACAAAGAAAACAATCACTGTACAACATCCTTTCCTAACAAAGTATTGGGAATGCTTTTTTGTTTTAAAATGGAATATCAATAACTGAATAGCAAAATCTTATATTTGACTGAAAGCTGAATACCTTTCAAAATTACACAGCATTATGAGAAGACTGAAGGAGACAGAAACCCTGGGGAAAATATCCATTTTTAATGAAGAGAGAGGATAGAGAGAAGCAATTTTTAAAAAGTTCCATCAAATCGGTTACGAAATTAGAAAGTTATGAAAGTTCAAAAAGTCTCAGTTTACTTTTATGACGATCCTAAATTGGCAATGTTGCTTCAAAATGGCAGATTTAGAAGGACAACTCTCAATATGGTTTGTACACACGAAATTTCATATTTTCTCCATTACGCTGCTTGTCTCTTTGTGAACTCAACATATGTTGTGTCATTTCCCATGATACACATGTATCTTGAGCTAAGAAGGAGACATGCTGCACCTTGAGAGATCATGGGGAAGATATGAAATTTTGTGTACAAATCACATGGAGAGTTGTCCTTCTAAACCTGCCATTTTGGAGCAACATTGCCAATTTGAGAATTGCCATAGAAAGTAAATTGAGACTTTTCGAACTTTCATAACTTTCTCACTTGTAACCAATTTTATGGAACTTTTTTTAAAAATTGCTTCTCTCTATCCTCTGTTTTCACTAAAATTGATTTTCCCCAGGGTTTCATCTCCTTAAGCAAACATTATTGAACAATTTGAGTTTATTCCGTTAGGGGTAGAATGTGATTTCTGGAACAGAATATTACATATATACAGAAAGTGAGTACTGAATTCTCAAATTGGCAACATTATATACAAGCCTTACTACTACTCTCCTACCACACTGACCTTTTCAATGCACTCTAGCAGTGCTGACATTTAATCTATCCAATACAATCAACTCTGTTTAATATACATCATAACTGAAGATTTTACATTCCCATTGAATATTGAAAATAGAACCCTGATTCTTTTTTTCACAACAATTTTGTTTTCTTTGATCTTCAGCAAAGTAAGAATTACCTCTTTTGCCTGTTGAGCCATCCTGCATGTCTTCCTGATTTTCATTTTCGGTCACTTCAGGAAATACCTACATACAGTATGACAAAGTCATATCAAAATCATCTTTAACATCAGTAACTTCAGTGAAATCAATAACCAATTAGCTGAATATTGGAAATATGATTCAAGCTCTTGCCCTCATCTAATTTCTCCATTTGTCTTCAACTGCCTTTTCTTAATGACTTCTAATACTGGCATGAAGTAAAAAAAAAAAAAATCAAACATTTCATTAGTAAAGGCTTGTTCACAATATGAAGAGGTAAAAAATCACTTTACAAAAAATGAAGGGGTCTTTATATTTTTTCTCTAAATACACACAGGAAAGGAATACACATAGGTCCTTGTTGCATCATTAACCCCCCCCCCCCCAAAAAAAAAAAAAAAAAATAAAGAGAGGCTGTGGAATGTTTTTTGAGTGAGGGGGGCGACACCCACACAAGCAGAGTCTCCAGGGGCTGTAAGGCCCCCAACAGTGGTTCAGGGGGCAGAGCCCCCTGAAGCTCTTGGGTTTATAAGGTTTTGCAAGCCTAGGAAATGAGCCATTTACAATTTAGATATTAAGTTTTTACAATTAATATTTGTTGTTTTTTAGCCAAAATTGTGTGGGGGGGGGGGGGAGGGGGGCTGCAGCCCCCACAACCTATTTTTGGTTAATAAAGCTCCTCAACAGACATCACCTTCTACAATCCATGCATCATCACCTTCTCCTGTCCTGTCATCACCATGACTCTTCTTTGAGTCACCATCATGGATGCTGCCTCCTGACTCATCAATATTACCATCTTTGGTTGCTATGGGAATAAAATAGAACAATCATCCCAGTAAAATAAATCCTTTCAAACCCTAGCAATGCAACAAAATTTACTCTCCCATTGCAACATGAAAATCTTTAAATTGGTAGAGAGATGAGACCTCCTATGGGATGGTTATAAAAGAAGTTGAGGGCTACACACAACATTTTTGTTTGATCGTTGTTGTTTTTCTTTTAATCTATAAAGCTTAGCCTTGAACAATGCATTTTACAACTTAGATGAATAGAATTATAACTCCATCTTTCTGCATCACACACAAAAAAGCGATGGCCATTTTAATTGTTAATTCAACGAAAATGTATGGCCACAAGAAAGACGAGACATAATCATGTACCAATTAGCCTAAATAGCTGGATATACAAAACTTGCTAATATCAACATGTAGATCTAGATCTAATTCAGTAGATCTAGATCTACTTTATAGAGTGGAGTACTGCAGTTTCACAAATAGCAATAAGTAGCTTACACTGGTTATAATACCAGTAATATGAATTTTTTTCACAAAATGAGCTTCTCTTGGAATGATCTAATCAGCTCAGGAAATCAGGAATACTAAGCAAAAGAACTAACCTCTTCTGTCTCTGTCGTGACTGGGACAAGTTGTTCCGTTCTGTAGCTACGTCCACTTTGGTGGACAGCATCCCTTGATACAGAATCTGCACTGTAATTATCCTCATCATCGCTAAGCCGATCCTCACTGTCATCTCGATCCTCCTGCATAGTGGAGCTCAAATCATCTCGGTCACCATCTCGGTCACCATCGTCCACAACATCTGGAAGCTCTGTAGATAACTTAGCCCCGTACACTGCGTGTATTTCAGCGTACCAAGTCGGGAAAGCAATCTGATCTTCTCTGAATCCATTCGCAAGCTGCCTCCTGATTTTGCGATATTCCGTTTTCACACGGTTCACCTTGTCGCGGACGCGATCCCAGGGGCGTAAGGGAAATCCGATATCTGCTAGTCTGAGAGCAATTCGCTTGTATATGGGTTTGTTACGGCGGGTCATGATTCCACCCAATGCCAACTGTATCTCATCGCTGCACCAAATACCGATTAAGTACTTGCACTCGATAACGCTCCACAAAGCTCCTCGGGAGCATTCAGTCATCTGTCTTGCATCTCTTTAATTAGGAGGTAGAATATATAGAATGGAACCAATGTAAGTAATGCTTTTGAGAACCAATTTTGTAAGCAGGTTTTGGAAGCAACACTTTGCATGAAAGTACGTCTTTTTTCATTAATTTTGTGTAGCATTCTTAGACTTACAAGGGGGAAAAAAAAAACATGCTAATGATGCTCTTAAACATGGTACCATTTGGTATAGCTATCATAGCACTTTTCTAACATACAAAAAGTACAAGAAGCCTCATTCCCCAAGTTAAACAAATCTTAACAAAGTCAGACACATGAACAGATATCTCTCATTGCCTCTACCCTCCATCTATCTTCTCTTTAGTTTTATTCTCTTTCTTTCTCTTTCTCTATTATTCTCAACGGTCACCTCCTCACCTCCCTCATGCCTCTGTGTCTCTCAGTCACTCTCTCTCTCTTACTCTCTCACTCTCTCAGTCTTTCTCATGTCATCCTGGAAAAAGAATAAGGTTTGGTCTCTAAGAAAAACATTCCTCTTTGCAAAATGACAATCATATTATCAATCTGTTAATGTCAAGACCCTCACCTTTCATCTTGGATGCCTTCTCCCACTACCACAGGTTTACCAACAGATGATGATGCTTGTGACCCTTGAGACTGTTCACCAAGATACTGTCCTTGACTAACAGGTAACGTCTTCTGTGGAACCCCTGAAGGTAGCTTTGGGGACACAGACTGAGAGTGAGGCGGCAGACGTGCCAATGGAGGCAAACTCTTTGGTGTCGCTGACACTAGAGAACCTTGTGGTTGTCAAGGCCACTGGCGGATAGGATGATTGGGACGAGAGAACCTGCAGAACCGGTGGGTCTGCTTTCGCAGTGGAAACCACCAAAGCTGGTTTGGCTACAGCCACACTGGATGGCATCATCTGTTGGGCTATTGTGATATCTGCAAGGCTCCTGGCCCCCTTGTCGATCTCGACTTTGATCCTGCTGTTGGTGGGGGTAGGGTCACCCTCATCAAGATCGACCCAGTCCTCAAATCCCTTGTCCCAGATCTGGAGAAGGACATTCTTAAGGCTGAACAGTTCCCTGGCTTTTTGCTTCAGTGTCTCTACCTTCAAATTCTCAATTTCCTGGCTAACCGAGAGTTCAACCTTTTCTTTCGATCACCAATATCAACAGATATCTGCACGAAGTAAGGAAAAAGGACAATATTAGTGTAATGAATAATTCACTTTTATTCAGTATTTAGTTTAAAGTATTCCTAAAATTTCAAAGAAAGTAATGAATAGTTAGTCATTTTGCACAAGCAAGTGTGTCAATTGTCAAAAAACAGAACAAAGAAAACAAATGCAAAAAAACTATGAATCACTGAATAAATATTTTTTTTCAGCAATTATAATTGCGAAATATATTAGCAATGATTATGATTATAACTAATTCCATTTTTATCATTATTATCATTATCATTATCATCATTATCATTTTTATCATTTATTATATCGTCATCACTATCATTATGAACTATATTACTAGAATTATTATAATTATCATTATTATTATAATTATCATTATCATTATATAATTATTATCATTATTATCATTATTATTCATTATTATCATTATTATCATTATTATCATTATCATTATTATCATTATTATCATTATTATCATTATCATATTATCATTATTATTATCATTATCATTATTATTATCATTATTATCATTATCATTATTATCATTATTATTATCATTATCATTATTATATCATATCATTATTATCATTATTTTATTATTATTATCATTATTACTATAATTATCATTATTATTATTATAATATTAAGATTATAATCATTATCATCATCATCATCATCATCATCATCATACTGTTTAGAGACATCTCCAATGAATTGATACATTGTAGTAGCCTAGATGTTTGCATAGTATACAGAGTCCGAAAATCACTTACCTGAGTACATGAGTCATTGTGTATGCAAGGAGTCAGTCCCTGTTTCTGAAGATAATGCACCTTCGAAGGTAATTAAAGAGTCATTATACTATGCAGAGTCACATTCACGACTGGTGGTCAAACAGTCAACCATGTAGAGAGCATCATGTAACATCTGTTAGAGAAGAAAATAGAGCTGAAAACATAGAGTAATCTTTGCAAGTTCACAGCAACCTGTATTGCATGACTACCCTGCCTGAGTAATACATGTCTGCCTCTTGCAAATACATAATGCAGTACAGCTCAACATGCACTAAAGTGATTGCAAAACCAGTTTCGGTAGCACACAGCACACAGCACACAGCACACGTACACAGACACACACATGATTCAATGACTGACTATCTTGTGAGCTAAGCTAGGGGAGTAGTGTGTGTATCAGTTGTGTGTATGCAATCAGCATGTCTGTACATACAAGTCGCTGACTTGGTAGGAGTCGCTTGTGTATACTTTGTGCATGATTAAACCAAGCAGGCTATAAAGTTAGTCTGGCTGGCCATAATTAATTATTCAATTTCAGGATCTCGGAGCACTCCTGCTGATTGTGTCCAGAAAACAGGAA
>CM057156.1:20504469-20650282 GCA_029962745.1 Echinometra lucunter
AACCATCCATAAAGAATTGTTAAAATGTTCCTCTCTTTACATTCTTACACTTCTGTAGATTGTTACAAAGACACCTTCTTAAATAGCTACCCCCCCCCCCTATTGAAAGCAAACTGACAACTATTTTTTAAAAATATACTTATATAGATATATGTATATACACACCTCACAAAAAGTAACTAACCACTTTGTCTTTTGATATAGCTAAAACATGGTGTGTGTTGTATCAGACAACTTTCAACAGAATTTGAAAGAAAATTTAATTCTAAACATTTTGGCACTTCATTTCTTGAAGTCGAATAAGTCGAGACTACCATATCAGTAGGGATTGCTGCAACTGTTATTTTGGGGGTATTTGCATATGAATCGTCATTGTGCTCACATTCTTTATTCGATTTCAACAGATGAAGTGTCAAAATGTTTGGAATTAAATTTCCTTTCAAATTCTGTTAAAAGCTGTCCAATACACACCATATTTTAGCTATAATCAAAAGACAAAGTGGTTAGTTACTTTTTGTGAGGTGTGTGTATACATATAGATATATCTCTCTCTCCGTTTCAATTTTGTTTTGTCCTTGTGTTTCATATATTTGATTTAGCATCTCTCTCCTCTTTCTGTATGCTACGAGGTAAACAAAGTAAGACTTTCACTTCCAAGCATCACATCACCAACAAGCTTGTTCATATTTAGCAAACAAATGTTTAAAATGCCTAACATGGGTAATAGGGGTGGGGGGGGGGTTGTATCATTTTTGAAAATTTGGCATCTGACAGCAAATTTGATGGCTCCAGGCCACAGTGCCAGGGCTATTTTCAAGCCTCAGAAAAACCTAGATGAAAGGGAATTGATTCAAAGCATTAAGGTGCTTTCACACATGATGCGACAGTGTGGTACCACGCTGTGTCACCACACTTTTTTGTGTACAAGCCTATGGGGTATAGGGCGACAAAAAAATGTCGCCGAGGCAGGACACACTTTTGTTTGCGCACCAATCAAATTTCTAAAAAGTTAGCGCAAAAATTGTTGCCATGAGATTGCTTGCCCAAGTTTTGACAATATGCTCTCTTATTGAGAGTTGACGCGTTAATGCGCGTTCATTAGCATATGTGGTGACACAAAGTCCCATCATGTGTGAAGACGAAACAGTGTGGCGCCACAGCGTGGTACCACACTGTAGCAACATGTGTGAAAGCACCTTAAGTCTGTCATCTAATGACAAAAGGAAGCAACTCTGATTTTCTTTTTAAAACTTATTTTTTTCTCGATTTGGGATTCTTTTTTATTTGCTTTACGTTATGTGAAATTAAGGTCACATGACACACAATTTCCAAAATATACACATATCAAAGGGAAGCAACTCCACAGATTTCCACATAAGCAGTGATATATTTCTTCAATGTACTAGGAAACACATTCTGCAGAGTTGTTTCCTTTTGTCATTGAACAGCAGTATTGTTCTTGCGGGTCACACAAGACCATATGGAGACACATTAAAATGATTTCTTTCAGTGCATTTTTTATTTATTCAGCATAACTTAGTTAAGTCAAATTTTCCACTGATATACTGATAAAATGGAATGTTCTTTACACAATCAAACCCTTTATAATATAATATAAAACACGAAAGTTAATTCAAAGTTGATTCAGTTTTCATTTCTCTCTTTAATCAAGTTCATGTAACGTACATGTACATGTCATATTTCATCAATACGTTGAACATTACAGGAAAAGGCATGTTTCTACAAATCATAAGATATGCGATACAGTTTTAAAGACAGTGGTGGCAGCGGACCCCCCTTCTAAAGTGCAGGACCTCCTCTTTTTTTTTTTCTTTGCTTATCAGTGAATTTTTGGGGTAAAATAGACAGCTAAAAATGCTGAGGTCCCTTTTTTCACTTGTTAGCAAATTTTTCAGGGTAAAACTGACACCTGAAAAAAGCTGATCTGCCCCCCCCCCCCAAAAAAAAATAATTCTGATCCGCTGCCGCAAGATGTATACACACACTGACCCAACAACATATTTTTTTTTTAATTTTTGTAAAAATACATAAATAACAACATTTCATTACATTCTCAACCAATATCTTTTTACAAATGTGTACATCAACAGAGTAGGCTTGTCTGTACACAAGACACTGTCCAGAAAGACATGATAATAATATATAGTCTTGAACCTCACTGTAATAGTCTTATTATAGTATGGTAAGATCTACAAGTACATGTACCAAGAAGTATGCACAAATTTCTGGGGTGTAGGCCATAATTTCATAAGCCCTCCCCCCCTTTTTTCCCCCTTTTAGTACTAACCTCTTGAAGATTTTGAAATATTTAGAAATGATGAATAATTCATTATGACCAAGAAATTTTCACAATTTGTTAATTCAGAAAGGAAAGATCATCTCAGTCTTGACAAGAATATAAAGCCTGGAACATTTGCAAGGTTATCAGCCTCATACATGTATACCTTGCTGAAACATCTAAACAAACAGATTTTCTTTGAAGTATTGACAATTCTTTCCAGTCAGTGTTTATATCAAAGATACAGCTGCAGGAACAACAACCAATAAATAAACACAGGGTGATCCCTCATTTACACAAGCAAAAACAAGATGAACAACAAAAGAAAAAAAAAAAAAAAAGAGAGAAAATTTGAAGAAAAAAAGGAAATGTTTTTCATCTATGCACATGTAGCAATCTGTATCGAAGAGAGATCTCCATTTCCGTCTTAAGTACACAAATAAGTCACAAGTTTTTTTTTTGACGGAACATATATATATTCAAAATAATTGTGATAACATGTACAGAATACACTTTAGTACGTTTGAAGTTCATTTCCCAAGAGATACAGGTGCATCTTCATCAGATCGAAATCTGAAATAGCCGCTATTCTGATCCCATGAATTAACCTTTATCAGAGAATAACCAGCCGATGCTTTGAATTAGCCCTCTCTTACTCGGCTTTGAATAGTCAGCCTACATCATCTTAGACTATTTGCAGAATAAGCACGCTAAACCGCAAATAGCTGGCTATTATCAACGTTATGCGCCTTCATCAGCTTGAGCTTCAGGTGCTGGTTTACCTATTTCATCATGCACAGACGTGCCAACATCGGGCTATTGCAATATACAAATGTCTTGGAGCTCAAGGTGATACACAAAGATATTGGAGCTCAAACTGATATGGACATGACTGCACGCTTCAGTTGAGTTGGGCAAATACCCTGATCCCTCACATAGCGGGCTATTTCACCTATTTCGAGCTGATGAAGACCCGCCTTATGTGAATGGAAGTTTATGGAAAGGGGGGTAGGAGCAACAGGCACTGACAAAAAGATGGAGGGAAAGAGAAACAGAGGAAGGAGAAGAGCACTAAAGATGGATAGTCAGCAGAGATGGTATGATGAGACAGGAGTGAAAGATGGGGGAATGGAGCTGACAGTGAAGGCTAGAAACTGGGAGTTTAGAACAGTATGCAATTTTCAATCCTACAGTAATTATCAATTCTACTGTAAGCATACTAATATACTTCTGATAGGAAAATAGAAATGTAATGCAAAAACATGTATTACAAATTTACAATGACAGGATGATCCTTCTTTCCTTCCACTCTGTCCTCTTCTATGAGATGTACCTTCCAACAAGCATTCACTTGTGCTTCATCATATTCCTTCATTTCAACCTTAACTTTGCATTCCCTTAGATAATAATTCTTTCTTGCTCAAGTTCAATGTACTGTTTTCGATATCCCGCCAATCTTTCTTTCCTTTGAGTCTTTTTCTATCAGATCTACCTTCAAAATAACACCCAAAATCTTTCATCATAATCTTCCATTTCAACCTTAACTTGGTTATTTCCTTAGATGGCAATTCCTTCTTTGATGTACTGTTTTCATTGATATTCTGTCAATCATTCCTTCCTTCCTTCCACTGAGTCTTCTTCCACTAATCCTACTTTCTAATAAGCATTCAAAATGTCTCATCGTAATCCTCCATTTCAACTGAACTTGGCCTGCCCTTCGATGACAATTCCTTCTTTGATGTACTGTTTTCATTGATATTTGTCAATCTTTCCTTCCTTCCATGGAGTCCTCTTCCACTAATCCTACCTTCTAATAAGCATTCAAAATGTTTTATCATGATCCACCGTTTCAACCTAAACTTGGTATTTCCTTAGATGACAATTTCTTCTTTCATGTACTGTTTTCAATACTGGTATTCTGCCAATCCTTCCTTCTTTCCTTCCACTGAGTCCTCTTCCACTAATCCTACTTTCTAATAAGCATTCAAAATGTTTCATCATGATCCACCATTTCAATCTTGACTTCCCTTAGATGATAGCCCTTTGATCCACTCTTTTCATCCTTTCCATTCTGCTCATCTTTCTCTCCTTCCACCAAGTTATTGTCCACCAAATCTACAGTTACCTTCGTTAGACCACTTGCCCTTTTTGACATCTCTTCATCGCTGGCTTCAGGACCACGTTTGACACCTCTCGTAGCTGTTGAATAAAATAGCGAAAGAAATTATCTCACAGTTTTCAAACAAAGAAAACAATCACTGTACAACATCCTTTCCTAACAAAGTATTGGGAATGCTTTTTTGTTTTAAAATGGAATATCAATAACTGAATAGCAAAATCTTATATTTGACTGAAAGCTGAATACCTTTCAAAATTACACAGCATTTATGAGAAGACTGAAGGAGACAGAAACCCTGGGGAAAATATCCATTTTAATGAAGAGAGAGGATAGAGAGAAGCAATTTTTAAAAAGTTCCATCAAATCGGTTACGAAATTAGAAAGTTATGAAAGTTCAAAAAGTCTCAGTTTACTTTTTATGACGATCCTAAAATTGGCAATGTTGCTTCAAAATGGCAGATTTAGAAGGACAACTCTCAATATGGTTTGTACACGAAATTTCATATTTTCTCCATTACGCTGCTTGTCTCTTTGTGAACTCAACATATGTTGTGTCATTTCCCATGATACACATGTATCTTGAGCTAAGAAGGAGACATGCTGCACCTTGAGAGATCATGGGGAAGATATGAAATTTTGTGTACAAATCACATGGAGAGTTGTCCTTCTAAACCTGCCATTTTGGAGCAACATTGCCAATTTGAGAATTGCCATAGAAAGTAAATTGAGACTTTTCGAACTTTCATAACTTTCTCACTTTGTAACCAATTTTATGGAACTTTTTTTAAAAATTGCTTCTCTCTATCCTCTGTTTTCACTAAAATTGATTTTCCCCAGGGTTTCATTCTCCTTTAAGCAAACATTATTGAACAATTTGAGTTTATTCCGTTAGGGGTAGAATGTGATTTCTGGAACAGAATATTACATATATACAGAAAGTGAGTAACTGAATTCTCAAATTGGCAACAATTATATACAAGCCTTACTACTACTCTCCTACCACACTGGACCTTTTCAATGCACTCTAGCAGTGCTGACATTTAATCTATCCAATACAATCAAACTCTGTTTAATATACATCATAACTGAAGAATTTTACATTCCCATTGAATATTGAAAATAGAACCCTGATTCTTTTTTTCACAACAATTTTGTTTTCTTTGATCTTCAGCAAAGTAAGAATTACCTCTTTTGCCTGTTGAGCCATCCTGCATGTCTTCCTGATTTTCATTTTCGGTCACTTCAGAAATACCTACATACAGTATGACAAAGTCATATCAAAATCATCTTTAACATCAGTAACTTCAGTGAAATCAATAACCAATTAGCTGAATATTGGAAATATGATTCAGCTCTTGCCCTCATCTAATTTCTCCATTTGTCTTCAACTGCCTTTTCTTAATGACTTTCTATACTGGCAATGAAGTAAAAAAAAAAAAAATCAAACATTTCATTAGTAAAGGCTTGTTCACATATGAAGAGGTAAAAAATCACTTTACAAAAATGAAGGGGGTCTTTATATTTTTTCCTAAAATACACACAGGAAAGGAATACACATAGGTCCTTGTTGCATCATTAACCCCCCCCCCCCAAAAAAAAAAAAAAAAAATAAAGAGAGGCTGTGGAATGTTTTTTGAGTGAGGGGGGCTGACACCCAAACAAGCAGAGTCCAGGGGCTGTAAGGCCCCCAACAGTGGTTCAGGGGGCAGAGCCCCCTGAAGCTCTTGGGTTTATAAGGTTTTGCAAGCCTAGGAAATGAGCCATTTACAATTTAGATATTAAGTTTTTACAATTAATATTGTTGTTTTTTAGCCAAAATTGTGTGTGGGGGGGGGGGGGGAGGGGGGCTGCAGCCCCCACAACCTATTTTTTGGTTAATAAAGCTCCTCAACAGACATCACCTTCTACAATCCATGCATCATCACCTTCTCCTGTCCTGTCATCACCATGACTCTTCTTTGAGTCACCATCATGGATGCTGCCTCCTGACTCATCAATATTACCATCTTTGGTTGCTATGGGAATAAAATAGAACAATCATCCAGTAAAATAAATCCTTTCAAACCCTAGCAATGCAACAAAATTTACTCTCCCATTGCAACATGAAAATCTTTAAATTGGTAGAGAGATGAGACCTCCTATGGGATGGTTATAAAAGAAGTTGAGGGCTACACACAACATTTTTGTTTGATCGTTGTTGTTTTTCTTTTAATCTATAAAGCTTTAGCCTTGAACAATGCATTTTACAAACTTAGATGAAATAGAATTATAACTCCATTCTTTTTGCATCACACACAAAAAAGCCGATGCCATTTTAAGTGTTTAATTCAACAGAAAATGTAATGGCCACAAGAAGAGACATATCATGTACCAATTAGCCTAAATAGCTGGATATACAAAACTTGCTAATATCAACATTGTAGATCTAGATCTAATTCAGTAGATCTAGATCTACTTTATAGAGTGGAGTACTGCAGTTATCACAAATAGCAATAAGTAAGCTTACACTTGGTTATAATACCAGTAATATGAATTTTTTTTCAAAAATGAGCTTCTATTGGAATGATCTAATCAGCTTCAGGAAATCAGGAATACTAATCAAAAGAACTAACCTCTTCTGTCTCTGTCGTGACTGGGACCAAGTTGTTCCGTTCTGTAGCTACGTCCACTTTGGTGGACAGCATCCCTTGATACAGAATCTGCACTGTAATTATCCTCATCATCGCTAAGCCGATCCTCACTGTCATCTCGATCCTCCTGCATAGTGGAGCTCAAATCATCTCGGTCACCATCTCGGTCACCATCGTCCACAACATCTGGAAGCTCTGTAGATAACTTAGCCCCGTACACTGCGTGTATTTCAGCGTACCAAGTCGGGAAAGCAATCTGATCTTCTCTGAATCCATTCGCAAGCTGCCTCCTGATTTTGCGATATTCCGTTTTCACACGGTTCACCTTGTCGCGGACGCGATCCCAGGGGCGTAAGGGAAATCCGATATCTGCTAGTCTGAGAGCAATTCGCTTGTATATGGGTTTGTTACGGCGGGTCATGATTCCACCCAATGCCAACTGTATCTCATCGCTGCACCAAATACCGATTAAGTACTTGCACTCGATAACGCTCCACAAAGCTCCTCGGGAGCATTCAGTCATCTGTCTTGCATCTCTTTAATTAGGAGGTAGAATATATAGAATGGAACCAATGTAAGTAATGCTTTTGAGAACCAATTTTGTAAGCAGGTTTTGGAAGCAACACTTTGCATGAAAGTACGTCTTTTTTCATTAATTTGGTGTAGCATTCTTAGACTTACAAAGGGGGAAAAAAAAAACATGCTAATGATGCTCTTAAACATGGTACCATTTGGTATAGCTATCATAGCACTTTTCTAACATACAAAAAGTACAAGAAGCCTCATTCCCCAAGTTAAACAAATCTTAACAAAGTCAGACACATGAACAGATATCTCTCATTGCCTCTACCCTCCATCTATCTTCTCTTTTAGTTTTATTCTCTTTCTTTCTCTTTCTCTATTATTCTCAACGGTCACCTCCTCACCTCCCTCATGCCTCTGTGTCTCTCAGTCACTCTCTCTCTCTTACTCTCTCACTCTCTCAGTCTTTCTCATGTCATCCTGGAAAAAGAATAAGGTTTGGTCTCTAAGAAAAACATTCCTCTTTGCAAAATTGACAATCATATTATCAATCTGTTAATGTCAAGACCCTCACCTTTCATCTTGGATGCCTTCTCCCACTACCACAGGTTTACCAACAGATGATGATGCTTGTGACCCTTGAGACTGTTCACCAAGATACTGTCCTTGACTAACAGGTAACGTCTTCTGTGGAACCCCTGAAGGTAGCTTTGGGGACACAGACTGAGAGTGAGGCGGCAGACGTGCCAATGGAGGCAAACTCTTTGGTGTCGCTGACACTAGAGAAATCCCTGTGGTTGTCAAGGCCACTGGCGGATAGGATGATTGGGACGAGAGAACCTGCAGAACCGGTGGGTCTGCTTTCGCAGTGGAAACCACCAAAGCTGGTTTGGCTACAGCCACACTGGATGGCATCTGTTGGGCTATTGTGATATCTGCAAGGCTCCTGGCCCCCTTGTCGATCTCGACTTTGATCCTGCTGTTGGTGGGGGTAGGGTCACCCTCATCAAGATCGACCCAGTCCTCAAATCCCTTGTCCCAGATCTGGAGAAGGACATTCTTAAGGCTGAACAGTTCCCTGGCTTTTTGCTTCAGTGTCTCTACCTTCAAATTCTCAATTTCCTGGCTAACCGAGAGTTCAACCTTTTTCTTTCGATCACCAAATATCAACAGATATCTGCACGAAGTAAGGAAAAAGGACAATATTAGTGTAATGAATAATTCACTTTTATTCAGTATTTAGTTTAAAGTATTCCTAAAATTTCAAAGAAAGTAATGAATAGTTAGTCATTTTGCACAAGCAAGTGTGTCAATTGTCAAAAAACAGAACAAAAGAAAACAAATGCAAAAAAAACTATGAATCACTGAATAAAATATTTTTTTTTCAGCAATTATAATTGCGAAATATATTAGCAATGATTATGATTATAACTAATTCCATTTTTATCATTATTATCATTATCATTATCATCATTATCATTTTTATCATTTATTATATCGTCATCACTATCATTATTATAACTATTATTACTATAATTATTATAATTATCATTATTATTATAATTATCATTATCATTATTATAATTATTATCATTATTATCATTATTATTCATTATTATCATTATTATCATTATTATCATTATCATTATTATCATTATTATCATTATTATCATTATCATTATTATCATTATTATTATCATTATCATTATTATTATCATTATTATCATTATCATTATTATCATTATTATTATCATTATCATTATTATTATCATTATCATTATTATCATTATTATTATTATTATTATCATTATTACTATAATTATCATTATTATTATTATTAATATTAAGATTATAATCATTATCATCATCATCATCATCATCATCATCATACTGTTTAGAAGACATCTCCAATGAATTGATACATTGTAGTAGCCTAGATGTTTGCATAGTATACAGAGTCCGAAAATCACTTACCTGAGTACATGAGTCATTGTGTATGCAAGGAGTCAGTCCCTGTTTCTGAAGATAATGCACCTTCGAAGGTAATTAAAGAGTCATTATACTATGCAGAGTCACATTCACGACTGGTTGGTCAAACAGTCAACCATGTAGAGAGCACTCATGTAACATCTGTTAGAGAAGAAAATAGAGCTGAAAACATAGAGTAATCTTTGCAAGTTCACAGCAACCTGTATTGCATGACTACCTATGCCTGAGTAATACATGTCTGCCTCTTGCCAATACATAATGCAGTACAGCTCAACATGCACTAAAGTGATTGCAAAACCAGTTTCGGTAGCACACAGCACACAGCACACAGCACACGTACACAGACACACACATGATTCAATGACTGACTATCTTGTGAGCTAAGCTAGGGGAGTAGTGTGTGTATCAGTTGTGTGTATGCAATCAGCATGTCTGTACATACAAGTCGCTGACTTGGTAGGAGTCGCTTTGTGTATACTTTGTGCATGATTAAACCCAAGCAGGCTATAAAGTTAGTCTGGCTGGCCATAATTAATTATTCAATTTCAGGATCTCGGAGCACTCCTGCTGATTGTGTCCAGAAAACAGGAAATGTATTTTGGAGAGAGAGAAAGAGAAGAAAAAAAGTGTCCTGGTGCATGCAAAGATCAGGGATATATACATAGTGCTTAGGCAAAATCGATTTGAATCGATTAGTGACTCCAAAATTTTGACATTCACTTAAAGACATTGATTAACATTGTTATGATTTGAAAAAAAACTTGTTTTGTTACTTGAAAATGGGATAAACATAAGGGTTATAGTATAAAAATACCAGTCTGAAAGTTTCAAAGTATAATATCCACAGGAAGTATTTTTAAATATAAAAAATGTGAACCAATGTTTGAAAAATATACGAGGGTCGGTTGCACAGAATAGACAAGGAGTGCGCATGCGTGTATGACTCACCTTACCGTATTGAGTGTATTGGCGTATCACGCGGCGGGAGGCACATAACGGCATTTTAAAATTCAAGCAAAGTGGTCCTCTTAGTGATTGTCTCGTGAGACGAAGGATAATAAAATCACCGTTTGCGTCTAACTTACACTTTTTCATTCCAAATTATGGTTGGTTTCAGGGTTTTTGAGTACAAATACAAGTACTCATACACATGTTTCTTATTAGTTTGAGAATTTTTTTAATCAGCTACTCACAAAGTTAGCCAATGTCTTTAATATTCATACAGACACTGCCCATCCCTGTTTATATGTAATTTATTCTCTAATTCATCTCTCCATCTCCCCCCTCCTCTCTCTCTCTCTCTACTTTTTCACCTACCTATCAACTATACCTTTCATTTAGGCTAATACTAGTAATTCATTCTTACCAACACTGAAGAATGAAAAGCAGTAGATTACTATTTTTTGTTGTTTTAGTACAGTGAGGTATGTGGTTAAATTCCCTGAAAAGCAGTAATTTACCACCTAAATCGGTAGAGTTGGCAAGTATGGTAATTCCCTTTCTCCAGATAAAATGTTACTAAAGAGATCTTGCCTAGATTCAAGCCCGAATGAGGCCCCCCATTTCAAATCTTGCTATGAAAATATGTTTTCTCGAGTAAAAAAAAAAAAAAAAAATCAAGACTAGCCTATCCTAAGACTTTGAGGTCGAGAGCTGGTGTTGGTAATTCCAGACTCAAGTCAACTACAGCTATTGTAGGTGAACTATGGTGGCCCTGAAGTACGCTCGACAACAGGTCATGTGCAACGTGATTTTCGCATCCCAGGTCCTGAATTTCACATCGCGGGTCGTGAACTTCGCGTCCTCGGTCATGAATTTTACGACCCGCGATGTGAAATTCAGGACCTCGGATGCGAAATTCACGACCAGCGATGCGAAATTCAGGACCCGTGGCGCCAACTTTGCATCCCAGTCATGAAATTCATGACCCGTGGCGCGAACTTTGCATCCCAGTCGTGAAATTCACGACTCGCGGCGCAGAATTCGTGACCTGGGATGCGAAGTTCACGACCCGCGATGCGAAATTCAGGACCTGGGATGCGAAATTCACGTCGCACATGACCTGTTGTCGAGCGTACTTCAGGGCCACCATATACCAGTGATGTGATGCGATCCCTTTCCAACATCCGAGCTTCCCATCATCCGTATCAACTTTTACAGTCTCCTCTTCCTTTACCCATGGAGGTGTCTATCTTCCAGGGCCACCATAGTGAACACATATGAAATGCATTATCAGGACAGTTTCATGCTACCTTGTACCATGCAGTTATACCAATCTGCACAGAATCATCAGAATCATCTCCTACCTTCCCCTTTCCTTCATGACAGAAATGATATGAAGCCTTTTTCAAGTTAGCACTGCTGTTATTTTTCTCTCATTGTTGCATTTTTCTTATAAAAGGTCATGTACCTGAAATAAATATAAAGTGACAAAAGTAGGTTTAAAAGTTAAAAAGCTGAAAGTTTGCATGGAAAAACTGAGATTTTAACCCTAGCTCAAAATACATCATGGGAAATGTATTTGGAACAACATATGTTGAGTTCACAAAGAGACAAGCAGCATCCTTAGAGATAATAGAGAAGTGTGGAGGTGCCGTGGTCAAGTGGTCTATGGCGCTTGACTGGAGATGCGAGGATCGCGGTTCGATCCCCGGCACAGCTCTTATGCACTTGAGCAAGGCATTTTATCTACATTGCTCTTATATCGTATATCAAATAAATGGAAATGCTATATGCATTACTGATACCAACGTGTGCACATGTTTTAAAAAAAAAAACCTGCTGTTCTTAAGCAACATTGCCAATTTGAGGATAGCCATAGAAAGTAAACAGAGACTTTTCAAACTTTCATAACTTTCTCGTTTTGTCTTGATACTTAATTACACAAAAAAACTCTCATTTTGTAACTGATTTTGATGGAACTTTAAAAAAAATCAACCTCTCTATCCTCTCTTTCATGAAAATCATTTTTTCCTCAGGGTTTTGGTTTCCTTTAAAGCACACAATGGGGGGGGGGGGGGGGGGACCTCTGTCCAAATGGGTTAACAATGATCTTTAAAGGGTCACTCTAAGATTACTTCTAAAATCATCTTCCTGGTGATGCAGTCCCTTCACACACAAAAAAACAACAAAACAAAATAAAACAAAAATCTTTAAAGCACCTACATCATCTTATATATCTCCCATGCTTCTTAACCATACCGCTAGCAAGTACAAGGATTCTCAGTATGGTTTACTCTGATGTCCACCAATGATGCAAGCTCTCGTCATCCTCCTCCTCATCATCAATCTACACAGACTATACACCCTCCCTCCATAACTGTCTGCATAGCAACCACAGGAATCCAAAAACAAAGTCATCACTCGACCCCCTCCTTCCAGTGATGCCATCCCTCTTCCTCATCCCTATCATCGATACCAGTTTAATGACGGTCTCAACTTTCTCCCTCCTTGGCTGTCTCTCTATAGCAACACGACTCAACTTCTAAACAAAATCAACCCCTGCGTTCTGCCATCCCTCTTCCACTAATCCTCATCATATCTATATAAACTTTTAAAATGTCTTATCTCTCTCTCCCTTCATCTTTTTCTTTCTGCCTAGCAGCATCATGCATCTTTAAACAGAGTCATCATCCCTTCCCTAGCCCTGTGCCAGAGATGAAATCTCTATAACCTTAAACCTCATCTCCATCATTTATACCAACTTCTAGTCTTATCTTAATCTCACTCTCTACTTTCATCCTCCTCCTCCTCTCTCTCTCTCTCTCTCCATCCTTTTGTCTGTCTAGCAACACCATGCATTCTTAAACAAATCCTCCTACCATCGATGAGATCCCTCTCCCCCACTGAAGTTTCATCTTTTTCCCTCTTTCCCTTCATCCTCAAAGTCCAGTCATCACTCCATCCCCCTGCTAGCAGTAATGCGATCCCTCGTTTGCATCATTCTCATCATCTATACAAACTTTTATGCAGTCTCACCTTCCCCCCCCCCCCCCTTCTCTCCATTCTGTCCATCTTTGCATAGCAATACCATGCATGGGGACGGTGACTAGGGCCCATACACAAAGTCAAGTCATCATTTCATCCTCCTTTACCATGGACCTACTGGTCCATGCTCCTACCAGTATGGTGGCCCTGAAGTACGCTTGACAACAGGTCATGTGCGACGTGAATTTCGCATCCCAGGTCCTGAATTTCGCATCGCGGGTCGTGAACTTCGCGTCCCAGGTCGTGAATTTCACGACCCGCGATGCGAAATTCAGGACCTCGGATGCGAAATTCAGGACCCGTGGTGCCAACTTTGCATCCCAGTCGTGAAATTCATGACCCGTGGTGCGAATTTTGCATCCCAGTCGTGAAATTCATGACCCGCGGCGCGAAATTCAGGACCTGGGATGCAAAATTCACGTCGCACATGACCTGTTGTCGAGCGTACTTCAGGGCCACCATATACCAGTGATGTGATGCGATCCCTTTCCAACATCCGAGCTTCCCATCATCCGTATCAACTTTTATAGTCTCCTCTTCCTTTACCCATGGAAGTGTCTATCTTCCACCTCCCCATTCTACCCTCTCTCCTCCTTCCTTCCCTGTTAGCTTTATAGCAACACACATTCTAAAACAAAATCATAACCGACCCCCTACAAGTGATGCCATCCCTTGTCAGCATCATTTACATATGGTGGCCCTGAAGTATGCTCGATAACAGGTCATGTGCGAAGCGAATTTCGCGACCTAGTCGCGAAATTCGCGATTTGAGTCACCAATTTCGTGACCCATGACCCAGGACCCGAAATTCGTGACCCGAGACGCGAACTTTGCGACAAGGGTTGCAGAATTCACGCCCTGTAGTCGCGAAATTCGTGACTTTGGGTCATGAATTTCATGACGTTGGGTTGTGAACTTCACGACTTAGGTCGCATATTACGCGACCTAACATGGCTGAGCGATGCGAGTGCGAAGGATGTTTATCGATCAACATATTATGTGTACGATGAGCACATGCACGTGTGTGACTTTGCGTCAGCTGTCAACACATGGTGTCGACAACGATGGAAATCTGACTTCTTGAAGTTCTTCTTTGCTATCTTTTGATATACGGCAGAGTCAAGATGACAACGTCAACGAAGCAAAAAACGGGTCATCTTCTTCCGCTCACTATCTTCTTACGGTAACAGTACGACTTTTCATAAGGTCCCGCTCAGCCATGTACAAAAAATTCACGGCGTAGGTCGTCAAATATACGACCTAAGTCGCAAAGTTCGCAACCCAATCGCAACCCAAAGTCATGAAATTCACGACCAAAAGTCACGAATTTCGCGACTACAGGGCGTGAATTTTACAACCCTTCTTGCAAAGTTCGCGTCTCGAGTCACGAATTTCGGGTCCCGGATCATGAATTTCACGTCATAGGTCACGAAATTGGTGACTCAAATCGCGAATTTCGCGACTAGGTCGCAAAATTCGTGTCGCATATGACCTGTTATTGAGAGTACTTCAGGGCCACCATATTTACATCATACATGTATACCAGCTTTCACAATCTCATCTTTCTCTTTGTTTTCTCCATGTTTTTTTCTTCTCCCTCCATCCACAACTCTCTGTTTAGCCACAAAGCACATCCTATTTCATAACGTCATCTTCCTACCAGTGATCCCATCCCTCTACCGCATCATCCTCATCATCCACTATGACTGCTGTCACCTTGCTATCCCTCTACCGCATCATCCTCATCATCCACTATGACTACTGTCACCTTGCTCCAAAACGCAGTGGCATCTCATTAGTCACTGCAAGCTCCCTGCACAATGCATGACTCATACTTGCTTCATTGCTACATCTTTGCAAACACCCATGGTCTCGCTCATGAGTCTGATCTGAAAACATTCTAAAGCTGCAAACATCCTTTTGATACACAGTCATGAGAAATCAATACTAGAAGTATGGAGTTCATATGTAGGAATGTGTAGTCTTACTTTTTTGTCAAAATAGCAAAAAATACAAGGGAAAATTGAAGAGTTTGAAAAGGAGAGCTTGATACTGATGATGGCACAGAGAAAGAAGAGGGATGGATGAGAAAGGTAAGGAAGGATAGAAAGAGGGAGAGAGGTAGAGTCAGTGAGAAAAGGAGAGAGAGAGAGAGAGAGAACATGGTGTAGCCAGGATTTCATGGGGGGGGGGGGGGGGTGGTATGTGAGCACATGAAGCATGGGAATTACATTCGTGTGCTCCCCATGGGGTAGGGTGCAGGGAGGGGTTTTCCCCCCTCTTGCGCAAAGCATGGAAGCTTTGAAATTTCTTTGTCATCATTCATTGTCTGCTCATTCTCTTTTGACATTCTCCCCCTGTTCAGACATAAAACATTTATACCGAAAACTAAAAAGAAAAAAAACGTTGCATAAAATTTTCATTCTATAGCCTACGGACTGTTCAGACACACATCCTGACCTCTCAGAAGAAACATTGTATAGATGCGCATTTTTCTACTGTGCATGTTGCCATGGCAAGGTCATGTCTCCTTCGACCACGTTCACATTAAGCCCCGCCCAGTTATACTGTTCTATGGTTGCCACACATTCAGACCATGTATTTACCTCCATGTTCAGACACACACGGGCTGTGATTCTTTATTGAGTTCTAGTTCAAAACAATGCTCAGACCCAAGTTTCGTTATACAACATTTCTCTATACGTTGTTTCGTTAGTCAGTGTTCAGACACGCAAATCCATCGTATAGCTATACCGTTTTGGTATAGCCAGAAGACAAATTTTTGTGTCTGAATAGGAGGAGGTTGGGAGAAAATGATAAAGATGGATTTCATGATTTTGTTTTTGGAAAGAACCCTTCCATGTAAAACACTAGCTAACTCATTTTTGCTTGACATTTCCCAACACCTTCCCAACAAACAAAGAATAAATCTCCCAAGAATGAACTAAGAGGACCTTTAAACATTCAGAAGTTATTTTTAGATTTGAGGGATCCAATATCTGGCACCAGAGGCTTTATTCCACAAGAAGATGGAAAACAAAGCCCTCTGGAGTTGACAAAACAATCATGAAATGCCAAAATATTACCCTGTCAGACTGAGTAGGAACTCTAATCAATAATAAGTTTGCCTCTCCGCTTGAATTACACCCAAATATTGACCCTTCATGATTTAAGGTCAAGGGCGGTATTAGGAGAGACTGGCAGCTAGGTATGTCCATTAATGATAGGCAACATTCATCGTTCAGTAAAGGGCTCAGTGTATTCACCCTTCATTGAGTCACTCCTGGGTGCCACTGCATAAAAACTTGCTATTATAGTACCTTTGCCATCAATGGTAATTACCATGGTAACGTTGCTCAACAGCCAATCAAAATCCAGTATTCCATGAAAGTTACCATTGATGACAAAGTTACTACAACAGAAGGTGTCTATGCAACGGCACCCAGAAAGAATACATATTCAGTAATACAAATGCCTGAAAATATATCAAGCAAGCGGAAAATGGGCAAAATGCAACATCATAATTTTTATTATTGCTTATAAAAAAAAAAATTATTACTATTATTTCTGATTCTTGATTCTATCTCACTGTTCATAATTTTCATTCAGTTTCAGGTTTCTGTTAAAACATCATTCTTTCCTTTCCTCCTTCCCCTCTCTCATATAACTCTCCATCTTCTATAACTAAAATTATCTCTGTATTCACAATGTCTCATCATCCTCCCCTTGCTTCATCCTTCTGCCAATCGTTAAAGAGATATTTGCCTGTTTTATACATCTATCTCCTTTTCATATCTCCTGAATATAAATTGATATTTTACTGCAGTCTTTTTGTTTTTTTCTCTGTCATTAATCCCTTACTGCTTGTATCCTTATATTTTAAAATATCACCTCTCTCATCTTGTGCTTTCCTTCCTCAATATTCCCATCTATGTATTCCGTTTTTCTTGTATTTGTCTTCTATTTTCAAGTGCTTTCTTTCTTCTTATTACCATTTATGTCTTCCAGTAGTATTCCCTTTTTTTCCCCTTTCTCCTTACTCATGTCTCAGGTTTTCTCTTTGTCTTCTATTTTCACACTATCACCCACTTCCTGGGAGATGAATTCACACCACCAAGTACAACGACAACACTAAACAACCATGACTCACTAGTGAGAGTGTCATACTAAATAATCTGGACAATCCATTCTCCTTCCATGATGCATTCCATACCTGAGAAAATAAATCCTCAGTAATGTTTAGCCAGGAAGAGCAACATTTCGTCCATCCCACAACATTCATACATGATGAGTATTAAGGAGAGATAGTACAATGTAAAGTACATACATTTTCATGTCTATCATGTCTAAATGTTTGGGACTGGTGATATCAAGATATAATTCATGAATAAATCATCTTGTATAATTATGCCTATTTTTCAAGCTGTTTCCTGATAATTCATCTTTGTTTGTCCTCTCAATTTTTTTTCTTCTAATCTCTTTCTTGATTCTCAACTTGCCTTCTATGATCCATCTGAGGGAGATGACTTCACACTGTCCAGACATCATGAGTCATGATTGAAGAGAGTGTCAGCTAATCTCGATCATCCATTCTCCTCCTGGTGTAACCATGGAGACGGGAATTCTCCCAGGTCTAATAGATGATTGTTGTATGCAGCAAATAAGACATCAAGTTCTCACTATCCAATGTTTAGTTGTGAAAATCTACCAAACATCAATCATACATGCTAGATGATGAAAATAAAGAAGACTTCACCAGGCAATGTAAAGATAAGTAAATTTCATGCATTTTTAAAGATTAAGATTATTAGGAACCAAATCCTTTTCATCTTGTATTTGTCTTTAATTTAATCTTCATCTTCTTCATTCATTTTACACTGTCTCCTGTATTCATTTTTTTCTTTCTTTCTTTCTCCTGATTCCCAACTTTGTCTTCTATTTTCATGCTATGACCCATCTGAACTCACACCAACAAAACATGAGTCATGAGTAAGACAGTACATGTCGGCTAATCTAGACCATCCACTCTCCTCCCAGGTCTACTAGGGAGACAGAAAGATGTTGGGAATGTCTCCCTGGTATAGCAGATGATGATGATGATGATGATGATGATGATGATGATGCATACCACGGAAGATAATTTCACACTTTCACTACCCAATGTTTAGCTGTGAACAGAAACATTTCATCACCCGCTACACATCATGAATGTTCACCACCATCTGCGCATGTTATCTTTAGACACATCCCGACCAGAGGCATGGCTTGGGGCGATGGTAAGGGGCGGGGCTGGGGGTGATGTCGAGGGTAGGGCTGTGGGGAAGGGGGGTATGAAAAAAAATTCTGTTGGCAAATTTTGGAATTTTTAAGGCAAATTACAAAAATCAACAGTTAATGAGAAACGGCAACATCCCCTTCAAAATTGTCTTAAAGTACCGAAGTATAATAATCAAAGCCCTGAAGGCTGAAGTTTTAGCTGAAGGGGACCTCCAAGATTGGAACCTTAATGATTTTTCTACTATTTATGTGTATGAAGTATATATGGTACAGATAGCCCAGGGGTCTAAGTGGTAGACACTTCAATTTAAGTGATGCTAAGGATTCTATGCATCAATATACAATTACAAATTTAGGAGTGAACAAGTTATTGAGTCATCATGCAACATCACATAAGTGGCTTTAGAAGTCAAACACACAGCATGAAATAAAACGAATTATGTCTAATATGATGATTTTACATGACTCATTCAATGGTAGCTTTGAAGCTGAAACAAGAACCGACAATGACTTTGATATCGAAGGCCGTTACTCATAACTCATCATGGTTATCTCATGTGCTAATAATGGACTTAATTGGATATATCGATTGCAGCATCATACATCTCTGTTGGTCCCTTTCAAATTAGAAGTTACTGTTGGAAATTTTCTTTTTTGGAATGGTTGAATTTGTCATTTTATTCTGCATGCAGTATATCTATTCACAAATCAAAAGGCACAATGCAAATGTATAAATGCACTTATTATAATGAATTGATCTTTAAAGTTTAAATTACTGCACAAAATAGACTTCCATTCCATAAAATCGTTGTCGGTCTTACGAACCGGCGAATACCGGTAGCCAAAATTGGGTCAAAAAATCAATTTTCACTTTTTTGCATATTTGGATAGTATATGTCAGAATCTATCGGGTGACAAAATTTCATCACTCAATTTCGTTGATTTTTACAGAAATCTGTTTTTATTGTATTTTTGGGTGAACGGCGAATAGTACTTTGCGGTCTTACGAACCGACGAATAAGCCCCCTACATTTGCTTCACACGCATTATCCCTTGTTAGATTTTAAAATTTGTTGACCCACATACGCGCATCCATGTACACATGCAGCCATATTTGGCAGGTGAACGGCAAACAGCATTGTGTGGTCTTACGAAATGGCGAATAGGCAGCGAATAAGGTATGTGCTGACCGCGCGCACAAGCCTTTCCTTCTTACGAACCGATGAATAAGTGGCGAATAGGGTCTCACCGGGGGTGCGATTTTTTCGTTCTTACGAACCGGCGAATAGGTTTGTAAGCTTATAATTGGAGTTTTCTTTATATATGGTGCTTGATACAAACATGATATTAAAATACAGTGTATAAACTCTTTTGCTATGCAAAATTGCTGGAAACCAACGATCATAAGCGTATAAATTCACAGCTCAAAAAGGTGAAAAAATTTGAACGCGTTTTCTCTGAACTGTGTTTTTCCACGAGGATGGGCTATTCGCTGGTTCATTAGACTGACAACGAAATGAGTTTTAAATACCTCTTCGTCAGTCACTGAAAATTTGAAAACTTGAAAACCATCACTTAAAACAGCAGCAAGATTTCCATCATTATACAAAACACACCTATCATCTTAACTACGAAATAAAACTCAAATCGATTAAAAGCACTTTAAATCGCTGGCGAGCAAGGAATTTATCACTTGTGGGAAAGATCTGTGTGATAAAGACCCTATTGCTATCATTATGGTTTCCTGTCAAGTTGGAGTGCAGATGTTTCATAATTCATATGGTGTAAAAGGGCAAAGATTTTTAGACCATTTTATCAAATCATGGTGGGGTACATGTATCCCTTTAAGTTGGAGTGGTTCAGAAGATGAAGATTTTTTCTTTCTTTCACCAGTTTTTTGATAGAGTGAAATGTTTATCAAAATCAATTTGAGGTATCCCTTGAAGGTTAGTGTGTACATGTTGACAGTGTAAACTAAGAGTGAAGATTTCCACACACTTTTACTGAAACCATAAGATTTTTAAGACAGCCCCCCCCCCCCCCCCCACAATTTCAGCTGAAAATTAAAACAAAAGTCAGGAAAAAAAATAAGCAATATAGTATAAATTGGGCTTGCAAAACCATTAAAACCCAAGGGCTTCAGGGGGGTCCACCCCTTGGACCCTGCCTGTCTTGGCGTCAGCTCCCCCCCCCCCCCCTCAAAAAAAAAAAAAACATTCCTCAGCCCCTGTATGACATGTGCCAAGGTATGTGTATCCCTTTAAATATGGAATGTGGATGTTTACTGTGGTTTAAGAAAGAGGTTAAATTTTGATCCTCAAACCATTTCCTGAACCTAACGTCGCACTTTTGTCAGAATCATTTTGAAGTATTCCCATCAGGCTGGAGTGGGGATGTTTATTACAGTCTAGCGTAAAAAGAGGAAGAGTTTTAGACCATTTCCTGATACAGCAAGACTTTTGCCATTATGTTAAGGTGCCTCTTTAAGTTTGAAGTGCGGATGTTTACTATGGTGTACATGAAGGTGAAATCAGACAGACACATCGTTTCCTGATGCGGTGAGCTTTGAGCAATGCAAGACAAAAATTTCCTTGCGATGTACATGATATTGATATTATGGCATCCATAAAAACCAGTTAACCTCATAAACCAGTGACACTGTTTACAGGCTGTGGTCATGTTCAAAGGCATATTCTCACTCATAAACAATGTGATGTAAATACAAGGGCTGCGGAAAGGTTTATGGAATGGGGGGTGGGAGGGGGCTGACACACAAACAGGCAGGGTCCATGGGGCTGAGTCCCCTGAAACCCTGGGGTTTTTATGGTTTTGTGGACCTTTGAGCAATTGAAGTATTGAGTTTTACAATTTATAAGATTTTTTTTTTTTTTTTCTTTTTTTGTGTCATTTTTATCCAAAATTGTGGGATGGTTGCAGACCCCCAGCCCACGACCCCTGAAATACTTGTTTTACCCCACAATTCATAGAGATCTAAACACCAGAGTTTGAAATCACACTGGAAATCTCATTCATGATAGCAAAATCGCTAGTTTACTTACAAATGTTCATAATCAAGAGTTTTCTTGCAGTTTTTCTGTTCATCCATTCATGACAGAGGTCCACATTTTGCGGTTTGGCCTAATATCTTTTGATGCAAAGCCCTAAAAAATCATACCAAATACATGAGCAGAAAGAGCAAAAATACATGAGCAGAAAGAGCAAAAAATTCTACACAAACTGGGCCCATTTTGGTTGCGTTAATATTCGTTGTTTGATGCTGAAAATTTTTAAAAGGAAAATAAGCATTAAAATCCTTAAATTGGCAATGTGGTAGAAAGTTTAAAATCACCGTTTTCCCCTGCAAATTGGCAACTTTTTGACTTCTCATCATAATTTCCATCAATCTATATTCATTTCAGATACATGACGTTTTATAAGAAAATGTAGCAATAAAATAAAAATGTTGGATTTGCCAATTTGAAGAATAAAAGCTGATCAAATTAGGCATTAAATAATTCCTGTCAGGAATGGGTTAAAAAAAAATCCTGTAAGATACCATGCATTGTTTCTCTGCAGTGAGAATGGATCCTATATCAACTGAAAGAGTTTTTGAAAAAACAAATTCAAATTCAAATTTATTGAAATAAAATCCTGACAGTCAAGGATTATCATCGAAAATCGAAACACAACAAAACAAAAAATTTCACGGAAACATAATGAATAGCAAAATAAAACAAAACAAAGACAGATTATATCAAAACAAAATTGTACATGAACAAAACAGGATTGGAGCATATTGTATACAGATGACACAAATAACAACCAAGGATATCAATTACAACCCAATGACACCCAATCCGGCCTGTAGTCATGCTTAAAGGTATATATATTTAAAAGAATTTGAAAAGAAACCCCCAGGAATTGGCAAATACAAATAATGCATTAGTGCTGCTTGCTGCTTCCAAATCTTGTCCACAGTGCACTGTTAAAAACTTCTAATTATAAATTAAACAAGGTACCCCATCATTTCAATCTGGTAACTAAAAAAGATGGTCCTACATGAAATTCCTTTTTGAAGTGCTGTTCAGCCTGGACTGCCGGGAAGTCAGATGTTGTTGCTGCTGCTGATTTTTGTTTTTACGAAATCTTCACTGACAAGGAAGAAAGAGACACTGCATTATTTTTTAAACAGGTTTTTTGCTTATAATTTAAAACTTTAAAAAATCTTCGGCGCTTTCTCTCATATCAGTATACTGTATTAGTGCTCTCATATATTGGTATCCAGGGAACATGCCACAGCTGCCCTGGACCCCAATCCCCATCCAAGTATGCCACTGACTAAACATATTTCTTACCCCAAAGTATTAAAGTATGTTATGTAAAACAATTCTTCTGAACATACATTGATTATGGGGGTTTGAAGATGTGTAACTTCCAAGAAAATTGAGAAAATGTGAAATTTCATGTACAAAGTGAATGGAGACCTGCTTGCATATGATGTCATCAGTGTTGCCAATTTGCAGAGCCAAGAGTAGTTTACTAGAAAATGTAAATGAGTGTAATTTTCTTATTCTCTGACCGATTTTGCTCATTTCTTTTTTTAAAATGCTGTTCAAATTTATCTCCTTTTATTGAAACAGAGAAACTTCTAGGGTGGACTAACCCTTTAAATTTTGTTAATGCTATATTGAACCCCTACACTTCCAGCACAAGTACAAGCCACAGTAATAATCATTTATTTATTTAGTTTAAAAAAAGAGCCCCCCCCCCTGCATCTTTACAAGCAGTCATTTCCTGAACTGGTAAACTCGTAACGAAACCTCAAGATTGCAATTTTTGTTGCCTGTGAGAGTAATTAATAAAAGTGCACAAGGAAATAAGTTTTCTTGGAGAAATTCCAGAGGTCAACAAAAAAGAACTTAATGACCTTTCCACTTCTGATTCTTACAACTTGTCAATAACAATTTTCTTGACTTGTCTGTGAAATACTTGTAATCAAATAAAATTAAAGGATTATCTATGCACAAGACAGGGCTCAACATTAAATGGCACCTGGGATACATGCCCCCCCCCCCAAAAAAAAATATTGGAAAGAAAGGTTCAATCATACAGAGCCAAAAATTTCAAATCGAACCCCCTACCAAAAAGTTAGTGCGGGGCACTGCATATATAAGGAGACCTTGTATTCAATCCTTGAGTTAAACCGAGATGTTTGACTCTCACAGAGTAAGCTCACTGCAAGTTTACCCCCCCCCCCCCCCCCCCGATAATATTCTGCCCAAAGATTTTTATCAAAACGGTTCCAGTTTGGTATGTAATTAAAAGTGGATTTAGTGAGACAATGCAAAGGGAAAACTACACTGTTCTAATCCTTGAAAAGTTCATGGTAGACAAAGTTTTCAGGGCTCTGGTATGTATTCTTTCGAAGAAATACACATTGAAAGTTGTTTTAAAAGACAGACAAATTGACACCTGTGTTTCATTAGTATGAATAAATGGAAACACATGCTTTATTTAGAGAGTGAGAGCAGCTAGAACTGTAACTCGCAGTTGATGATTAAAAGTACCGTGCAATTAGATTCGCTTTTGAGTAAGAAGTAAAGGATATTTGGTAATGGTCACCTTGAAAGGGGGGGGGGGATGACGAAGCAACGCTTTTTAAACTGATTACGCAAACCACCCCTTACATGAATGACTACGGCTGAAATTGGCTAACTTTGAATGAGCAATTTTCTTTTTGGCAGTATTCTTAATTAGAAAAAAATTATCAATAATAATTATTTTGATAACAACACTGGAAATAAAGATAATTATTAGAAATAGGAATACAAATGATGATGATGATGATGATGATGATGATGATGATGATGATGATGATAATAATAATGACAATAATGATGCTAAATTGTAATAATAATGTTACCAATAATAATGATAATTGATTAATAAATAATCAAAATATATTGAAAAGAACAATTAATAACAAACTAATGAAATATATCAAACATGACTTCGCTGATATTTGATGGGTTAATATGAGTGACGGAAGTGCAGTTCAATCCTACCAAGCTCTTTTCCTGTTAGCAAGTCCTTTTAGGAAGTACTTCAGTCACAAAAAGCCCATCAATAAAGTGTTGACTATATCTGTATATACAAGATCAGTGTAGATCTAAATAAACTCTCCTTATAGAGAACTATCCTTGTCATTATGACGTTTTAGGAATAGTATCACTTGTAGTAAACAAACCATCCCTTGAAATCTTATAACTGATATAACAGACCATAGGTAAAGTATTAACTGTGTCTGTACAAGATCAGCGTGAGATCTAAAAAATCATTCTTTGTAAACAAAACATCCTTGGGCAATATTAAGTAAGAATGGTACTATGGAACTTGCTGTAAAGAAACCATCCCATATCCTTTAGATATTGGTTTTATTTTAATTTTGAGTAAAAAGAGACAGGCAAAATTAATATCCAAGTAACAGCCCCAAAAGAAACTTGAGTGTGGTTTGAAATGACCATCAAAAGGTATCATGTATAAGTTCTAGGCCTGAAATGGCAGTATCCATTCATTAATATTAAGATTTTGTGACTGGCAATAAAGTAAATTTTGTTTGAATGAACCTACTACATTGTCTTTATGGAAGCACTGATCAGATCTTTGTTCGGAAAACAAAAATTAACTTTGTCTGGGTTCAAGTCATGTTGGAAAACAAACAAAAAAACAAAAAAACTAAACTAAACCAAACATAATTTGTGGTTACATACCAAATAATAATAACAATAATTATAATAATAATAACTAGAAACATCACTGAAGGTGATTAATTTCCCCACCTCAATGTGTGTGCTAAATTTCCTGAGCACTGCTCAAAAAATAAGGAAGTAGTTTGATCCAAAATATTTCCCCCTGATGTATTGCCATGATATGCCATTACCATGGCAAAGCAATTTCTGGCGCATTAAATAAATATGCCTTGCACATCTTCATCCCAAGACCAATGTGCATGTAAAATTCCATGAGCATTGCTCAAAAACTGAAGAAGTAGTTCAATCCGCAAGATTTGCAACGGACTGAACACCCGACCATAATGTCTTGTCAAAGGACATCAGTGTCGGGCTGGGATTCAAACCTCGTACCTCGTGATCTGCAGTCCGGAGACATATTCTCTAGACAATGACATGTCTACGTCATTAGTGTCAGTGACATGCATACAGAGAAAGGGAAACCTATCAAAGGCATTTGTAGAACTTGAAAACAACCCCTCAAAAAACCCCCCCAAACAATCAAATCCAAATTTGTCCATAAAATTTACAAGAAGGACAAACATTTGCTCCTTTTATTTATTTCCCATATTTTTCTTACAACTTCTTTTTGCTTGCCTATACTAAATGCAGACTACGTCAGAACAATCCTAAAAAAGTGCAATCCTATTTTTAAACTCAATTGGAGAGTGGAGTTAAAGAAAAAAATTTATTATTGCAATCAGAGAATTCAAATAATTGAAATACCCTCTGGATCAATACCTTTGTGGACAAACTGACCCTTTAATGTGACTGAACAGATCCCATTACAGCTATATTGAGACTATGAATAGGGTTAATTTTCTTGGAGTTTTAGAGTAACTGAGTTTGAAAGGTCATCATGAAACAAACCTAAAATACTTTACTCAGGACAAAAGTTTGTGATTTAACTGCAACTGTTCAATGCATGGTACAGGTTGTGTAGGTTTGCAGGATTCAAAATCAAGTTCTCATAAAAACTAGATTTCAACCTCAGAACTAAATCACTTAGTAAAGTTAGTTTTTTTATATACTGGTGAATATAGTGACAATGAAGTGGTTTACATTCATCAACCTGCTCCAAATTTGTGTTTCCCTTTAGATCCAGCCTACAGGCCTATGTCCTTCTATTTCCTTTCCTCACAAACAAACCCCATCCCTTTACTCATATGCTTAGGAAAAAAATTGTACAGAAAAATCTACCCTCCCTTGCCATAAGTATTGCAACATAGCTAAATTGCGTGTGCATTTGTGAGTTATAAGCCTCTGTATTTTGTGATTTTTCGTAAATAATCATTGCATATTGTCGACCATTTGAGTATATCTTAAAGGGGAGAACTTGTCCTTTCCTCTTCTGAGAGCAGTAGATATTCTGACCCGGTCATGTCTGAAACAATGGAGAAGACAACAGGCCAACGAAAATAAATGCCCATATAAGGAGGTAAGAGTTATCAACGAACAAAATCATAATACTCCCCCTTCATATTTCTCCCTAACCTGTTGACAAGGTTACACTTTTCGCAAGGAAATAATGACCATAATGTATCTAGAAAAGAGTGTAGGAAAATGACCACACCCAAAGAAGACAGATTTTTGTGGACCATTGCCAATCCATTGCTAAGGAGGATGCACGCCATAATCATTATCCAGCAAAATATAATAAGTTTGAAAAGAATTCGCTAATGGAAGTAAATTTCGATATATTCACCACACAGTCATCAGCAAATTATTCATGCATTTATAATATTTTGCTGGGTAATATTGTGGAGCGCATCCTCCTTGGCAACAGCTTAGCAATGGCCCACCGAAAACTGTCTTCTTTGGGTGTGGCCATTTTCCTCTGATCTTTTCGGGATATATTATGGGCATCATTTTCTTGGGAAAAGTGTATACAAACCTTGTAAACAGGTTGGGAAGAAAGATAAAGGGGGAGTATCATGATTTTGTTCACTGATAACTTTCACCTCCTTATATGGGCATTTTTTTCTTTGGCCTATTGTTTTCTCCATTGTTTCATACATGACCGGGTTAGAATATTTATTGCTCTCAGGACAGAAAAAGAACAAGTTCTCCCTTTTAAGATATAAGCAAATGGTCAACAATATTTCATAGTTACAAACGAAAAATCGCCGAATATGGAAAGGCTTATAACTCACAAATGCATACGCAATTCAGCTATGTTGCAATACTTATGGCAAGGGAGGGTACATTCATGATATATGTATCTATCAAAATGTTTTTCTTGTTCAGTCTTTTTGAATAATTTGTAATACCTTAGGAAAAGGTTTAATAGTCTTGTACCCTCTACAAAATTTACTTTAGACATGCAAAAGCTCATTTTATGTCCGACCCCCTCCCCCCCCCCCAAAAAAAAAAAAAAGAAAAAAAAAAAGAAAAAGAAAAGCTGTACAATCCATGGAGGTTGATCAATAAAGGGATTTCATAATCGTAGGATAGAAAACAAATACTAAATTTGGTAGTCACATATACTGCAAGCATTAAACAGAATAGAAAAGACAAGATGGAGCTTTCAAAGAAATTTACAGGGGGTGGGGGAGGGGGTATTTTAGACTACCTGGTTGCTTTTGAAACCCAAGCAGATATGATGGAGACGAGGCAACTGGATTCAGAACTCTGAAAAACCTCTCTTTACCACCCCTGCCCTTCAGACTACCAAAATTCGTTCAGACTACCAGAATTTACTGTACACAAAGTTACGAAAGCCAAACAGCCATACCACGAGTAAGAAAAAGTTACCACAAGTTTTCTGGTCTGAATGCTGTATGATCAAAATGTTGCACAGCTAAACACATGGTTTACATGTAGCTATTAAAGAGATATTTGAATATCATTTTGAACCAAAACTTTGTAAAACATTTGAGTCTACTTCTTGTGTAAATGTTGTAACTGGGTAGGGACTGTTGTTAACACGACTGATATGTTATCAGCAAACTGTCACCCTACATCCTTGAGCAATACCATGATACACATGAACTTTGAGATTGATTTTCCAGCTTACGTGCAGCCGCAACAAAAAACGGCACTCATTCATCAGAATTTATCTACGCTTTTTTTCTTCTTCAATTTCAATATCAAAGTTAGGCCAGAGCAGACAAAAACAAATCGCTAATGATATTGCCAACTGACTTCACCAAAACTTGTTTCTTTTATGATACTTTCTTATACATGATGATTCCAGATGTTTCTTTATACAATATTGTACAAATTTTCTCTAGTCTGAACAAGTTATGAGAAGGGGGTTGCTAACCCTGTGACACCCCTCTCTTTTGGATTGCTAGTACTAGTAACCAAACACTTGACCTCAAATTGAAGCCTGTCACAATTCACTAACCTGAAGTCTAACAGGGGAAGTCAAAACCTTGCCTTTTCACACAAAGTGAATGCTCCTGTGGCAAAGGATACAGGAACCGTAGACATGTACAATGCAATAACTGTATATGACATACAACATAAAAACTGCAAAAATAGATTATGAAATGTTAAGAAACTAAAAGGTTATGTACATGTACAGTTTTGGAAGGCCCCAAACAGGCGCGTACCCAGGGGGGTGATGGGGGCAGTCGCCCCCCCCCCCCCCAGACACCACCCAAATAAAAGAAAAAAGAAAGAAAAAAGGAAGAAGAAAAGCGTGAACGAGAAATGAAAAAGGTAAGAGAACATAAGAAGAGCAGGAGTAAACAACAAACAGTGAAAAAGAAACGTCGGAGCTTCGGGAGGGGGGAAACTTCCCCCTCCCTGCACCCTCCCCCCCTAGGGAGCGTGCTCACTACCGCCCCCTAAAATGAAATCCTAGCTATGCCACTGGCCCAAAAAGACTTTTCATCAGATTTCTTTGTTTTCAGCTGCTCAGCAATAAGATAAAAGCAAAACTAAGATGCTGCAGAAGTGCTTTCATCCTCAAGTTGAATACTAAACAAATGAAAAATGAAAAATACTTTTTGATTCCTGGCCACACAGGCCTGCATGTACCTGTAAAACCAATGAGAGTTCTGTTTACGCAATAAGTATACGAAGTATCGTGATCGTTGTGTGGGGAACGGCCAGGGAGCAGGGGTCATTGCGTGGGGCACAATGTAACCGTTACATTACTTTTATTTCAAATAGGTACACTAATATTCACCCAGAATCCTAATTAAATGGAATATCACATGATCTCATGCATGTATCTTTTTATTCAAGGCAGACAAGTGCTGTGATTAAGTGTGAAACTATATTTAATCACTTTCATATCAATTTTCTTTTTGCTACCAAAACTTTGAACGAGCTCTAAGAAAAGTTAATGGAAAAGTGGTAGTGCTATGCTAATAATGGAATGAAGGTATTCATTGTAGAAAGAAAACTGTTTGGAGTGAAGTGCATGGTTGCGTATAATTATCATACTCAACAATGTTCTCCATAGAAGAGCAATGATTTTTTTTAAATCAAACTTTCCATCCGATATAAATCACCCCCCCCCCCCATAGTCTGTAGGCACAGGCCCTCAATGACACTTTATTTAAATGCATCATGTCTTGAGAGAAGTATAGCTAAAGTGCCTACTGGCTGTTCCCTGGTCTGGAGCAGCTATATAAGATCCCCACTGAGCTCCTTTTGTCTCCTAATCAGACCTCTATTAACGTATTTCAACAGACTAGGGTTTGTGCCTGCAAACTACCACCCATCCTTCCACTTCCTTGGTTTTACAATACATGTTGCTACAGAATGTTCTCACAAGAAATTTTTCAATAAATTGTTCAGCATATAGGGTTATCCTGCATCATCCGGTTTTCTCACTCTGAAAGGGAGGGTATGGGTATGAGAGGCCTTTTTTTTTCCATCAAGGAAAACTAGAGATGAATGTGAAGAAACTGAAAACGCAAGCACACACGCACACGAAAAGCAATACGCAAGATTTCAAAGAGTGGCTAGAGTGTACAACAGAATGGAAATGGTGACCATTGGTGACCATTCTCCCTTCTTTCTATGGAGGGAATTAGGTACTTAATGTACAAAAATGCATGTTTTGTGATATCTTTGAGAGAGACAGAAAAAGAAAAGATACAGATAGATATAGAGAGCTCACAGAGATGGAGAGAGAAAGAGAGAGAGAGAATGACAAAAGAAAAGCAAGAGGAAAAGGAAGATATTTGTACTGAAAATGAAAACTCATCGAAAGCTTATCAAAAGGGAAAAAAAATTACAGAATATATCTAATTTCTAGCTATATATACAGAGAGAGAGAGAGAGAGAGAGAGAGAGATAGTGGTCACTGAAAGCATGGATACATAATATACTGGTATCCAAGCGGAAAGAAAAGAACAAAACAAAACAAAGTCTATATCACTATATTAAAACTTCTGTTTATTCATCATTATTTCGGTGTGAAAATAGCTAGGTCAACACAGCTTGAAGCCTATGCTTGACCTAAATATGACCATGTTTACCTTGTTCAGTGGTCAATTTGAGCCAGCTGCAACCCAATGACCATGCTGGCTTCAGACAAAGATGACCCTAATCAGAGGTAACAACAGAGATAATGGTTGTAGTCCGCATTTCCTAAAAGATAGCAGCTGTTTATGTTTTTTCATGCACACTGATCTGTAAATAGCATTCATTTGAAATCAGCTAGAAACCCTATAAATATACATGTACATGACTGAATATTCTAATGACATAATAACATAAAAATCCAACTTCTAAACATTCAATTTCCATTTCAGTTAAAATGGCAGCATTATAGAGAATTTCTTTGTGTATTTTACGAGGGGGATAAGGAGGGGGGGGGGGGGTGAGATTATAGTAACCCCCCTCCAATACATATTTGCATGTACACCACAAAGATGTGTGCCCTGTGCCCCCATGAAATTTCTTGAAGCAAGGAGGGGATCAGAGCCTAAAAGTTCAAAAGTTTGATATTTTAGCATATAAGTATAGATTTCCAGGTGTAGACTGTCTCTAGACTGTCTCTAGACTGTCTCTTTAAGTAGGCAAGTCAGGTGCCATGAAGATCTGCACGTCGTGAAGAGCCTTTAAGCCCAGGGGAAAAAAAAAGGAACACCTTTGCAGCTTGTTTAAAAAAAGTTTCTTAAACTGCACCTGCCACTACATGTAGAGCTAAAAAGAAAGACGGGACAGCTTTCCAAACAAGAGAAGAGGAGATCAACTAAACACGCCAAAATTATCAGTTTATCTGTCACGACACCTAACTGAACTTTGAGATTGATTTTCCAGCTTACGTGCAGCCGCAACGAAAAACGGCACTCATTCATCAGAATTTATCTACGCTTTGTTTTCTTCCTCCAATTTCAATATCAAAGTTAGGCCAGGGCAGACAAAAACAAATGCCTAGCGATAAAGTTCCATTGTGGCTCATCAGAAAGGCTAGACGGGGAGGCGGGGCTTGCTGGTAGCTGAGCTGGCCAATCAGAGGCTGGCTTACAAAGGGCTTTGTGGAGTGGGCTGTAAGTTATTTCCTTTGTCCTGTGGACTAACAAAGGGGTAAATGGCTGGTCAAAGCAAGATGTCTATCAATGGTTTTGTAGAAGCTTACAAGTTTGACCACTGGTCCAGGGGTGTTTGTACCAATGTTCCAGCAAGATTGACCCCTAGACTTTCAATGGCCTGAAATGATAACAAGACAAAGGCATGACGGCAGATAGTCTCATTAGACTAACTGTTAATCCCATGCATGAAAGGTATATATGCCCACATTTCAAAGATCTTTGAAGCTATGTAACAATGGCTAAAATTGTTATGCATATAAGTGGATTACATAAATCAGGATTTCCTTTTTTCTTTTCCTTTCTTTCTACCAATCTCCCTCCATCTCTCTATCCCTCCCTCATCTCTGCCCTTCGTTTGTACTCTTTTCTCTCCTCCCTCCCCCTCTTCCTCTCTCCCTCTCTCTCTCTCTCTCTCTCTCCCCCTCTCTCTCTCTCTCATCTGGACTCTAATGTGCTCTCTATATAGGCCTACATGCCTACAGAAAATTAAGGGTAGTATTCTGAGCATGATTTTTATCTATAAAATATTTAATTTTATCTTTAAAATAAAATCAATATTCTGACGCCATTTTTTTAATCCCAGAATTTTATCTTACATGTATCTCAGTCTCTTACCCAAAGAGTACCTACATGTATTACAGCTGAAGACATGATACACATGCACAACTTTTGCACTTGCACCTATCTTATATTTAAAGAAAATTTTTATTTCTAAGATGAACTGCAAGTCCTTCTTTTCTGGACAAATTTTCTGTCAGGCTTGTGATCAAAATAAACACAAATGCTTTAATTCATGACTGTAATATTACTCAAGTAGCATTCCGTACATGATAACTGAACTGGATTTTTACCAGGTACCGGCAAGACCACCCATCCCCCCCCCCCCACCCCACCCCAAAGGCATATGGCCATCAGCAGCATGTGGTCAGTTGAAGAGTGGTTATCTTCACTAATTATGACCCCAAACTGAGGACACTCGATACAACCATCAAAACAATCCCTGCATGGGCAGACAATAGCCACTAGGCAGGAACATCCGGAGATAGGGTGTGGTGTCTTTTTTGGAAGTCACCTTTGACCCCCATTCTACCAAGAAATGAATGATATCTGTCTGTCTGTCTGTCTGTCTGTCTGTCCATGGGAAAAGAAAGAAGAGCTCCCTGAAGATTCAAATCTGATTCAGTTTTCCAGTCACTTTGACCTTCTACCAATTCCTACCCACAGGAAACAAGGTTTATGAGAAAAAAAAATTAATAACCCACCCTCCCTTAAAAAAAAAGGAAAACAGCATACACTTATTACCAACCACAGTGTATCCAAAGAAAAGTTAATAGTTGAAAAAATCCCTGATATAAATATTTCAAATTATTCAGACTTGTGAACAGCTTATAGAGTATCTTCTATCATTTAGATATCACATGTATTTTTTATGGTGAAAGTAAGCAAAATTACTTTTGGGAAAGGGTGCAAAATCCAGACTTCACAAAGATTGGTATTTGTTCTGATCAGCATATAATTTTTAAAAATGAGAATGGCTAGAATGTACTGTTAGAAAAAGACACCATTTATTTTCATGGAATGTTCATACCTGTGGATAGCTAAGGGTCTTTCCTATCAAATTACATGTACCTCATGACATCCAACAACATAGTTCTGATAGGATCCATGATATGATTGAGCACTTTACAGTTTACTATACAACCAAGAAAAGTCTGTGCACATGAGACATTTACAGATTTCGCAAGTGGTCAAGATTTGTGAAATTTTCATGTCATGAAATAAATGAGCCATGATTGGCAACAAACTAAATAACTGGATACTAAAGAGCCATACTGGAAGCGTCGTGGTCTGGTGGTTCTGACTCTCGTCTTTCAATCAGAGGGTCGTGGGTTCGAATCCCAGCCATGGCGTTAATTTCCTTCAGCAAGAAATTCATCCACATCGTGCTGCACTCAACCCAGGTGAGGTGAATGGGTACCTGGCAGGAATTTATTCCTTGAAATGCTTGCGCGCTGGCGGCTGCCGGGCTAAAGCCAGGGTAATAATATCCAAGTCTTTTGGAAGCGCATAGAGACGTTATATCATAATGTGATATGCGCTATACAAGAACTGTATATTATTATTATTATTATTATTACTGCTGAAATGGCGGTTGTTAACCATTCAATTAAGGTAGTTTCATAATGTTGGATGTCTAGACTTTGGTTTTACAGTAATACTTCGCACAAACCAGCTGAAAGTCAGAATCAAAAGAACACTTCACTTCTATTTCTACGGAGTCAAATTTGACTCTGAATGGAGCCAGCTGGGAGTCGACTCTATTCAGAGTTAAAGCGACTCAGATTTCCGAATAAATTTGACTCGGAATGATGTGGCCTCAGCCATCAACTGAGAATCAACTAAATTTTAGTCAAAGTAATGTACCTCCATTCCGAGTCAAATTAATTTGGAAATCTGAGTCACTTTAACTCAGAATAGAGTTGACTCCCAGCTGATGCCATTCCAAGTCAAATTTGACTCTGCAGAAATTAGAGTGTTTATGACTTTAATGATATTGAAGTATCAAATAAAGAATAAAACACATCTCCAATGTTAATCTCTTTTTCATTCCTTACTGAACAGCACACAAAGCTCTCCATTCCATCAAGTAATTATAGCCCTTCTCCAAACAGATGATATTTTTTTTTTGTACTGGACTGAAAAGATGTCTAGCGTTATAAGTTTTACCGGTAAGTATGCATTTTCTGCTAGAGAAGGGGGGGGGGGTGAGAGAGAGAGGGGGATAGAACGGAAGAGAAGAGAGTTAGAGGACTAGAGAAAGGAACAAGGAGAAGGAGAAGAAGAAGAAGAAGAAGAAGAAGAAGAAGAAGAAGAACGAAGAATAAGCAGAAGAAGAGCAGAAGAAGAAGAAGAAGAAGAAGAAGAAGAAGAAGAAGAAGAAGAAGAAGAAGAAGAAGAAGAAGAAGAAGAAGAAGAAAAAGAAGAAGTAGAAGAGAGAGAGGGGAATCAAAATGAAACTCATTTGTCACTTTGCATGTATTTCCAGTCTGAGGTTAGAGTTCATGGACTATCAGTATTCCATCAGAGAACAAAGATATTCATTCATGCTTTGCTTGATGGAAGACACCACAGATTAGAGCTGAGGGCATCCTACACCCTGTTATGCTGACAGATTTCAGCAGGTGTCATTTGTCAGTGATGAGTTACCATGGTGATAAGTACTTTTCAAGATGCCAGAACTCAAACGGACAATGCCAGTGCCACATATAGAGGCTTGTTCAAATATGTCCTGGCTAACCAATTCAAAATATCAGAAGGTTCTTTTTAAGTGTAATGCGCCTCATTTTTCAGTTTATATAACATGCTGATAAAATGAGTAAGCATACACTGTATATATAGCACCTATGCAACATATACATTGCATATTTACTTTGTGCACAAAAACCTATCTTAAAAAATAAAACAAAAGCAGTTTTCAGCTGCATAAATGAACAAGGCAATAAGATATTTTGTAGGTTAACGTATTCCTGTTGACAATGAGTTAACTTAAATGACACATTGCTTGACGTTTATACTCAAACTACGAACTTTAACCTTTGACCCAGCACAATTCTAATCCTGATCCTAAATCTACCCTGAACTCAGTTGCAAACTAGCCTTACAACCACATATTTCTGAAAGAATATTGCCCTGAACCATATTTACTCAAAAGTTAACAGATGCAGAATGACACATGGGCAAAGTATGTGCAAGCAAAAAAGGTCACGAAATTTTTACTCACTTGCTAAGCTCGTTGGCTAAGGGGAAAGCTCATTGTGCAAGCAAAAGATGACAGCCTTCCAAACATGCTGTACTTCATGCAGGAGAAATTAGACAATTGAAATCATATCATTTCAGCCTTACCAAATCAAAGAACTGGCTTATCACAGTTAGATCTGAAATTTCATATGGAATGAATCTGTGGTGATTGTTGGACTTATTTAATTTACTATTAACTAATCAATAAAAGAATCTATGTCAGGCTACATACTCCTAGGGACATTTCATGTATTCACCCTCCCCGTTTGAGGGGGACTCCGCTGTTGACTAGTATAAAGTAAAATATAATAACTGACTTTAATAAACAATGCAGTAATACTTCAAAAATTTGCTCACTTGATTTGCTCGCTCTCGGGTTCTCTATTAGCTCAAATATTTTGCCCTTCCTTATGGCCCTGCAAAGTCAAGTTCCCCCCCCCCCCTCCCCCTCACCCATGCCCCTTATTTGCGAATTCAAAATCCGGTCACTCTGATGCAGGCCTACCCATTCAACAAAAATCATATACTACACAGGAAAAAGGATGATCATCTTGAAAAATGCCCCTGTTTTTCGCTCTTTGACCCCATACACTCAGAGCAAGAAAAAAGAAAGGAAAAGTTTTCTTCAACAATGGTTCCCATTCATGCTCCAAATGGAACCACTGTATCCTAAAAATGGACTCGAAATCCCTCTGGAATTTCCCCACTTGCACTTCAAGCAACCGCTTGAAAGGACCCATTATGCTTATAAGCTCAGAAGTGAACGAACTAAAGAAAGACGAAGGTCACCAAAACGGATTGATTTCATTCCAGACAAAATTGATTTACTCTCGGTCAATTTGATGCCATTGGACGGGGACATGAGCTGGAGAATATTTACAAGTAAACAAAATAATAAGATCATCATGTGGAGCAATCCAAAAGAAAGTGATATTTGGATTTAAAAAAAAAAAAAGAAGCTATCATACATGTATTTAATATTTATAATAAACATTACCCTCTGACATTGTGGAAAATATTGAAGTGCAGGGTTGATATGGGCATTACTATTTCACACCACATTAACAATTTAGAAGAACTATCATCTGTGGACAAAAGTTCCTCTCAAACTACAGTTTCAATGCTAAAAGTATTACGAAGTTCAGTGTTCCTTTTTGTGTTTGAAACATGACTGCAGCAATGTGTAGTCCTACAAGGAGAATCATCAGAACCCCTCAAAAAGGAAAATACTTAAGATTCCCACGACCTGCACTCAAAGTCCGTCAAGTTACTTCTTATCTTCTGGGTGCTTTAAGTACAACCAGTGCTTTACAGATAGTGGACAATCTTTGATGTCCTCTTCAGACTAGTAAAAACTCAAGGTATAGCTGTCTGAAAATCATATAGCCACGCCATGATGCAATCAGAATTTCTGTAGTTTGAACACTGTATAATTAAACATCGTATTACTGAAGCAGAAAGCCAAAAATTAGGCATCATCTTCAATGAAAACTAAAAAGAATATAAAAAAATATATTAAAAAGATGCATGCAGGATTCACTTCTTGAATGAAAAGTATACGTATATATATATCAATGCTTTACAAAATAATGAGCACAATTATTAGCCGGTGCTGATTTATGACAGGCCAGTTTTCATCTCTTTATCCTTGAGCATTACCATGACATAAACTGACAATTAAAAATAGTGTCAGCTGATCTCTTCAATCTAGTTTCTTGATAGGCCTTATGTTTCTCTATACCATTAATTATGTGTATATGCTCTTCTTTTGCAATATCATGATACTTTTTCCAGTGCTTCTATGCATGATTTTGTACAAATTTCCCCTCGTCCAAGCAGGCTGTGAAATTCAGACCATCTTGGATGGATCTGTCATCGTACACATCTCTACGGTCATGATCTTGTCAAGTTTATCCCCGCTGATTTACTGCCCAAACTGACCTGAAAGGAGACAACAATAATAGAGGTCCAAACCCTCCAGGACTGAAGGAGACCAAGGAGGTAGTTGAGGAGACTGAGCTCAAAGGAGGAGCTAATAATGGAGGAGGAAGAAGAGGAGGGTCACGAAGGTCAAATGTAGTCTCAGATGTTAGGACCGAACTTGGGGTGGGAGGGCGGACAGACCTTACACCTACAAATTTATACTATAGATTCATGCCTTAACTCTATCCAGGGACTTTTTCCCTGCTTTATCCATGCAAATTAAACTGTCCTGAAAGGAAAAAAACTAAAACAAATTCCAACTCCCTCTGGACCTGAGAGGACAGAGCTACATGATTTGCAAGAAAAGGGCATACAGGTTCAATGCAACCTCAAATTTTCAGAGGAGGTTTGGTACAGAGACACAGATCTAGAGTGGGGGGGGGGGGGTAGGATGTGCATGATAACAAGTAAACTTTATTTTGAAAACAACTGTTTACTTCCCTTATTCATTTCAACTACATGTATGCCTCAGTGCTGTAGGTATATGAATTTCAAAGGAACTATTTAACACTATGACATGCCTGAGAAAGTACTTGTGTAATAACTAATTAGCCTCTTGAATATAGTTAAAACCACTAGAAGTTTCTAAAATAAAGGAGCAATAACTTTTTTTTTTCAATGTTAATGTTCAATGAGATTATGAACTCTATCTGAATGATGGTATGAATACTATTGAAATCATATATTATTATAACATGCAAGTAGATTTGAAAGGAATTCCACATCACTGTTGAACAATCCACATACATGTAGTTGATTTTCACCTTCATTTATTGAACTTATTCTTCAACATGCGCACCTCCCATTTTACAAAGTTAGATAGGAGAACGAGAAGGAAATGATGTCTATCTTGTCAAAACCACAAAATAGATACTAGAACCAGTAGACCAATGAAGAATGAGGGTAGTGTCAAGTATAATTCAACTGCACTGCAAACTTCCACAGCCTTTTCTTATTCTGAACTTCAGAATGTAAAGTTCATGCCCAGTTTTGGTAGCAAAAAGAAAATGGCATGAAACTGATATAGTCTCACATTGTTTGCCTGACATAAAAAGATGCATGTGTGAGATCATTAATATTTCTTTCATGATTTCTGGCGAATTTTAGAGTAAATATCTGAAAAGAATGCAATATGACGACTACACTTTGTCCTATACTAGAACCCCTGCACCCTGACTGCTCCCTGCACAACAATCGCAGCCGTACAATATTCTTGTTGCATAGAACTCTCGTTGGTTTATGTATTTATTTATTTATTTGTTCATTTCGTTTTATTTAATAAGGGTGGCCCCGTCAGTAATCATGCTCAGTACTGTTTTCCAGGAGGGCTGTATACAAATACAAGATAACAATAATGAAGATAGAAAACAAAATAAACATAACTCATTTCAACTAAAAAGAAACTGAGAGAAAACAATTACACATACAGGCACTGTGTGATGCCCATTGACATTGTTAGAGTTTTAGGTCGCTGACCCAAGATAAAAAAATATTTGTTTCCTGTCATTTGTTTCAAGGAAAATGGAACCCAGGCATCAATGTGTTTTTAATGAATGAAGATGAACAAGAAAGAGCAGTAAACAGTGAAAGTTTGAGCAAAATCGGACATCTGTTCAAGAGTTTTCAATTTTGAAAGTTTCAGTGAATCCCTATTATGAAAATCCTTAAAGTTGGCAACTTTGCCAGCATCTGTGATGTCATCGTGGACAACTCTCCATTCATTTTGTGCATGATTTTTCAAAAAAATGGATTTATATGAAACAAGCAAACATGAATTAAAAATAACATAAAAGAGGAGTTTGATATACAATGAAAAATACAGAAGCTGAGAAGGACATACAGAAGAACAGACAGACAGAAAACCCACAAAAGACATACATGTATACCATACAATAGCTCCAGGCACTTTCTGGCTTGGAGACAACCCCCAGGTATATTAGAGTCCGCCCAGGTTTCAGTTTCCTACCACAAGTGTCTAGCCAATGATATTTACACCAGGAAACAACAAACTATGAGATCACTTGTATGTTCTGTAATCAAAGAGGGTGTAAATTACTTGAACAGACAATGGAAGCTACACTATGGTAGATGGACAATGACATCTTCAAAAACTTCAGTGCAAGTCAGTTGCCATTCCCAAGTACTGAAGTTGTTTGTAGGAAACATACATGTATGTAAAATACTTGCCATACAGGCATCCTTAAAGAAGCAAAGGGAATGGGGACATGTAAGGGTAAATACCAGAAAAGAAAGGACAGCCCCCCCCCCCAAAAAAAAAGAGGAGATGAAGCACTCAAGCAAACTACATTTCATAATCTTGAGCGACTTACGACATATTATAATCAAGTGACTTACAACAATAATTCTAAGCAAAATATTCAATAATTACTTTTTTGCCATTTTTGCAGTTAGTGTATTAGTCTATCCTAACAATTTTCTTATTTTGCTTCTCCTGCAAGGTTTAAACCTGTGTTGCAATACATGACACATTGCGAATGAGCCTGATCATTCTTTTCACTGCACTATTAACATGATTTGAAGTGTGATCAGAAATAAGCAACACATCATCTTCACACACAGTAAAGCAACATATTTTGATCACCCCCCCCCCCCCTCAACAAAAACACAACCCCATAGCTTAATGAATCTTTCATACTGATCTGTATGTGAAGAGTAGTCCTGCCATCTTTATTTAGTATGGACTAGCACCAGCTTGACCTTACTCGGGTCACTCCATGTCCAGGTCAACTTGGGGTCACTGACTGACCCCCTGCTAGGATGCACAGTGGTGTAATATGAGATTGTCAATGAAAGATGAACTGGGTGGTCATTATCACATTGAAATGACCAGTGACATGTGAGCCAATGTAAAGGCTTGTTCATATATGAAGCAGAAAACTCCTCAGTGAACCCAAGGAGCTTCGGAGCTCCTTGGTGAACCCCAACATTTTTTTGCATGTACAGTGTAAATGTATGAGGAAAAAAATGTATGAGGATGCAAAAAAACAAGCAAACAAATGCTGAGGAAAAAATCATCCTTTTTGCCTTCTAATGGCAAAAACTTCTGGACCAATCAAATTCTTATAAAGTTAGCATAAAATATGTCATGAGCTTGCCTAAGATGCAACTTTAGATAAAACTCTCTTTTATTTGAGCGTGAACTACTGTTGGCATGCACGTTGATACTGAGAGTGATCGAGATATCGGACAAAGGTAGAATTCTGCTCCTTTTATGGCAACCAGGCTGAAACTCATCAAAACAACAAAAAAGTACTTAGATTGGTCCCTCATCAAAATAATGTTTGTATCACTTTCAACACATGTCAGGATCAAAACTGAAAAATGGCAAAGTATAATTTCTCTCTTACAAAGTAAAATGCAAATTTCTATCAAATGCATACAGGCTAGGAAAGCTTTACAAACAAACAAATAGAGTCAGTTTTCCATACTACTAAAAACCTAAATCCATAAATTTATTTGTGGTAGATCACCTATCTGTACCACACTAGTAGCAAAAAAAATACATAAAATTAAAAAAAATGTTACAATACAATTCAAAATGAAATATACATCCATGGTGATTATTCTGGAATGTTTTCACTCACAGTAATTGTAGGAAATTAATCTCCATCAGCAGTATCCAATATGAATTCAATTACTCAAGTATAATATAACAAGATATATACATTCTATTCGTGGATGAGGGTTTATAGTCCATACAGCAAATATTTCCCCCATTTCAATACTATTCAATTTCATGCATCAGTTCTTTTCAATGAGGATGAACTCCAACTCAACTTTGAGACCAGCAGATATTAACATCCTCATGCTCCATTGATGAACATTCATAAATATGGAATGGTGATTGGTATGGTATGATTGATGATTATTGAATTAGTTGAATTTAAAAGTCTTGGTTAATTTGCTTTTTAGTATATCTGGAGTATCAAGGCACCAATATTTGACAGAAACTGCACATGCGAAAAAAAAAGAAGAGGAAAGATAGAAAAGACAGGTTTGATATAATAAATTGCTAGACAGGGAATAAACCAATTTCATTCACAATGTCTAATGATATCTAAAGCATTCTCCCCATTTATTTATGGTTACACATGCATTTGCATTTCATCTATTTGTCATCTATTTGCTACAAGGCTTTGTCTAAATTGAAGCACCATGATGAAAGTACTGAAGTACCTCACTTCTCACTCACAAACATGAGTATTTGAACCCATGCCCTTTACAATAAGGCAATTCTCTCTCTTGTCTCTCTCTCCACCCTTGTGCAGCAATGGGGAACTTGGTCAGAGTTGTATCTTGTATCTTGTACTTTGTAATGGTAACATGAGCTAAAGTCTGGGTAAAGGTTCCCAAAATGGAACTCTCAACATATCTTATTGAGAGCTCATAAAAATGCAACAAAGTATTGCCCTAAAGATAGAAAAAAAGGTTACTTTGAGAGCTGGGGCAAACTTCCCTATATACTGTGATTTTAAGATGAGCTCTAATAGAGATTCTGATTTGTAGCTGTTTGACATAGATTATTCCATGTAGAGTATAATGTCAAATCCTCCCAAATTGAATAAATGATAAATCAATCAATCATGTAAAAAATGAAAAATTTAAAAAAATCAATATAAAAAACATAAGTACTGCAAGTATTATACAGGTTCTGTGAATTAAAAGATATTTTCCTTGTTGTATTACTTTGAGAGTAAGATAAAAGTTGAGACCTTTTAAGCACTTTAAGGTATGTGCAGGAAATCGCAATAAACAAACTGAAAAAGGCAATGAAAATTCCAGCCCTAACCTAGGCAAGCATGAAAATAATTGGCAGACATCTTGTCAAGTTCATGTTTTATTACTTCAACCCAAGGAAAAACCTCTTATTCATCATGTGCCAGCTGTGAAAACATAATGATGGCGGATTAAAGCTATACACATAGCCACACAGTGCCTGTTGAGAGAAAGAAAAGTATATGATTTAAGGCCCTTTTGATTCCAAACATATGAATTAGTCTGACTAGAATAAACTGAATATTGATTTAAAGCTCATGTACAGTTTTGGTAGCAGAAAGAAAAATTGGCGTGAGACTGATTAAATGTAGTTTCCAATTGACTGCCCTGCATACCAAAAAGTGTGAGATTGTGTGACGTTCAATTCATGGTTTCTGGTGAATTTCAGTGTACAGTAATTATTATTTGAAACAAACGCAATGTATGCCCTGCACAAAGACACCTGCACCCTGATGCTCCCTATACAACAATCACAGCGCTTCCTACACTTTTCGCGTAAATAGAACTCACACAGAAATCAAAAATATTATTTGGCTTTCCTCTGTTTAATGTTCAACTTGAAGAAGAAAAAAAACTTTACAGGATTTTAGTTTTGTTTGTGTCTTGCTACTGACTAGCTGAACGCAAGGATATATCTGACAAATAGTTTCTAAGGGCCTACCGAAACTGTTCATAACCTTTAAAGTAGGTGTGCACAAGAAAAATATTTAACAATGCACATCATTGAAAAAAGGAAGAAAAAAAGGAGAAAAGAAAAGGTGTCTACATACAAAGCACACTTGACTCAACCACAACCATTCACAGGAAGAACAGTTTCGACGAATCAACGCACAAGAGTTGTTCAAACTCACCCGACTGCACCGTCATATTCTTCCCTGGCACAATGAGGGCGCACTCACGTTTCTTTGAACTTCGAGTTAATCTCCTGTACCGGCCGCACAGAAACGCTGCTGTTAGCAGGTTTGTTAGCGCTAACAAGTCACTAACAAATCAGCCACTAACAGCACGGGTAAAATGACCGCACAGAAAGCGCTGTTAGAGCGCTGTTAGAGACCCGCGCTGTTAGAGTGCTGTTGGTGGATTTGAGCCATAGAGTTAGGCAAAATCAAAGTGTTGACGCCCTCTACGTTCGTTGGGTAAAATCATTTGTGCGTAGTAATCTATTTATAGATTGATGAATCTTGTTGATACAGCACTACACAGTGCATTGTTGTCTTCGTGAGTGACGGATTAACGAATCTTCGGAATAGCGAACCTTCGGAATAACAAGCTGTAACCTACATAAAGTAGAGGATGGGAGGTGGGGGGGGGGGGTATTGTGATCGTGCATTACAAGTCACCGACCCCCGTTATATCCTCTGGAAATTTAGAAAAAATATTGTTGAATATGGAGACATTAAAATAATTATATTAGATTTAAAAAGTTAAATCAAAATAATTTGTATCTAAGAAAATATAGGCATGCTATAGAATCTATATGAAGTATGATACATTGTAGTTTGACCCCCCCCCCCCCCCCTGAAGTATATAGTTCGTCACCCGTAATTAATCCCACTTGTGTCGGCCGTGGCCGCTTTGTGTAAGAGGGGTCGTAGACAACATGCACCACGTCCCGCTGTCGCGGAGGTCCAACACTCTCCGCCCCAGTGGCAGAAAGTTTATATTCAAGTCAGATGAACTTAGATAGATACTTTCAAATTAGAGCTAGACTAATAAGATTCAAAGAAATCCAATTCGATGTTAAATCAAGTTTAACTTTAGATCTATTAAGTTGGATTTATTTTCACTTCATATACGAGTTTCAAATCATATATCTAGTGTAAGTTAGAGGAATGTAATTTATGAATATATACAACGGAATATGATTTCATGAACAATATTCATATTACGTTGTAAGAAATAACATGGCATGCAAGTATGTCGGTATATTTTGTGCTAAATCCTAACACTTTTTCATAGATTATAGGTCTAGTAATGATAAATTTCCTAATTTCAACAATTTATCCAATAAGCATGAAGAAGAACAAGAAAATTATCATTATATTAAGATTAAGATACACAAAACAATTTTGCAAGCCCACTTCTCATCATTTTTTTTTTAGTTGGAAAGGGCTCTTCCCCGGGCTCTTCACTCATGATAGAGTATTTGCCAATGATGATTTTCATCATCACTGGCTTTAATGCTTATTATGTAGCCTACTACACTATTAAGTTACATTGACTGTACTCAAAAGTACACGGTTACTAACGTAGGCGTCAGAAGCGGGGGGGGGGGGGGGGGGGGGGGGGGGGGGGCAATTGCCTCCCATCATTCGAAAGGGGGGGGGGTCGATTTTTGCCCTCAAAGGGCCCCCTCGGAAGAAAAAGGAAAATAAAATGGGATCACAACCATGTAAAATGGGCATACTGGCATGATTAGTGCTCTAAAATGGAAACTTTCATTCAAAAATCAAAATTTTCTTACTTGGTCACTACGCAGCCTCGCATAGTAATTAGAAGCAACGTTTCTCAGTATTTAGAAATTCTTTCTATCATCTGTGAAAAAGGGGCAGATGCTTGCTTTATTCGGGGGATTATCCCCCTCCCCCTTCCTCCTCACTATCCTCATATATTGGCATAAGGGGGCCCTTTTTTTTCATATTTGGGCAATGCCGGAATATGAAATTTCTGTAAATTTTCACCACCAAAATTGTAAAAAATTTGCGCGCTAGTTTCGCTCGCGCGAAAGTTGTGAAACTGAATAGTTGATTTTTGGGCAGAGGGTGTCAGCCCCAACGCCAAAATTTAACAGTATGCCATGCATAATCCTCCCATTGCCATGCCCGATCTCCTGAGTCTCTTACGCCATCCTAACATGCTAGAAGCGGTTGAAAATAATCATGTTTCAAGTACATATGATGAGAGAAAGCTGGGACCCTTCCGGCGCGCCTGGTTACTCACCGTAGTGTTCTTTCCATTGCAGGGCCTACATGTCAAAAAGGTCTTCAAACACTGCTTTGGAAAGCCGATATTTCCTGAAAAATTCATTTTCATTTTCTTCTTGAAAGCATCATATTCAAGCTGTGAAGTGCTCTAAATTACCATTTCCGCTCTTCAAAACTTGAAAATTTTCTCACTCAGTCGCTGTTGGCTTCCTAGCACACTATTAGTTTGTAATGTAAATGTTCACTTCATGATCTAGTTTTAATCAATATCTTTGCTCCATTAAGCATTACCTGATTTAACAAAGATTTCTCTCTATATCAAGTGTAACAGAAAAATGTATTGGGGCCACTAAAAGCATTGGCGTAAATTCCGGGGTGGGGGATGGGGGGTGGGGGTGGGGATATATCCCCCCACTATTTGGAGAGGGGGGATATATGGGATTTACAAATATCCCCCTCACTTTTTAAGGAGGAAAATATATTTTGATTTATAAGTTAGTAAAAATTTGAATATCTATCATATTTTAGAATTTCTATTTGAAAATGCGATTGAAAACCAGAAAAAGTGGTTATTTTTGGCTCGCTCACTTCTCTCGCGCATCATATTTTATAATTTCTTTTCTAAAATGAAAACAAAAAAGTGGCAATTTTTGGCTGGCTCGCTTCGCTCGCTCGTCATATTTCAGAATATTTATTCGAAAATGCAATTAAAACCAAATAAGCGGTTATTTTTTGTTCGCTAGCTCGCAACATTGACATTAAAATTTGTGCAAGAGGGGGAAAAAATCGTCCAAAAATTCAATTACACCCCCCCCCCCCCACTCCTCAAACTCAAAGTGGATTTACGCCGGCGACTAAAACTCGAGCTTCACACTCGATTTTTCCATACACGCAAAAAAAAAAAAAAATCGGCTGCCCCTGCCCCCAACATTTTCTTTTGCCCTCCATTCCCCCCCCCCCCACTTTATAGTGGTGCCGCCACTGCTCCTCGTGTCGTCCCCTATACCCGCCACATTCTTAATTAGGTCTAGGTCTATTTTGAACCATTTTGAAGTACTTGGTACAAAAAGTGGGAGACAAGTTATAGCGCACGACAAGAAATTATTCACTAACATTGCCACTATAGGCGCCCCTAGCACCGTTAGTGAGTTGTTAAAACATTACCACTACTGTTAGCTTCTGTGCGGCCTTGAAATGTTAGGCTAACAGCGCTGTTAGTGAATTCAACTAACATTACGCTTCTGTGCGGCCAAACCATCGCTACCGGTACTGTTAGTGCGCTGTTAGCGCTAACAACGTTTCTGTGCGGCCATGCCTGACTAATAGGGAACCTCTGATAATGAGCCATTGTGGGATCATCCTGGGTACAGTTATCTGGTTTTGGTGAATGTGCCAATCTATAGCACAACCCACAACCTTTCCTTTGGTTGGCTTAGTGGCATGTCCTTTTCGAAAGCCTGTCTCGTTCAGGTAAACAGTTGTCAATAATTGTTCCAAAGTACCATATCTGTTAAGAAAAACACACAAAACAATTGTAAAATTTTTGTCTCCAATCACCAGTGATAAATGGATAGATTTCAAGGACATTTGTTTGGAAAAATATGCACATATACTCCATTTTGAAATACTTCAGAATAAACTTTACAGTAGATGACTTTTGATTGAACTGAAAATTAAAGAAGCATTGTCTCTTGACTGCTCCCTATTTGGCAATGTTAGTTTCAGTGAGCAAAAATGTGTGTTGAATGTTGTATACCTCCACAATGATACATGAAAGTGACTTTTTACTATCTCCGTCCAGGTTATTGCATGAAACGTGTATCCATGAAAATCATCATAACATGAATAACAAAACAAGAAAACATAATTTCTTTCCCCTAAAAGATCTAATTTCCATCATGGATGTAACAGGATTTTGCCATAGAGATAAACACCACTGAGCTGAACTACACACAGAACATTGAGGGGTGAGAAACATCCCCTGAATTATTTCTGTGAGCTTTCTTTTTGCCATTTCTTTGAAACTGTGAGTCTGGCTGACAATATGTCCAAACTTCAAGTACAAAGTCAAATATTCCCACGTTATTCCACTCTACATAACAGAATTGTTCCTTTACAACAGTATGTATTCTAACCACCCTTCAGATAAACAATTACTGTACATTGGCACTTCATCCTAAAAGATAACTGATTGACAAGAAGTCTTTAAAACCTTCAGCAAAGCTTTCATAGAACCAAGAACTTGACCATTATATTTTCTCACAATACACATAAAAGAACTGGACCACAATGTGCTCATTAGCGAAGCTTACATTTTGTATTCTGTTCTGGAACAAATAAGGGATTACAGGTTCACACAAGGGTGGGAACTGAATTTGAATGGGGGACTTATAACCAGGAACAGGTTCGAGTTTAAGTATAAGAGGTAAAGGCAAACAGGCTTATCTGAGTAGTGAGTACCTAATTAAGAACTGTTTTATGCTTTCCCTTTCTTAGAAATTAAAACTCAGTCAGGGTCATTGAAATGTGCTTAAAATGTTTGCCCTGCAACTTAAAATTTGGGGTTATTTGGTTAAGATTATACAAGTGCAGAGAGTGCAGGGGCACTGTCAGAACTGTTTGAATGGGGGGGGGGGGGGTGTTGTCAGAGAGGGAAAAAAACAGCTGAAAAAAAAGTTAGTCAAAGGCTTTCAAAGATACAGAAGGGAATGAAAATTGAATGGTCTTTCAATTTGTAGTTAAATATGGTTATTAGATTTACAACTAAAAAAAATCTTGCCCCCACCATCATCACTTTATTTTCACAAAGTCCTTACAATTTAACCATAAAAATAATAATAATAATCAAAGGGTAGTAAATGTAATATTAAAAGAATGGTTTCTCGATTTTTTTTTTCTTCAGTATTTTATGACAAGAGATCCTTGCTCCATGATAAAAAACAAACATTGTTTTCTGCACTTGATTTTTCTTCAAGCAAACAAACACTTCAAGTTCATAAAAATAGAAAACTACTCTTCTTTTCCTGCTGTTGTGTGCCAAAAAAATGCTTCCTAAAGAGGTAAATGAGTAAAAGGTGTTTATAACTTGCCAAAGCTATCTACCTGACAGGAAATTAACCATTACAGGTGGAGTGTTGATTTCGTTCCTCAAGTGCAAGATGGGTCGACAGAGGTACCTCTCTGTGGCTTTACCATATCAAATAATCAATCATGAAAGTCCCTTTCATAGACAAGATAGAAGCAGAAGGATGCTCTTTTGCAGACCAGAGGTGATTGTTTTCAGTGAATCTGGATGATGGTGATATTCTTTCCTTGTACAGTATAAAGCACATACATGTATATGACATTATTATCTAACGCCTCTATGCGCTTCCAGAGGACTTTGGCTACTGTTATCATAGTTTTGGCCAAGCTGCCATTACAGCATTCATTTAAGCATTTCAATTAGGAATTACATGTAATTCCTACCAGTTGCCTATTTACCTTACCTGCATCAAGTGTGGCAAACATATGAAATATATACATGTAAAGTAGTCATTTCTAATTATCCTTTTATCAGCTTGAGTTTTTATTCAGAACTAAGTGAGCTAAATGTTCAAGCTTTTCAACTGGAATAATTGACTAAATAGTTTATAATGTACTCAATGTAGCTATTAATGTTGCCTGATTACCAATATCTTTTTTAAATGGTCTGATACATGCTTTGGTTTAGTTGAAATTATACAGCATTTGGAAAATAGTGCAGAGGGAGATTTAAAGCCGAACATTTTATTCCTACTTCCCTTTATAAATGTCACTTATTTGCCTGCAACACATTCAACATAAAAAAGAAGGGAGTGGGAAAAGACATTAACAAAATTTCAATCCACACTTCAACCTAAAAAGATCACGCACAACTTTGCCAATCAGAGAGCCTGTTTTTGGAGCAGTCAATGTTTGATGTTTGGATAAAGACACAACTGACTTTACTTAAAATAAATTTGCTTTAGTAATTAAAACATGTACTGGATTAAAGCTTTCATAGAAGGATTCAACAACTTGTCAGGCAGTTGACTTTTCTTAATAACATGATACTGGTAGACATTGTTTTTGTTAGTACTGTATGTGATATCTTATCAATAATTTGATATCCACAAGAACTGAACTTGTCAGTAAAAATAACCAAATATAATCAGAGCTAAAAAAACAAAACAAAAACAAATCAGTAATTTGGATTGCAACAAGTCAGTGGCACATGAGAACAGGCAGTGTTTCAGAAAGATTTCAAGTTTGACATAAAATCATGTGTAAGTGCCCAAACCATGTTTAAGTACCAAATCATGCATAAGTTTTTACTCAAATAGTGACTTTGTGAAACAGATTTAGCCAGCCAGTGTGAATCAGACTTATCCCCCAGGTCTAGTGAAAATCTTTAGTCTGCAGACCTGAAGCAATATTACAGGTCTTTGAAAAATGTGAAGAAAAAAAAATTGTGGATTAGAAACAATAAAGTGACAAACATAAATTGATTTCTGGGAGAATGACAATAAATCAAAGCTTGGAGCAAACAATTTCCACTGCATACAGTCACTAATTGAAAAATAAAAACAATATTGTTTCACTGAAATAACAAACAAGGCCACAAAAACAGTGCCCCTTTCTTGCCCCATCCTTTGAGTTAACATTCTGCGAGTCGATACCAATTTACCTTCATGCTACCTAGTCTTTCAAGTGCTTGGGGGCTTAGCGGCTATTGTCTTTAAAGAGGAGAAAAGATGCCTAATCGAACAAGCTTATGTACAGGTGTTCCTCCATTCTCCGACTCTCAAAACATTCACACAATGTGCTTGAATAGCTTCTTGTATACATTATCCTTTGGAGTTTTGGGTCAAGTTTTAGCACGTGCTTGAGAAGACTGTTGGGATGTATTGTTGGCCAAGCTAAAAACTGGGGCCTGGATTTTCTTTTGTTTACAATGACAACATGCATGTGCATACAAGTATGAGGTGAATAGTGTCTGATAGTAAACAAAATAAGCAGTAAAAATTGATTTCTTTTTTAACCAAAACAAAACATTATATCCAATTTATGGGGAAGTCAACATTGGTACTACATGTATGTTGCTGGAATGAAACAGAAAATTAAAGGCATTGGCTAACTTTGTGAGTAGCTGATTTAAAAAATTCTCAAAGCTAAGGTGAAACATGTGTATGAGTACTTGAATTTGTACTCAAAAACCCTGAAACCAACCATAATTTGGAATGAAAAAGTTTAAGTTAGACGCAAACGGCAATTTTATTATCCTTTGTCTCGTGAGACAATCACTAAGAAGGCCGCTTTGCTTGAATTTGAAAATGCTGTTGTGTGCCTCCCGCCGCGTGATACGCCAATACACGCAGTACGGTGAGGTGAGTCATACACGCATGCGCACTCCTTATGTCTATTCTGTGCAACCGACCCTCATATATTTTTCAAACATTGGTTCACATTTTTGATATTTAAAAATACTTCCTGTGGATATTATACTTTGAAACTTTCAGACTGGTATTTTTACACTATAACCCTTAGGTTAATCCCCAAAACAAGATTTTTAAAAAATCATAACAATGTTAACCAATGTCTTTAAGGGAAACGAAAAAGTTAAATACTGAGGAAATTCCAATGAAAATTTAAAAACATATGATTTTTTTTCTTCAAAGTGGTGCTTGACTGAATAGACCTGTTTACTAATTCTATGCATAGTTGTTGAACAAAAGTTTTCCTCGACAACCAAGAAGCTTGCCAGAGCCTTGCCCAACATAGCAACAATTAATGTATGCAAACTGGATTCCATCTATTCAGATGCCACTATGCATAACAGCCTACAGGTGAACTGAATAGTTGGTAACCAAGGGATCTGGAGAGAAACTGCAGAAATTTGAATACCATTAGTGAACAGGTCTATTACCATTTAACTCAAACTGGAACTTTATGATATATATACCTACAGTATCTCCCATATTTTATAATTTACTTTCTTTAATCCACAGCAGTTCAGCACCTCCTTTTAATCATACTTTTGCATATTTTGATCCAGTGCTAGGAATAACACATTCTATGACGAGTAGGAGTGAAAATCAGATAATTTTGAGTGTGTTTCTATTAAATGCAGTATGTTGTATCGTTTTTTGTGGGGTTTTTTTTGTAAGACCGATCGGATATGCATTGGCTATAAATCATTCAACTCTCCTAATTGGAAACTCACTATAAAATATAAAACCAAGATTTTCATATGCAAAATGGCAATATTTCTAATATATTTTCATTTTGTATTCACATTGGTTCATGCTATTTACATCATTATTTTTCTAAAACTCTGTAAACTAGATGTGGAAAATAAAGATAATTGTTGCCAATTTGAGGAGTAAAAGCTGATTAACTTAGAACTTTCATCTCTGTATTGCTATGGGTTCAAGAAAATTCACCATGTTATCCCACAACCCCGAGATAATGTATTCCTACGAGACACATGTATTAAATCTGTACAACCAACAAAATGGAAATTGATGGAGAGGTGCTCAATAGTTACATCACAGAGAACTTCACCATTTCAGTTATAATTTTAATATTGCACAACTTTCTTATTTCTTATTGTAGTTTACCTTAGATTTTCACACACTGTTTTTTCTTTTATTACAACCAACCTAATATCATGAGGTTGGACTCACCCTATAAATAGGGGGTATCAATGAATAAAACAAAAACAAAAACAAAAACAAAACCTGCTTTCTCAAAAAAAAAAAAACTACAACTGTAATTACCATTATTGCTGCAAATCAGTGACATTTTTAGAAAATTTAGCAAATGTTGTTTAGAATAACAGGTATTTTGAAGGCAAATATATATATGTCTTGTTTACCCAGGGTAGCCTCTTCAGTACTATGTACTGTTCTCCCATCTTCTTGGGTTGTGTTATGTATGTGGGTATGGGGTATGGCAACTTAGCCTTTGATGAATTTGAATAAGAGTGAATGCCTAGCCACATAACAATGATTTTGAAGTGGTTGCCATTTCAGTTCACCCTTATGATCAGACACACTGATATCTCTTCCATATCTGCCAGTTACAAATCTTGCCCCTCTGTTTTGAACACCTTCAAGTTTGTTGATATGCTTACTTAGGTGGGGATCCCATACATTGCAGGCATATTCTAAATGAGGCCTCACTAGACAGGTATAAAGCAGCTTCCCTGATCAGTTTGGTAGAGAAGCCTGACAGGTTGCGATGAATCATCCCAAGCATACAGTTGGCCTTGGTAACCACCTTATCCACTTGGTCTTCCCAGGATAAGTTGTTGGTGAGTTCCACTCCAATTAAGGTAAGGATGATGGTTTACCTCTTTGAGGGTAGTTCCGTTCATTGTGTATGCTTGGTTGATAAGGTTACGTCTTTTCCTAGAAATTTGGAGAACATGGCACTTGGAAACATAGAACTTCATTTGCCATTTATCTGCCTATCTAGTCAGTTTGTTCAGATCTGCCTGGAGAGCTTCTGAGTCATCGGTGTCTTGATTGCTCTGTAGAGGATGCAGTCATCCGCGAATAGCCCCATGTTTGATGTGATTTCTGTATTGATGGTATTGATGTAGATGAGGAAGAGAATCGGGCCGAGGACAGACCCTTGTGGTACTCCCGATCAAACTTCAGAGAAGGCTGAGCATTCCCTGAAGTTTGACTACTCTTTGCAATCTTGAGGTCAACCAAATCTCAATGCATTTCAAAAGTGGACCATGGAAGCCACATTTTTTGAAGTTGGAAGAGAAGTCTCTGGTGAGGCACTTTATCAAAAGGCCTTACCAAAGTCAAGGATCAGAATATCTTGCTGTAAACCCCGGTCAAATGGATGTGACAAGTCCTCTATTGTAAAAATTAGATGACTCTCACAACTGCGATACTTTCGAAATCCATGTTGATTTACATCAAAGAGTTATGATCATCCAGATGTTGGATTATGTGCCTATAGCTAACATGTTGCAGAATCTTACAAGATTTGGATGTTATAGAGACTGGTCGACAGTTTTCTGGTGAATGACGATCTCTTTTCTTGTAAATAGGAACAACATTGGCTGACCTTCAATCAAGTGGGATGTCGCCTTCATCTAAGGATTTTTTGAAGATCGCAGTTAGAACTGGAGCAATCTCATTCTTGGCTTCCTTGAGTGTAATGTTTGGGATCTCATCAGGACTACTTGCTTTCTTGACATAAGACTAGAGAGTGCCAGAAAATATTTTACAGGCATAGCCCATTCTGCAGTGGACACCACAGCTTGTGCACCATCTTGCGTGACTTGCGGGATACCCACTTAACACTTGGGTATCTGGTTATAGAGAAGCACTTTGAAAAAATATCTGTTATGGTCTAATGGCTTGTTTTTAAGTGAAGAAGAAGTCTATGTAGATCTAGATCTAGATCTATAATATCCAACATTACGTCTATACTACTAGATCTAAGTTAGATCTCTAGACTAGTTTTAGATCTAGCTGTTAGATCTAGTAGATCTAACGTTAATAGCAAAAAGACAAATTGAAATTGGTAAAACAAACACTGAAACTGAAAGTGAAACAGTTTTTTTACTAAAAACTTCACAACTTAAAGTTAAATAGGCTACATTTTTGCTTTGCATCTAGACAAAAGATATTGTGGTGAATTTCATTTTAAATATCTCAGCATGCTGTCCCGGCATGCTGTTCCTCACTTAGCTTTTAACTTTAGCAGCAACATGGATTATCAAGACTCACCTTAATCTTGACCGCAATATTTAATCTTAAGTTATGGTCATGGCACACAAATCACTCCCATAAATAATAGTTAATACAGTCTCAAACTCAGCCAGTTGCGTATACCGGCAGGTGAGCTCACAGCCATTCATAGTACCGTTAGCGGTAGATCTAAGTTACTTCATACTGAGATAGTAGAGTCTACTCACTAGTACCAGGCAGTAGACTCTAGATCTACTTAAATTTAGACCATTTCTGGGCGGCCCACCTGGGATTGGCATATCATTGAAGTTTCTGCTGTGGCAGGCTTGTCCAAGGCGTCCATGCAAGCCATGGTCGATGGTATGTGGAAAAAAATAACGCTATTATTGATGTAAATTGTTGAATTTTCAGTAAAGTTAGAAATGTTGGGGAAAAAAGCTCACAGCGCCATCATACACAGACCTATGTACAGACGATATATCGTGCGTGCAACGCACTGATCTCTCCACTAACGTTAGTAGAGATCAGTGGTGCAACGATGGTGCGATCGGGGAATCCCCACAATTTTCAGCTACGCGCTATGGGGGGGGGGGGGGGGGGGGGGAGATGCCTTGCATATAATTTCACATTAACCCTTTGTAGGGATGATAATTACTAAATATGCAGCCGTATATTCAAACCACTGTTCACAATCTTTCAAATAATTTTCTCAAACTGATGTTAAGATGACGTTTAGGCCTATGCCAGACAGCAGAAGTGGGGGAGGGGTGCACTGTATATTTATATGCAAGTATTCTGTTAATGCTATCACACTAAATGAACTGCACCCCTCCCCCTAATTCGCATGTAATACATGTACTAAGTACAACATACAACACATCACCTTACATTGTTTGGCCTTTTTCATTCATTTTTGTGAAATTGTTACGTTTTGTTTGTGTTTGTTATGGCGTTTTGTCGTTTCGTTTTGCCTTGTTTATTCCTAGACGTAATGTATTGGGGTTGTTTGTTTTGCTTTTGATGGGAAGACTGGGGAAGAGTATACATTCTTCGTCCACAGTAAGGACTTTCAAGTGCATTTTGATGTTGCGTAATTATGTAGTAAACAAAAATTATATCCCTAGGGGCAGATGAAATGACAAATGTAATAATGCCCAAAATATTGAAGGGCAGCCACCCCCCCCCCCAAAGTCCTTGAGTTACAAGTCCCTTCATGGCCTTTGATAAACAGTGAAAACAACTGGGGCATCTGCCTCCACATCAGATCATACTTTACATTTTGTTTGGGGGAGGGGGGTAAAAATGATCTCTTTTCTCTCTCTGTTTTTTTTTCTTTTTTTTTCCCCCTTTAGAGGTGAAACTGACCGGAAATAATTTAATCGCTGAATCCGACAGGTGAACGAATGATAGTCGCGCTCTTTGGCGCAATAAAGAGCTATTGTAAGGTCACGACGCGTGTGCTACATACACAATAAACAAACTTTTCCCGCGCAAAATCTAGCTTTGTGTACAGAGAATGAGCATCGTGGTCAATCTCGCACGTGCCGCCCCGAGTTCGAGCAAGGACCCTGGGACTCGGATATGGGATCAGCTCGCTAGCAGGCTTTCAAAAATTTGTCTGATCCTTTGTCTCCAATGATATGCATACTTCGTTTGCTGTCTGTTTAGGTCGAAAACTGATGAACCGAAATTAAAGATTGTTACGGATGGAGAGAAAGGAAGCAGTAGGCAGAGGAACATCTGCCTGCCTGTTTGTGTTTGTTTGTGAGAAGTGTCCGCTCGCTAATCTCTGACATAAAGTACAAGCAATGTATATGGCAGATCTGCTGGGTACACAGGAAAATGACTAGAAAGCGCGCGCAAAATGTACAATCGGCGTGGAGAGCAAGTGCAATAGCTAGTAGTACATTGCATGCAGCTCATGGTCGATATACAGCAAGCACATTTTTCCAGGGCTCGCTCAAATTGGAAAAACGGCGCGTGTCTATTTTTAGCATGGAGAAGCAGGGTCAAAGTAACGTTCATTTTATGTCAACAGACAGCTAGCGAACGTTGGTGACTCATGCAGACAAAGAACGTTCCATACACGAAGAGAGATTTTACGTGTAATATTATTGATTTATTTCTTTTTGCAAAATCGTTTTAAATTCTTTCTTCTAGCAGTCATTGTCTTATTCCTTTCTTTCCTCCAGAATGACCAAATTCAAAATATGGGAATACTATGCCTATATCTCCTGCAATTTCCATCTAAAGTGAAATTAAGATTAACAAAACCTTATAAATATGGTCAATTTACAAAAGCATCTAGATTAGAAAAAATGAAATTTCTTTCGAAGAAAATTATTATTTACTTAAAGATTCCTTTGCAGACTCTAGAATTGTTTGTTCTAAAGAGTATTTTTGAAAGAAAGATCTAAGATCTTTATTCGTTGCTAATCAAGAAAGGCCACTTGATTTTGCTTTCAAATGTACACTTGTTTAGGCATGTTGTATGGCTTTATTGATTATAAAACAAGACAAAACAAAATTTCATTGAAGAAAAAATACAGCAAATAACTGTTATTGATTAATAAACGTTAATATTCTTGGATTTGAAAATGATTTTTCCATGTGACAAGATAAAGGAAATAAAATATCGTCTCAATAAAAATATTCTTTTCTTATGAAATGACACAATCGCGAAAATAAAACGTTGGCAGTGATTCAACGTGAATCACACGTTTGAGTAAATGTTCAGAGCACAAAGAATTTAGCATGAAAACATGGCATATGAGTCGTACACAAACTGCGTGGGCCTAGCTACCGCCGAACAAAGGCTGCGAGCTAACACACATCTCAAAAATATTGGCGCGCTTTAGTCACCACTGTTTCTAGATCTCGTCGTACCATGGGCATGGGTTATCAGATCGGAATGTTTGTTTGCCATGCATGCTAATGAACCACTCCCTTATCCGAGCAACCGACCAATCAGAGAGATCCTTATATAGGAAGAGGCGGCGCTTACAACTAGGAACGTGGATTTTTTTTACTACGTCACTCTCATACAAAGCCGCGCGGCCTGCTCTTGCATTCAATTCAACGTGCACAGTTGCATGCCATTTCGAAGACTGGACCGCGCCTGAGACGCGTCCGATTACTACGGAATATAACTACCGTGTGGAGTTCATAGTTTCTGATAAATACGCTGGGCAACCTCATGGTTTCTCATAATTTTCTACCTCTTGATTTGGATATAGCATTATACTAGAATGCCCAGCACACTTTTCACAGAAATGGATCATAATACTGATGGGCTGGAGGACCATCAAAGGGCTCTTCAGTCGTTAGCCTTCAATTTGTCCATGCTCGGACTTAGCGGCAATGAAGACGATGGCCCGTCCGCTATGGATGATAGGGGAAGGAAAAGCAGTAATATGACGGAATGTGTACCCGTACCTAGCTCGGAACACGTTGCGGAAATTGTTGGTCGACAAGGTACGAACCCCAGGATTTATCTTCACGACTTCTTTCATTGTGAAAATTCTTTTTCTCGTTTTTTCCAGTGCTCTGTTATCTTCAATGTTTAATTTGTGCCCTCAAATTCTTGGTTATGGTGCATAGGGTTATGTGCACAAATCTAAGCACAACGCAACGTGGTTGACGTGTATATGGGCCTTTGTTTGGTTCGCGCGCTTAGGCGCCTCGTGTTCTGAATGTACCCACACTGCACCAACTAGCGAGTAGCATAGGCCTGTGCACAATGTACCATGGCCCGTGCACATTCCATGTGCTCTCGGTGATTCTGCCTCATGTAACTGGATAGGAGCGTTGTTGTTGTTGATTCGTGTTGAATGGCAATCAGTCAGTTTTGACTAATTATCACCAACAAGCTTTATTATTATTATTATTATTATTATTTTCGAATAACTTTGATATTACAAAAATAATAATAATCCTATCATGCTATTGGCATCTCATTTTTTCTATTTTTTTGTTTTCGTCACTATTGACTAATTTATTATGCCTTCCCAGTGATAAGATTAACTTAAGAAAGAACTTTGTGATGTCTACCTTGGTGGGGTAAAGATGTCCTTTTCATTAATTTTCTGCACTTTTATTTTTCCATTTTTAAATTTGATTTCCCATAGGGGTCTAGACTTGGGGGGGGGGGGGGTGGTAAAAAAATAGTGCATTTTATGATTGTAATCAGGTGGATAGTACTAGGTCTATTGCTGCTTTGAAATTTCCAGATCTTGGTTTTTAATTCTTGTTAACTATTAATTGGAATGGACCTAGTGACTTGATTTGTTGTATGTTATTTCTTCGGCAGTGTATACAGCCACACGCGTGTGTCTTTACCTTACGGCCACACGCGTGTGGTTGTATCCACAGCATCGACATGAGGATACAGCCACACTCAACTGAATTTCCACTTATACTCTGTGCCGCTACAGCTATCGCTGGTGTGTATGTATGCACTGCACAAGCGATGTGTCTGTGTTGCCAAACCCCCGGGGCCAAACCCCAAAACTTGGATCGTCATGAAGGTGTTATCTCTTGAAATTCACTGAAATACAAACAATATTGTACTATATTGTCACCTGCTTGCTGACCAGGTGAGAATGAAGTGAAAATATTGTTTGTATAATAAGTGAAATCGAGAGATCAAACCTTCGTGACGATCCAAGTTTTGCAAGTTGCAACATACCATCGCATGAATACACATCGCTTGAGCCGCGCAGTGCAGTGCACACTAGCAATAGCTATCGCGGCACAGACTTCAAGTGGGAATTCAGACAAGTGTGGCTGTATCCTCATATTGATGCTGTGGATACAACCACACGCGTGTGGCTGTAAGGTAAAGACACACGCGTGTGGCTGTATACACTGCCTATTTCTTCAGTGTTCTTGGGAGCTGGGGCTCATTATGCCCTTGACGACATTTGTACTCGACTAAAATTGAGTAGCCTAATAAAAAAAAAAATCTAGTCAAAACTGTTCTTGGGGAAATAAGTTATCAGCATGGCCAGTCAATCGGTCTCTGATGGTGTTGCTTGAAATTTAAAGTGCAACACACGACTGTCAATACTACATGTAGATCTACATACATGTATAACTTGAACCCAATCTCACTTTTTCCAAAACTGGTGTAGAATGTAGCCAGGTGAAGTTAACATTCAGTGTGTAGCTCTGTGATGTGAAAGAAACTGTTAATTGTAAATAACATGTAGGCCTATGGTGTATGCAGGGATATTATGCTTCCTTTCTTATTAGCCAAGTAACTGTTATTGTTAGAATCTTTTGTTACATGTAAGTTAGACTGAGATATTTTGCCATGAGAGGAAATATAAAATCAAATTTGAAATGCCCAACTGTTAAAGAAATTTTGCCCTAGAGTTAGAGCTCCCATGAACTTTATATTTAAAAGTCATGCAAATCATTTCACTCTATCTCACTGGGGTGTTTTTTTGTTTTTTTTTTTTTTGGGGGGGGGTAAAATTAAAGTCTTAATATTAAGATACATGTACATGTAGGTCATTGGAATTGTGTTCTTTTAGAAAGTGGAAGAACATTAGCAACACAAAATTAAAGCAGACAGTAGACCCCTAGACAGTTTTTTGAATGGTATCTATTATCTTATAAATTGAGTTCTGATTGATTCTGTTTTAAAGAAATGTTTCAGAAATTCAAAAGTACATGAGATGTAGCTAAGAAATGACTAGGAGATCTAGGGGCTTAGGCTGTTATTGGTTCTAACTTTAACCTCTTCATTTAGTTTACCCATCGGCAGTTTTGTTATTTAAGGATGCAGTTAAGTTTTGTCTCTTCCAATTATAAACAGTTTTTATTGTTGCAATAAGTAAGTTACTCCCTGCGATTGATGCAGGAAATGGACTTAAATGCAAGTTCTTAATTTTGATAACCGGAAGAACACCCATTTCCATTTACTTGTCTCTGCCTTCAACTGAAAATGTGGAACTGAGACTTTTGTATTTAAACAAGGCATCATATTGACAATGCTTAGGGTCACGCATGTTCTAATGTGTAGTGTGTGAAACCAGTTACAGAGTGGGTTTAGAAGGAATTATGCCCCAAGATTTTTGAGGCACCCACCTACATGTATGTATGTAAGAAATTGAAAGATTGAATGGAGAAGTTGAGAACAACCCCAAGGAAATTGAATTTATCAGTTGTGCACCGACAACAAAATATTTTTGTGGATGGTAATTAATGGTTTTTTAACTCGAACAATTATTCCACTTATGTTGGTTGTTTTGCACTAGTTATTTCAGTATTTCAAAGGTCAGTTACAAGACCTTTTGCTTACAGTAGAGTTGAGTTAGCTTGTAAATAATGTAGTTGTCTGTCTGGACACAATTCCCAGTTTTCCCCATTTCCTGGGAGCATATATATTTTTCAACTTGTGAAAAAAAGTCTCAGGAAAAAAAAACACTTTTTGTGCATGAAATTTTAAAATATGCCTTTTGGAGGAAGTTGTAGGAGTGGGCTGTGATCTCTTTTCTATCTTGTAAAATTATTTTTTTGTAATATTGTGGAGCTTTGTCTAGAACAAGCATTCAGATTGCTACATGTCAGTAGTTACTATCTATACCATATACAATATATACATGTAATGTAATTTGTACGTACATGTATATTTTTTATTTATTTTACTTTTATTTTTTATTTTTTTGCATAGGAGTGGATTGCAATTTAGCTTCAGGACATTCAGCTACATGTATCTTGGTGTTATAAAGCTCTTTGAGGGTATACAGAAATTTTCAAGGTTGCTTTCAAAGAACTATCCTTTTAGAAATTATGTACTATCAGTTGTACAGTTCTTTGTGATAATTTAGCACAGGAGTTGAGCTCACTCTAGCTCAGTGAAGCTCTGAAACAGCTTCAGTGATTTTTTTTTAACTTATGGGGAATAAATAAATTTGGAGGGGTTTTTTTTATAAAAAAGGTCCTTTCTTAATCATGTAGCAAATATAAATAGTGCTGCTGTCGAGACGAAAGAAATCTGTTGCAATACCAGGGCAGAGAACATAATGTACCTGTAATGCCTCTTATTGCAATGGCCAAATATGTCCATTGCATCATTGCTGGACAGTTGGTCAAGATGAAAGAATTGATGTAATAAACTCTGTAGGGACATCCTGATGCATGGTCAGATGTGATTTGAATATCCTGTTTGAGCCTTGGCAGTGCATCAAATTTATGCATGCGGTTTTTATTTAGTGAATTGGTAAAGGATAGGTTATTTCATTTAGTGTTCTGGACAAGTATTCAAAACTAGTTTCTCTGTTTGCCTGTGGTTGGCTAGGTACATTCATAAAGCGCGAATTATTTTAATTAGTTCAGGAGACGAATTGGAAACTAGTTGCGGTGTTTGAATGTGGTTTTATGGGGAGGAGTGCCTTACATGTATGTATTAAAAAAACGAACAAAATCAAAACAAAAAGTGAAAAAGAAAAAGCAGGTTGAAACGTTCCTCTTTCTTTGAGCTTTTGAAACCAGGCAACAGCATGGATGCCTGGTTTCTTACATTTGACCACATATTGGCCAATTATTTGCTCACGATGAATCATGCATATTACATCATGCAGATTGTTCTAGATCGATGGCATTATTGTACAGTGTGTTAGCCTTGAAATCAATCTTTGCTCCACAACAGTAATTAAACTCTGAGTCAGAAATAAATTTACATGTAGATGGCAAGAAGTATTGGAAGTATTTTGAGGTCATTTTAAATTTTTCTTTGAAGTGATTAATTTTGTTTCTCTTTTCACAAATATTTTGATAAATTGCAGATATTAAGATTTACATGAAAGTGTAATTCATAGGTCATAGGGGTAGGTTTTTTTTAATTGCCACTCCTGGCTTGCTATTGTTGTCGAGGGTAATTTGATATTTGTGAAAGATATTGTCGCTCAAAGCTCACGTACACTGGTGAAGTACTGTAGATAGAAAATTGCCTTGACTTGAAACATAATGCCTACTAGTAGTGTTTAGTGGGACCCTTCCACCCCTTGTGCTTCCCATACGAAAATCTCAGTGCTCTGTTCAGAGGTACATGTACGTAGTTAATCTACATGTACAGTGTACCTTGCCTGTGCAAATTTTGCATATGTATAGTCACTGTATAATGCACATTGACATTGTTGGAAGTGCATGTATGTCCCCTTTTTTTTCTTCTTTTTGATTTTTAGAAAATTATTTTATTATTTTTAGTAGGAAGGAAACTTCACTCAATTGTTATCTTTTGCTATTTGTCATCTGAAAGCAACATCAACATTTTTTGAAGAGTTATCAAAACTGTACATGGCCATAAAAGATTGGAAGTTCCGATTGTCTTTACAAATTGCGTTTCTCATGATGGACCAAATGAAGTATTCTTTGTTGTCCTTCAGGGAAAAAATAGTGCAGTTTTGGTTTCTGTTTCAGCCTTGATGAATAACCCTTTTTAATTGTAGTTCCTCCTATGGTCAGGATAGGATTTTACATACTCAGATCCAGATAATGTGCTTCTTTGTTGGTACAAATTGCTCTACACTGTATGATATTATTGTAAGCAAAAAGCACCTTCAAAGAATTTGTTCCCATTTTCACAAATTGAGCCATACATGTAAATGCTACATGTACAAAAGTGAAGGGGAAAAAACCCCTGAAATTTATTAGTGACAGATTTATGGGCTATGTAGAGTACTGTATTTTATGCTAAAGCTATTTTTATCCTTGATAGGCCTTTTCAATTTGTTCAGTGGGAAATGTTTTGTTCATCACAGTTAGTGTTTCAGGATGAAAGGGTTCCCGCTCCTCCAGGCATGAATCTATACAATTGGAGTGTACAAGAATGTGAGAGCAATGGTGCATGCATGGGTTGATGACAAATACTACTGTATGAATGGCAAATAAAGATTACACCCACTCCTAATTTATTCTCAATGAAATGAGTTCACAGGAGTGGAGATAGATTTAGATTTGGGAAACCCCGATTGCTTTGTGTCTGTGCATGATTGCAGCTTCTTTTTGTTTGATATCATCATTAATGATTTTTATCTTTTTTTAATCTATTTTTAACCTGCAGGTTGCAAGATCAAAGCCTTGAGAGCAAAAACCAACACCTATATCAAGACGCCAGTGAGAGGTGAGGAACCGGTTTTCGTTGTCACAGGCAGGAAGGAGGATGTCGCAGCAGCAAAGAGGGAAATCTTGCAAGCAGCAGAGCACTTCAGCCAGATCCGAGCAAGGCGCAACCAGGGTCACTCGGGAGTACCTCCTGGTCCAAACATCCCGGGGCAAACGACAATACAGGTCCGAGTGCCATACAGAGTGGTCGGTTTGGTGGTGGGGCCAAAGGGAGCTACCATCAAGAGGATACAGCAGCAGACGAATACCTACATCGTCACACCGAGCAGAGATAACGAGCCTGTGTTTGAAGTGACTGGACTTCCCGATAGTGTTGAGCAAGCGAGGCAGGAGATCGAAGGTCATATTGCCATGCGCACAGGAGGTTTGATCGATTCAACGAGCCCCGAGGATGATTTCGCCAACAACGGTACTGACAGAGGAATGGTGGATGATATTAGTCTCTACAAGACTGGTCCTAGTCCATTTGCTGCTCAGCCTGTTGGCGGTGCTAAGCCTATGATTCAGAGGAGCAGCAGTGACAACTACTTCTTCCCCACCAACATAACAACCAACATCACAACATCAACATCAACTACCACAACAAATGGTACCACAGAGTTCAACCCTCTTGCCAACTCCTTCACTTCAACTACAAGGTCCGCATACAACCTGTTTAACGGTTCGTCTCCAGAGCTAGGCATTGATTCGCAAGCGTACGAAGGTCCATTACCAGCCACAGGAATCCCGACACAGCAGCAGCTCTCGATGTGGCAGGACCTGACAGGGGTCAACAATGCCTTTGTGATGCCTCAGACGCACATCTCCAGGCGTAGCAGCAGCATCAGCTCTGGGAGCAACGAGCCGGCTGTCAACGGAATCAACGAGCATCCACCTGCGAGGCGCATCCGCAGCGATCCCCTGAACGGTGGGCTATCGGTACTTCCAACGCCCCTGCCTTCAAGTTCAGCCTTCCCTGTCACGTCATCGAGCAGCACGTGCAGCAGCCCAACAGATTCCATTGGCTCTGGGTCTTTGTCAGCGCAGAGCAAGAAGCAGTGCATGGTGTGCAGCGACAATGAAATTGTTGCTGCTCTTGTGCCATGTGGCCACAACCTGTTCTGTATGGAATGTGCCAACTCGTTGATCAACAAGGAAAATTCTCCCTGTCCTATGTGCCATGAGCCTGTCACTCAAGCCATTCGTATCCAGTTTACGTAGGAATACGCCCCTGGATTTGTCTGGCCATTTCCCCCCTCAAAATGTACACATTCTTGTTGAGTTTTCAACATAAATTCTATATAAAGTACTCCCCTTATGAAGAGATATTTTTTCATATGAATTTTGTTATATTTCTAATTTTAGAGGTCAACATTTTTTGTCTATTTGAGTTGTGAGTGAAAGAGAGTGTTTCTTATAAAAATGCAAATATTCATTTTTTTATTTCATGTGTATTGTGATATGTAGTAGAAGATATTATGAAGGACATCAAGTATTTTATTCATCATACAATAATAAAAGATTCTATTTGATACAATATGTCTACAGAATAAAGGTCTTATTTAATTTGAATTTATCTGCTGGATGTTTTTGTAAGAGCTTTATTTAAGAGAGAAGGCATTCGGCTTGTACAGTTAACTATTCATACAAATGAAGAGTATTAAACAAAAGAGAGTTTTCATTCTATTGCATATGTGACGAGTAACCGTGACACTTTCAGTTATAAAGAAAAAGAGAACCGTGGAAATAATGAAATATATGTAAGTATTACTTCAAGTATATTTTACCCTGTGGATATTTTAAATAGCTGTGACAATAGAGGTTATTTTTTATTCTATTTGTATTTCAAAATAGGGACTGGAACCCGTTTATCAGGTGCCCGTGCCAGTAGGCAATGCATTTATCCTACATTATACTCTTTATTATTATATTTGTACAAAAGTGAAAGATACTGTCATATGTAATTTATGTTGCACCTCATTTTAGTCGTTTTATTTTTAATATATTTCAAAGCAGTCATGTGTACATGTATATGTAGCATTGCTATATTTGACCAAATATTCCGATGGTATGATGTTAACTGAAAATATGGACGACGAGATAGATAGCTCAGTTTTATTTTCCATGTCGACCCAACCTGCATTCAGCCAAAACATGTATTTCAGATGAAAAAAAAAATCATAAAAATAAAAGAGAGTTTTATTTTTTGTCAGAAAAAGTCTAATGTATGATTAATATGTTGCCGAGATGTGATTGTGTGCTGGTTTTTGTACTTGGGAGCTTTTTTTTTATTTTAGGAAAAAAATTTCATCCACTGGATTGGAGAGAAAGTGCATGAATTATGAATTTTTTTTTTGTCTTGATGTTGACCAGTTTTTGCCAAGTTTTCAGATATTATGACAAAGAAATGATATAATTATATATTAAGATATAGACTTATGAGATGAAATTTTGCTATTTTTGTAGTTAAACGAATTAGGGTTGATTCCTCTGATGAAGAGATCTCTGAAAAAAATTGCTGCAAATGTAAAGATTTAATAACTTTCCTGTACAGAATATCATTGAAATGATGAATATAGGAATGTTGTTTCAGCACTGTCATTTATTTGTCTTATGAGCCAACTCCTTTATGTTAGTAGATGGAGATAATAATATCAGCCACCACCATCATCTCTGTTAACACTCAACCCATCAGTGTCTTATACGACCAATCAATAACCTCGATACATTTTTATTTTTGCTAAAAAGCCCTATGCCGCGTATACATGGACAAAAACTCACTTTGTACTCGTACCAGCTCTCGTTAGGAGGAGAAGGAGAAAAATAGAAAATAATATGGAATTTTTTTATTAACTTGTGTCACCTTGTAAGTCTTCGTGTGCGAATTGTGTGGTGTATGTGTTACGTGTCCAAAAAACTACAGATATATTGTACAAGAAAATAATTATTTGTGACCAAACTGTGAAGTCTATCGTGTGTATTATAACTGTAAATGTTATTTTTGTTATATTATTATAAATACAGAAAAATGCAATCAGTAGTATCAAGAAATGGACAGAGAAGCAAAAAAAGAGACATTTTTTCCAAGTTATTATACTTCGGATGAAAGTCTGGACAAGTATGTTTTTGTACATGTTTACCATTAAACTCTAAAAAAAGGTGCAAAACGTGGAATAATCCTGTAGATTTGTGTTGTTAGGAATTACTATACACAGTACTTTCCGGGCATGTATTATGCATTTATTCACATCACTCCAAATGTGTCTGTTACGTGTCATAGAGTAGCCCCTCTTCCCTTGCCCATACTATCATATATAGGCCTATCACTAATTAAAAGTGCTATTTTGTTTGAAATAGAGTTTAATTGTTAGTTTTTAGTACCTCCTTTCTACCAGAAATCAGTATTTTTTTATTATCCTTTTCCATTTTCCTATTATGTATAATTGAGGAAAATTTAAATAATCAGTAGAGCTGAACATGTTTTGTTTAGTTAATCTATGCAAACAAATAATGCCAGTTTTTCTTAACAAGGTTTTGCATATTGTCTGAATATTTTAATTGTATTTTTCAAAGTGATAATCAATACAGAGTAAACTTTCATAGTAACGTTTGATACTCAAAGTATGATCATTTAGCCTAATAATTATTCAATTATAAAAATATGACTAGTAATCAAAATTATATAGTATTTATGGAAGAAAATTTACCCAGTACTGTTTACGAATGACGACTTATAAAACAAAGACTACGTAAGATTCGCAACATTTAGCGGGACTTTTATCATGTGCATTACGAGTTATTTCAAGCAAAACCCACTGACATAAAGAGGTTATTTTTTTCTCCTGAAGAGTTCATGTGAATTTTTTAGGATAAAAAAGTTACAATGGTTCATGGTCATATCTGACGAAGAAAAAAAAATCACTCTTGCACAAATGTCATCTTTGACGAAATGATATCTTCAAAGTTTTTTCAGTGTTGTATCACCTTTTTTAACCTGTTCATGCAAAGAATTCCAGAGAGAAGAAAAAAAAAAGAATTTAAAAGTTGTGTTCAAGCAATAAAAAGCTTAAATTTGTTCAGAAATGATGCTTTCCTGTATTTAATTTGTTTGATTCTAAGGTGCGAGTCCGAGATGTGAATTGCAAATGAAGAGTGCGGAAGGTAACATGTTGTTATCATACATGTCTTATTACTATTCAATACCAGCGTTGTGCATTGGAGCTTCTCCTCTGGCATGCAATGTTCTGATGAGACACGACCTGATTTACAACCAGGTGGAGTTGTGTTTAGGACTTCCAATTAATGACAGTTTATATGTCAGATGCCCCTGGATCTATTACAGTTGGTGTGGGTGTGTGTGTTTGTGTGTGAGAGAGAGAGAAAGAGAGTAACGGTGGAAGTAAGAGACTGAGGTGTCTTATCTTTATGTCGTAATGCGATAAAACGCGTCCGGAACGCAAAATGGAAAATTATTGAAAATCAAATTTTTCAAACAATGATTGATAATTGCACGGGTAGAATGTAGACATTGTAAATTGATATATACAATCTTCTCGTGGCTTGATCTTTGCTAAAATTCTATTCCCATTATGTCAAAATAGACATTTTAATTTGCATTTTTTGTACTTTGCATTCCGGACACATTCTTTCACACGACATAAAGATAAAATGCCTGACAGAAATGTTGAGAGTACATTTACATGTATGAGCAAGAATGTTGAATGCTTCTACTAGTATGGAATAATACGGAAAGACAAAAATGAGCACTGGTTTTTAACGTTATCTCAGAGATTTGAATAATATCTCAAATCAAAAACAAATATTTAAACATTTTTCACTCGTATATCAGATACATGTACATGTATAAGCATATAGAATGAACGGCTGATGGTCATTGTGTGTATGTTTGATTGAAAATCACATTTTTTGGTGTACATATTGTGTGTGTGTGTTTAAGGAATTGATCAAGCTTTGATATTTCTTTGGAGAAAAAAATATTTAACTACATGTATTAGATGAAAGAAGCGAGAAAGTGAGAGTGAGGGTAAGAATGTTGTAAATTCCTGATAGTCAAGATCATTTGGGGCCAGTTTTAGGTGGGGATGTGTGTGGGATGCTCATTGGCAATGTTATAATGTATTTGTATGGGGGAATTTTCCATTCTTGCACACAAATTGCATTTCCTCAACTTGAATATTCTCACTAATGGTCACATTGACGAAGAAGAAAAAAATTTGCCTTTGAAAATCAAAGAATTCCCGTGGTGTACCATGACAATAATCTATGGCAAATTGCCAAAGTGTGACTAGTGGCACTGCTTTAAGAGTTTTCAACCTTTAAAAATTTATACCATTTCTCAAACAATTACACGTAATGCATTTCTGCAATATTTTGATTTTCTTGATATTGTTCCGATATTTAGGCTTTCACTTGGGCCAAATTCTATGATTTTCATAAAAGAGACTGCACATTTACGAGACAAGATTCATATATCATACATGTACTGCAAAAGTACAAATGTCTTCATGTCAGAAATGTTCACGTAATTAAGACTCCATTCCTTGATTGATGATACAACATATACTTCTAATGCTTCTACATCCAAGCAGGAAGTGATTGCTTTATGTTGTTGACAAAGTTCCTCGGTTATCATCCAGACTGCAGATTCCTTACAAGCCAGCTCAGTGGGGAAAAAAAAGAATTGTTTGAATAGTCCAAGAGACTTTGACCATTTACACACTGGACCTTGGTCAACATTTTTTAATGGACACAAGGCTGTGACGTCAACTTGTGAGTAATGAAGATCCGTAAACACACACACACACTTACACAAACACAAAACAAGTTAAAGGTTAAGGTTATCCTAAATTTCTTTAAAAGGGCCAAATCATGTTTATGCCAGTCTGAGGCAAGACTGGATGCAATCTACTCAAAATTGAAAGAAAATTATCATAAACAAACGATTCACTATTATCAAACAAAATTATTTTGAACAAACGTACGTACAACAAAAAAATCTGCCTGACAAGGGATATGCACGTATGCTGCATATAGGCCCATCACAGAAATTAGTTCAGTTTTTGTACTGTATGAGATGTGATATCAAGAAGTTTTCTTTGCTCTGACAAATCTCTCTTTCAGGTGCTTCATCAAAATTGATGAAATATAAGCTGAGAATCGATTTCCGTGTCCCTGGTAATGTAGGCCTATGTTCTGAACTCCGATAAACCTCTCGGCTTTATTCTATGTAACTTCTGACAAATCTCATGAGAATACTGGGCAAAAATAAGGAATCTGTCAAATAATACATGATTCCTGTACACAAAATCCAAATGTGAGCTAAGTGTTGTCGGTACAGTATTAACTATACCTGCACAGTATCATACATGTATTCAATTAATTTTGTAAGGAACTCGTAATAAATGGAGACAGAAATCCATGCCAAAAGCAGAGAACCATTGCCGTGAACCGTTTCCTACCCCAATTGAGCAAATCCTTCCCTTTGTCCATGTTCTATACCATGTGGTTCTTTTCTGCACTTTTCTTCCCCCTTGTTTTCTTTTTACCAAGCTTTTCTTTCTTTACTCGGAGTTGGATTCTGTGGAACAAAGAAGAGGATTTTTCTGCATTGCCACTGTGAAGAAAGGTTCAGGGATTTATGAAAGAGCAGTGAGCTCTAAAGAAAATGAGAGGGAAAGGAGGAAAAAAGAAGAGGTAAGGATTGAATAGGGAAGAGGTGAAAATCCTGAAAGGGTGTGGAAAAAGGCAATGATGTTTGAGTTTCGACCATGTGGTTGCAGACAAAGAGCGCCAAAATCCCTTCTCTCTCTCTCTCTCTCCCTCTCTCTTTCTCTCCTCGGTACTGCACTCTGGCAGGCAAACAAAGCGGGAGTTCGCTTTCTTTGTCCCCCTGTGCACACGGCCTGCACACATGCATATGCTCACTGGCTGAATAATGCAAACCATTAAATTGGCTGCAATATGTGGCAGAGGAATTGTGCGAACAAAGAACTCCAATTCTGGCTCCCTCCAAAGGTATATGTTTACATACAGAGATTGAGTGCCGCAGAGAGAAAGAGAAAAAGAGAGATATGTTTATACAATGATCTAGCTTCATGTTTTACACTTCAAAATGTAAAAAGGCCAGGGAGAAAGAGAGAGAGAGAGAGAGAGAGAGAGAGAGAGAACAAGGTGTGTTTACACAATGTTTTGCACATAGAAATTGAGAAACAGTATAGGGGAAGAAAAAGAAAAGAAAGGAGAGAGGGAGAAGGAGAAAAAGAATACAATCTAACTCTGTTTTACACATGTACAGAGGAGACAGAGATAGAGAAAGAAAGTGAGAAAGTAAGGAAAGGAGAGTGAGAGGAAAAGAGATGGAGGGAGAGAAAGGAAAAAGAAAACACTATTGGTTGCAAAGCAATTAATGGTACTCAGATGAATGCAAGTTTATGAAACCCAATGCCCTACTGCACACTGCACAAAGGAATATTCAACCATGGTTTAAAAAAAAAAAAATTTAACCCTCTCCAAAACAGTTCAGGGTTATTTCAAATAGCACGTTGCATGAGTTCTCGCAACATTGGCAAACCAGAGATTTGGAACAACTGATAATAAGGTGAAGGCTGATAATGTTTTATCATGCCAGACTTGTCAATTTCTAGGAATACGATTTTGCATACATAGAGCTGTTTTTAGATTTCATTTTCCATATTCTTTCTTGTGCCATACTTGGCCAATTTAGAGTCTGCCTTCGAGGCTCTTTTCTCTTAATACATTTCTCATACTGCAGCATTATTTTGTTGTGTTTTTTTCTGTCTTCATGCTTTTCTATTACCTTCAAAACGATGAAAACAGCTATACGTACATGAAATTAAGGAAAACTCCTTTGTAAAAAAGTAAAGATTAACATTAAGAACAGCACAAACACTTGTCACTTATACTGCATGAACTATTAAGAAAGCATTGGTAGGGCATACTGAAAAACTGTTATGAAGAAAAGAAGGAATAAATCGTTGGTATTTTTTTTAAAGCTTGTATGATGCAATTAGTGAAACACATCTGTGTAATCTATCTACAAAACCAATTAGTCTGAGAATATTCTAAGCTGTATGATAGTCTTGTGTAACCAGACCCAGACCCTGCTCTCTGGGAGTTTAAATAGGAGGAAAATTTAATTTTTCATATGATTATGGACTATGCCTTGTAGTACTTGATCCATATGCATGCAAGTTTAAATATTTGATTGATTATGCAGGGCTTCGCACTAACTGGTGCCCAAAACCCAAGCCCCCCCCCCCCCCCCCTCCTCCTAATTTAGGTCTGGATCCCAAAACTCAAACAATTTCAACATAGGACTCAATACATTCAGAGCCCAGAATTTCAATCTAGACCCCCTACCTAAAAAGTTTGTGTGGAACCCTGGATTATGTAATAATGTTGTCAATTGCTACAAAAAAAATGATATAGTGCATAGAGTATGCACCATACTACTTGATTGTTATCACTATTATTATTTTCACCATTATCATTATGTATTTTGAGTGAAATGCATTATGTTGTCTGACAAGTAAGTTTTAAACACAGGAAAATATTTGAATATTTTTGATATTTAAACACACTGATTGATTTACATGTACTATTAGTATGTAACAAATGGAAAATAATAAATTGTGCACACATCATACATTTAACTGAATGTAAGACTATATGATTTGGATCTGTTTTTTTATCAAAACATTGACTAAATTGTTATGATTAAAGAAAGGAAGCTTTTGTATGAGTCATTGCAAAATCACATCACATGTCATATCTGAAAGCTAATGTTTGAATATTTTTCAAGAGATGGGTATAATATGATATACAAATTAGAATTGCACTTTAATACTTTTCATGAAAATAATGGAAAATCATTGTAAAATTACTCAAGTAAAATTGTCTTTGATAATCGCTGTGCTACTCTCTGCATGGCAACCTGGGAAAGCCCCCCCCCCCCCCCCCCTCTTTTTGTTCTGTTATCTAGCAAACTAGCATACAGGATAAGGGCGTAATTTCAATAGGGGCATGGTTTGCAGACTTTTTAAATTTTTATTTTGCCCAGTCCTCAATGTGTGTGTGCTTACATTGTACAGTCCAGTGAGTACCCTAGATGCATGCGCAGAGAAATACATCAGCACATTGAGCATGTCGGGAAATAATCAGCGAGACTCTGAATTTTTGAGGGAGTTTTGTTTTGATTTACATGCAGCAGTAAAACATGGGGACAACTGAGGGCTGTATTGTTGTTACGTGGATTTTCCCTCTCTAATCTTCAAGGAAGAAATCTCCACTCCTGGCTTCCATCCAGATTTCTTCTTTTACATTTCATTTCTTCATGTGTTTGTGCGTTACTAGCTAGTTTAGAAATCATTTCAAGTACCCCTCTTGCTTCATTTTACATGCTGTTTTCTCTTCACATCATGCACTCACAGTGCAGGCTCAGATAATTGATTGCATGTTGTCCAATAATGCTAGACCCTGAATGATTAATTCGAGGGGAAAGTCGTCCAGGGAATCGCTCACAACGCATTGTCATATCTCTTGTCGTACAGGGAAGTAGGTCTTGTGCAAGGGATGTGCGACCCAGTTTGTACAACCACATAATTCCAATTAATATCTTGTCATAGATTTGTCCCCTTTTCGCTGAACAGCTCGATGATGGCTTTCGCAGACGTCCTGTTTTTCAAGTGAAACAAGAAAATGTGTGCCACCATCGTCTAAACAAACCTGTCAAATTTCACATGTTTACACAATACTGTATGCATGTTATGTTTTGATGGGATTATATAATGTTACATCACACTTCTTAATCGACTTAAGGCAGGTTATTACCAAAGGAAAACAAGGCAAATAAAATCTCTCCTCTAAAAACATGCCCAGCATCGTAAACACATCTTATTCATCTAAACAAGCAGGCTAAAATGGATTTTGAATTGAACAAAACAGAGTAATAATCCATCTTTAAAGAATCACTAATGCTTCAAAGGGTTATTGCATGTGGCTGGTGTTGTGTTCAATATTTCGTTCTTCTCTCTCCATCTCTTTCTTCTCTTGATTCTGCTCTTTTTGTTCAAACTTCTCCTTTTCAAAAATTTCTTTCTCTAACCAAATTTTAACCTTTCACCCTCTCATTCTTCTTCTTTCTTCTAGGTTTCTTCCCTTCTTCCCCTCTCCTCTCTTACTCACTCTCTCTTGATGTATTTCATAAACACCACCTCTCCAACTCCTTTCTCTCTTTCTCCTTATTCTATTGGTCTTCAACCTACCCCTTTCCCTCTCTCTCTCTCCCTCTCCCTCCCCCCCCCCCCTCTCTCTCTCCATGCTTTTTATGTTCTTTCTCCTCTACCATTATCTGTACTGTAAGAGATGCTGTTCTTGCCTTTCACACCACCAATGCTTCATCCATCCATCATGATGACAGAGGAGATACCCAAAATACCCCGGATCTCATTCAATATTCATCTCCATATCATAAACACGGGTAATAATGAACATCAACAGAAGCCTGACAAGGGTATATAGATTCTTCTCACAGCCCATATACCATACAATTTGCAGTATATAACACACATTTTCCATAGACTTTATTCCAAGTTATTTCGATCTTGGGCTTGGTTTAACAAATCATTGGTTAAAACATCAAACTGATAAGGTAATAGGGTATGTGAGTGTGTATTTCTATCTCTCTCTCTCTATGTGTGTGTGTGTGGGGGGGGGGGGGGGGGGGGGGGGGGAGGGGAGGGAGAGAAGGGTATAAACTATAGGGGGCATGGAAAAGGAGGGGAAAAGGAAGGGAAAGTAATGAGGGGAGAGGGGAACAGAAAAAGGTGATGATACAAATCCCATCTCCCTAATTACTCAGATATTCAGATTCAGATATTCAAAATTTATTGTCATGCTCAAAATAAAAATTACATTGGCACAAAAATCATATTCCGGCTGTTGGTATTCAAAGAACAATATATAACATATAATAAATAATTACAAAAATAATGGCATTAAAATAATATACACAAAGACCTAATACTGACCCAGAACAAAATGATACGCTGCAAGGGCAGCTGCACTGAAAAACTTTACCTGGTGCCGAGGGGGGAAACGTCTCAAGCACGGTGCCAGCCCAACACATCCATGGGCCCCGGTTCGACATTGAAATAATCACAACACATCACACTACAAAAACACAAATAAACCATCCACACCACACCAATACCCCCAAAACTCCACACCAAAAACACCCACAACTCAAACCACAAACACACCATACCAACCCACACTACACACCACTACAAGTCATCGATAACAATGTCGAAACGGCACCCATCCAGTGCTGGAAACCACCACCAGCAGCATTGCCTCAGCACAGCCGCCCCCGCAACGTATAAAAGTAATATGGCATGGCATTGAAGTACAATACTCAAGTGCTAATTCACATTTTCTTCCTTTGAATACAACTGGTTGCCCCCCCCCCCTTTTCTGGACCCACACTACACGAATGATTATACTCACAACAACCCCCCCCCCCCCCCGAAATAATTTACTGTTCACTAACAACTGTCTGCATGCTTTACGAGGATGTAATTTCAAACAGACCAGTGCTCCCACATATTATCTACGAGGATTTTAAAATAATTATATGAGGTATTGACTATGAAATACTGGCAAGTACATCAATAGTTACTTTTTGATAAGAGTATTTATTTTACCGTCTTTGAGATACAGCAAACATTGATGTAATTAAGGTGTAGGTCTGTGCTCTAATACTAGTACACATTGTAAAATGCACAACCCCTATGCACAGCCTATTTACATCCGCTTGTGTATGATGCACAAAACACAGGTAATGTAATACATCAAAGACAACCCTAAAAAAAGAATAACAATACCAGCATAAATTATATTTTTGCGGCTCAGAAGCTTTTATTACATCCATAACATACAAAGGATGACAGTTCAATGGTGTATTTATATCATGCATGTATTACCATGCAGCAGTGTCTGAGAAAACAGGGTGATTAGGATGATGCCGTTAATCATACTAATGATTATAACACTCACATATGAGAATCATCATCAAAACAAGTATAATAATGAGTTTAATGACTGCTCCTTGTACATTACAAGGAACTAAATGAATGTTGGTCAGTAGACGATAATTTCATCCAGCTTTTAATATCACTGAAAAAAAATGAAATCAATATGTTGTTTGTTTTTAATTACTGCAAAAATAAATCTTAAAAACCCATTATCCTCTTCAATCTTAAAATAGCACACAAGCAGTTCCCATTTCTGTTATGTCATATTTTATCTAATCGCTACAAAGATATAAAAGGTTATTATCCTCTTAATTCTTAAAAATAGGAGATGGAGAACTCCAATTTTTAATATTACAGATGAAATTTAACATCTTTTCTTTGTTTTAATGACTGCAATAATAACAATTATTTTCAGGTCTTAAAATAACCCAACGAGAACTCCCATTTCTTATGATATTACACTAGACAAAAATCATCATATTCTGGTTGTTTTTTCCCATCGTACTTGCCACACATCGCAATATTTGTTATGTCATAAGTTGTTTTTGTACATACATATGAGTTGCAAACTAATCAGACATTAGTTATTACACTCTCAAGTCTTAAAACAGCACTAGGAGAACAACACATTCATTAAATTTCAAGGTAAATTGATTTTCTTTGTAATACTCCTTGGTAATACACCACTCACCATGACTGTTTATATGGGATAGACAAATTGTAAATAACATTTAAATTCATCATAATACTTGGTATAGAACACAACAGAATAAGGGAATAACCCATTAAGTTTGGAATGTATTGATTGACTTGTAATGTGTTTTCATAGGAGAGCAATTTGTTCAGATTATTTTGTTCTGACAAGATTTAATTATCTTCAAAGTCAATCCTCATCAAGTGTCCATCCGGGATATTGTAAGAGGATAGGTAAGCGGGGGAAGGGGATCCGTATCGGGGGCAGATATAGAATCTCTTAGAGGGATATGGAGAGGGAAAAGGGGAGGTCCCCATTGGGGGTAAAGCTAGGATCTTACCGTGGGAAACAGGGAAAGGGGAGGGTGGGGTCCTCATCGGGGGCGGCTCCAAGATCTTACAAATGGACACAGGGAAGGGGGGCGGGGTCCTTTTGGGGGGTAGATCTAGGATCTTGTAAAGGGATGGGGACTGAAGAAGGGATTCATTATTGGAGCAGAAGATATGGATTTGTACAGGGATGTGGGAAGGGGGTCATTATTGAGGCTGGCCCTTGTGGAAAAATGCCATGGGTACCATGGTAATTTGATGAAATTACCATCAAGTCATTGTAATTTGATGGTACTTGCATAGTACCTTCATGGTTATGATGGTAATTTAGTCAAAATACCATGGTACCCATGGTACTTTTTCTGCAGGCGGGGGGGGGGGGGGGGGGGGGGCAGATTAAGATATTTTAGAGAGTCGAGGAAGAGGGGGCTCATTATTACTGGAGGCAGATACAGGATCATGTAAATGGGAAAATATATACATATATATATATTTATATCCCCAAATTATATGTTATTCAGCACTGGTAAAGTGGAAATTTTTGTGCGACTAATTTTTTTGCGCTCGGCCGAATTAATCACACATTTTAAATTTTTCACAGACAGTTAGGATAACTGTATTCACATGCATATTTTTGCGCAGGTGTCATGCCGCATGAAAGTGTGAAAATTTCCACACAGTGAAATATTCCACATTTACAGTACATGCTCTATTGTATACATAATATACTGGGCAATATTTTCAAAACTACCTACAGCCTAATTTATGGAAGTAGGCTAAGAGCATGGTTGTTATTGCAAGGAATAGGGATTGCAGGGTTACAGTGATTAAGCTCACTTTCCCCTCCCAGGTAAGGGATAACCAATAATCAGAATATTGAGGATAAACTGGTTAGCAGTATGATTCATGCCCTCATTAGGTGAAGTTTTAATCAGGACACCGTTAGGCCTACTTTCGAATGATCCTGGATGAAGTCATACACCAAATATAGTTGCACCTGCAAACAGGTCCAGGGATGCTTGCAAAATTACCCCCCCCCGCCCCCCCCCCCCCCAACCCTGGCAACACTCTGTCCATATTGTGGGTGTGCCCAGCTACCCTCAGTAAAAGTTGGTCAAAGATAGATATTTATTTTATTGGCTCTGTGTGCCTCCTCTTGGGGTAAAAGAGTACAACCCTTGTAAAAAAAAAAAAAAAGTACCATACCACAGTAATTTCATGGTACACCACCATGATTTGAACATATACCATCAAATTACCGTGTTTGTTACCATGAGTACCATGGTAGTTTTTTTCAAAAGAGAAACAAACATATTTACAGTTATATTATCAGAAATGTGAATATGTCCGGTGTAATATTACTTCTCTACTTGTATGAAAAAACACATTTTAAACAAGCTCAAGCTCAAACTCAAATAATGGTATATTTCATATAGAAATCAATATACGATTGGCAGCCCAAGGGCTGAAATTATCATGTTAACAGTGTAAAAATACATAAAGATTGATCATAGGTGAAAATAACATATGAAATAAAAATGACAATATATATCATAAAATACGTAAATACAAAACAGGAATACAAATTAGAATATCAAAATTGTACTGAAAATTAAACTGAAATGGAGACTATGAAAAATGATAATGCAATTCTGTATCATTCTAAGGAGAAATATTATGAACATTGCTTGGAATTGAGTAGATCTATGTAACTATAAAAGAAAACACAATGTAAAAATCTAAACGGATGGACAGGCCATTTCCCTGCATGCCCTACCATATGTGCACATAAACAACAATATATTTTCTTTTTAAAAAGGTATAAAAAGGGTGCAAGGTTGATAATATTGTTAAAACCTTTACATAGTTACATGTACACTTTAGTTGCTTTTATACACAGGTTTAGCTGAGTGTCAAAAAATCCCATATGCTATTCAATATTCTTATCATGAGCCAACGAAAGAAACCAAGTAGAAGAATAGGAGAACCGAAATTGACAATAAATCAATCATCAGTCTTTTACACTGGTGCATGATAAAAGTGATTAAACAGTGTGTTCAGCTTAAAGGTTTTCAATAGAAAAGCTAAAGATTTCTTCAAGTGAATACTACTTGGTTCATTTTTTACAAAACTTTCTAGGCTTTAAAGGCAAAGTCCACCCTAGAAGTTTCACTGTTTCAATAAAAGGAGTTAAATTTGAACAGCATTTTAAAAAAGAAATGAGCAAAATCGATCAAAGAATAAGAAAATTCCACTCATATACATTTTCTAGTAAACTACTCTCGGCTCTGCAAATTGGCAATACTGATGACATCATATGCGAGCAGGTCTCTGTTCACTTTTTTCTTGGAAGTTACACATTTTCTAACCCCATAATCAATGTATGTTCAGAAGAATTGCTTTTTACATAATATACTTTGAATATGGGGTAAGAAAATGTGTAATTTCCAAGAAAATTGAGAAAATGTGAAATTTCATGTACAAAGTGAATGGAGACCTGCTCACATATGATGTCATCAGTGTTGCCAATTTGCAGAGCCGAGAGTAGTTTACTAGAAAATGTAAATGAGTGTAATTTTCTTATTCTTTGACCGATTTTGCTCATTTCTTTTTTAAAATGCTGTTCAGTTTTATCTCCTTTTATTGAAATAGTGAAACTTCTAGTCTGGACTTACCCTTTAAAGGCTAAATATTTGTCTCGCTCAGGGTCTTGCTGCAATATATGAAAGGCAGACTAAATTCCCCCCCCCCCTCCAAATAAAAAAAAAATCTAAATGTAGCACATTGTGAGCCTCTCTCCATCAATGAATGAAGGGCAGACTGAAATGCCCCTCACTTTAGAAACATCTAAAGGTATTACATGAGCCCCCCCCCCCCATACTGGTATGAAGGACAGACTGCAATGGCCCTCATTAAAAAAAAAAAAACACTCAAGATATCACATGAGCCCCCCCCCCCTATACAAAGGGTAGACTGAAATGGACCTCATTTTTAAAAATTAGGTCCCTCCTACTCCCCCCCCCCACACACACACACTCCCTCTTTTCTTTCTATGTATAAACACTGCTTTGTGTATGCACACCACAACACAATATTAACTCAGAGAGGTGAATGTGGACATCTCTATGATTGACTAATGGGAATGCATACTAAGAAAATATGAAACCGAGATGGGCATTACCTGTAACATCATAAATACTGCATTATACTTCCTTCTTCTCATCATCCTGTTATGTTATGGTTTTTATTAAGTTCAAGGCCAGTCTAATCCACATTATAAATCAATTACTTTGATATTCTATGTTTGTAAATCTTCCCAATTTATGAGTGTTGTAAGGAAAAGGGGAATGAAGCGCAGGTACAGAAAAAAAATATATCCACTTACTATGATATCATCATCAAAAAAAGATAAAATATATATGCCCCAACATAATATACAGAAAACATACAAAACTATGAAAAATAATACTGACAATATCATAACAATTTTAAACTGCATGACAGTTATGCAGCCAATTTAATGTACTTCACATTAAAAAAAAAAAAATGAAGATCAATATTCAATTCATACAGCTCTCAATACATGCCTGCAACATTTACAAGTCTAAATGATTATTATGGAAGATGTATGGAAACAATTTTTGTACCTTTTATCATTTTTTCCACTCTAGAGCATTGTTTAGGACTGAGAGAATGACAAGACCTGGTCTGGAAACATTTCTATCTATCTAATTAAGTCCAAATCAATTTCTGCGGTCTGATGTCTGAATGCTGTTAGTGAGGTAGTCAGGCTTGGAAGTTCAAGGACAGGCTATACAAACCAGGAATAGACAACAGATTGAAAGGGAAAGAGGAGAGAGGAGAATCAGGAAGATATGAAGAAGAGAAAGAAGTGGAGGAGGAGGAGGAGGAGAAGAAAGAAGAAGAAGAATAACAGGGGAAAGGGGGGAGGGGAGAAGGAGGAGTAGGAGGAGAGACAGACAAACAGACAAACAAACCTGTACGAGAAGTCATAAAAGTGGACAATCACACAAAGTGAGGGAGGAGAGAGATAAAGAGAAGGGGGGGGGGGGGTGGGGAGTCACACAACCAGTCACAGAAATGGAGCTAAAGATTCTTCAAAAACATTCGCAAAGACTAACAGGAGAAGAGAAAAGAGACAGGGGTTATGAACAGAGAGAGAGAGAGAGAGAGAGAGAGAGAGAGAAATATCAATGTGAAAAAAGATATTCATGTGTGTAATGTGTATATACACGAAAGAATGAATAGGGCTACAAAGAGAATAGAGAGAGTTTTAATTTCCCCCGAGTCTAAGTCCATGTTTGGAATCAAGTTCTGGATGAATGCACATACTGTATACGTGTTCATCATTTCTCATTCACTCTCTACATAAAAAATCAGTTATAATGCTCTGTCATATTATATGAACAATTTGAAATGAGAACAAAATGAAACATATTTAATAAGAACCAAAATAGAACAAGAACAAGAACACTGTATGATGAAAATTTGAACTGATTGATATTTGAAGACATTCTATGCTGGCAAAAGAATTTTTTTTTCTCTAAAATATAAACCCTAACATGGAGGATAAAATAAAACATTACTGTATGATAAAGCAATCAGGCCAACAATGCCATAACTGAAATAGAAATTAAGTACCCAATTGGGGGGGGGGGAGCTATATACAATAATAAAATGGTAGATATGAACAAATACTCATTATTCTTATTTAAAAGAGGAAAGCAGAACTATTCAATATATCAAGATATATGGTCATGTCAACAAGACTTAAACATTAGTAAAAGTTTTCCCTCAACCTTCTCAATTACAAAATGTGAAATTAATCTGTCATTTATGATCAAAATGACCCTGTAATTGAAGAAAACATGGCACTGATACTTGGAACTGGCCTAGTACGCGGTGGCTCAGCTATAGGGGGCACTGGGGTACATTTCACATACAGAGGTCCGGTGCACCCCCCCCCCCCCCACCCCCTCCCCTCAGAGCAAGTACCGCTTCAAGTCTGGAACCATGTCAGGCCACTGTTATATTAGTACCGACCTACAACTAATCTGTCACAGGGAAATGACTTAACCCTACTGCTATCACATATCCCACAATGCCATTGACTATATGAACATAAGGCATTTTCAGGGTTAAATTGAATATCTGTCATAAAAGAGAGATTTAATTGACATGTTATTCTGCATATCTATCATTTTGCAAGAAGTTTCTGCAGTGCTCTCAAGATGTGTTGGTTTTGGTTTCCAACACCCAGGCAAGGGAGCTTTTTCACCCTGACAGTACTCTCAGTTTCTGACAATAACAACATAATTTTTATCAAGTCTTCCATTATCAAGGGGTTTCTATTATGATTCTGATGTTTTTCCCAGGACACATTAGAATTTAGATTAATAAAAACACCTAAGACAGGCTTTGTCTGACCCATTTTCCTCAACACAAGAAGTTACTGAGGAATGCATATAGGGGAGTGTTGCTTAGGGCATTTAAAGTGAATTGAAAGGAGAATGCAACCCAGGCATCAGTGTGCTCTTAGTGAATAAAGGTGACCAAGAAGAGTAAACAGTGAAAGTTTGAGCAAACTCGGACAATCTGTTCAAGAGTTATGAATTTTGAAAGTTTCAGTAAATCTCTATTATGGGATCCTTGAGTTGGCAACTTTGCCAGCATCTGTGATGTCATCGTGGACAACTCTCAATTCATTTTGTACATAATTTTTCAAAAAAAATTGATTTTGTATGAAATTTCAAGTCAGGAATCAACACAATTCTTCCCAAAATGCTTGCAGAATTGATATAGCCATGCCATACTCAAACAATAAATCAAAAGAATTTTTTATTTTTCTTGAAAATAAAGAAAATGTTAAATTCTGTGTACAAAATGAATGGAGAGTTTTCGACGATGACACCACAGATCCTAGCAAAGTTGCCAATTCAAGGATCCCCATAATAAGGATTTACTTAAACTTTCAAAGTTCATAACTCTTGAACAGATTGTCCGATTTTCCTCAAACTTTCACTGTTTACTCTTCTTGTTCTTCTTCATTCACTGGAAGCACACTGATGTCTGGGTTGCATTCTCCTTTAAAATGTTCCCCAGATTTCTCCACAAAAAATGAAAAAGTATCCTGGGAGAATCGAATGCTTTGCAACACTGTAGCTCTGTGATTATTATGTCAAGTTTCAATAAAGCAAAGCACATTTTCATCGTAATTCAGTCACTAGGCTCAAAGCTCTCACATGTTAAAATATGCTAAACTCCTGGTATTCCCCCCCCCCCCCTCCGAATGACTCAACATTCCTTCAGTGCATGGAAAGTCCCGTCTATGGTGCTGGAATTTTTGGACCAATTAAAAAGATAAGACAATGATGAACAAAAACACAGACTACAAGATGTTTTAAATTCCTATTTACTTTAGGACAGTGGGGGGGGGGGGGGGGACCTGGGATGGTGGTATGCAGTGGCAGGTTGATTGTCAAAAGAAAAGTTGCACCCCCTCCCTATAAAAGTCACTACACAATTCCTTCAACACATGAAAATAATCACTGGGGTAATTTTTTAATACTTTGGAGGTAATTTTGGGGTAATGTGTCCCCACCTTCACAAAATCCAGGATGCATCCCTATAATAAGTGGGGGAGGGGCAGCAATGCAACTGATGTGCACTGCCAGTCATCATTATTGCCATTATTATTGGAAATGTTTGTAACAGTGCTTCGTCCAATTCTTTAAAAAAAAATAATAAAATGTCATCCCTTTTTCATTGTCAATTCCAGGTCAAAAAGTCTAATCAAAAGAGAATTCCTCTCCCTTATCACTACAATGCATATGGTTTTGCGTACGTGCATGCAACAAGCAACCGGTAATTCAAATTACAACGTTCCACGCCATTTCCAACCAACTTTCCAGTACATGGAGAGAAAGGACTTAATATGGAGCGAGGGGACTTAATACTGACCCTGAAAAGTACCCCTGCGGTACCAGCTGAGTCTAATTTGAGAATGGAATTCACGCCAGTTCAGACTCGACGGGGAGCCGTGACGAAACAAATTGGGGGAAGATGCAACGGTGTTTCCCTCGGTTGTGCGGCCGGGTACCAGAGGGTCTATACTAAAAAACAAAAATGTTATTCGAAGAATGAGATTTCATAACAAGGTCCAGGAATAGTACAGTTTGTACCAGGTGAGAATGGATGGCTCGGTGAGGGCAAGGATGGAAGTGGGGGGTTGGAGGTCTGGACTCTGGACCCCTTTTTAGTACTTCCTCACAAATTTTTGGAATTGCATGCCCCCATCCCGTTTTTATACCTGACACAACCATTATTTCATTTTGTCAGACTATGTGGGGATTGGACCCTCCCCCCCCCCTTAAATGAAATTCCTGGATATACCCCCAAAATGGATAAAGGTTGCAGAGCAATCACAACCTAGGGTGCGTTCAAGCGATTTTTTGAAGCTAGAATCACAAACATGAATCACAAATCAAAACGCTTTTACAAAACACGGCTACTGTGTGAGAGCGTTCAAGCGATTTTTCATCAACGCTGATTCTTGCTCATTTCAAGCCCATCCACTGCGCATCGTACTGCGCAGTTTGACCCAGGAAGGTCAACTTTAGCCACATCATTTATTTGTCTCTATAACTTTCTTATGCTATTCTTTGCTTTTCATTCTATCTTCTTCCCTTTCCATCTTTTCTTATGTTAATCTTTGTTTTTTCCTACCTTCTTTTCTATGCTTCCTTATGTAATATATTTTAACTTTTTTTTTCCTTGTTATTCTTTCCCTTCCCATCTTTTCTTATGTTATTCTTTGTTTTTTCCTAGCTTCTTTTATATGTTTCCTTATTTTTTCTTTGTTTTTTTTTCTATCTTCTTCTCTTTCCATCTTCCCTTATGTGATTCTTTGTTTCTTCTTTTATCTTCTTTTTTCTGTCTTCTTATGTTATTCTTTGTTTTTCCTTCTATCTTCTTCTCTTTCCATCTTTCCTTATGTGATTTCTTTGTTTTTCCATCTATCTTCTTTTCTGTCGATCATTCCTTATGTTATCCTTTGTTTTCTTCTATCTTCTTCTTCTTCTCTTTCTATCTTTCCTTATGTGATTCTTTGTTTTTCCATCTATCTTCTTTTCGGTCAATCATTCCTTATGTTATCCTTTGTTTTTCCTTCTATCTTCTTTTCTGTCCATCATTCCTTATGTTATCCTTTGTTATTCCTTCTGTCTTCTTTTCTGTCCATCATTCCTTATGTTATCCTTTGTTATTCCTTCTATCTTCTTTTCTGTCCATCATTCCTTATGTTATCCTTTGTTTTCTTCTATCTTCTTCTCTTTCCATCTTTCCTTATGCGATTCTTTGTTTTTCCATCTATCTTCTTTTCTGTCGATCATTCCTTATGTTATCCTTTGTTTTCTTCTATCTTCTTCTTCTCTTTCTATCTTTCCTTATGTGATTCTTTGTTTTTCCATCTATCTTCTTTTCTGTCCATCATTCCTTATCTTATCCTTTGTTATTCCTTCTATCTTCTTTTCTGTCCATCATTCCTTATGTTATCCTTTGTTTTCTTCTATCTTCTTCTCTTTCCATCTTTCCTTATGTGATTCTTTGTTTTTCCAGCTATCTTCTTTTCTGTCGATCATTCCTTATGTTATCCTTTGTTTTCTTCTATCTTCTTCTTCTCTTTCTATCTTTCCTTATGTGATTCTTTGTTTTTCCGTCTATCTTCTTTTCGGTCCATCCTTCCTTATGTTATCCTTTGTTATTCCTTCTATCTTCTTTTCTGTCCATCATTCCTTATGTTATCCATTTGTTATTCCTTCTATCTTCTTTTCTGTCCATCATTCCTTATGTTATCCTTTGTTTTTCCATCTATCTTCTTTTCTGTCCATCATTCCTTATGTTATCCTTTGTTTTCCTCTATCTTCTTCTCTTTCCATCTTTCCTTATGTTATTCTTTGTTTCCTTCTTCTATCTTCTTCTTTTTCGTCTTGTCCTGTTATTCTATCTTATTCCTTCTATCTCCTTATCTTTCAGCCTCTTCTTATATTATTCTTTGTTTTCTCCTTCTGTCTTCTTTTCTAGCTTTCTGTATGTTGTTTTATCTTTCTTCGAACCTTGGTGTGAAAGCAACAGTAGAATCATGATTGAGATCTCCGTTGCGTTCAATCGATTTTTAGCGACCGTGGTTCTGCAGAATCATGATTCAAAACGTACCTTTTTCAGCGTTTCATGTTTGCGTTTTGAAAGACGTTTATTTTTACGACCTGCGAAAAATCGATTGAACGCAACCGTGGTTTAAACTAAACGTCTTTCAAAACCGTGATTCTAGGGTGAAAAATGGTCGCTTGAACGCGGCCCTAGAGGGGTGAATGCTGAAGACTATCACCACAGTTTTGTGAATTATGAAATAAGAGATTCATAGACATACAATTCATATTTCCATTTGGGGCAAAATATGTCATATTTATGCCCTTTTCATACACATCGGGCCTACCTCTACCTGGAACAGCAACTCAATATGTAAAGAGGAGAAATCTAAAATATTTCTGATTCACACATTCACATTTTGCTCATTTTCATTTTTTGTCCCAGTTTTTCCATTCAAATACTGGAACCCCCACCATATGTGTGTGATTGCCAGAATGTTTTTGCAGTGCCCCCCCCCCCCTTCACAAAATCCTGCATCTGCCCCTTGGACTAGACTAAAAGGTATCTTTTATATAGTAAAGAAGATTTCCCTTTACTAGCCCTTACTTTGAAGGCTTTTAACCTCATATTCGGAGAATATTTCATACTTCAATCAAAACCAGATAATGCATCTACCATTCGCTGTCTAGCTGATATAGATCAATTTAAAACTAATCACATCAGAGGAATAAACACATTAAGATGGATGTTTACTGCTTAGAAGTTGAATATAAAAAATACATCTCAAGAATTTGAGTTTGGAGGTGTGATACCACACACGATGGACCAGGGTGAAAGGGGGACTTTAAAAGATTATTATATGTCCCCCTCCTAGTAGCAGTGAGAATATGACTTTCTTTGATTCAGAAGAAATGATAAGAGAGGGAGAGAGGGCTATTCAATATCCAGGGGCTTATTTCTCATTATTTTTGTACAGAATATTAAAGCATATTTGAGGTACTGGAGGTCAAGCATTCCGAAAATGGAAAAGAAAGTTAGTGAATTTCAAAATTTGATACATCGGTCTATTCTTTCCTTTTCATCATTTTCATGAGCAAAATACACATAAATAATCTTCATAAAAACTTTAAAAGAAACTAAGCGATGCAGTAAGTGTTCCAGAAGAGCAAAGCTGGTTGAGCAGAATATTTACAGTAACTTCTAACTGACGAAACTGAAACCAAGAGCTTTATCATCAGAGGAAAAACAATGTGAAAATGTTGTTCATAGGAAATTGAACAAAATGTAAAGTTATAAACACGGAAAGTGTAAAACAATATAGCCAGATCTTATGGCATAGACTTTCCAAAACTTTAAAGTAACCCAATTTTAGCCTTGTACATCACCTAATTAAGTTTTTTTTAATTGAATTGAACTGATCAGATTTATCAAAAACAACAAAACAAACAAGTGTGAGGCTGATAGTGTCTGATTTACAGAATTATGTACAAATAAATGAATGAAGAAATGCATGAGAAAATGCATAACTGAATATATAAAATGATAGATAAATAAATAGATAAATAAAGAAAGAAAGGAAAGAAAAAAATATACATAAATAAATATATGAATGAATGAACAAATAAGCACCCAAAAAATAAACAAATACATATGTTTAAATAAATAAACAAATAAATGATATAACAGGATACTGTCTAATCTAAAGATGATATCCTTATGGACAGTTCAGAAGAATATTGATATGACCCTAAGCATGATTTCTCAAAAGTGAAAGTGAAAATACTAAACTCTTCAAAAATACATACCCCACATGATATTTGATGTGCACTTGTTTATCACTCATGTAAACAATGTAGGAACACATGTCTTCTCCCAGCTAGCATACTACTTCAAAATAATCCTGTACACCATGAGCTGTTCCTTAAAGATTAAAAACCAAACAACATTCCCAAAGAGGATCTTCCAAAGACTCTTACTAATTGATTTGTAACCAGTCCATCAGCTCTTGAATGGCAGATCAATATCTTTTAACCACCTATTCACTTTCATCAGCCCTCCCCCCCCCCTTTCTTAATAGGGCAGTCTAATTATCACAGGTTAACAAGCCCTCCTTATCTTTCCTTTTGTTCACTTCCCTGTATAAGAAAACTTAATGCCATCATGTGTGTAAGTTCCCAAGCCTTTTCACTCTTCAAAATGACTTTTATGGATGTTCTTTCCCCCTCATCCCAGTTCCTGTTATTCTTTTCATCACTGCAGGAGAGAAAAAAAAAAGAATGAAGAAAAGCAGAATAGGGGTTCAGGAAGGGTATTAATCCTGTTTTCATCTTAGGTCATTGTAGTTTAAAAGAGTCGTTAAAGGCCTAACATGTATGGGGGTTTTTCCTAAAGATAATCCTCTGTTGGGGTAAGTATTTTTAGAATAACTTTCTTAAATTAAATTCAGTTTGAATTGCTCATGTAAGTCATCAGTATGAACTGTTGATATTTTAACCAGTAAAACGTTTAGACCTGAAAAATGTAAGCCTACACATTTTGTGAAAATACATTGAAAATAACCACCAGAGATATGATTATGTGAGACTACATATTATTTGACCGGATATGATTCAATTTCTTTGTTTGTTTTTTTTTTATAGCAAATGTTACATTCATCATGGTTTCTATTTACCTTTCAGTTATTTTTTAATGAAAATGCAAGTTACCAACAAAACTTGTTACCATTAAAAAAGAGTTTTAAAAAGAACTCCATGATGTCTGTAATGGATGGAAGTTACTGTATGTTTACTAGATGATATTGTATCATGGAGTTCTTTTACTTTTACTATAATATTGCTTAAGACTATTTTTCCTTGTCCACTGATTTGTAAATTTGTTACCAGTGAACACATTTCTGAATGGACAATAAATACTCAATTTCAATTTCGATTTCAATCTGCTGACTGCCATAATGACATTAAATTTGTACATCACACACACTTAGATCCTTCTGGATTGTAACCTACGATATTACCTTTAAATGGGTAATTTAAGGCACACGCTGTATAGGGAGTCCTTCTTTGGGTAGAGAAGAGGCCCAATTATTGGAGATAATTGTTCGACTTGCTTTGAATGCATGTATCAGTTCGCTGGCCTTGGGGCTGAAGACTGCAGATGGAGACTCTAGACTAGGCCAGAAAAGAAAATAGGCTGATGGGTTTTGTTTGAAAGGTGTTTACAAAGTCTCCTAATTACCCCTAGTGTTTGGATTATGAGCACATGCAAAATAAGCCCCTACAGTGGAATATCAGGGATTTTTTTGGTAGGGGGGTGGGGGTGGGGGGAGAGGGCACAAGTTCAAAAGAAGAATGATAATAATTAGAAAATAAGGATCATCAGAGTGGAGGGACACAAGTTATATTTTCTTTTCTGTTTTTTTTTAATAAGAAACTTAATATGAACTTAGGTATATGGCTTAAAGACATTGGTTAACATTGTTATGATTTAAAAAAATCTTGTTTTGTTATTTGAAAACGGGATAAACATAAGGTTATAGTGTAAAAATACCAGTCTGAAAGTTTCAAAGTATAATATTTACAGGAAGTATTTTTAAACATCAGAAATGTGAACCAATGTTTGAAAATATACGAGGGTCAGTTGCACAGAATAGACATAAGGAGTGCGCATGCGCGTATGACTCACCTTACCGTACTGTGTGTATTGGCGAATCACGCTGCAGGAGGCACATAACGGCATTTTCAAATTCAAGCAAAGTGGTCCTCTTAGTGATTGTCTTGTGAGACGGAGGATAATAAAATCGCAGTTTGCATCTAACTTACACTTTTTCATTCCAAATTATGGTTGGTGTCAGGGTTTTTGAGTACAAATACAAGTACTCATACACATGTTTCATCTTAGTTTGAGAATTTTTCTAAATCAGCTACTCACAAAGTTAGCCAATGCCTTTAACACATATTGTAGGGAGCCCCCAGTTCCCTCCCTCCTCCAAATCCCATCTATCACACTGCTCTTGTATAGCAGTTTATACAAAGCATGCATCTACACTAAAGCCAAGTTCTCAAAATCACAAACTTAATTTACCGGAACTTTTGTAGAGAGGATGTTTTTAAAATGATGCTTCACATGACCCTTAATCATCCTTTTTTTGTTTGGATTATATTCAAAACATGCAGACTGTATACTCCATAAGCACTTAGTACTTTACACTGTCTCAACTGCAGTTCTAAAAAATGAATTTCTGCAACTCTTGAAAAAAGAGAAGAGTAGAGAAGAGAAGAGAGGAAAAAAGAAGAGAAGAGAAAAAAGATAAGAAAAGAAAAGAGAAAAGGAGAGAGAAGATGAAAGGGGGAGATTCAATGTACAGATATATTATTTCATGCAGTGTAGATAACCAGTAGAACACAAAATTAAACACATGCCTTCAATAACATGTAAGAGACCTGCAGTGAGATATCAGTTAGTCCAATTACAGCTTTTTAAATGCACATAATAGTCGAAAAATCTTTGGCTTTGGTAAACAGACAACCTAATTTTACTTTATTTTACATGACTTACAACTATACAATATTTGAATGCAGCAAATGGTAATGCTGGTCCTATTTTTCATTTGAGAAGGTTGGCACTATTTTCAATTCTTGAAAGGTAAAAAGCCAAAGCAATGCAACGATCAATGATTCTAGCACCATCGTGTATGTAAGTCATCCTATTGAAATGTAAAGCAAACTATTGGTGCTACAAGTAGTCCTGTTTTGGAAAGTGGCTGGAATTAATAAGTAAAGAGATGACAAAGGAAGGACAGACATAGTGAGAAAGAGAGAGAGGGAGAGAGAGAGAGAGAGAGAGAGAGAGAGAGAGAGAGGGAGAGAGTGGGAGGGAAAGAAGGAGAGGGTGGGGTGGGAAGAAAGCAAGGTCATGAAATTAAAAATGATCAAGAGATGGATGATGGCGGGGGGGGGGGGGGGGGGGGGACAAGAAAGATAGAAGGAAAGAGAAAGAGATAAACATATAATTTGGGGGGATACATAGGAGGAATAAATATATGGAAGAGGGGATATGAGAGAAGAGGGATATAAAGGAGATGGAGAGAGAGAAAGAGAAAGAGAGAAACAGGCAATAAGAAGAGAGTGAGTGATTTTTTACTTCAAATATCATATTTATTTGCAGACAAAAGAAAAAACAGAGAAATACAAAGGAACAAGTTACTAGATGGTGTAACTTAAGCCCAGCGCACACCTTACGATCCGACTCGCTCACGACTGGTCCACGACTGAGTGAGAGGAGGTGAGTCGTGGGGCAGTCGTAAGCCTCGACACCGCACACCTTGCGATTCCAGACCCATCTGACTACTCTGACATTATATCAATACTGCTGTCTGATTGGCTGGAAGATGGATTGAGCCTGCGATGTCTTGCGATCCAGTCGTGAAGATTCAACATGTCAAATCCTTCCGACTGGCCTTCCGACTGGCCTCTGACTGGCCAACGACTCACGACTGACCAGAGCTGTGACGTCACATCTCCTCTCACTCAGTCGTGGACCAGTCGTGAGCCAGTCGGATCGTAAGGTGTGCGCTGGGCTTTAAAGAATCAGTGTAACAAACAAATATAAAGACATACAAAGATAGAGATTGAGAGGTGGATAGAAAAAACAAACAAAAAGCATAAAGGGAGGGAGAGAGAGAAAATTCAATTCAATTCAATTCGTCCATTTATTTGCAAATATTTCATCATAAGAATAGTTTACAAAAGATGGAAATCAAATGGCACCTTAAGAAGCTTTCACTTATTGAGGAAGGTGCCCCCATTATATACAAAACAAAACAGAATAACAGTATAGCTGAGAAACAGAAAGACAGAGAGAAGAGAGAAAGAGAGAAAAGGAGAAACAGACAGAGAAAGTACAAAGATTACTGTCTATTACGCAACAAACAGACAGTGTGGATCCTTGGTCAAATAAAGGACCCAAACAAAACAGTGTAAATACTTCATGACTGAGGTTTCCTTTTAAGGATTTTAATCTCTGCTCCTTTCAGTTCATCCTTGAATAGCCACCATGACAATGGTCATTACCTCCAACTGAGTGATTTAAAGGGAATGTCTAACATTTTCACGTGGTGGTTAAAATTGCTTATCAGAAATTGATTTTTGTTTTTACAGACTGCAGATTCAACAGCTAGGAATGCTGTACAGGTTATAAAAAATTGCAAAGTGCATTTGATCATGAAAATGGAAGGGATGCTATTCGTATGTTGTTGTTGTTGTTATTATTATCGTTATTGTCATTATTATCATAACTTTCATCATTATCTTGATTATCATTATCATCATTATCATTAGTAATATTTTCATCATTATCTTTATTATAATCATTATTATTATCATCATCATCATCATTCATTCATTTTCCTACAGATCCATCTAAACAATATGTAGCTTGAATCCACTGAATTTCCACTCTAGACGTCCTGAGGCTAAAGCAGCCTGTATAGCCTCCCCTCGCTCCCCCCCCCCCCCCCATTCTCTTTCTTACACTGTTTTAATCTTTCTCTCACTCTCTCTCCCTCTCTTTCTTTCCTTGTCTCTCCAATCAACCCGTTCTCATGTACAAAGTTGTGTGAGTTCATCTCACAATCTCCATCTCTCCCCTTCTCTCTCTCTCTCTCTCTCTCTCTCTCTCTCCATCTTTCCCATCTCTCAGGTATGAAGATATGTTCTCATTTGTTGTCAGGTGAGCTCATCTCTCCTGGGCCGTCGTTGACAGTCAATAATGGATCTCTTATCATGGATGGCTAACGCTCGCTATCTTCTTCATGCATTAGATTAGCATATTTCCTCTTATAGCAGAAACTAATACGGATCGACAATTTTTTTTTGTGCAATATAAAAGTCCACTTTCACCCACTCACGGGACGTAAGATACTATGGTGTCATTTTCAAGTTAATTGTTAATGTAAACTTTTGCATATAAAATTTAGCATGCTTCCACAACGGATATTCATGTTAATGGCACTTTGTGATAGAATGTGGCACCGTATAGTATGATACCTATATGAGCAACAAATACAAAATAAGCTGCTAACTGTTTTTCAATTTATTTATCTATTCATTTTAAGATGGCATTGAACCAATGAATAAGACTAGACAACAAACAAATACTGTACACAAAAAATGAATTCATTAAAATAAGGTTGTAAACATTTGAGAAAACATTTTTTTTCTTCAATTTATCTTTTTTTTTTTTAGAAGGCACTAAGCCAGTACATAGGACTGGACAAAAAGATGAATGTTCCACGCAAAAATTAATTCAAAGCCAGAAGGCTGTAAACATTTGAGCAAACATCCCTCTGACAATCTCCTGGCATGGATTTATAATCGGATTATGTTAGAGGTTATTACCATATTGATGTCTGGCAATCGGCACCACACTTGATTTTTACTTTTATTCACTGCTGAATGTTATTCAGGATCATTTATAATCCCTTTTACAAGATATGGATATTTCTTCGGGAATGAATGTCATTTCTTTGTAAAAAAAAAAAAAAAAAAAAAAAAAAAGGAGATCTAGATCTTTAGAAAATGGACTAAAGTGAAGGGGATCACAGGGGAACAGAGAAGAAAGACGGGCAATAGTTCAGTAAAAGGAAGATTGGATAAAGAGAGAAGGAGGGAGAAAAAAGATGATTTTTTTTTCTTAAAGGGAAACAGGAATAGATAGGGAAAGAGAGAGAGAGGGGGGAGGGAGAGAGAATGCAAGAAAGAAAGAAGAGGGAGAGAGATGTCAGTTACAAAAGCGAGGGGCCAGAGATATGAGAGAGGGAAAGAGAGAGAGCGTGCATTTCAGACAGCCTGCAATTACTAGGTAAAAAGTAATCAACAAAGCACAAATCTTATGTTTGCTGAAATAATGAGATATTCTTCATCTGAATCATCCTTCTGTATCTAAAACAAAAAAAAGAGCAGTCCTCTAACTGACCAGGCACCGCCAAGATTCTGCAGAAGAGTTGCCTTGGGATAGAGCTCTCAGGCTTGCAAAATATATCGCTTTGTAATGCTCCATTTCCCGTCGATATGCAAATTCCTAATACTTTCCCCATCCCTGCATCATCTCTTTTTCCATGAATATGAAATCTCTCCGATTTCTCATGAAGAATTCATCCCCAGGAAAACTGATCATCGCGGGAGGACGCTTTTTTTTTTTATCCCAGATCCAGCTCGCAACTATTCGGGTCGAGTGTGAGCAATGTAATCTGGTTGATTTGTTGTGTGATTCGTGTCGCCCGCTTTAGCATCATCTTTTTTTTTTTTTTTTTTTTGAGGTCCGTTTTTTGACCGGGGTTGAGCAAGGTTGTGACAGAGGTGGATGATCTTGTTGGGACTAAGGGTCGAATGAATCATACAATCACTGTGATTGCTTTTTTATCTGTCTCATCCCTCCAAAAAAAATGATGATCAGATGCCAATAAAGAGGGTGCAAAATTACTGATTGCCTTTCATTGAAGTCGAAGAGGCCTAAGTAATTTTTCTCATTGCACTCCTAGAGTTCATGAATTATTTATTGGAAGCGATCAAATGAATCATGAATTCAGGAAATCACTTTTCTCTCTCTTCATTTCAATATACAATGAGTAGTCTTAAATTGGAAATCCAAGCACTGTCTTGCATAAAATCCAAAAGATAATACACCAGATTTCTATCTACTTCTATCATCTATTCTTCTGTTTCTAAAGAGTCTGACAAGCTGGCTTTTTTTCTTAATGGCATGACTTTAAATTTAACAGGCTATGATTTAAAACAAAATTAAATCTAACAATATTTTCCTCATAAAACATTAGAAAATAAGATTGTCGTTTATTAGCATTATGTGGGCCTCAGCCGCGGATCCAGGATTTGATGGGGGGGGGCCGATGGCCATGGAAATTTTTTTTTTGTAAACTAGCAACTAAAAAAAAAAAAAAAAAGGTACATTACATTCCGGCAGTGGACTCCCAGTCACGAAGAGCTGATGGGGGGGGGGGGGGGGGTGCATAAATTTTGTGTGTGTGTGTGTCGTAAAAACCGTATTAGGGGAGTAGGCATATCCTATTACAGGTCCAAAAAGAAAAATCTAAATTTAGCAACAAGCAAAAAAAAAAAAAAAAAAAAAAAAAGGGTTGTACATTACATTTGCCATTTTGGCATTCTTCTTTTTTTTTTCCCCTTTCTTTTTCGGGGGGGGGGGGGGGGGGGGGGGGGGGGGGGGGGCGAGGTACCCAAAATGGTAAAAAATGGGCTGAAAAACACAAATTTTGTGTAGGGGGGGGCCAAGGCCTGCTCGGCCCCCCCCCCCCCCCCCCGATCCGCGCCTGGTGGGCCTAATATTAAATGAATCATGAACCACAACAACGAAAAAAAAAAGCTGAAATATATAGCTGGAATGACAAAATATATTTCTATCTCCTTTTTCATTCATTCCCTCTCTCCCCTTTTCTCCCTATCTCTTTCTCCCACTCACTTGAACCTTTTATCTGGGCCGACATTCGTGCATGACTTTTTGACAGTGCTCTTGTCTGTACACTATACAATAAATTAAAAAAAAAAAAAATAGCTTGCACTCTATAGTACTGTTACTAAATTGAACAAATAACAAAAATTCCCATTACCGTTGAACCACTTCAAAGCCAAATCTAGTTTTCCTTGCAACAATGACTACAGAACAAATATTTCATACTTTCTGTCAAATATACACAGGGGGAAAGAATTCCTGGTATTCAAATCGGCGGGATTTCCAAAGCACGGCTCCCAATGCAGGGGTAAATACTGGGATGAATCTTTGGCCGAGAGCGACGTCAAAAACTCAAACTTCAAAGTCCAGTCCAATACAGGAAACGGTTTGTGATAACATGCATCCGATAACAAACATCTAACAGTGATTAAATGGTGAGAGATAAGATTCCCTTATGTGAGCTAATAATTATGGATGTTTACTTTGGAGCAGCAGACAAACATTACGTTTACTTCTGAGAATAAAAGTTTGATAAGTTTTTTTTTTTTGGACAAGATTTTTGTGATGTGCTCTAAAACACATCAATATCGACTGTGTCAATACACAGTTGCTAATGGTATTCATAGAGCCCTGTAAAACAGCAGTAAATTTCAGTTTATTGTTTCCGATAATTTGGCAATCAGAAAAAGTATGGGAGGCAAAACTATGTATATATGAAATTACTATGAACTGAATATAATATCTAGGATTCTGGTAGCAAAGTTGTTGGAAGTTAGAACTTACAAAGTTCTGCATGAGTGTTGCACCAAGCATATCATACAATAGCAGGCATCATAAAGTCTTTATGTTGAGAAATAAATTCTCTTTATTAAAACAAGAAACTGAGAGGCTACACTTCAAATACTTTGCTCTGCAAAAGCATCATGCATTCACATTTCTTCTCTTTTGTTAGGAAACATATTAGAAATCATATTGATATTGGAGATAACATTAAACATAGAGTCCACAAAAGGGTCAATAATCTATACATATCAACTCACAGATCCATTATCTATATTATCTTTTCTTTGATTTTTTTTGGTTCTAAGTATTCTTTTATTCTTTTCTTTGCAATGAAATCAGTAGTCTGTACAAAAAACAGAAAAAAAATACAATCATGAATACGGTATAATGAAAAAACTTTACAATTTACAAGTGAAAATGTATACATTCAAGGAAGAACAAAGAAGTCATATAATGCGTGTGCTTGTCATTCATTTAAGAGCTCAGCTTTCTGATAATAGCTTTACTGCAACTGACTCTTTTCAGTCTTTTTTCTTCTGTGAAAGAGAGATTCATAAAAGAAAATGAATAGAAAACAAAGGGGAAAAAAATGATGGAAGACGCTCCTCTAGCTATCCCCCCACCCTTTCAGTCTGTTCCTCCCTTCCATTCAAATATGGTTTGCTTAGCCTTACATGGAAACACATTGATAAGGGCAAAGTACAGGCCTACATTTTAAGCCCAGTGGCAGATGGGAGGAGACGGGAAGGGGAGGGGAGCACATCCAGCCCATGACCCCCACCCTTTCAAAACTAAAGTGGCATATCTTACATCGAAACTCCAAAGTTTGTGCCCATTCCCCTTTTGATCTGAGGACCTTAGTTATCATTATCATCATGAGTAATATATTCATTATCATTGTTATCATCACCATCATCATCAACATCACCAACACCATCACCATCATCATCATCATCATCACTGTCACTATCACCATCATCATCATCATCATCATCATCATCATCATCATCATCATCACCATCACCATCACCATCATCATCATCATCATCATCAACATCATCATCATCAGCATGATCATCATCATCATCATCATCATCATTATCACCAACATCATCAACATCATCATCACCATTATTTTCCTCACAGTTTGTAATCATCTTCCTAAAATATATACAATTTCATGCTTGAAATCCGAATGAACCAGTGGCCTATAATACCTCATCTCCCTCTCTTTTAGTTTGTAATACAGTGTCAGGTTGACCACTTATTTTAGGATTTTTTTTTTCAGGGGGGGGGGGGGGGATGCATGCACTATATTTGCCAATATCCATTTTTGTGAGGTTGTTATACGATGTATTTTTTTTTAAGTTGCTCTTATTTCTGTGATATTTTAATTCTCTCTATTTATTCAAGTGATGTTTTAATTACCATTGTCATTTTTTATCTAAAAATGTACCATCAATTGGTAAACTGAACATTTTCAGCCTGCGAGCTCCTTGTCTGATCTTTTAAAATAAACCAACTTATCTATCTTTCTATCCATCTATCTATCTATCTATCTATCTATCTATCTATCTATCTATTATTATCATCATCAACGTTATCATTTCTGCTTGTCACAGCATTTTCTGAATATTGTGCCCCTCTAAAAAAAAAATCCTGGCTCTTCCCCATGGCATATCCAATCCTTTTTTCAAGAAAAACTTTTCTATGTCATAAAGCAAATCCTCTATCTTGTTAAAGATGCTAGGTCATGGGCTTTCATGGGGAATGGATCATAATTTGCTGACACCAGACTTTGTGAAAATACCTGTAATAGAGCTACATTTCTGGAGCACAGCAAAACAAGCTGACCCACCACAAACATTCTTCAGCCTGCTTCGGGCATTCTCGGCCAGGGAAATTGAGATAATGACTTTGCCATATGGGAAAAGGGTGAAGTATACAGAGCATTACATAAGGTCTGTTGGTCATAAAACTCACAGTGATGGACAACACCTGTTACTGGTCAAGCACCCATGTGTCAAAATCCCCATGAAAACCCAGGACCTAGTGTCTTTAAGTTCACAGAACCCCCACAAACATATTCCTTGTATTGTTAAAGGCAATGGTTAAAATTGTTAAAAAAATTTTAAAACTCATTTTGCTACTTGAAAATCGCATAAACATAAGGGTTATAGTTTAAATATACAAGTCTAAAAGTTTCAAAGTATAATATCAAAAGGAAGTATTTTTAAATATTAGAAATGTGAACCAAATATATAAGAGTCGATTGCGCAGACTAGATGTAAGGAGTGCGCATGCGTGCATGGCTCACTGGACCGTACTGTGTGTATTGGCGTATCACGCGGAGGGAGGCAGATAACGGTCTTTTTGAACTCGAGCAAAATGGTCCTCTTATTTATTGTCTCTGAGACCAAAAATAATGAAATCACGGTTTGTGTCTTACGAACATTTTTCATTCCAAATTATGGTTGGTTTCAGGCTTTTTGAGTGCAAATACAAGTACTCAAACACATGTTTCATCTTAATTTGAGAATTTTTTAAATCAGCTGCTCACAAAGTTAGCCAATGCCTTTAAGTTAATGTAGAATAGGCTATTGATTGATGTGGTCCTTTAACCTACATAAGTCTGTATAGAGTTGTTATTAAAAGATAGGTTTATGTATACAGACTGGCACATGTCATAACACATCTCTCATTTTGGGCTCTGGCCAAAACCAGCTGAGAGAAGGCTAGCCAAAACAAGCAATGGCATTACCTGAGAGTGTGTAGTGCTGGAAAAACAAAGTACACACATATAGGAATATAGAACAAATGGTCAGTTCAAAAAACCTGGTCTGACTATATTACGAAAGTTATATAAACCTTACCGTATAAAAAAATAAACAAACCTTTTGCTAAGAAATGCTCTATAGCAAAGGACTGCATTCACTTGTAATCTGGAACATTAATTTATCCTTGGGGGAAGGGGGGGGGGTCGAAACCATTAGTTGAAAATATGTATAGCTGCATTGGAATAAAACTATTACCATGTTTACACAGTGACGCGGCTCGAGTGTTGAATCCTCAAGCAGGATCGAACGCTGCGGTAAGGGCAACTGCGATCGTGTTTTTATGGAAACAAAAAAGGCGGGTTCAACACAGCCCACGTATTACGAACGGAAGTAGAATTGTGATGGCTTGCCTAGTTCACCCAATGACCTAAGTCAATGGGTTCAACACGGCTTTCTGTTTACACAAAAAAAAATTGGCGAGTCTGACTCGGCTCGCGGATTGAAACCTGCAATTCTGGCGGATCAAAAAAGCGGTGTTCAACACGGCTCGTGGGTCACACTGATCCTGTTTACATGACATAAAATAGCCGTGTTGAGCACGGGTCGCGTGTCGAGCCCACGAGCCGAGTCACTGTGTAAACACGGTATATAAAAACATCAATTTTTATGTATGAGCTTGTGTTTACTGAGTCTCTCTTATCCTGCTGTGATGAAACAGTAGCTGAACTGAAATCCAATAAAGAAATTTCCACACCTAACAAAACTAGCAACTATATATTCAGCTGTTAACACAGTTATAGACAAAGCATATGTATCAGCTTTCAAATAAATTTCTTTTATTCGTGCTTACATGACATTTACCAATCAACGGTCAAAGATATGAACAGAAGGAAGTGGATTTAGCAATGTTCTCGGACCTGGAAGGCCCTAGGTTCAAGACCCAATCACATAGAGTCCCCTACAATTACCAAATCCCTCAGATAAGACTTGAAGGAAAATAATACATCCCCATACAAAACATCCAGACAAAGCAGAAAATCAAATTAAGAAATTATCGAAATAAACTCCAATTCAAAGTAGGATGACGAATGAACAAAATTCCTATACAATGCACACACAGATCACTATCAGATACAATTACAATGCAAACTCCCAAAATATAATGTCCTGGGTTATTTCATTTTTTGTTACAAACTTTTTCAACAACATCTGTTCAATGTGCGCAAAGATATTATCTTACCTTTATATAAACTCAAAGAATCACAATCATTTTTTTTCTACAACACTGGAGTGGGCCCGCACTCAGAAAAGGTTTTTAAAGAGAAATTTGTGCCATATAAATGCTATGAATCATCACCATCATTTTGAACATAAGTACATAACTCTGTTTTACAAAGAAGAGAACAGATCAATTCCAGTACAAAAAAACTGCACCGCAAAGCACCATTATTTAATTTTTACCTGATTTCATATCTTAATAACCCTAAAAATAGAAAATTGTCCTTGATGAGAAAACATTAATTTACCATTATTGACTACCATAATAACTACTGAATAAAAGATGGGGATTTCACATTAATTTTCAGTTTGAACAAAATGCATAATTATGTATATAAGGGAAGCAAATGACTGATTGGGTACACTAAAAACACTGAATAAGTGAGTTGCAATACTTCATTTCTATTTTATTTTTATCTCTCTAATTCTATAAATATCAATTTGTCCTTGATGACAAAAATATTAATCTACTACTGACCAGGTATCTCTCTAGAGTTGAATATGAAACAGATAGATTTATGCACTGTTTATATGTCTGTCCCCCAGGGTTTGTTTCCAACTGTGTGTTTGTATTTGAACCCTATTATTTGAGGATATTGTGTAACGGGCCTGATGATGGTTCTTTGCCAATTATAAAGATCTTCATCAATATTTTAGGACTATAGCCACTGTACAAACACCCCCGTCTGGATCAGGGCCGTAGTCTCGTCACACCAGACTTTATCGGAGTATGACTTTTCTTTCAGAACTCAAGCGTGATTATAAAGCCCCACCGAGAGGTGTATAGGAGTCCTAAGTGTCCCCCTGGCCCCCTGCCCCCAAATAAAGGACTTTGTAGATGATTTTGTCAATGTGACTGATAATGACAACAGCAGAGAAAAAAGATCTTTGCATCAATTTCGGACATACGCAATAGAGAGAATAGCTGATGACACTAGCATACCCAGGATTTCATTTTAGGGGGGTGGTAGTGAGCATGAGAGGTGTGTGAATTACATATTGAGCATGCAAGCATGCTCCCTAGGGGGGAGGGTGCAAGGAGGGAGAGTCTCCTCCCTCCCGTGCAAAGCAGGGAAGCTTCGAAATTTCTTTGTCATCATTCCTTGTCTTTCGATGTTCTCTCACCTTTTTCTATTCTCGCTCCAGTTTTTTCTTGCTTTCTTTTTAGGGCTTTTTTGCATTGAGTGGGGGGGGGGGGGGGGGGCAATTGCCCCCATCGCCCCTCTGTCTACGTGAATGACTGGTGAGAAGAAAGTGTCTTGGGAGGGGATCATCAAAACACATAAAGGTCTGATAATACAGCGACTATAGCAGTCGTCTAGGTTACTTCCCTGGACAGCACTAAAACTGATTGACTCTATTCTATATGCCATGATTGGACCTTTGTTAGACCTCATTAGTAATTGATGAAGGAGGTAGATTCAATCAGACATAGACTACGGGTCAAAGGGTCCTCTCACCACACAAAGGCCCGGTCTATGGGACAATGCTCAGACAAGGTTCCTCAAAGGTTCCTCAAAGAGTCCCGAGTAAGATTCAATCCACATAGATATCAGGTCAAAGGGGCCATCCTAACTATACAAAGGAACAGTCTGAACTTTAGTTTTGGGACAATGCTAGCTCAGGCAAAGTTTTGGGCTCCCCAGGGTCGGAGAATCAAAATCATTATCTAATCTTTGGTAATCAAAGGAAGATTGATTGGTAACGATTGGTCACATGACCTTCAAGATAATGACTGCATAATCATGCGGATTCATGTCAAATGTCAGAATCTGAATTAATTGATCTGCATCCTTGCATTGCATTGTGCAATATTCTATGAGAGATTAAGCCTAATTTTTAATCCATATATCATGCTACCCCTTTATAAACCCTCCTGGAAAGCTACTTATGTCCTCTAGACAGGACATTAATCTTCATTTGCCACTTTAAACCCAGGGGAAGTAAATTGGTATTTGATAGGGAGTAATTCATTCAATGCTTTAAGTACTTCAGGACATAATTAGCTAAAGAGAGGGTAATACTGGCACTTTGTAAACCCCTCGAGCATCCCTTGGAAGCAGACCATAATGGGCAAAATCATTGTATAGCTATTAACATTAATGTTAACATTATCATTGTTACGGTTTCTATTGCACTTCTTGTTGTTATTGTTGCTGTTGTTATCATCACTGTCATCATCATCATAATTATCATTACCAATGCTAGTAATGACCATTATGTGTTATGTGCAAAAGCATCTGGCATGCATTCACTGGCATCATAAATGAAAAGTATCATCAAAGAAAGAACAACCCGCCAAGCTATCTAATGATAATGCTAATAATAAATTCTGGATCTAAACTGGAATTAAAAGCAAGAAGTACTGACTGTCTATACAGAAATAGAATGACAAAAGATTACCATATTGGTCAAGTTCCTACAGAGTTATAAAATATCAGTAAAAGGAGTTTAATGATCCAATAAGTATTATCAATATGTAGGTTAACTGCAGATTATTTTGTCATTATTGTGCCTTGATAAAGATGTCACGTACATTATAACAGTGTTTTAAAAGATTGATGTTCAAGGAAAAGAGGATATTTACTTTTATGATCCAGAGACCATTGCTACGATGTCTATTTGTAGGTTTATTGCACTTTATTCGGTTATTCAAAAATATATTTTAGCCTCGACTGAGTAGTCATGCTAATATACTAAAAATCAACTGATACAGTGTGAGTAGAGAAAACATGAATATTCAAGTATGAATATTTTTATTATCCATTCCCAATATGAAATTGTAGGTTTATTGAAGTTTTGTTAGGCTATAATGACTTCATATTAGCCTTGATTGAATAGTATTATAGTTACATTTAAAGCACATGAATCATACAGTATAGAGATAAAATGCATTAGTATGAGGTTATGAACAGTTGGTCAGTCTTAGCAAAATGGGTGTGGGTATGAGAATATTCTCATGAAACAGACTTGTATCATGTCACTATGCACTCTGTTCACACCTGAAAATTAAGAAAGATGAAATGTTTGAACATGGACTGGGTAGCAGCCTCAATACCTCCATGCTCAAAGTGAGAACTTACAAGTAATAGGAAGGTTCACACTGACAATGTCTTGTCACTTTGATTTATTGATTTGATTTGATTTTATTGATTCATCATCCACAATAGCACCACTAAAAACAATGGAGAATACAATGTAGGCCTACATGGTGTACATCCAGCGATACATCATACATAAGCATTTTGAACATACTACAGTGAAACTTGGGTATAAAGACCGCTCAAGGGAGACAAGAAAAGTGATCTTTATGAGCAGGTAGCTTTTATGGACAGGTTTACTTCACTGCATGTTTCAATGGGGGCAAAATATTATAGCGAAACAAAAATTGTGGTCTTAATAGACAGGTGGTCTTTCTATACATGTGGTCTTTAAGTATGAAAATATACATGCATTGATGGCAATGGAGGAAGGCAAATAATAAAACACTTACTGGTTGAGAGTTTATCGTTTCACGAGTCAAGCTGGATGCAGAGAACATAAAACTGTAAACAAAGGATTAAAGACATTGGTTAACATTGTTATGATTTTAAAAAATCTTGTTTTGTTACTTGGAAATGGGATAAACATAAGGGTTATAGTGTAAAATACCAGTCTGAAAGTTTCAAAGTATAATATCCACAGGAAGTATTTTTAAATATCAAAATGTGAACCAATGTTTGAAAAATGTACGAGGGTCGGTTGCACAGAATAGACATAAGGAGTGCGCATGCGCGCATGACTCACCTTACCGTACTGTGTGTATTGGCGTATCACTCGGGAGGCACATAACGGCATTTTCAAATTCAAGTGAAGTGGTTCTCTTAGTGATTGTCTTGTGAGATGGAGGATAATAAAAGCACCGTTTGCGTCTAACTTACACTTTTTCATTCCAAATTATGGTTGTTTCAGGGTTTTTGAGTACAAATACAAGTACTCATACACATGTTTCATCTTAGTTTGAGAATTTTTTAAATCAGCTACTCACAAAGTTAGCCAATGCCTTTAATCTCATGAAAACCAACAATAATCGCAGTGCTATAAAACCTCAGTTCATACTGACTAACTGCAATACCCTGTCAAAAAGAATGTAGGCCTACAGTCCAACCTGCTCTAGCGATCACCTGTCTATAAAGACCACAATTTTTGTTTCCCTTGAATAGTATTTCCCAATGAAACATGTATTAAATGAACCTGTCCATATAGACCACTTGCTCATAAAGACCACTTTTTTGTCTCCCTAAGGCGGTTCTTATATACAGGTTTCACTGCCCCTTACTGTCTTTTTCCTCTCAGAAAGGCAATAAATCTTAAAGGCATTGGCTAACTTTGTGAGCAGCTGATTTAAAAAATTCTCAAACTAAGATGAAACATGTGTATGAGTACTTGTATTTGTATTCAAAAACCCTGAAACCAACCGTAATTTGGAATGAAAAAGTGTAAGTTAGACGCAAACGGCAATTTTATTATCCTTCGTCTCATGAGACAATCACTAAGAGGACCACTTTGCTTGAATTTGAAAATGCCGTTATGTGCCTCCCGCCGCCTGATTTGCCAATACACACAGTACGGTAAGGTGAGTCATACGCGCATGCGCACTCCTTATGTGTAATCTGTGCAACCGACCCTCGTATAGTTTTCAAACATTGGTTGACATTTTTGATATTTAAAAATACTTCCTGAGGATGTTATACTTTGAAACTTTCAGACTGGTATTTTTACACTATAACCCTTATGTTCATCCCATTTTCAAGTAACAAAACAAGATTTTTTTACAATCATAACAATGTTAACCAATGTCTTTAAGTGATACGAGTCAATGCTATCTCGCTCTCTGGTGACAAATGTGAACTGGTCTGCCCCCTCCGCAGATTAAGATTACATAATCGCCCTTGGATGAGCTGTGGGGTAATTATGTCAACCCCTTTGAATAAGTTCACCCCCAGGGATAATACTACCAAATAAAGATGACCGCAGTGGAACCCTATTGCACAATATCAATAGTCAGTGTCCATTTCTATGAAAGGTATTGATCAGCGGATTATTGATTTATGCTCCAGAGAAGCAAATGTTCTGGCAACTCGTTGTAACCGTTAAGCAATCAAATGAATCGGTCTGTATGTGCATAACGATGAATCAGAGCTAATTCAAACACACCGTGAGCTAGAAAGCCAGCGTGGGCAGCGACAGGTGGAAACGGAAATGAATTAGCGGCAATTGCAAGCATACCTCATCCTTTGATACTGTTCTGTGAACATCGTAATCTTTCAAAGCTCTTAAACGATGATGTATTCTCTGAATTCTAAATGCATCTTATAGGTTTTCCTCTTTTCTTCCGAATGCAGAGAAACAACAGCATAAATTCCCACACTATGTACTGTACGACCATTTTCCAATATACTTCAGCATGGATATGTCTTCTAAAATTTTCTGCATAAAAACATCCTTCTATTATCTGCTCTGGTTGGATATTTATTGTAGTTTAGGTGAATTTTAATAAACTCTAATAAATAAGTGATGACTTTCATATCAAAACTTTGAATAAAGATAAATAGGTTAAGATCACTGAAATACCATTCCTGTGAAGCTTCATCAATGATGCATAGGGGCTTTACAGCTAGTAACAACTTCCACTTTAATATAACAAAATTGATTTTCTAAAATCAGAAATTTGCAAAATTCTTTTACTGTTACATAATCTATTTCAATTTTCATTCAGGAATCCAATTTTCTACTCATGAAGTCCATTTCCATCAACTTAATATTATCATGCATATCAAAGTATACTTTTGTGCAAAAACCTCTCTAGTCTTCCAAATTGTAAGGCCTCGCTGTCAACTGTAACAATACATCGAGCTGTCTCTGGGATTGCGTGTATAATTTAATGCCGGATGAATATTGCAAGAGCCCTCTATGCATCATTTACGAGACTTTGCAGGTATCCGGAGCACACTGCATCCCAACGTTAACAATTGATGCTGGGTTTGAGCAGGTACTTTCCAGAACCTATACCAGGGACGTGATATTTACGCAAGATTATTCTTAGATTTGATAGTGGAGAAGATAAAGAAGGTGCTATTTCAAAGAATCAGGTTTTGATTTTCTAATACTAAGGGATAAAAACAATTCCACCTTCCAGGGAGATGCTTTCTGGGCAAGCATCTTCAAGTTTCTTTCACCTCTGCTCCCAGCTTATTATGTTTTCATGGCACATGGTTGTACTGCTACTTCCAAATGGGGTTGGAGGTGGGCAAATCAAGGCGTTTGCAAGGGGGTGGGGGCACTTTTACATAAAATTTCTGACAAACAAAACAAATTTCAGATGAAAAAAAAAAGAGAAAAGGAAAAGAAAGAAGAAACATATGCCTTAAAAAAAAAAATCAAAAAAGAGGTCAAAATTTGAAAAGGGGGGATACAATCATGATTTTTTGTACAGGGGCTATGCTATCTTTTTTATTTAACGAGAGCCATGTGCCAGCCATGTCCCCTCAATCCAACACTGATACTATCACGATTACAAATTTCCTTTCTCTGGGCAATTACGGTGTTATATTTATCTTCTTCTATCAATCCTTTATTCCAGAATTATGTAAGAATAAGTTAAAGTATAAACAATATAGGCCTTTATGTATATCACAACAACATTGATCATAGGTAAAGCTTTTTCAATAAAGAAAATGATGACAGAACATGACAGGTCCTCTACTACTTTAAAAAGGAATCAGCAAAAGTTTAAACTAAAACCTGACATTTAAAATTTTCTATCTAGCTAACTGCATAAAAATGTTGCTGGATTTAAAAAACTAGATATTGGTAATATTCAATCTACAATTGTATTTATATCGGTCATATTCAATCTACAACTACATCCTTGTAATGTCCTTGTACATCACCGCATAAATCAAGCTCCTAGCCTGTTTGACTTTTGAATGACCTGTACATTTTAAATATGGATGTGCATTTTTCCAATAAGAGATATATACCTCACTTGCCAAGTGAGGCACAAGGATAAAGCCCCTTTCACACATGAAGCAACCAACAAAAGTAAATGAGAAGAGTTGACTCAATAATGCATTGTTAATTGCCAATAAGAATATATTTAATCCAAATTTTCAGGGGCAAACATAATATGCTTAAATATGGAACTTAATTGTATGCAGTTGCCTTTTTTCTGAACTCTAATAGTTATTCATTTATTCGAGAATGGTTTACATTTTGCTGCTGTGGCTTTAGAGGCGGTTCACCACAGCATATGTAAATGAGGCTTAACACATTTCACATTGTCTTTTACAAAATAAGGAGCAATAATGATCAATCAAAGTATATTACTTGGGTTGGCCGTGTTTCTTTTTAAAGCATCCAAAATGGAATTATTTTTTTTCACTAATACTCCAAATGTGGTTTGCCAATATAAAGCAGAATGAAGAAACACCATTATCATATCTCATAAGAAATCTTTATATAGCTGTGAAATATTTTTTTATATACCGTACTAGTAAACTGCTTATGCGAAAGGTGCCAACAGAAATTAAAAAAAACAAACAAACATCAAGTCACAGATAAATTTTACAAACTGAAATGTGCTTCCATTATCAACTCCCAAGAAATGTGGATTATAGGATGCCCTTGGGCAGTCCCCCCCCCCCCACCTTCATTAAAAAGTTCAGTCATATCCAATGCCATTTATATTTCTGAACGAAGGGTATTCCCTCCCCCCCCCCCCCCCCAGGCTTAACACATTGACTACTAATTCTTTTATTCCCAATCCCACAGAATTAATACAGGGGCCACCTGATTCCAGTAGCCAATGGGTTAATAGACCTTATACCCTTGCTCAAATCTAAAACTGAATCCACAATGTATCTCAACAATGCCTTCTAACTTTTCCAACCTAACTTTTAAAATTCTAGGTTTTCAGCTATAAGACTATAAATCACAACCTGATTTCTCAGTTGTGAGCAATTGACAAAAAGTAAATAAGCTTTAAAAAAAAAGGAAGAAAGAAAGAAAAAATCCCATCACGTTCAATGGGAGCCCATCAGGGGGAGACAGGGGGACACGTCTCCCAAAATTTTAAAGGGTGAGGAACACAACAGGGTTCCCCCCACCCCCAATATTAAGCCGAGAATCTTTTTCTTTGTTATGCTTTTCCCCAAATTTTTGGTGTATGTCCCCCCCCCCCAGTTTTAAGCTGAGGACCTTTTATTTCAGAGTGTCCCCCCAAAATATGAAACAGATTGATGCCACCATCACGTACTACCAATCTTCATGAGATGTGAAACTTGGTTTCACAAAAATAACCCAACCTTTCTAGTTTGTTTCATTCTCTGCTAAACCCATCATAAATTTGCCCTGCTAATATGTCTGGTATGCATCCAATTTAATGGAACTGTGAATGTTTTTGACACCTGTCACTGTAGCTATATTCTTTGGAGAAGATATGTGGGTGAGGGTGTGTGTGTGTGTGTGTGTGTGTGTGTGTGTGTGTGTGCGGGGGGGGGGGGGGGGTCTTGGTAGCAGACTAATAAAGGTCATTCAGCATTGTCATAAAAATACAGAGTGGAATGTAATATCACAAACATAAAGATATGAATATAAGCACACACCAAATACAATAAGAAGAAATAAAAATTATATGAATATTAATAGTAATAAAAATAATACTAATTCAGTTGTAAGTTCACAGGGCAAAATGGAATTTAGGTGTGATTTTGTGTGATTGAATTGTTGTTATTCTCTTGCACATAGTGTATCTAATTAGCTTCTTAATCCCAAATAAACTTCAAAGAAACACCAATCAAAACAAACCATATGCCTAAATCTAAGCCACCCCAACCCCACATGTGGTATCTTACTTTTTCATTGCAATTGATGTAAATAGCAATTCTGTGGTTATAGGATTAAAAACTTCAGAAATTTGAGTTTGATTTGGAATAACTGCAACTTCTCCTTTATAAGACAAAGAGCCTAGACCTATGTCGTGTAATGGTCATGTAATATTTGCATGAAATTAGTACAATACATACCTGTTCAGAATATATCTGTGCTTAAAAAGAAAGGTGGGAGCGATTTCTTCCCGTAATTTTTAAACCTGTCGTTCATGATAATCTATGATGTTTCACGTGTTAGAGTACAGATGAGAGATTGTGAAGCTTTTCTGTAAACAAGCTCCATGGTGTAATCATGGATGCAGTCATTGCCACACCAAGCATGGATGGACCATACCGGATGACCTAGGGATGCACTCTTCTATCTCAACTGGTAGAGATGGAGATGATGGAACGACAGAGAGCGAGAGAGAGAGAGACAGAGAGAGATTGGGAAATATAGAGAAAGGGGTGGAGAGGTGGCAGGAGGAGAGTGGGAGAGGGGAAGAGAGATGGAGAGGAAAAGGAAAGGGAAGAAAAGGAGTGAAGAGGAAAAAAAAGAAGAGAAGGCAAAAGAGAGAGTGGGAGAGGGGAAAGGAAGGGAACGGAGAGTAAAGAAGAGAGAGAGAGAAAGAGAGAGAGAGAGAGAGGTGGAAGGGATAAGGATTGAAAGAAAAAAGATAGAATTCTGGGACAGGAGAAGCATAAGAAAAGATTGTGTGTCTGTGTCGGGTGGGGGGAGGGGGGGAGGGGGGAGGGGGAAATATGGAAGGAGAGAGAGGAGGGTAATAATGAGGGGGAAAAGAGGGATCAGGGCAGAAAGAGGAAGAGAAGAGAAGGGAGATGGGACAGAGAGCAAGATAGAAAGGTGGGGGGAAATAGGGAGAGGGGCAGAGAGAGAGAGAGAGAGAGAGAGAGATGGGGGAGAGAGTGTTTGTGGCTAGTGATGTGATTAGGACAAATAATTGAGAGCAGTTAGTGATGGAACTCTGAGCAGATGAAAACGAGAAAGGATTCACTTCAACTCCCGCAGATGTCGAGCCGCGCAAATTAGTCCGGACCAGATGGGTCAACTCTCGGACACGTCGGGACGGTTTTCTCGACCTACCAAAATCTGTCTGATATCCCGCCAGAGACAATGTAATGGTTATTTGAGGGTGCATAGAGGGCACTAGGCAAGATACCCCACAAAACAAACACCTTTCTGGTTATTAGATTTGATTAATGCGTAATAAGTCAAAGGCTCTGGTAATATGACCTATTTGTCTTTCTCAAACCCATTTGATGTAGCATTTTAATGATATCATGGAAAATAAAAGGAATCATAAAAAAATATGAAGAACCGCAGGGAAACAGTTTTTCAGCCTGGCAGCTATTCACAAGGAATGTGCAGAATATGAGCATCTTCCTGGGCTAGATGACTGTACTTATATTTCTGTTAATTGTAAGAATTATTCAAGTCATATTCTATTCACAATTACGATCACATAGGGAATAACTGAACAGATCAAGCCACTGCAGAATGTTTTTCCGTAAACATTTATTTTTTCCTTTAGTTGAAGACTGTGAGCGTCAAAAAAAGAAAAAACATGTCATGCCAAAGGCTTTCTGCATCGTTAATGACATTCCTACACCATTCCCCCGTAATTAAATGCATGGGCCTATACTGTATATCGATTGTGAATTTTAGGGAGGGACTGAATTTCTTCCAGGCAACAAACTGGTCGACACTTTCACAGGTTCAAAAGTGCGGTGGTACATACTCATCCATGCATATTCTACACTGATGCAGGACTGATGATGTGTGGTCTGTACTTTCAGACCGTTTCCCTTCAAAACACTAATAATGTTTTTGATGCAATTTCCAGCCTTAGGGAAAAAAAATTGAAGTAGGATGATAACCCTCATCCCTGGAAATGTGAAGGATTTCTGCCCTCATATCAAAATTATCTGAGAATATAAAAAGCAAAAATGTTGTATAGTGATGATGTTCAGAGATGTGGTATTGAAGGAAACTGGTGTGATGGGGTGGGGGGCCATGGGCATGGACATCAATCAGGGAGAAACATGGCGACACGTTCCCTCCAAATTTTCAAAGGTGGGGGACACAATAAGGTATCCCCCAATTTTTGAGAGTGTTCCCCCCCCCCAAAAAAATATAAAACTGAATGATGCCCCTGGGCATGGAAGCCTGTAGATGAAATGCAAAGTCCAAAAGACCTCTGAATAGGGGGTCACGTCATCTGCTTTTAAACTCTTAAGCTTCGTTTTATCTTCCCTGGGGGAGGGGGGGGGGATGGGAGGAAAAGCACATGTTCCCCCATGCCCCTGGTCCCATGCCTTTTTATAGTATGATACAGCATCAACAATGACTCAGACTAGATTTACATATTTATGAGATGCACAATGAAGATGTAGCTATTGCATAATCACCCGGGCCTAAGTGTAGGAGTAAAATATCGTTTTACACCTTAGAGGGACTGTAAGGTGAGGAGTCTGAGAACTGTAATTGAGATTAAAAGCTGCCACAAAAGATAATTAATCAACAGAATAGAGATGCCCACACCATCAAATGATGATGCAATAAGTAAATGAATATGCAATAGAAACAAGATAGCAAGCTTATTTAAAGGCATTGGCTAACTTTGTGAGTAGCTGATTTAAAAAATTCTCAAACTAAGATGAAACATGTGTATGAGTACTTGTATTTGTACTCAAAAACCCTGAAACCAACCATAATTTGGAATGAAAAAGTGTAAGTTAGACGCAAACGGCGATTTTATTATCCTTCGTCTCACGAGAAAATCACTAAGAGGACCACTTTGCTTGAATTTGAAAATGCCGTTATGTGCCTCCCGCCGCGTGATACGCCAATACACACAGTACGGTAAGGTGAGTCATACGCGCATGTGCACTCCTTATGTCTATTCTGTGCAACCGACCCTCGTATATTTTTCAAACATTGGTTCACATTTTTGATATTTGAAAATACTTCCTGTGGATATTATACTTTGAAACTTTCAGACTGGTATTTTTATACTATAACCCTTATGTTTATCCCATTTTCAAGTAACAAAACAAGATTTTTTAAAATCATAACAATGTTAACCAATGTCTTTAAAGGAGTGGGAGAGGGACGAGGTAAGTTATAGAGAGAGAAGAGAGGGAGAGGGAGAGGGAGAGAGAGAGAGAGAGAGAGAACAGGTTAAAGAGTGAATAAGAAGATGTATGCAAAAGTACAAAGAAAATGAAGGTATGAAAAATTAGAGGAGAGAAAAAAAAATGAGGTGAAGGATAAAAAGGAAAATGCAAAAGTTACAAACAAAATAAAGATATGAAAAATAAGGGAGAGAGAGATGGAGAAAGAGAAAGATGCAACAGTGGCAGATAAAAAAGTGGTAGATGAAATTTGATTTGATTTGATTTATTTTCTGTACAATATAGATAAAGTTATGCAGGCATTTGCAAAGTAACATCATGCAGTATTTGTAGAAAGCAAACTAAAGTATACACAAGAATACTGACATGAATATATGCCATTTATATATATATAAAAAAGGAGCTTATACCTTAGTTTTATGAATGACTTTTATCTTTCGCTCCTTTTTACCTACGTCACCTGGCTGGCAGAAGGGCATTAATGTGAGCGCACACTGCACCTTTCGCATAGCGCGCATTTGAGCTAACACCCTTCTGCCAGCCAGGGGGATGTATAAAATCACGCATGCGCACGTGCTAACGCCCTTCTGCCAGGTACTCTTTTCCAGTAATTCTACTTAAAATGGCAAGATCCTCCATTTCACAGAAGGAAACTCCTGAACTGGGAAGGTGACAAAAGAAAAGAGATAAGAGAAAAATGAAATATGGACAAAAGAGCACCAAAAATAAAATAAATGGCAAAGAAATGTGGATAAATACAGGCAGAAATTTGAATTGAGAGAAAGAGAGAAAGGGGTGGGGGCAACCAGCATCATAAGAAATCCACTCAATAACGGGGCCGGCACAGATGCACATACATGCCCCACACCAAAGTTGTCGAGTGGCATAAAGTCAGACAGCCACACGTATATGCATCAATGTTCTTTATTAGTTTATCTGGCATCCTCTTACGCTTGAAATGAGATGGAGATCACAGAAGCGAAGTGGGCCAAAGTTTGTCTGCGTCAAGAAGCTAATATAACTCTATGATACAAATCTCTTATTTCATAAATATGTTGGCTCATTTACCGAGGAGCCAATAATGTGACTTGCACGTCCCTTTATTACTAAAACATTGTGCAAACTGTCTATGTTCGAAAGTCTGTCTGTCTGTCCCAAATACCTTACATGGTTTTGTTCTGATTTCACTTTCACCTGCTCCACATCTCCTTTTCTGTTACATGCATCTGTGTCTGTCAGAGTCTCAGACACAAGGTCTAAAGAGTGTCTACACTTTTTTTTTTCCAGAAAGTTCAATATTCTGTTCACATTGCCTATTCTTCCATCATTCGCTATTAAACACATGGGGAAAGCCCCCTTTCAATTTCGACAAGTATCGGTAGACAACGTTTCATACATATTTCATGAAGAACTTGTATTTTATCGTACTCCTCAAGGCTCATGTTATCATCAATTTTTGAGATGGCATGCCTAGGCAATGGCATACAGGAAAATGTTAAACCTTCTGAGGCTATGGTGTACACTCAGAGAATTGGTCCAGACTCCAGACGTTTGGTTACTAATGTAAATGAAAATCAAATTAGTCTTTATTGATTAAAAATGTGTGAACATTAGCTTGCTAATTGTCTGTTATGCAGGAAACTATACACAAATATATGTGAATTGCACCACTCAAAATATGAGCACGAGCCATTTGGACACACCTACTTAGCTGTCAAAAATATGAGCTGAACCCAGACAGAAATTAGAAAATGATTAATTTGTTCAAATTTCATGTAATAAAATTTAAGCCCACAGCTTTAAGTATCATATAAGCTTCATTATGAAGGTCAATTCCAGTAATACCAGATATTGATTAAAGTATATTTATCCGGCTGGAAAATTGTCTTAAAAAAGACAGAAATTGCTGCAGCCCAAATAGGGGAGAGCATGATGCAATTATTTCATGATCAGGAATTGGTGATGTTTTATTGCAAATTCACACCGGACGAGCTAATTGTAGCCATGGTGCAGCGGCATGCTATGCTCAAATTGATCATGAAGTGATGTGCACTTTTGCTTCGAACGCTACATGAAATTCAACACAGCGCTTTATCGCTATCAGAAAAGGGTTGGGCTCTGAGCAAGAGAGCAGAGTAGCAAGCGAATCTAGGTGAAGATTACGTTAAGAATGTCTCCCTTTGGAATTTGGGGTAAATATGATGGGGGGGGGGGATAAGGGGGAGGGAAATATGTTTAGGCTAAGGAGGACTTATATTCTGGATAGAGGGAAGAGAGAAATTCATGGAAGATGAAAGTGAGGATGGACTGTTAATGCTGTTGGAATTATGGAATGATAGATGGATGCATTGGATGGACTAGTAACACTTTATTAGATATGATAAAAAAAATGATTTTAATGAATTTTAATTATGATTATTGAGATGATAATGTCAGTGTTAAATATGATGGTATGATAATGATGGTAATAATGTTAATGTTTTTGTTGGTGTTGTTGGTGGTGGAAATGATGATGCTGCTGATGATGATGATGATGATGATGATGATGATGATGATGATGCTGATGATGATGATGATGATGCTGATGATGATGATGATGATGATGATGATGATGACAATGACGACAATGATATGCTGATGATAATGCAACTTCCCCAAACAGATGCAACTTCCAGGTCTTGCAAAATATATATTTTTTCTTTTTATTTATGCATAGCTACCAATGTAACACTAAAGAAAGCTTAGAAAATCCACTATCTTTGAGAAGATACAAATCTGTCTTCTAGTCAGAAGTAGTATTGCCTTCCCCATCCTGGTTTGAACTTGAATATATAATGTAAAATATGATCTCAGATGTAAATACCTAAACTGAGTAATATCCTATATAAAACTCAACCTACCTACCCACCCACAAGCACACAATATACACACACCCTCACCCAAACCCATAAATATAAAGGAATATGAATTCTTAAAAGCAAAAAAAAACCAAAAAAAACAAAACATGCATGCATTATTTTTTTGGAATCTCAAGTTTAAATCAAAACAACATATTTCCTTTCAACATGCTTATAAGACAAAATATCCTATGATTTTCAAATGAAAACTATATAGTCTGTGAGATATATCCCATAAACATCTCAATCATTCCTCCATGAAAACTGATGCTGGACCTTTAACCCTATACACCATTAGACTCTTGCATGCAGAGAGATATAACGAGACCTGCGATTGGTCGTCCCTCACAGCATATAGTCTTTCACAACCCGAAACTCCTGATGTCGGCTCATGTTTCAATGTTTTATTGAGTGTGCAATCTCAGTTATACCAGTGTGGCTTACATCTTATTGTCATGGACCCACTACACAATGATGGTCGTATTATATACTCTGCGTGAGTACCAGGCAAATTTCCAGGCCAGCATATATAGGTGTTATTCATTATTACGTGCACATCATACATGCAGCAATGAATACTTGAATTATGGACGGCGGTACATATTGCTTTTGAGCATGAACTTAAAGAGGAAGCTTGAGTCCTAATAGGAGGTGACAGAAAATTTGTGAGCTTTCTCAGTCTTTTGATGTCAGTTGGGAAGATTATCACAGTTAAAATGTTCCGACATTGGTTACTCTTCAAATGCTCTCATATTTGAAAAATGACAAGATAATAGCTTGAGTGCTTGACTCACCTATTTTGCATAGTTCGAAATTTCTGTGTGAACTGCACACTACATGCTTTTCCACAAGATTACGTTGGTTTCTTATCACAGTTTTGATTTAAAAACCTTGGGGTAGAAACCAATTTTCATTCGCGAAGTAATCAACCTTTCCCAATTGTTTTGGAACAATGCGTTTTCACCTTTAAACTTCATGACCAGAATTCAAGTTTATCTTTACAATTCAATGTTTTGCAGGCTCCCCAAGCATATCTATAGCCTATATACATAGTTCTTCAGTACAGCAACAATATCATACAAACTCCCTTGCAATTCTTACATTCAATTCTTACATTCAAAGTCAATTAAGTTTCCTTTTTTTATTTTTACAAGTTCACAAAAATATCCCTTTCTGATTCTTTTTTTTTTTTTTGGGGGGGGGGGCTTGTTTGGTTTTTCTTTGTTGTATTCTTGCCTTTTTGGGGGGCACTTTTTCTGATTGTGTCTGTTTTTCTGTCTTTCAATCTTTCACTTTGCCCCTTCTCTAATTCTCTTTCTTTCTGTCACTCGTGTTGGACCTACATGTCTAATTCCTCTACTATCAATTCTCTCTCTCTCTCTCTCTCTCTCTCTCTCTCACATATCCATCTACTTTGTCTGTTTCTCTGTTGCCACTGCCATGGTCTTCAAGCAAAAATCAAAAATAAAGAAAAAGAAAAGAAATAAAATCCAGAGTCAACTTTATATGAATAGGCTAAGAAATGAAATGAGATTCAAAGTGACAGAAATGATATTATTACTGAAAACAGCCACTGAGAGATAGAGAGAGGGTAAGAGAGAAAGAGAGAGAGAGATGAAAACTGATCAAGAGAGAGGCAGAGAGATGCAATATGGAGATCTGAGAGAGATAGCATAGATTCAAAGTTGCTTGGACTTGATTCATAGATGGCGCTTCACACAAAGCTTACAAAAACAGTCTGTTATTGAGATCCAGCATCACGTACAAACCCGTCTAATTGCAGATACGCGAACAAATGCTGAAGTCGCTATTCCCTTATACGCATTGCACATTGCACACAAGAGTGAATGAGCTTCGAAAAAAAAACTTTGTTGAGACTTGTGAAGTGTCATGGCTCTGCCCTGTGGGATTTTCGCAAGCACTGCATAAAACACCATCTATATATCAAGTCCAGGCAATTTTAAAAGAAGTCAGAGACATTATAAATGAGGTCATAATTAAAAGACAGGCAGACACAGAGAGATGGGAGCAAGAGGCAGAGAGGCCTAGATCAAGAGAGTGAGAGTGAGAGAGAGAGAGCGAGAGAGGGGGATCAATAGCTGATGCACAAAATCAAATACATGACCCAGCATCAGAATATCTTTCTCTCTTCCAAAAATAGACGTCCATGAAAAGTGAGAAGCGAACGAAAAATACGCAGACAGGAGACATGGGGGCATCGGGCGCATCACAGCAAGACGAACATTCTGTAAGGGTTCAGTAACACCCGATGCTCTACATCGACTGAAAATGTAGTTGCAAAGATTCATTTCGAATGTTTCGTCTCGCACATGGGGTCCCCACCCCTCTCTTGCATCATTTTGAAGATGGATAATGGAGGCCACTTGAATCACTATTAGACTGCATGGGAGACACATAATCGTTTTCATTATCTTTCCTCCTCCTCGTCTCCTCCATCCTACAGAAGCAGTGGCCTGGGATCCTTTTACCATTTTTGTTGTTGTTGTTGTCATCGTTTATACTCAGATTAAAATTTTAAACAAAATTTCCATCTATACTCTGCAGGATTTCTCAACTAAATTGTTTTTCTCCCCTCTTTCATGCTTTCATCACATCTCCGCTCTCTCTCTCTCTCTCTCTCTCAATCTCTCTGCCCTTGCATGCAGCTCTCTTTTTTCTTCTCTTTCTTCCTCTCATTCTAAATTCCATGTCTCCCTCTCTTTCCTTTCCTCTCTTCCTCTCTCTTTCTCTTTCCTATTTTATCTCTCTCTTTCTCCCCTTTCCATCTTTTTCCTCTTTTATCTCTCCCTTACCTCCCTATCCACTCCTTCTATATCTCTTTCTCTCTCCTGTTTCCTCAAAAGTATAATCTGGAGGTATAGCTAACACTTTCAAAGGTATCCTTCAGCACTGAATTCTAAATGGAGGCGGATGTAACATGGAGGAGGTGGAGGCCTCTCAAATCAGACTGGCGAGACATAATTATCTTCCTCTCTATCTCCTTCCTTCTCTCTCTCTCTCTCTCTCTCTCCTCCATCCCTAAGTACCAGTAGTCTGCCATCCCTCTGTTTTATACAACATCCCCAGGTCTATTTTTAAACAAAAAAATATCGGTGAACCGCCTCTGGGAGAATAGAGAGGTGATTCGTTCACAGGGTTGCGGATGGGCCATCGAGATGGATGGATCAGGCGGAAGAGAGAAATCTCCATGCAAATTTGTAGATGTGTACGCACTTGTGTCGGCTGTCTCCAAGTATAGTTCTCAGATCCTGGGTTTATGTAATGTGTCTCTAGCATTACGTGATCGAAACAACTTAGTTTGAACCCCTGCACAGAATGGGGGGGGGGGGGGGGGGAAGGGGGTTCAACTCAAGATTTTAACTCAAACTTAATTTTGACAAAATTTCCATCTTTTATGTTTGATGTTTCTTCACTAAATTTTCTCACTTTCTCCCTAACAACTCCCCCTCTTTCTCTTTCTCTTTCTTTTCTCTCCCTCTTTCCTCTGATATGTATGAATTTGAAGTTAGATCTGAAACTACAAAAGGGGTTTCTCCCACATCTCTTCAAGATCTGAGATGGAGGAAATCCTCTTAAATCAAAAACAAACTTGTGAGAGACATAGGGCTATCTTCCATTTTCATCTTCTTCTTTTCTTTGTCCTCTCCATTGATCATGTCCATCCTAAAGCAGCAGTACCCTGTCATACCTCTGTTATTTTTCACATCCCCAAGTCTATTTTTAAACAAAAAATATCGGTGAACCGCCTCTGGGAGAGTAGAGAGGTGGTTCGTTCACAGGGTTGCAGATGGACCATCAAGATGAACTTGGCATGCCGATGAGAAAAATCGCCACCAATCTGTAGACAGGGATGTGTTGGTGTCAGATGTCTGGTGATAGTTCCTGAATCCATTTATGCAATGGATCTCCAGGATTACGTGATTGAGACACTGTAGTTTGACCCTAGCTGCAAGCTCTGTTGTTTTACACCTCAAGATTACATATACCGTAACTGATTAGGGTTTTCTTATTCCCCCCCCCCCCCCCTCCCTCCCTTGCCCTCTTCAGCCTTCTGCTCCGCTCTTCTGGCTCCTCTGGCTCCCCTCTCCATCCCCCTTTCTCTCTCTTTCTATCCCTTCCTCCCACTCTCTGGCTCTTTATCTACCTTCCTCTCTTTTTTAATCCCTTTTTTCTCTATCTCTCTCTCCTGCTCCAGTCTCTCCCTCTCTCTCTCTCTCTCTCTCTCTCTCTCTCTCTCTCTCTCTCTTCTCTTCTTCTTTTTCTAATAAGAAAGAAAATGGAAGAGGTACTCTCTAACACTTTAAAGGGCTTTCTCCTGTTGTTAGTTTATGAACAAATGTTTTTTGTGAGAAGTGATTGCAAAAGTTATTGAAAATTTATCATCATTTGGCATTATGGGGTGTGGTGGTGTAGTGGATATGTCATCGGACTGTAGATCGCATGGTTTTGGTTTGTGGTCTGAGTCCCGCCACAGCATCAATATCTTTTGGCAAGACATTTATCTATGTTTGCCACTCTCCACCCAGGTGTAGTAAATGGATACCCGGTATGAAGAAATTCCTTGGCATGCTACAGCACCATTAAGGCAGCAATGCTAGAGCCTTTTTAATAACAGAGGAGCCCCAGGACTGTCAGATGTGACAATTACACAAGTGCTATACAATAACACAACACTACTACTACTATTATTATTATTAAAAAGAGCTTGAAAGTTGAATTCTTTCGTTAGAAATACTGCACCCGAATGGAATTCATGGTTGGAAATGTGATGTAATCAACAAATTTCATTTACCAGAGAAATGCTTGCTTTTCTTGTTTTCCTTTGTCCAAATAACCCCTCCATTTTGCTGTGCATCACTTATATGTTTAGCATCCAGAATCCAAACTCAAATAATTCATATTCCATAATTCTCATATTTTAGCTATCAGGATAATTTACAACCATGAAAAAATGACGCTTTTCCTTCCCCACTCACTCGGTATGTAGATTGATAACCCTCTTGTGCATTATTTCTCCTCTAAGAACCTCAAAGAGCTTCTCACACCTCTGTCTTAATCCAAAGCTAATCCTCAGGCCGGTCATGATTAATTGTGATATAAATCAAACTTGACGATCTGATTCTTAATATTTATATTTTTAAGACATGCTGTACATAGTACCATGATAAGCATGGTTTTGTTAACTTTATTACTCTAAATCAACGATTACTATATTCTTTCTTTTCGTTCAAAGCACACATTTCTTAGACTAGAATCAAGGACAACTACAAAATTTGTTTTAAAATCTTAAGCTAACAGATCTAGAAAGCAATCTTAACATTGATTTTAATTTTAAATTTAAGGTTTGGAGTTGTCCCTAATTACAATCGACTTTGATTAATTTCTAATCTAATCTAATCTAAGAAATTTAGAGTGATCATAACAATTCCTGAAAATGAATTTTATTGCAAATTTCAAAATCACATTATGAAATATCAGTTAAAATGAACTCTTTTTCATCAAACACCAACCACTTTATTTCCTTATCTATATCACCTTTATGTTTTCATGAATAAAACAAATCTTTCCATTACAGTTAGTAGCTAAAAGTTGTCCAGGAATCGGGTTTAGTCAAATGCCTTGAGAAGTTGAGAGAGATTAACTAAATCTCAGATCTGATCAGTTTGCAGAATTGTTCTGCAATTTTGAATTTCTGGGAAGAGTTGATGTAGAAATGCTATATGCTCCATAAAAACAAAGTGTAACTGTATAAATAAATATTTGGCTGGTATGTGGAAAACATTTCACTAATGATTTCAAAAGCCCTTTTTATAATTAATGTTTTTCAAGAGAAAGGTAAAGAAGATTTGTCTATTTGGGTTGCAAGTTATCACTGCCTGTTTGGATACCCTCCAAAATTGTTAAATCATTATCGAAAGGGCAGAAGAATAACAACATTTCCAAATGGTAGTTCACCTTTTGAACATGTCACTACACTCTTTATAGCATGAAATCCAACATACAAAATGTGTCAACCTTCGATATTGAAAACACTGTCACTTCTTTTCCCGTAAAATAGTGATTTACAACTTTATTTCAACTCTGAGCCAAAATGACTTGCTCCTGAAAAAAACAAAACAGTCAAATCATTGTGATAGTTTGTAATTTAAAAGTCATGGAAAAACTTTTAGATAATCAAAAGAGTCATGAGAATAAGGTAAAAGCTGAAAGCTAATATAAACTTGAATGAAAAAGGCCAAAGCACTAATAACAGATGAGCTTTCACCACATGCACAATGAGTGTAAAAACTCCAGTATGTCTGTTTACTAGTACTCTTCAATGATTCAAAATCAAAATCACTAATCATTTCTCTAAATGGGCAGAATATTGAGAGCAAAAGCAGGGAGATGGAGAAAGCAAAACAGAGAGACAGACAGAGAGACAGAGAGACAGAGAGACAGAACGAGAGAGTGTATTGAGGAGGAGGGGTGTGTGAGAGAGACAGACAGAGAGGGAGAGAGAGAGAGAGACAGAGAGTGAAACAGAGAGGGTGGGGGGGGGGGGGTAAGAAAAAAGAGGGAAACAAGAAACAACAAGTTGAATGACCTGTTAAAAAACAGTAGGTTACACAATCCCTTTTCTTTCATCACGTTACTTTGTTCTTTTGTTTTTTGCTGGCTCTCCCCCAGTACAAAAATCCTTGACCTGACATGCTAATTCGGTCTGAAAATTCATCTGGAATCCATGCAATATCCCCAATACATGCGTAATTACACAGTCAGGAATATGAAAATGTAATATATGCACTATAAATGGCCTTAAGGCTCAGAATGAGATTTGCAAATACATGCTGGATAAAGTATTAACAGTTATTCGGTGAAAAGGTCTTCCGGAATAGAATTAAAAATGATTATCAGAGGGTAATCGGAATGGCGTAAGAGGAAATATGACAATTGATATAGATCTTTCAGAATGCTGCCTAAACAAGAAGCAAACTACCAGTCAGTAACTTTAATTTCAAATGAAATAAAAATGTTCAATTCTTTAAAATACAAAATGTTTTACTTCCCAGCTACTCTGTAGGCCTACTGTACTATGGAAAAAGGGAAAGGAGTCATAGAGAAAGAGAGAGAGAGAGAGAGAGAGAGAGAGAGAGAGAGAGAGAGAGAGAGAGAGAGAGAGAGAGAGAGAGAGAGAGAGAGAAAGGGGAAAAGGGAAAGGATGAGAGGAAAGAAATGGAGAGGATGAAAGACAAAAAGAGGGAGAGATAGAAGAGCAATTAAGGTGGACAGGAGATGAAAAGAGTGATGAGAGAAGAGTGAGAGGGAGGAAAAGAAGAGACAGATACACACAGATTCATGTGAAGATCTGAGAAAGGGAGGGAGACAAGGAGAGAAGGGGGGAGAGAGAGGGGGGGGTAAGAAGGAGGAGGAGACAAATACATAGAGACTTGTATGGAGTTTTTAGAAAGGGGAAACAGAGGGGAAGACAGAGACAAAGAGAGAAAGAGAGGGGGGATAGGGAGGGAGAATATGATTAAGAAATCAACAGAGAGGAAACAGAGAGAGAGAGACAACAAGCAGACATGTCAAAAGTGACCGAAAGGACAAGCCTCTGTCTGACGCTATGCATATTTTAAGAAATATCCAGGGACCTGGAGGCTCCAAGCCAGACTGACCTCCGTAGGGTAGTGAACTTGAACTAAACACCTGATGGTCAGTGTATTTGGACAACAGAAAGGTTTACTCAAAACAAATCCAATGACATTCTCAAATCCCCGGGGACCACTAATAGTCAAATGAAAGAACTATATTAGGCAGATGAGGTTTTTTTTTTTCCTTTCTTATTTGTACAAGCACTGACTTACATTTGCTAATTGTGGGTAGATTGTGGATGATACTCCTAAGAATTTATCTTTATCATTTATCTTTATCTTTTTTTTTCACAAACATTAGGAGGTTCCTTAATACATGAAGATGAAACAACTAAAAGGTCAATTTTTTTCTGGTGTACCCCCCCCCCCGAATAATATAATAAATAAATTCTCTACAGAGTTGTAACCAAAGGGACCAGTAAAGAATCTGAATGGGAGGGGGAGGGGGAGGGGGGGTGCACAACAGAAGTGTAATAACCTTTCCTTCGGCTCATCAATCAGTTTTTTAAGACTTGTGCCCCTCCACCTCCCCCAAGTGAATCCTGGATAGTGGATACGCCACCAAACATACTTATACTGTCTTGAAAACTAAAAAGATAAGAATCTGCCCAAGAGAAAAAAAGGGGGCAATAGACTGACCAAATGAGACAGAGATGGGGCCTGGGGAGGGGGATGGGGAAGGGTAGGAAGGGGGAGGAGGCAGCAATATTTACTGCTTTGACATGAAGTTTGTTTCATCATTTCAAGAGCCAATGTTGATTCTGATAGGAGGTGAAATGCACACACATAGCACACTCACACGCAATCTACACAATATGGATTTACTTAGTGGAATGGACTGATGTCCCATGGTGCATTCCTGGAGTGCCAAGTTTGTACATTTCATTAGCTTGCTCAGCAAGCCTGAAACATAGCACAGGAACCACAACATGATGAAATATAAAGCTCATTAAAGGACCAAATCAAACTTATGGGAAGGTGTAAACAAGCATGTCTTGAAAATAGCTCTCCCCCACCCCTCCCCATTTTCTATCTGCTCTCATCCTCTTCTAGAATTTGACACAAGTGGAAATGGTGAGCATCAATTTATTCAAAACAGTACTTTGATACGCTATCAAACTCAATAGAGCTAAGAAAAGGCCTCAACCCTTACAATTTCATGTTGCATATTGTTGCATATTAAACTGATCAAAAACATTGTCATACACACAGAAGAAAAGGCCTCAACCCTTACAATTTCATGTTGCATATTGTTGCATATTAAACTGATCAAAAACATTGTCATACACACAGAAATTACAAAAAATACATTCTTCCTGGTAGCAAAACCTTTGTTGGACCCTGACAAGCTTTCTCCAGTCATTGTACAATGTGCCTTTAATATGAAAACAATGTGACATGAACAAGATGATATCCAGATGTTGATTGCATACTCACCCTTTGGGTTTTTTCGAAAATGCTCCCAAATATTTATACAATTTTATTTCCTTGACCTTCAGTAAAAAGGTTAAAGTTCAACTTCAAATGACCAAAATGCTACACTGGAAGTAACTTTGCACCATTTTATATATATATGCATCTCTTGACCCAGGTGAAGGGATTGGGCTCAAGAATGGTTTATTCACAACGCTCAGCAGCATTGCCAAGGCATAACGTGATAAAGCCAGAATACTCATGACAGTGTTAGTGTTGTATTGGCAAGTTCTATTCTATCACCGTCTGTCTGTCTGTCTGTCTCTCTGTCTGTCTCTCTCTCTTTTCCTGCCTGTCTTTCTGCCTCTGTCCCTGCCTCCTTCCTTCCTTCCTTACATCCTTCCTTCCCTACCACCTTCCCCCTCTGTCTCTCTCCCCTTCCTCTCTACCTCCCTTCTCTCAATCTCTCCTTCCATCTCTTTCTTTCTTTCTCTTTCTCTCTCTCTCATGGTGGCCCCGAAGTACGCTCGACAACAGGTCATGTGCGACGTGAATTTCGCAGCCAACTTTGCGTCCCAGTCGCGAAATTCGTGACCCATGACGTGAACTTTGCATCCCAGTCGCGAAATCTGTGACCCGGGATGCGAAATTCATGACCCGTGATGCGAAATTCATGACCTGGGATGTGAAATTTATGATCCGAGATGCGAAATTTGCGACTTGGACGCAAAGTTGGCAGTGAAATTCACGTCGCACATGACCTGTTGTCGAGCGTACTTCAGGGCCACCATACTCTCTACATCTATTTCTCCATCCATCCACCATAATTATTCAATTTTTCTTGAATTATTCCATTTACCAATTACCATGAACTTTTGGCTGACAAAGTGAGCTTAGAAGAAGGAAATAAAAGGATTACTACATGGTTCTGCCATGAATATTTCTATTATTTATCTTTATATACTATATTTGCTCATTTCAATTTTTGTACTAAAATCGTCTTCTGTGTGATCCTACTACATAATTATTCACAGATTCTAGCCATAAATCCTTGTCACTCTGCTTTGGAAAAGATAGATTACCTATATTCAGGGGGTGTTGTCAGGGTATTTTGATAGGAGGGGCAAGTATTTTTCTGGTTTTTAATCTTGTTTTGGCCAAGAAGTGGGTTTATTTATGTTTTAAATGAACAAATAGGGCTATCATATAGTTGCATGACCTTGCTCTATCTTCCCACATACTTTTATTTCTTCTTTTTCTTCTTCTTTTTTGTTTGATCACTTGAAAAATCATAGAGGGGTGGTCATCCCCTGCCCCCCATAGCAACACCCCTGCCTACATTCCTTGCACCAAGAAACCCAGGCCTCAAATATTTTGCAACATGCATCATTACTTTCAAAAGGTATAATTTCACATACGTAGATCTGAGAAATATCCATTTGAGTGCCCCGGATTCATGATAGAGGTTTATCTTAAAACCACTTTCTAAACCTTGGTTTAAACGCTTGCTGTGGACTAAAAAAAGCATAAATAAGTGCATATAAGCATATATAACCGCATTATTGTCCTCCCAAGAGGACATCCGTGTATTACGGTTGTGGAGGTTTAAACCATAGTTTGAATTCAAATCATGGTTTAAATATAGATTTCTGTCGTGAATTCGGGCCAGTGTGTTTGAGAGATTGGAGGATAAAACAAAATTTTGATCCATATCAGAAAATGAGTCATATTTTACATGCCTTACAAAGTTTGCTTTGAGAGAGAGAGAGAAAGAGAGAAGGGGTGGGTGAAAAATTGATAGTGGGACAAGGAGGCATTCAGTCTACTTCAACAAGTCAAAAAATAAAATGGTGGGAGGGAGCAGAGAGAGAGAGAGAGAGAGAGCGAGAGAGAGCAAGAGGAGGGGGAAGATGGAGTGTATATGTTGAGTGGCTACAATGATACTGAATTCCTTTGAAATTGCTACTCAAGTTAAATAATTATCATTCCACGGTTATTGCTGCTGCTGTACAAATGTAATTTACATTTTTCAGAAAATGAACACTGTTTTTGGTTCTTTTGAGAATGTTTAAAAACATTCATACTATTGCTTATCAAGAGGTATATCTATTTTGCATTCTAAATCAATGCAATGACACTCCTTCAGCATTATTACCCAAATGTTTAAAAATGCCTTTAATAAAAAAAAGCCTTTAGTAAAAAGAGAGAAAAAAAAATCATCATAATTAAATCAGCCGTCATATCATTTCTTGCACATATCCACTGTCATTGCCATCAACACAGACTAACACAAAACATGACAAAACATTCTGGGCTTACTGCCAAAAATAAGTCACAATTTTCCATGCTGTGTAGTTGCCATTATCGATCATAAGTGCTTTTCAAATGATATGAGAATGTCTGCCAATCATTAAATTTATACTTTTCCTGTTCTTATAATTTAGAAATATGACGTCTGTTATTTTCGTTAATGCAGAAAATAATGGCAAGAGGTTAATCTACGATACAGCTATGGCAAAAATAGTATATGAAACTGATACACATCTGGCAATGAAAAAAAGATTAGCAGAGTGGTATTCCCCCAGCTTTATTGATCAGTCGATCAATTATCTACAAAATGTGTTTTCATTAAATGTTCTACTATACAAACCCCAATACCTCAAAATGCATTTTATGTCATCAATGATCATCTTATCCAGTCACTCTACTCTTGAATGTTGTCTGGCATTACTTCTGTAATGTAACATTAATATCAAACTCAAGATGTAAAGATGGCAAACACTAAGAAAAAAAAACAGGAAAAAAAACATGAAAATATGCCTGCTTTGTAAAATAATCATAATCCAAACACTGATTTTTTCTCAAAATGAGGGTGAAGGCCTTCAAATATATTCTTAATGTGCTATTTAGATGAACTGATTAGCACCTGCTGTGTGGTGATACCCACCTGATAGGTCACATGACAGAGAGGTTAGGGGATATCAAACAGGTCATGTGACACACTGCACACAGAGTATCCATTATTCTGTTCTTGAAATTACCTCATGAGATAAAAGTAAAAATATATACAGGAGCAAAGAAGTGTCACTGATAAACCATTTTTTACATCAAAGTAAAAAAATAAGAACAATGGACCAAGACATTTTGTTTTATCTAAAGAAACTTTTGGAGAGGAAGGGTGTACCCATGGTCTTGGATTGTGAAGAAAAAAAAAATTAGACTTGGTTATGAAATTTCAACGTGACAATATTCAGAGAGACAGAGAGAGAGAGAGAAAGAGAGAGACAGAATGTGAAAAAATAGAAAAACAGGAGAGCTGTATCAGAGTGAGAAAATGAGAAAAGGAGAGGAGAGAAAAGAAAGAACAAGAGCATTAAAAAGAAAAAATGAGGACAGAAAAGGACAGAAAGACTTAAGGAATGATGCTTTAATAGAACAGGGTCAACAAAACAATGGATATTTAAAAACGTTTCAAACTTGATAAAGAAGAAAGAAAAAGTAGAGAGAGAAAGAGAAAGGGAGAGCATGACCTTGCAAAAGTTATACCAACCAACACACAATAGGGCCAACCCTCTTCAAACCCTCTTCCAAAACCCTTCAGCCCACCAATCAGAGTAGCTTATATTCCCCCAGGTACCCCTTTCACATTGACTGTGACAGTTCCCCGTTGTGACCTCCAAATGTCTGGGGTCAATTGCAACATGATACTTAGTCTGGCAGAGAGCTGCACCAGATTTAGCAGAGCCCCGCTCCAACAGCTGGGATGGTGTAAAATAATACACTTCATAAAACCACTGGATGTAAAATTTACTGGGGTAGTGCAAGAAGATTTAAACTTGGCTGTCAAAAGAGAGAGAAAGACAGAGAGAGAGTGAGAGAAAGAAAAAATGTTATTTTCCAATCTTTTTATTTTCTTTTTGGATTAGCAGAACAAAAGTGTGTTTTCACCTGCCGTCTCAATGCAAGCATGGACCTACTGATGCAAGCTACTTTTCTAATTCTCTTTTTCTTGGAAACATATCCTTGTAAACATTTCCTTCAGTGAATGAAATAATCTACTGATAATGCCTTAATCATATGACATATGAGAATACAATTTTGGGCCCCATTTTTTTGTGTGTGTGAGACATGCCAAATTCAGTTAGGCCTTTTCCTCCCCCCCCCCCCCATCTGCATTTGGCTATTATGAAAATAACTTTTATAACTTGCAAAAGAAACATTTTAACTCAATTTTCTTCTAATAATAAATTAGACAGCTCCATGGTTGAATTTTAGTAAAATAATAAAGATCATACTTTGCAATGTGAAGTGAGAACTACGTTTTTATCACTTGTTTAAGTTCATATTTTACTGCAAATACTGGTTTCATAGTGTGAAACAATTTTCAACATAAATGGCACTCAAGTCACTTCACACCCTTCTATTCAACCTAAAATGAAATATGATTAGTCCATCAATATGGAATAGGGCGAGTGACTGGGTAATTCCAGATAAGTATAAGTGAAGATGAGCCCCATTATGAAAGTTATTAACTCTCACTGATGCGTGTATCAGGATGTGCAATGTTGCTCTTATTATCAATATCCAGGATATTGCAACAGTATAGCTGCATAATGATATCAAATCAATCATTCATGTTTAGTGTGTTTCACATCAGGAGTGGGTCCAGAAGTTCAATAAGAGGGGGCGCTAATATTCCATAAATCAATCAAGCACCACCCCCCCCAAAAAAAAAAAAAAAAACCAGATTTAAAAAAAACAACAACAAAAGCAACAAAAGCAGCAACAAACACCAAGCCAAACAAATAGAAAAGTTTAATATCTGTTTTTTAGGTCTTAGGGGTGCCTTTTTCCTTTTAAACTCTCTGATGAGCCAAATCATTAAAATAAATGTAATGAAAACAAACTCGCCATGAAGGGATTCACCTCATCTGGGATAGGGGCACATGTACTTTTTCACCTGGATTTAAAAGGGACCAGGGCTTATTGTACTCCCCTCTGCCCCTCCCCCCTTAACAGTGCCCTATATGAGTATCTAATACCTATAAAATGTTATGACACCTTTACCAGGATACAAACATGCGATTATTCAACATGGAGATACCGGTATTAAATTATTATTGCTCTCTCTTGTTCTGGCAATCCTGTCTGGCGAAAAACGGGAAGTACATCAAGTGCAGCTTTCCTGGAACTCACAGATCGTGGAAAATGATTTTATCCGGAGAGGAAATCAGTATTTGGATAACCTGTCATAGAAAGAGCTAGAATGAATTCAGATAAAGCCTTTTCTAAACAAAATTTTAAGATTTAAATGTTATTATACCACAGTATATCTTAACAAATATATCTATCGGTAACCACAATATATCTAAATATGCAGCCCAGTGCGCGAGCTACCAAGACCTTTGACCTTTCAATCAGGATTTCAGAGAGACTGTCACCTGGTGTCCGGGTGTTCACTGTTGAACTAGTGGTGTTTAATCTGGACGATTCGAGGGTAACATTAAAAAAAAATTTAATCTGTATTTCCCTGGTAGTTCAACCACGTTGTCCTTTCAAACAGAGAGTTTCAACGCTGAGTGTCCCCGGGTGCACCCGGGGACACCCGGGGACACCCTTTGAACATCTGCTCTGTTTGTTTGAAAGGGGTATTATTCAAAAACATCAACATATATAGTGCATATAATGATCTTTGTAAACTTCATAATTTTGTTCCACTCTTTACTATTTGTATCATATTTCTTATGACTTTTACTTATCCTTTATTTCACTTTCCATTATGGGAAAGTTCCAAAACCTTTTTAAGAGCTCTCTTCATAGAAATCTTGTATATCAAATTTGTATATTTTTTGGAGCAATGCCTACAAAAGCAACAGAACAAATCAAAACAATGATTGCGGAAACAATAGAAACATTCATATATTCTGCCTCTTTTTTTCTACTGATCATCCCAATCATTTGTAAATATTGTGATTTGTCGTAAATTTTGTAACCCATCAGTTTATACCTGCCTGTGAAGATTGTATTATGTTTTGATTCCTTAATAAAACACAAAAATATAAAAAAAATATAAAAAAACAAATGTCTCGCTTGCATAGGTAAGCAAATTAACTTGATTTACCTTGATTTACCACAACAAACACCAGCACTGATCGAGTAAACAATGAAAATATTATTGTCTCGCTTGCACAGGTAAGCAAATTTACTTGATTTACCTTGATTTACCACAACAAACACCAGCACTGATGGAGTAAACAATGAAAATATTATTTACTCATCTTTCCTGGTATTAAAGTAAGGTAGCTCAATCAGGAGTAAACTTTAATAAAGCCATGAAACCTATGTGTATGTTGATCTGCATGATCTGAAACCAGACCATGACCTCAAACTTTAGAAACCATGTGTAAACTGAAAGTTTAGAGACTTCTGTATGCACCTAGCTAATAATCACTCATCAGTGGCGGCACCAGGATTGTTAAAGTGGGGGGGCAAATGGAGGGCAAAAGAAAATGTTGGGGGGGGGGGGGCAGGGGCAGTCAATTTTTTTTTTGCGTGTATGGAAAAATCGAGCGTGAAGCGTGAGTTTTAGTCGCCAGCGTAAGTCCACTTTGAGGAGTGGGGGGGGGGGGGGATAATTGAATTTTTGGATTTTTTTTCCTCTTACACACATTTTAATATCAATTTTGCGAGCGAGTAAAGCGAGCAAACAAAAAATAACCGCTTTTTTGGTTTTTAATCACATTTTCGAATAAATATTCTGAAATAAGACGAGCGAGCGAAGCGAGCGAGCCAAAATCGGCTACTTTTCTTGTTTTCAATCGAAGTTTTGAAGAGTGGAAAATGGTATTTTAGAGCACTTCACAGCTTGAATATGATGCTTATGACAACATCTACTTATTTACAAATTACTGTTACTTCAGTCCTCAAAATTTCTGGGGGGGCAACTGGGGGGGGGGGGCAAATGCCCCCCCATGCCCCCCCGTTTTGCCGCCACTGTCACTCATAATGAAATAATTCTCAAACGAATAAAGTCATCAGAGCAATGGCTCAGTGGTATAGCAGCGGTCTTTTTAACTGGGAGTTACCACGTTTGAAACCAAGTTGATGCCCTTGTGCCTTTTGGTAGGCCATTGATACTCATCACCAAGTCCCTCAAGAGAGGACTTATAGCCATAAGTCCCCTGGTTGCTTATGTAAGAGCATGCACACACTTTCTAGGTAAAATAAAAACAACCAACCAACCAGTCAATCAACCCTTCAATCATTTTCCATGTCCATTTTGGCACCTAATCTTTGTCGTTGTGCGAAAGAACGCATCTGCAACGCAAAATGGAAAATTATTGAAAATCTAATTTTTCAAACAATGATTGATAATTTCACGGGTAGCATGTAGACCTTGTAAATTGATATACGATCTTCGTGTGGTATGATATCTGCTAAAATTCTATTCCAATATGTCAAAATAAACATTTTAATTTTTGTATTTTTGTATTTTTAGCATTCCGGATGCGTTCTTTCGTATGACATAAAGATAAAAACGCCTTAGGAGATAACAACAAACCAAATATTCTTTAAAGAGAAAGTCCACCCTAGAAGTTTGACTGTTTCAATAAAAGGAGATAAATTTGAACAGTATTTTAAAAACGAAATGAGCAAAGTCGGTCAAAGAATAAGAAAATTACACTCATTTACATTTTCTAGTAAACTACTCACGGCTCTGCAAATTGGCAACACTGATGACATCATATGCGAGCAGGTCTCCATTCACTTTGTACATGAAATTTCATATTTTCACAATTTTCTCGGAAGTTACACATTTTCTAACCCCCATAATCAATGTATGTTCAGAAGAATTGCTTTTTACATAACATACTTTGACTATGGGGTAAGAAAATGTGTAACTTCCGAGAAAATTGAGAAAATGTGAAATTTCATGTACAAAGTGAATGGAGACCTGCTCGCATATGATGTCATCAGCGTTGCCAATTTGCAGAGCCATGAGTAATTTACTAGAAAATGTTAATGAGTGTAATTTTCTTATTCTCTGACTGATTTTGCTCATTTCTTTTTTAAAATGCTGTTCAAATTTATCTCCTGTTATTGAAACAGTGAAACTTCTAGGGTGGACTTTCCCTTTAAGAGGAATAGCTCCCTTAATATTAGTAGCAATCTGGTGGAGCAATCCAAAACGTTTAGCATTTTATGATATACAGTGAAGGTAATTGCAACCACTCCTATTTTCTTTTTAAAAAATGAAATACAAAATTTCATACTGAACTTCTGAAACCTCTATTTAATGACACAACTAGAATCATTTACAATAGAGAGATGCAACATAGAGAAATGATTGATGTGATAATGTTGAGTCAGATACTCTCACAAAAATACACACAACACCTCCATGTTTAATCACCAGAAAAAGATATGGAAGAGTAACTCAACTGAACAATTCGGCTGCTGTCAAAGAACTAGTCATTCACGACAAATCTAGGTTATATTATCAAACTGCTGTCTGGATTTCTCTAAAGAATGGTGATGATTAATTCTATTTGAACAATTTCGCCCACACTGCTAAGTCAATACTGTCACAGAAAGTATTTGCACTCATGCACGTATGTCTACATTATCATAAAATGTAATAATATGAAGGAAAAAAAATGAGGAAAGTATAGAAAAAAATATATATTAGGCAGTTCCACATGCATGTCTCTGACAGTGGTTCATAATATTTTTTACTTTTTGACATACTTCCTTTCATAATTGGCATCCATTTGCAACGTCTCCTAAAATATATGCCCCAACCTTAATAAAAAGCATTACTTGATACCAGGACTGGGTTAACTACCAAACATAATTCAAACGGCTTTTACTAAACACTCGGGTCGCGTCGCGCTGGAAAACACTCGGGTCTCGGATCGCTGGGTATGGGGCGCCAAGTGTTAACTAAGTTATTTGGTCCAAAACTGCACAATTTAGTGTCAAAAGTTCACTCAAAAATTTATTTCTTTATAGAATTCACGAACAGTGAACTATTTCGTTACAAAATGAAATGCAACAGACGATTTTGCAACAAAAAACCTCCCCAATATGAATAAACAGACAGGATTTATAATTATGATCTCTCATTAAGTCTGCTATATTCACTTCGCTTGGGCATTGACTTTGTTTCGTTACAAACACTTCGTGCATAGCAGAGGGCGGGAGGATCAGTTTTCCAGAATATGCTTGTGGACGTGGCTATGAGGGTTTTGGTTTTACTGTACACTGACTGTAGTTTTTGGACCGAATAACATAGTTAACACTTGGCGCCCCATACCCAGCGAGCCACGACCCAAGTGTTTTCCAGCGCGATGCGACCCGAGTGTTTAGTAAAAGCCATTCAAACTGGTAGACTGTTCAAGCTGGTAGACTCTAAACAAAAATCAAACGTACAAACTACTGAACATCGATTCCAACATCAACAACTCAACAACCCCCCCCCCCCCCATAAATTTACATAATTTTAAAAACTGTATTTTGGAGATAAGTGCAACATATCTCTCCAAGTATATTTATGAAAGTGACTCAGCTATGAGAAATTTTTCAGCAAATTTTTCTCTGGCTATACAGATGTATTCATTATTGAATATCTTCCATTTTATCTGCAATAAAGCCAGGCAAAAAATTCTTGTTCTGACTTTATTTTTACCCATGAGTATTCTAAAGTTGATCGGTTAACATTTATCAAATAGGAAAATAGACAAGATGGTGGTATGACGGGCAAAAGGGTTTGTCTGGGGGAATACAGTTATTAACAGTAAGAATCTTAAAACTGAAGGCTATTTTCACTCTAGTTTGCCTTCTACACACTACATAAAGAAAAGGCAAATTGGAATATAAAGTAGTCACTTTGGTGTCCTTCTTGTCATTGTTTAAAAAAAACCATAAAATTGCATAAATAGACATCTTTATCCTATCAATTTTCCTCAAAATCTTATTATCTAAACTGTCATTTCTCAATATTCAATGCCATCTCAAGCTGGGCCCTTTTACACAAACACCAGCTGATTGGCAACAGTGTCAGTGGTGTGTGTAAACAGGACTCATACCAAATACAATAATTCCAAACAGCCCACAGTCTTCATTATTTTCAACACTGTAAGAATGGATATATATATATTATATTCTACCACCTGTGAAATAGAAAAAAGGACATAAAACTTGTGTTACATCCCATGGCGAGTCTTGCAAACCACCTGGAGAAATGTACAATGGTAGAGGTGTGCAAACCGCCCACTCTACAGCCACAAAGACACCAACACCAACAAAACTTTGGCGCGCTTTCATCAAAGCCGTTTACTCAAACAGCACAGCTCAATGCCATCCCTCTTTTTCCCCCCCATATCATCAATTCACCAAATTTCTATACACAATTGCTTTTATTTTTTGCTCAATGATTAAATATGTCTTCCGTTGAATGCTCAATCACAAAACACACAATGCAGAGCAAGTGTTTGAGAGGACCGTTATGCCATCATATACCCTTTTTACACTAGCAAAATTTTGCTTAGTCCCGGACTATCGGTGGGGCTAAGGGAGGCCTTAGCCCCACAGATATTACTGGACTTTCCTCAGCCCACTTTCTGTTTACACTGCTTTTTGCAAAAGTGGGCTAGCCCCACCGATAGTCCCGTACTAGCTGGCCCTGCAAAAAAGCAGGGCTAACCTGCTGGGCGTGCCAAGCAAGCCAGTGTAAAAACCAAGAAAAAATAGTCCGCGGTTAAGCAACTAGATGCCCATTGACCAATCAGAAATGAACGCTTATCAGCATATCTAACGTAGAGCGCGCGCAAAGCTAGCTAGCGATAGCATGCATGCATGCTCAGACGTTCCCGTGCACAGGATATCCTTGGCCGCCCTTCGGAAATAGTACGGGATTAAGAAAATGCAAGTGTAAACAGCCAGCTATTCCTTGGCCCGGGCTAAGTGCTTAGTATGGGACTTATTTAACAAGTGTAAAAAGCAAAAAAAGATAGTACGGGACTAACGAAAGTCCCGTACTACGGAAAGTATGGGGTTAAGAAATGCCAGTGTAAAAAGGGTTATAGTTTACAAGTATTTCACTTTTATCCTCTGTTGACAAAGATCATCCTTTGAAACTGTGGTTATGAAATTTTTTTTCTATTCTGAGATTGAATGCCTCCGGATGTATGGCATTGTACGAGAGGAGACACAAAGGTTAAAAAAAACCCCCAAGATTCTTTGTTGACAGAGTGGATTCGTTAATGATACAAAGATTCATGATAGCGGTACCAGAAGAGGACTAAAGAAGGAATAAAATTGTATTTTGTTGATCGACAGCTGAGCCATAGGGATTGCCTTTGTGGCAGCATGCAAAAGATCATTGGTTTCAAAACCACAATGGTATCTCACAGTATTACTCTTTTCACATAGAAAGAATGAAAGAAAATTGCATACAATTTTTAGGAAACAAAAAATTCAAGGTGAAATCCAGGGTCAAATGTAAAAATCAATTAAAACTTGAATTAAATAATTATTTTGATATTTTCGATAAACTGTTCGGAAGATGATGAGCAGTAAACATCAGCTGCCTGCAGTATGGCAATTGCTATCCTTGACAATATAATGATACAAGGTTACATTTCGTTATTCCAAAGGTTCGTTATTCCGAAGGTTCATTATTCCGAAGCTTTGTTATTCCGAAGCTTCGTTTATTCCGAACGTTCGTTAGTCCGAAAATGAAACAAGGTTCGTTATTCCGAAGGTTCGTCAGTTCGAAAATGAAATAAGGTTTGTTATTCTGAAGGTTCATCAGTCCAAAAATGAAAAAAGGTTCATTATTCCGAAGGTTCGTTAGCCCGAAAATGAAATAAGGTTCATTAGTTTGTTAGTTACTTTCGGACTGACAAACCTTATTTCATTTTCGGACTATCGAACTTTCGGAATAACAAATCCTATTTCATTTTCGGATTAACGAACCTTACTTCATTTTCGGATTAACAAACCTTCGGATAACAAACCTTATTTCATTTTCGTAATAACGAACCTTCGGAATAAAACCACAAATGTTTGGATTAACAAATCCTTTTTCATTTTCGGACTAATGAACATCTAGGTATATGGTACATAGGTGTTTCAGAATAACGAACCTTCGGAATAACGAACATCACTCTGATACAATACAATATTATATACAATTATAAATGCTCAATCAGCAGATGGTTGGCCTATATGGTACAAGCGTATACTCACCTTTTTGTAGTAGTGATTACTGAGTAAGGGAACTATATATTTATATACATGTATATATTAAATCTAATCAGTTGCTAATATATGCTTACAGTTTTATAGTGTTTCCCCCATCCTTTCAACTTGCAGCGGAGGAAAAAATGTTGGGTATAGATATTTTTTGTGACAAAATGTGACCTTGCGAGCAAAATGCAGGTATACACAAACATCTCTCTCCTTCTTTATTAATATGTGAAGACAAACAAACATGGCGACAAGGGAGAATGATTAAAAATGGGATGGTGGAAAGAAAGAGCGAGAGAAAGAGAGAGAGGAGAAAGAAAGATGATAGATAGAGTGAGAGATAGAAAAGGAAAAGAAAGAAAAGCCAGGGAAAAGATATTCATGATTAACATGTGATGATGAATGATAACATTGGATAACTTCAGATAATGAAGGACACTTAAAGGCAATGGTTAACACTGTTATAATTTTTTTAAAAACTCATTTTGCTACTTGAAAATGGGATAAACATAAGGGTTATAGTGTAAAAATACCAGTCTGAAAGTTTCAAAGTATAATCCACCGGAAGTATTTCTAAATATTAGAAATGTGAAACAATGTTTTAAAAAATATATAACGGTCGGTTGCACAGACCTGACGTAAGGAGTGCACAAGCGCGCATGCCACTTTGGACCGTACTGTGTGTACTGGCGTATCACGTGGAGGGAGTTAGATAACGGTTTTTTTAACTCGAGCAAAACGGTCCTCTTATTTATTCCCTCTGTAACCAAAAATAATAAAATCACAGTTTGCGTCTTACTAACAGTTTTTCATTCCAAATTATGGTTGGTTTCAGGGGTTTTTTGAATACAAATACAAGTACTCATACACATGTTCCATCTTAGTTTGAGAATTTTTCTTAAATCAGCTGCTTACAAAGTTAGCCAATGCCTTTATATGGCAAATTAAATTTTACAGTAGAAAAGATGGACGCACAAAAACAGGACACAAATGCTCTATAAACCTTTTTTTAAAAATCTGTTTATGATAAATAATGCTATAAACTTCATTACTAAGTCACAATTTGAAAGGGCCAAGGATTGAGTGAAAAAGCATTTTCAAAGTGGTGACATATTTCAGGCAAACAGAGGTACATCCAGATAGGCTATGAGTGAGATACTGGGGGGAGGGGAGAAGGGGAGAAGGGGAGGGGAGAAGGGGAGGGAAGAAGGGGAGGGAAGAAGGGGAGGGGAGAGGGAGGGGCAGTGAGCCATCAAATATATTGCTGTACACATGTGCAACCCCCCCCCAAAAAAAAAAAAGACATATCTAAGGACTCAAATAGTCAAATGAAGGCACAAAATTAAGGGAAAAGGGTATGACTGTTTAGCTTAACTATATATGTTCAAGAGGTATACACATGCTTGTGATAAATGGGTGTGACTTTGATCAGTAGAAAAAAATTGTTTTTATTTTTTTTTATTTTGACTGCTCCCCCCCCCCTCACCTCCATGAGGTACATCATTTTGACAATGATGTCGCTCCTCAGTCTGTTCAGTGGTGAAAATAACTCTTTGTAATTTTAGAGATAAAGCACAGAAACGTGCAACTTTTTGTTCCCATGTAATATGCAAACCCTATAATATGGATCTCACATCTACCCACCATTCTGAGCATAAACCATCCACCATGCACCTCGGTGACATGAAATAGAAATAGAATCCTGAAAGTCCTAACTCTCCTCTTTGTCCAACAACCCAGTCACTGACCTTATTCCAAGCCCGCCATTTCTTTGTTTCTTCCACTCCACAGCCAGCACCCCCCCCCCAGCTCTACATTTTTTCCCTCCTCCGCTCAAATGCCTTTGTTCCACTGTAAACACAACTGCGTGACCGCTATTACTAAGGTCATACATTTTCTTTATTCTGCTCTTGGAGCTGAACTTTGGCAGAGGCCTAGCTAGACTCAAGCGTCAACACAAGATTTGAATGGGCAGGAAACAGGTTTATTATAAAGGAGCTGATCCAGAAAAAGAAAGAATGAAAAGAAAAAAAAGATGTCAGAAATTTTTTTGAAAAGGGGGTAACTATATGTAACAAAGAGAAAAAAAACCCTTTTTGTGAGTGTAGCTTAAACAGTATAATTTCAAGTGGGTGGTAGACCATAATTGGAATTAAATATCGCTGTGGGTTAAAGGCTTTAAAAGGAAGCATGTTGTGGTTTTTATTTTTCACCTTTCATTCAAATTTGTTTAGAAGTTGAAAGAGTGAAAATAGGCTCTTTTATTTATGGTAATTTTGCAGCTTCTATCCTCAAAATAAAAGAGGGTAGATATTTGTATAGAAAGAACAGGTGATAGCTGTTCCATGAGCTTGATATTCATAAACAAAACTACAAAGTCTCAGTGAGCAACAAATAACATACCTGACAGTTGAAATTGATTGCTCTCTTGCTATTTCTCGATAAATAGTTTCCTTCCTGTTTTTTGTCAAATAGATGTCTTTAGTTAATCATCCAAATAACAACACAACTTGCTTTTGAAGGGTCTTGGTTTGTAGGTTACAATTAGAATCAGTTAGAGATGGAAAAGTGCAGTTTGAAAAATCAGTGGATTTCTCAAATATGTAGACACATTTTATTTACATGAATTTCATAAATGTTGTAGAACACAAACCAATTTGGTCAGAAAGACAGCTGGAGTAAAGAGGATACTTCTGAGCTATTCATTGGCCCAAATTCACAAAGGAGTTAAGTTATTTTTATGTAAAATAAAATAACCATAAATAAGAGGAAATAAGCAAAGATAATGAGCATATAAAAGCGCATTACTGCCCTCCAATTGAACAAGAGAACACAAGCATTTTACTCTTTTGGAGTTTTAAACCATGATTAACACATAAACATCTTGTGAATTTGGGCCATCATGTTTAAGCTGCCCCTCAGTTACAGTTCATTTTAATCTCATTGCATTGTACTGCAAAATAGATTAATCAGAGCTCTTTATTTCCACTACAACCACTATACTAGTACAGACAATACAATCTTTAAAAAGTCAGAGATAATAATTATCTACTATTTCAAAGAGGCAGAAGTAAGCATAATTGCTAAACAATACAAGCACAAAAGAGCAATAAGCCTATGTAATGCTGTGGGTTTTCGCCACAATTAATATCCAGACATGACTCATGTGCTATTTTCAGTAACTTTTCACCTTACAGTCCTCCGCTTGAGCAAGCATTTGGTGAAATTCGTTAAGTATGACAATTCAGAGAAAACTTGCCGCAATCTTGATATATGTTAATGTAAAGAACACCTGTCCAGACTCCAGATTGCTTCACAGTATTGTGAAAGTAGTTTCTATGAAACTTTCACATCTGAACATCAATCACAATGCCAACCATGCATTGCATTATGTCACTTTAAAGTAGGCCTATTATTTGGACTTGAATAGGAACATGACTGCAAAGTCATTCAAGACAACTCAGGGCAAATTTGATACCATGGTCACAGTGTTTTCCTAGAGAAATCATTTTAAAATTATGTAACATGTCATGGGGGGGGGGGGTCAGAAATTTAAAAAAAAAGCGAAGGGCAAGTCTACAGAAATTGCCTCAAGTAGATTTCTTACAGTTTTTGCAATCATGTACTCACGACAAGAAGAAGAATGCTATGAAATACACATTCTTAGCTTAAGGGTGTTTGATTTGATTTTGATTTGACCGTTTTCATGCTCATAATACGAGTAATTACACCAGGGGGTGTAACATAAAGAGAAACAATCAATCTTACGATCAATTGTAGCTCTTTAGTACACGGTTTGCCACAGACTTACAATTGATATTAATTGTAGGATTGATTGTATCTTTTATGTTACAGGGCCCTGAGGATACCAATGCTTTGTATATATTTTATTTATGTACTTTGTTATCTATTTTTGTTATTTTCATGATATTGTTGCCTATTGTTGTTACTTTTGTTAACAGGGCCTCATGGAATACCATTACTTTTGCTGATGATGAGTCACCTTGTCTAAATATCAGTAATAAATAAATAATTAAATAAATAAATACAGTTCAAAGTAGAAAATGACTTCCAGTATAAGGAAATGGATACAAAGATGTGGGGGGGGGGGGGGGGGGGGGGGCGCATTCACAAAGGAGTTCCAGGTTAGACTGTGCTATTGGCAAAAGAAACTGTTATACTGGTATCATGAATCATGCATGTGGTTTGCATAATGGTATAAAATGGGTGTGGTCAGAAATCACTGTTATCTCATTGTATTTTTTACTCATCTGTTTGTCTTACTAATAAGCACTTATTTAAAGAGAAATTTCAAATTAGTGTGGACTTCCCCCTTCAAGAAAGCTATTACTGGTATTGTGAATCATGCATGTGGTTATAAGTAGTGGTAGAAAAAAGGGTGTGGTCATAATTTGTAAATGGTGACCTATTGTTTTTCACACTATTGCACAATCACATTACAGGTGATGAATAGTTTTGGTAGGCCCCTGGCGCCGCGGCGTTGTCACTCTGTAATGACTTCGTGTATGCATGATCGTTTGTAATTTCGCTTAAAAAGGGTTCTTTTTTTAGCATGTTTGGGATTTTGAAAAAAAGGGGTTGTTTTCATGAGATGGTACTCGAAATAGAAAAAAAAAGGGTGTTTTTTTAGCTTGTACTCAAAATTGAAAAAAAAGAGTGGGTTTTTTTCTGGTCTTTGTTTGCTATTTTCTGTTTTTGACTCAGACATGAATTGAATTTGAAAGGGGTGGTTTATTAAAAGTGTACTTGGAATGCAAAAAATAGAAGTGTTTTTTTAAATGCCAATTTGTACCCGTTTAGTGCCAAATAGGAGTAAAAATGGCTGACAATGTACTTGAAACACCGCGAAATAGGGGTCAAATTCTGCGTTGCCGAACGATCATGGTTACACCTTTGAATATAGAGTGACAATACCGGGGGAAGGCCCTCCAAAACTATTTGTCAGGTTTCTTTGCTTGTAGATGGTCAGTAGAGAGATAATAGTGAAATCCAAAATGCTGTGAAGTTTATTCCTGCTAGAGTTGATAATTCAGCAAATGGAAGGCAAAACATTTTTATCTAGGGGTCAGTGACATAAAACTTAAACAATGTCAAAGTGCATCATACGGTGCCTTCTTATGCCCAAAATCTATGTGAGTTCTGCTTACATGACAGGTACAAGAAGCACTTTGATCGTTGTGCAGGGAGCAGTTGGGGAGCAGGGGTCCTGGCATAGGGCAGAATGTAGCCGATATTGCCTTCCTTTCAGATATTGACACTAACATTCATCAGAAATCATGAATGGAATATCACACGATCTCTCACACCATCTTTTTTTTTTGCAAGGCAGACAATGTGAAACTATATTTAATCAGTTTCATGCCAATTTTCTTTCACAACCAAAACTGCACATGAGCTTTAACCAACAATGCATTGGTTGGATGCAGCCAGAAACAGAAAGGTTAAAGTTGTAATTCAGTAAATGAAATTTGGCAAGTTTGTATGGTGGCCCTGTAGTACGTTCGACAACAGGTCATGTGTGACATGAATTTCGCATCCCAGGTCCTGAACTTTGCATCCCAAGTCGTGAAATTCACGACCCGCGGTGCGAAATTCAGGACCCGTGGCGCCAACTTTGCATCCCAGTCCTGAATTTCGCACCGCGGGTCGTGAATTTCACGACTTGGTATGCAAAGTTTGCGCCATGGGTCATGAATTTCATGACCTCGGATGCGAAGTTCAGGACCTGGGATGCGAAATTCACGTTGCACATGACCTGTTGTCGAGCGTACTTCAAGGCCACCATAAGTTTGTGATTTACTCTTCATGAAATATGTGACCAAGGGCATCAAAAGCCCTGGAATCACCAACCTACCTAAGAAGACACCGGTACAAGTAGATACAAAATGAAGTTAGAAAATTTTTAGTTCACAACAAATGGGTGCTTGCAAGGTAAAAGTTCAGATCATGATAGGGTCCATGGTTTGCCCAATCAATCATCAGATTTTCATCACATTTTCACTGATCTGTTTTTTTCTTATTATGTATTCATTGAAGGCAACTTCCATTGAATACATTTGTACCAATATTTGTAATGATCATATTTTGTTTAAACAAATCATGATTTTGTCTATAATTATAATCTTAACTATATTCTTTTAAAATGAAATACTTGATAACTGTTCCTCTTTTTAAAATTGTTTATCTACAAAATAAACAACTCTTATTTATTTGTAAGAGAATCTATATCTTACAAGTTTAGTTTTTTAAAAATAGATTCCCTCATATTTCACCACGAATTCACTTGTCTGATTTTATCTAAAAAAACATGCACTTCTGTTATCATTTCTGTATTTTGCATCAACAGTATTTGTTTACATTTGTAATGAACAATTTATGCATTATTATTTTTCATGCCTTAATATGTAATGATTGTGAAATATGAAAATAAACTGAAACTGGAACTGAAACTGTTATCATTTTAATTTTAGCCTGAAATTTGTTTTATATACATACATTAATTCATTACGATTTTCAATCACATCATTTTATGCGCCTATTCATCATATCATCATACATCATTTTAAACAATGACTAATTATCATGTATGGTTGAATGAAACATGAATTATGTAAACATGCATATTCCAGCCTTTGGCTGCCTGTCATGTATGGTCTTTTGAACAAATAAACCATTACTTAACTCAATTCAACTCAACTCAAATCAGAGTGGACTTTTCCTTCGAGGAAGCTGTCTCTGGTATCATGATTCATACATGTGGTTAAGTAGTGGTATAAGAAGAAATGGGTGTGGTCAGAGATAAACTGTAACCTATTGTCCTTACAACTGCAACATCACATTCTCAATACCTTCATAACAGATATGTCATCACTCAAGGGATGGGGGGGGGGGGTGGGAGTTGAGGGAGGTGTATGTGATGTAAGGAGTGGGGAGGGATTTGGAGGTGGAAGCTATAGAGATGAAAGAATATCCTCCAGAAAGTTTTCTGTAATCCATGCTTGACTGAAATACTGCATGCATATACTACTACTACTACTACTACTACTACTACTACTACTACTACTACTACTACTACTACTACTACTACTACTACTACTACCACTACCACCACCACCACCACCACCACCACCACCACCACCACCACCACCACTACTACTACTACTACTGCTACTACTGCTACTACTACTACTACTACTACTACTGCCACTACTGCTACTACTGCTACTACTGCTACTACTGCTACTACTGCCACTACTGCTACTACTGCTACTACTGCTACTACTGCTACTACTGCTACTACTACTACTACTGCCACTACTACCACTACTACTTCTACTACTACTACTGCTACTACTGCTACTACTACTACTACTGCTACTACTGCTACTACTGCTACTACTACTGCTACTACTACTACTACTACTACCACCACTACCACTACCACTACCACTACCACTACCATTACTACTACTACTACTACTACTGCCACTACTACTACTACTACTGCCAGTACCACCACTACTACTTCTACTACTACTGCTACTACTACTGCTACTACTACTACTACTACTACTACTACTACTACTACTACTACTACTACTACTACTACTACTACCACTACCACTACTACTACCACTACCACTACCACTACCACTACCACTACCACTACCATTACTACTACTACTACTACTACTACTGCCACTACTACTACTACTACTGCCACTACCACCACTACTACTTCTACTACTACTACTACTACTGCCACTACCACTACTACTACTACTGCCACTACCACTACTACTACTTCTACTACTACTACTACTACTACTACTACTACTACTACTACTACTACTACTGCCACTACTACTACTACTACTACTACTACTACTACTACTACTACTACTACTACTGCCACTACTGCTACTACTACTGCCACTACCACTACTACTACTACTGCCACTACTACTACTACTACTACTACTACTACTACTACTACTACTTCTACTACTACTACTACTACTGCTACTACTACTACTACTACTACTACTACTACTACTACTACTGCTACTACTACTACTGCCACTACTACTACCACTGCCACTACTACTACTACTACTACTACTACTACTACTACTACTACTACTACTACTACTACTACTACTTCTACTACTACTACAATGACAAGTTGACAACATCATTATCAACAGCAATAACAACAAGGTTGGCGAAATTGATGGAGGGAATAAAGTATGCATCAAGAAAAATATTAAACAAAAACCCTTCCACCAAGCCTCCACTGATGTAATCACAATGCAATAAATTGGAATTTATATGATTTTCAAGAACAAGTTTCTTAACATCTAGCATTATTTACACTTGCTGGTATAATGTTCTTGATGACTCTGTCATGTTTGCAATCAACTTCCTCCAACGCAGATATTCCAATCCATTTGACAGAGAAACCTCTCGTCCTTGATCGATGGCAGGAAGAGACTACTCCTATCAAATGATCTTACCACTCCTTGGCTGAAGTACAAACACAACAAATTTGTTTTGTTGACACAGAGATATCAATATGCTGAGAGTATAGATTCATTTTTCCTTATCATTATGATAAGATTGCCATTATTGTTACGATACACAAAGTGGTTGGAGAAAAGACCTTGGAGAAAAGACTTATCAACTGAATCTGTATTCACAATCGCAATAATTTCAAAGTTTTAAAACTTCCATCAAAACCGAGATTTGTCTTGTTGATATTAGCAAATTACTTCTGTGAGAGAATGTATTCATTATATATCAGATGTAATTGTTTTCTTTTTTAAAGTAAAAGCTGCAGTATATCACCACAGCACACAAGGTGATTGGAGAACACAAAAGTTTTTGAAGTAAACCTATAGTCTAGTTCAATTTTTGCTGCTGTTGTTGTTTTTATTCTTGTTTTTTGTTGTTGCTTTCTCCTGTCTTGTAGTATATTTTCCAAAAGACTGTTTAACCCGTTGAACACGTTTTGATTTCAGTATAATACTCATTTCCCATAGACCCTAGCTCGAGTTATCTCGGGCATAGGGCTGAACGGGTTAAGGCAACAAAGAATTCGGACACCGTAAGATTTCAGAAAAGTAACTGCTGTCACCAGAACATATGTCTTACTGCAACTCACCAGATTTGGACTTTCCTGGTGTTACAAACAGGGAAATAATTCAATTTATTTCAAATAATAACAGATTCTATTCAGGTAATTTCAACACTTCCATTTTAAGAATAAACATCTCATAAATACTGTCATTAAAAAGTTAAGTGTTGGTTCAAAGAAAGACAACTACAAAAATAACTATTAGAAACCGCCCAGTGATGATTACTGACCTGTGCACTCTGGGTTTTTTAAAAATCTATTTTTATCTTCTATAAGATACTTAATTATTTCCATTTCTGAGAATTGATTCCCACAGAGTGCATACAGGGTCATCCTACTGTAGCACTGTT